>OV651832.1:6040539-7240539 GCA_927349885.1 Psylliodes chrysocephalus
TATATTCCTTTAGTTGTTCTAGTAGCTTAATAGGCATATGCCTGTCAAAAATATGAATTTTAAAGTTTGCTATTAGCGAATTCTACTTCAATAGGTAAGGAATTTGAAATGCTGAATTTAAGAAGAAAGAAACAACGTATTTAACAATACTAATCACTTGCGTAAAGAACTCCGCCTCTGATTGTAGTAACTTTTTTCGGACGCCATTACCAGGAATTAATTACCAAAGAGATTTTAAATCCTGGGGGGACCTGTGCGCCCTGTGGGGAAATCTCTTTTGTTGGCAACCGTGGGCTGGTTGGCAACCTCAAGCACTGTTGGAAATCATTTGTGTACACAAGGCTGTAATTTCATGCATTTTAGCTAATGATGCGTATTATTTGACAGGTAGATGAGCAGAAGAAATGACTACTGGGTATTGTTTCGCATAGAAAGGTTTTAAATCTTTATATTGATGACATAAAGACATTCAATAACGTGAACAAGATAAGGGATATTTTTTATTAACTTACTATATAAATAAGTATTTTGAACGACTTAATATTTTTATAAATATAAATATTAATATTATATTTATGGAAATATATATAAATTTTAAAAAATAAAATGGTATAAAGATGCAGGTTTGATCTATCGATTTTTTAATAATGCTTAAAAAACTTTCATGTAATTTCTGATAATAAAATGTTTCTATTACCGAACCCAACAAACATTTTGGTGTAATTTGACGTTGATACTACCTAAATTATATATAATAAATTTGGTCGCAAAATTAGATTTAACCATAATTAAGTAAAATTTACGTTGGCTCGACGTGGATTCGACATAAGTGGAGAATAAGACGACGTCGAAATTTGGTTTTATTTACCAAAATAGGTAGAATTACATCTAAATCCACATTGTAATAGCCCAGTACGTTTGGTTAGTAATACCTCTCTAGGGAAATTTGACGTCAGTATAACGTTACTTCAACGTTGATTTAACTAAGTTTAGGTAGAAACTACCAAAATATTTGCAGATGACGTATGCCTCCAAGTGTACGAAAAGAAATTTTATACTTATTTGGTATTTTTATCTATATATAAGTAGAAATATTGTAAGAACACAACTAAAACATATACCTAATTCACATGAAAGATTGAAAAGAAATAAATGTCGGTGACAAAAATATATGTAATGTAATTGGGGTGAATATACAGTTCACACTTGTTGAAATTAATGAGAAGAAAATTTTGTCGTGCATGTTAACAGTTCTACTTAGAAAAATAACAATGCCCTTCCAAAATACTCTCTAATTAAAAAAATATAAGAAAAAAATATGATCGTGTAAAAAAATAATAATATTATGAGTTAAAACTATGTTACGTTTGTTGTGTATCACTTTAGAAAATCAATAATGTTTCGTTTTTCGGTATTTTCATTCGTATGTTATAGTTATGGTCATTTTAAAAATTTAAAATTTGAAATCGTACTTCAATTACGTTAAGAAAATATGGCGTATTCTGCGAATTCGACCTAAAAGTTATTATGACTAAGGAAATCTACGTATTTTACAAATAACTTTTTACTAAGTTGAATTAACTTTAATTTCACGACATATTAGTTAACTTTGCCTATTTACAAGAAATAATAACTTATAGGTTTTATAAAAAATTTACCTATAGGTAAATATAACATATTTAGGTCACGTTGTTCTGCACTTGAGATTTTAGACGTTTCACTTTACGATAAAAATCGGAAGTATAACGATATGATTTATTATTTTTCGAACTCATTTTATTAATTATTTTTCGCACTCATTTAAAGCTCTATCTACACCACACGTAAATTAAGATTTACGACTGTAATGGTTTTTTTAAAATGGCCGAAATTCTTAAGAATAATGACGAAGACAGTAACTGAACAACCTAATTGTTAAAATAACCTAAATAATATAAATTTTACAAAGTTAATAAATATTTCTTCAAGATGACTTATAGGTCAACTAAATGAGTATTCGACTATTTGGTTGAAATTAGGTAAATAAACAGGTAGAATTTTGCTACGATCTCGACCTAATATTACTTTAAAGGAGAGTAAATAAAAGCCGCCAAATAGGTTACTATGGAGGCATAAAATTACGTAGATTTTTTAACCAAATCTACCTAGTTGGATATTCTACTATAAAGTCGATTTTTAGTTGCCAAACAGGTAGATATTACCTAAATATGGCACTTAATTTTACTACAAAGGAAATTTAACTTTGAAGTAATTGTTGGTTATTTTTTTTAGTAGTTTTTCCCTTACTGATATGGTAAAAGTTACTTTTAAGCAGATTTGTGTAAAAGGTAGATTTCTTGGTATAATTTACGTAAATTTAAATATAAATTAAAACCGTTTGGTAAATTTACATTAGAGGTATATTTTTCTAGTCAATTTTACGTAATAATTACCTCAATAAGTAAATTCGTCTTTAACAAAATCCAGTTATAACTAATGTTATAGAAAATGTTTGCTGGGAACATTTTATATATAATCAATACGAAGCGGCCTCTCAAGAATTATAAATGGACAAAATATTCTTAGAATGTTTAATAAACTCCCTACCTTGTATTATTCTAGATATTTCATAAAATCTACCAAGGAGTTGGTGTTTCTCTTTGATATTGATATGTATAAGATTTGGCTTATCATTTTAACTATTTTGAATCAATTATGCATTTGAGTTAAAAGTTTAAAACTGATTTTTCTCTTTCCTTCATTGTTTATCAATACGACCAGACATAAAAAAATGCCACCGATAAATTTTTTAATAAGAGAACGGCTAGCAGTCACCAGAGTTCCCGAAGGTTTTAATCCCGAAAGTGCGATATTTACGACCTTTAGCTTCCACCGTTCAACAAAAGCTAAATATCATTCGGAAGCCATAATTCAGGTGGCCGTAAAATATACGGATATTTACTTAAAATTCAACGCGACCTCTGGATCGCCATTGCATCGTAGACGGAGTTTTATACACTTGTACAGTGGCGTCCGAATACCACCCTTATGCTGTAATCTTCAATTTTCCAATGACATCTTCATTGACTCATTTAAAAATAGTAAAATTAGTCAAATTCCCAGAAAAGTTGATACTTAATTGGAAATTAATGATCTGTTTCGATTGTACAAGTTAAAATAGCCATTTATTATTAAAAAAATGTAAATATTTTGACGATAGATGGGTTAATAAGCTTACAGGAATTTATATTTAATAAAGTGTATTGAAAATTCACAAAAATGTCCCACAATGACATGCATTTGCACAATACCCGAAATGCTAATGATTTGTCTACATAATAAGAAGTATTATAGACTGAATCTATCTTATACATCTATTAAAAACTGTTAATCTTAGTTTGTTTAATAAACTTCAGGATCAAATATAAAATTTACTATATCTCAGGTTTAATAAATACAATATCACTGACAATACAGAATATATGTGTTACTTTTCAATATAAAACAAAATATTTTCAAAAAATCATCTTATCCTAGAAATAGAAGACTCGATATTAGTTGCACACCTAAAACTTTAAACAGGCATTTGATAGCATAGATCAGGTATTCTGAAAGTGGTCGATACCGACCCTTTGGGAAAACCTAGGTTTAAATGTTTTTCTTAAGGATATGCTAATATTTTTTTAAATTTTTGTTCTCCTTCACTCTTTTGGGAGTAAATAGATTTGACACAAAAAAAATACATATTTTTCACTTAAAAAAAAACTACAACTTTGTTTCTTTAACAAATATTTTTACAAAATGTGTATCATACAATCTTGGAATACTAATAAAATGATTCAGATATTAAAAAAATTAAAAATATTATTCTTTAACTAAAGTTTTAATGCCCTTAAAAAAAGAAAATTAATTTTAAACCCAACTAAATACCTAAAATACAAAAAAAGATAAAAAAAATGTATTCTAATATACAACTTTGTTGTGTTTTCTTCGTTATGACTAATGTTTTTTTTTACTTCTCATTCTATAAGTGTCTTTTTTTTAACTATACTTTTATCTAAACAATTGAAATTTAAAAGTCTTGTTAGGAACACGAAATGCAGTCAGTAAAAATTGCAAATAAAACTACCAACAAAAATCGTACACTTCCGCTTCGACAAAGATGAACGGCATATACACTTCCACGGAATTTTGATGTGAAGAACATACCCTCTTTGAGACAGTCACGTACATTTTCTTTGTTATTCCAAAAATCTGCTGTGACAAATTCATGGAGAATGGAAAATGTGTTAGAGTGCTCCGGAAAAATATGAGGTCGTTTTTATATAATGGCTGTTAGACATATAGATACTAAAGAAAGTTCGTTTCAGTGGGAATTCCTAAACAATGAAGTAATGGATTTTTATCCATTGGCGTAGTGAAGAAAATAATTTGGAATATTATATTCTTTGCATAGTATCTATGTACTCAAATATATTGAGTAAAATTAATTGAATTTTAAAATTGCTTACCTAAAAGGGTACAAAATTCTAAACCATGTGAATTTGCTAATACGGACACCATATTTTTATTGATATCAGCCAATGAAATCTGAAAAAAACAAAAATAAAATTAAAATAAAAGTAATATGAATTATTAAAAATTTAAATGATCAAGTAAATTTTATGTTAGAAAGAAAGTATTACAAATTAACTAAGAAAACTTGTAAAAATATAAATGATGGAAAAGCACCTTATTTAAAATGACATTGAATGATGGATTGGAAACAATTGAAGGGGAGAAGATAAACAATTTTAGGAAGACATTTTGAAATACAACAGATTAAAAGGAAAAACAGAAAAATTAAGACAAAAACCATATTAAAAAAGGGAATTAATTTATAAATGAATCATATAAACAACGAGAAACATCTACGGGACGAAACACAGGTAAAAACCCAACAATTTTATGGCTCATAGTTAAAATTGATTCTTGACAAAATTTCTTGATGCGTGATGATTGTCTTGTTCTTGTCTTGATTTCCAAAATCAGATTCTTGTCTTGATTTTTTCTTGAAATCAACACAAGAACTCTTGACTTGAAATATTTCCAACACTATTCTGCAGTGTTACAAAAACTTTATTAAAAAAAATCAACCAAAAACTATTTCCTTATCAATTAGATTAACTTTCACAATCTTCAATAGTGAATAAAGAACTCATAATAGCTTAAACAATTCTAATTTATTTATTACAATTTAACTTTTACTAAATTAAACTGTCCGCCGCTGAGCCGGGCTATTTATACCAAGTCCAACTCTGATACGAGAAGTCTTTCGACGCTCGCGAAAATTGCATCATTTGACGTTTTCATTTAACGTTTTCGATTGACGTCAAACGAAACGTCAAACGGCAAACGAAAAGTCAAACGAAACGTCAAACGAAACGTCAAACGAAACGTCAAACGAAACGTCAAACGAAACGTCAAACGAAACGTCAAACGAAACGTAAAACGAAACGTCACATGTAGGTTAGCCAACTTCGTAGCTATGGCCGCGCCTGCGCTGTATGAAAAGTGCGCTCAAGGTACCCATACACTACTGATGGCAATAGCACAGCTTATACAATACAGCTCCACAACTCCGTGTCAGCGTCTTTGATCTGGCGGTCGAGAACCAAGCAAGACGGAATGGTGCTATCTCTGTTAGATTCGAGGGAAAAGTCGGGCCCGGATTAAACAATTTTTTTATTATTGAAAAAATTGAAAACCTTGGCGTAATAAGGTTGGTTACATGCCATATTAAGTAAGTTTTGGGAAATTAAATTTTTAATTTGTTTTAAATCTGTCAAATATAATTAGAAACATTATTTAAATATAAATATTACGAAAAATAGCACATCTTTCGGATTAGAGGTAAAATAATTTGTATGTGGCTAGTAAAATCCTCGTTAACAAATGTTTTGAGCTAAAACAGTCACTTCACGACAATTTGTGGCTTGGATCCTTTTTACACCAAGGGCTTCAATTGTTAAATAATTTTGTCACGCTCGTGGATGCAAATCAAGTAGTACCCCGTGTGTCTGGCAAGTGTTACTCTTCGCGCAAAGGGTTTATACCTAAATAAACGAATGCTTCAACTGAGGTCTGGGAACTCTATGGTATTTTGGAATTATAAAGAATTTGTGCTTTTATTTTAACAATATTAGTTATATTTAGATGTATTCTTATTAATTGAAATACAGATTTGTAGAAGTAATACTTTGACAGTTTTTATTATTATAATATATTCAATTTTTATCTGACCATACCGAAGTAGGGAATTTTGAACCTTTATAGTAATGTGAAATTTGAATTACAATATTACACGAAATTACATAAATATTACTTATTTTAGGTAGGTACTAAATTTGTACTTGGAGAAAGTAATATCGATTTTTACAAGAAAACTTGAAAAGTAAATTAATTTAGTTCCTATTTCTGATGTAAAACTTAAACCAAGAAAACAAATAAATAGTAGTTTGTTCAACAAGGGTGGATATGATTGCCATATCACACAAAGACGAAGTTTGAGCACGACGTCGTAGGCGGAGTACTCAATCGTCTGATTGTGATATGAACAATCCACTCGATATGGTCAGTATATTTTTTCTACGACCCACTAACGAAAATCTACAAATTTAAAAAATGATTTTAGGTTATTTAGACAAAATAACTAATTTTAAAATAATTTACGAAGTTGGCTAATTTATAAAATAAAATAAACATAAAAAAATAATTAGTCCTCGGCCTAGATTCGATCCCGGGCTTTTAGCGTGGAAGGCAGATGCTCTATCCTCTTATTCACCGAAACTTTCAGGACTTTAGTTTTAATACTCGTAATTAAATTAGTATCATGTAGTTTGATTAAAAATTTTTTTTTTAAATGTGGACACAATAAAAACAAAAATGCTATTATTCATTGAGTCTACACAAAAATTTTAATGTACTTTTTCGTTTTGTAGTATGTGCGTAGATTGGCTAATATCCATGCACAGATTACAAAACGAAAAAGTATGCTATTGCCTTCAATTGAACGAATATATTTCATATTCTATCGGGACGGTGGTGTAGCGGTCTATCGCGCTTATATTCATTTATAGACAAGTTTATGAGTCTGAGACTGCTGGGTTTCGAATCCCAGACCGGACCATGTGGATTTTTAATTAAATTGCATGGTTCGGTTTACGATTTGATGTGTGGCGTATTAATAGAAATTCAATTTCTGTTGATATGACATGCAGATTAAAAAAATTCGCCATACATTACCGTCTCGATGATGGTGGGTGAGGTTTTCTTCACCTGTAAGTCAAATGGCACCATCAATCATCTTTAAGTCGCCCCGGAGCGCCACGGCAAATAATAATAATAGCCGTCCCTTCCCCTACACAAGTCGTTCAGTCGACTTCAGGGGTTGAAATTCACTCGTAAGGGGGTGAATTAGGGAGAGTATTGTTATTATTATTATTATATTCATTCTAGGTAGTAAGAACACTGCAAAAAAAAAATAAATTCGTCAATCACCGTTCCTATTTTGATCAACCGACTGCTATTATTTTTAAAATTTTAAATAAATGGCAATTCTGTCAAACTAATTGTCAGTATATTTTTTGTTATTGAGATTAAACATACATTAAAATAGGTTATTCTTTTGAAAAACGTTAGCATGGATGACTAAAGGGTATTGGGTTAATTAATTCTAAAAGTGTGGTACAAATGTTATTTTTTATAGCCAATTCTTCAAAATTATTTTGAAATATCTTTTCAATATTGAATATTAGTTCTACAAATTCATCATTTGACAGTCGCAGATTTCCAAATGTATCTCTGAATTGACGTTATCATATGTCTTTAAAAATCAATAAAAAGAAAAATCATCTAATTCAATGTGTTCTTTGTTATATATAAGACAGGTATCACAGGAGTGGATCCTCAAGGCTTTTATTAAAAGGTAACCACACACATACCTGATAAAAATTTTCTGTAGCAACTCGTCTTTACAATAATTTAGGGTGTTAATAATTTCATCATAAAATAAAATACAATGTGTTCCATTTAAAAAACATACATTTTAATTTGCCAGACAAAAACGTGACACCCTATATATCCAAAGAACTTTTTAAAATATGTAGGTATTTTTCAAATCCATATAACTTTTATTTAAAACTTTTTTGCATGTCTATAACAAAATAATGAACAATAACGCACTAATGGGACACCCTGTATAAATTATATTTTTAACAATGAAAATTTCTTATAATGTGGTACTTATTGGTTTGGGTCCTTGGGAAAACTAAAGAATGTTTTCTTGCAGGTATAACCCTTATTAAAACAGCTTTTGACTGCACAAACAGAATGATTTCTTTTTTTTTTTTACTCATTCTACTCACAGCTAAAGAGTCACCAAAATAATAACAGTACCTTTAACTCAAACAAAATCAACGAAATTATAGGCTCCACGAAATTATACAATCAACGAAATTATACGTACGACTCAACAGCTTACCTAAGTACGCTTCTGAACGCCAAAACCGTCTTTTCCCTCCGAAGGCGGAGCTTAAGCGATGCGCGACGAAATCGACGCAAACCGTTGCCGCCAAGAGAGTGTTTTAGCTGTATTGTATAAGCTGTGGCAATAGTTTGTTTTAAATAAATTAGACTATCGTCACAATAGGCTTTTGTAAATTACTTTTATAGGTTAATGTTTTAAGTTCTATCCTATACTTCGAATTTTACCACGCAAATTATAAATATGTTCTGATTTAATAATGTCGACGACACTGTCAGAATGTATGTAAAAGCAATCTAAATAGAGCCAGGGTAAATGAATACATTTACAGGATTAGTATGGCCGCTATTGTAGGGGAACGAGACGAAATATACATAGTAAATACATGTTACATCAAGAATGTGCTACATTGAATTAATGGGACAGTTAGCGATAAATTGAAATGTTTAAATCAGTACTTTGATATTCTCCATATAAATTTTCGTTTTGTTTTTTCCAAGTGCTGTAACTTTTTGTGTGCACAATTTCATTAATGCCTATTCGAATTATTTCTAACTCTAGAATATGTTGTTCCAATAATTACGACCTACCTTTTTGTTACCCCTTGTATATTAGGTACTCACATTTATTTTTATAAAAATATTATACTAGGATATTAAGTTAGGACATTTTTTAAAATTTAATATAAACTAAGTTATATTTGCAATATTTACTGACGTCAATGATGTTACTATAGATTATCATTTGTAGACTTTAATTTTAGTATAGGTATAGTAAAGTTGATTTGAATGATTATAGAATTACGTTTAGTATTTAGAATATTATGCCCAGGAATGTAAATATCTGGGTATTTAATAAATTGTCATCTTATACTTTGGATTTGTTGATGTAGCTATTCTCTTACCTATTAGCGTATTTTTTTGAATAAATGGCTCTTAAATAGTAAGAATTTTCATCTCGGGAGGAGCATGGCCCTCACACCCCCCCCCCCCTGGAGCCACCCTTGCCAAATATGTGTTTTTACCTTTGAAGTTCGAGGATAGTCTTACTTGTTTCCAAATTTATATATTTAAAAACTTATTTCAAATAATTCTAATTATATTTTTAAAATTTTGTAATTTTCTTTAGTAGGTCGTAGAAAAAATATACTGCGAAATTCGATCCACTTCGTGTTCAGGCGACATGGCCATCATATCTACTATTTTCGCATAAACTATTTACCATTTATTTACCTCTTTAAAACATCTAAAACTACTTACTTCTGATCTAGCAAGTTTTAAATTAAAAAAAAGGCGAAGTTTACAAGTCATTACATGTAATTTAAATAGTCTAATTTTCTCTAAACCATGAACATTGTTTGATTACGAAAAGTCGATCATGATCACCATTTAATAGACCATCATTATAATAGGGATAAACAAGGGTGGAAGAATTTTCACCAGTGGTCGCAGAGAATATCTTTAAAATTAAATAATTTTGTCTATGTTTTGGTATTTTTGGTAGATCCTTGTCGATTGTCGATTTGCTAACTTAAGGATTTTAAACTGGTAATAACTTGAACATTTTACTATTCTTCTTGAAACTTTTATTTCTCAAAAGAGCCAGAATTTAGTAATATTGATAGTACCTACAACAAATTGTTTTGCTTTTCATTTTCAGCCTTTTTAAACCCATTTGAATGTGAGTATGTGGTCTAAAAATGTCAAATTTATATAATTAATTCAATGAAGAAATACAAAAAAGTAGTAGAGAAGAATAAATAAATATTAACGTTCTGTTTACTGATCAAAAAAGGCAGAAGTACTTTGACAATTTTAGTATGAATCACAGTTATTATTATTATTATTATTATTATTATTATTATTATTATTATATTATTATTATTATTATTATTATTATTATTATTATTATTATTATTATTATTATTATTATTATTATTATTATTATTATTATTATTATTATTATTATTATTATTATTATTATTATTATTATTATTATTATTATTATTATTATTATTATTATTATTATTATTATTATTATTATTATTATTATTATTATTATTATTATTATTATTATTATTATTATTATTATTATTATTATTATTATTATTATTATTATTATTATTATTATTATTATTATTATTATTATTATTATTATTATTATTATTATTATTATTATTATTATTATTATTATTATTATTATTATTATTATTATTATTATTATTATTATTATTATTATTATTATTATTATTATTATTATTATTATTATTATTATTATTATTATTATTATTATTATTATTATTATTATTATTATTATTATTATTATTATTATTATTATTATTATTATTATTATTATTATTATTATTATTATTATTATTATTATTATTATTATTATTATTATTATTATTATTATTATTATTATTATTATTATTATTATTATTATTATTATTATTATTATTATTATTATTATTATTATTATTATTATTATTATTATTATTATTATTATTATTATTATTATTATTATTATTATTATTATTATTATTATTTATTATTATTATTATTATTATTATTATTATTATTATTATTATTATTATTATTATTATTATTATTATTATTATTATTATTATTATTATTATTATTATTATTATTATTATTATTATTATTATTATTATTATTATTATTATTATTATTATTATTATTATTATTATTATTATTATTATTATTATTATTATTATTATTATTATTATTATTATTATTATTATTATTATTATTATTATTATTATTATTATTATTATTATTATTATTATTATTTTAAGAACTATCAAGTTTTATATCTACTGTTATTTTTGTTGTGCAGCAGATGATTATATGCTGCGCTTCCTTCTTCAGATGTTAACTAAAAGTAGTCCAAAGCACCATAGTCCAACGCCAAAACTTATAACCTAATTCTCTGTCTAGTAAATATACATAAAATTTTGGACAATGGACTCAATATGGAGTACTATGGAGTACTAATAGAGTTATTCAAAGAGATGTAGATGATTAGACATCTTGGGTTCAGTACTAGATGTATTTACAAATCATGAATAGTTTAAATATATCATCTAATTGCCATCCAAAATCAACTCAGAGACTAAGGCAACAGTTACCATTAGAACTCTTAAGAGGTTAAAGTCTTTACATGCTCAGTTAGTCTATTCTTACTTGGTAAGGCACATCTTAAATTTTGATTGCGAAGAAGATGTTGAAGATAAGATAACAATAGTGGATCTACTAAGTAGAATTGTGGATTTACTAACTAGAATAAATTTTCTTAGATTAAGTTGAGACCGAAGCAAATCCGCTAAAGATATGAAGCGTTCAGATGAAGATTTGAAGCAGGTGGCTAAATTAATAGTACCACGTAAGACTGTAAATTTTAAAAGTTCCTCTGGATAACAGAATAATTACTCATACCTACAGGTACTCCAAGATAAATCTGAGAAAAATCGCTAGAAACATCAACATCAACCCAAAAACAGAGCTTACCTTCTTAAGTGGAAAGCAAGTGTACCAGCAGTAAAACCTACAGATTCTGGATAGATATCTCAGACGATCTGTTTATAAGGTCTTACAGATTAAAGGTTACTTTGTCTATATTGAAACTGTCAATCTTAACAGTAGAAATAGATGGTCTTCTTGAGATTAAAACCATCCACTTCTTATAAACCATGTAAGAAACAATATAAGATAAAGGACAGTACCAGAATTTAGACCATATCAAGTATTTAAAATTCTTTTTCAATTATATTTTTAGCAAAATTATGAAGCCTGGGTCAACCACTTTCAGAGATAAAGGGTTATTATCTGTAGTAGATACCTAATAGCATATACCTAGATGTAGTATATACCCTAGTATTTTATACCCAAATGATTCTATACTATGGTAAACAAAATATTAAAGATACTTCATCTAGTTTATGATTAGGGCTTATAATTAACAGGATGAAGAGTGACCTCAGACCATCTTCCATCCTTTATTTAAATTTGATGCTAACGAAGTAAAGCCTTATTAAATTAGAGTTTAGATTATTTATTTGAGGAAAAGCTATATCAATTTCAAAAAAATTTGGGTGAAAACTTATAAGAAAAAGTTTGTTGGTATATAACAATAATGCTGTCTAGTTTTTTTAATAATGTTTGTTTTTTAATAATGTCTTGTCAGTTTTTTTGTAAAAGAAAATATAAATTTGATATCGAAACATTAATATTGAATCCTAACTGTAGGTATATTCTAAGATTTCCCAAAAATATTATCAATCAATAAAAAATTATGTTTTTTGATCATAAATCTCACAAATTACAAACCACTGGTGCTACAGTCTGCCGCCTTGCTGGACCATTTTGGATGCTGAAAACGATTCCCTCATCATCTTCGAGGCTCCGCCCTCTGTTGTCTCTACCTCCCACGGTATGTGGCGCTTGCGTGATCACGTGACCCGCTATCAACCAATGCTCGGCCGGGGCTGTAAATCAATTTGTAAAAAGACCAGCGGTGCAGGTTTTGGATGAAAGACGAAATATTAGTTGTACAGAAATTGAGAGAATAATTTTTTTTTTAAAAGTACTTATAGAAATGGCATACAGCGAGTTGATATGTCGGAATTTGTTATATCTACGTAGGTATGGAAATTTAAAATTTATTTTGAATGACATGACGTTAAAATAGTTAACAAAAATCACACGTTTTTTATACATTCTAGAGTTGTATAATGAAAATAAAAAATGTAATGTTTTATTTTTTTGCAGAAATATAATTTAGAATAATATCAAAAAATTAAAAATGAAAATATTCCTTTTTCAGGTACAAACCACCAAAGATTCTCCCTACAATTGTCGTGTTTAGTGAAATTAAAAAATATTTTTTTCCAAAAGCTAGCTCAAAATCTAATTTGAAAATATTTTTTTTCTTTTTAATTTTTCTTACAAGAATTTTTTAAAATTACAAAAAAAGTCAAGCAAAGACAAAGCCAATGAGAATGCGAAAACTTTAGTCATGATATTCACTAATTACCAAATTTTCGCAAATTTTGAAAACGATTTATTCAAATTATTAGTGAAAAACTACTTAAAACGCAGCTTTTAGTGAAAATTCTTTTAATTTTTACTAAAACAAATTCAAAAAATTAAAATACTGAAATCTTTACCTTTTTATTACAGTTTTTAATTATTAAACAATTTTTCAATTTGGATTATATATACTCAGTAGTAAAATTTGGGGCGCTCTTGCGTTAAAACTATTCATTTTACAAGAAAATTGTAGGAAATTTTCTTTAGTTTAATAGGTAATATTTTATTGGGCGCAAGCGATAAAGAAACGAAGCCGCAAGGTGGAAAATCGAAAACAACACATCTATAAAAATGTCAATTTTCTAAATATATTGGATTTTAACACTGAGTCTTATTTACATGTCTAAAAAATGAATTGTCTTCCACCGAAGCCCTAAAAGAGACTGTTTTTTTGATAACTGTATACAAAATTTTAAATTGCGACAAGATTGTGGTTCATCTCGTTCCATTCCACAGTTTCTGTTGGAACCGATTAGGGAAACAATTTATGAAATGTTCTCTGTAAATAATTTTCCTACTTTGAACACGTTATTTTTACGTCTAAAATACAAAACGTCAATAGAAGACTGCCTTTAAACGACATTATCGAGATTTTTAAAATCCAACGGCTTTAAATTTAAAACCATTAATAAAAGACAAACAAAAGTATTGACAAGAGGGCAGAAACATTCATATTTTAGATGACACTCACATCATAAAAAAATGTTGGACTGATGGAAGTTTAAAATGTAATGTACACTCCTCCATCTCGAGGAAAAAGAATATGCATTTTATATTGTGGTGGAGAATCAGGTTGCATAGAAGGACTTTCTTGATGTCTGCAAAGGATGTATGGTATAGTAGTGGACTACCACCAGGAAATAGAAAGTACTCTTTTTAAACAATGATAATTAGGCCAAATGTTAAAAGTAGGGCACTTGAAAATACTACAAAATTAATTACTTTATTAAATAAATATTTTATTTTTAGATCTGCTAAGCAAGAATATGGAGATGATGTCATTTTCCATGTACAACTTAAAAGAGAAGGAGATACTTGCATACTAAAGGGACAAAGTACGGCAAAAACCTTATGATGTGGTTGTTGTAATTAACAAAAATGAAATTGTTAGTGCACAATGCTTAGGATATGCTGCATCTCAAGGTTTGTAATGTTTATTACGCTTTTTTGTTTTTATATCACATATAATAAACAATGTATAAGGCTCTTTATTCCTATAAATATTTTTTTCTAATTTTGACATATAAAGTGACATTTTTTATAATCGCAGCAAGGTTAAAATGATCTGGAAATAGATTTTGTTAGTAAATCTAGTAATAATTATGATGCCAAAGAATGCTGCAGAAAAAGAAATTTTGATTTAAAACCTATGCATACCCTTTTCAAAAATTTTATGCTCCTCGTTTCCAGCAAAAATCAAAATGCTCTGATAGCTTCGAACGAAGTCAGCAGAGCACCTCTGTTTTTTAAAGTTTTTTCTGTAAAAACAACACCATATTTTTATGCACTTGAAATATTATCAATTTTTTCGAAAAAATAAATGATATTTTTAAAAAATACATGGTGCTTGCTAACCTTCGAAAGAAGCCAGCAGAGCAATTCGGTTTTTTTAAAGCTTTTTTTTTTTCTAAAAACCACACCCCATTTTTAGGATATTTTTAGACTATTGAAATATTGTAAAACTTTACTAAAAAAATTGCTATTTTTAAATAATAATAAATTTGTTGGAACAAAGTCAGCAGGACACTTCAGTTTTTTAATTTTATTTTTTATATATAAAAACAACTACTTATGACACATGTTTAGGCTATTTTAAAATCCTAAAAATGTGGTATATTTGTTTTCAGAAAAAAAAAAAAAAAACTTTCAAATATTTTATAATATTGTAGGAGCCAAAAAACGTGATGTGGTTTAAAAAATAAAAAAAAACTGGAGTGCTCTGCTGGATTCGTTTGAAGCTAACAAAGCATCCCATAATTTTTTATTTTATGATACTCAATAGCCTAAAATGAGACATAACTGTTTAAAAAAAAAACTTTTACCTTTTAAAATAGCAGTTTTTTCGAGAAGCTCTATAATATTTCAAAAATGTGGTGAGATTGTTTTTTAAAAAGTTTTGAAAATCCGAGGTGCTTTACTGGATTCGTTCAGAGCTAGTAAAGCTTTGGCTCGTCTTGTTACATAAAATAAGTCATTTTGTAGCTGGTTATACAGAGTGGCCACTTTTTCATTGAAATGTATTGCTATCTCGTAAACACTAAGTTGGTTAAATGGGGAAAAAGTTGCATATTTCGAAGTCCAATCTGAGGGCGTTTTGAAAACTAAAATATCAGGTCCGGTTTCCGAGATATTCGATAAAAAACAAATAAGTACCATTTCTTTATTCCGCTACAGAACGTTTATTTGCAAAAATAGACAAAAACTCATTTGGAGTTTTTTGTTTTATATCAAATTGTGCGTATGATAGCGTATTTAGTTTTTTTATCCGACGTTTCGTAAATGCAGGACTACCATCAACTTCTTTATTTGAATATGGACCAATATTTTCCTGGCTCATAATTTTAATGCATGTTCAATGTTGAATACAATGATGTAATAACATATTGTGATTAGTCAACATTTCGGAAGATTTGAACATCATCAGGTAAGTTTACAAGTACGGACCTGTGTTTTGTTAGTTAAAAATATTTGAATTAGTAAATGATGTATTATCAGTGTAAGAAATCAGGTACGTTTACTTGTACAGACCTGTATTATAAATTATTTGAAATACACAACTACATTTTAAATGCTTAAAATAATTTAATAAAAAAAAATATGTATTTAACTACTTAATCACGTCAGAAACAAATAAATGAAAACAATGATTAACGATAAGAGAAAAACTACAGTAGTTGCTCAAAATGTCCTCCTTCTTCTTGAATACATAAGTCAATACGGTCTGTCATTTGAGCTATGCTGGCAGAAACCATTTGTGGAGTGATATTATTAAACGCATTAATTATCCTATCTCGTAATTGATTTAAGTCATTTGGAATACCATCATAATATACTTTATTTTTGATATATCCCCATACAAAATAATCCATAGGATTTAAGCAGGGTGACCTAGGGGGCCATCGAATAGGTCCATGTGTACCAAACCACCTCCTGGGAAATCTTTCGTTTAAATAATTTCTGATTAATGCAGCATTATGTGGCCCACAGCCATCTTGCATAAAATAAATATTTCTTTGATCACCTAAAGGAAGATTATCTAACATATCTTCTAGCAATTGTAAATAGTTGTGTTGGTTGAGATTTCCGTCAATAAAAATAGGACCAATTATTTTATTATTGAGTATTCCACACCATAAGTTTATTGAAAATCTAATTTGGGGTCTTACTTCTTGAATTAAATGTGGGTTGTCGGTGGCATAAAAATGTTTATTTTTTCTATTAAATATTCCACTATTAGTAAATGTCGATTCATCTGTCCATAAAATTCGTCCATGAAAGAATACATCATTATTTAATTTTCGTTTATACCAACGGCAAAATTCTATTCTACGATTATAATCTCCAGGATGTAGCTTTTGTACAGTTTGGAATTTGTAATCATGGTACTTATGTTTTTTAAGAATGTTTTTCACAGTACTTGCAGAAACTCCACATTCTCGGCTTATTGCTCTAGACGACGTTTCAGGGTTGATATAAACTTGAGACAAAACATTTATTTCATTTATTGTATTACGTTTTAAATATTTACCACGTTTTTTTTCAATATTTCCTTCGTGAGCCATATTTAACGCTATCCTATAATAAATTAATAAAGATGGTTGCCTCCTTCCTGGTTACAACTGAAGGTATCTTTCTGCAGCTTCTCCACTATTTCTGTTACATTTTATGTACACATCGTACATATCTTTTTTCTCACTTCTACTGTAACGAACCATATTTTCAATACCCTAATTAAAAATATACCAATGCTTTTATCCGATACCAGACTGTCAAATATACAATAATAAAATGTGACATGCCAGGTTAACTTGATTTAAATTTATCTGTATAATAATCAAGACGTGTTGCTAGATATACAATTATTATTGTAAGTAGGTATCTATCTGCAGTTTGTTAACTTTTTCTTTTTTATACTATGAGGAACCATATCAGTTTAAAAAATCCAACAAAATATGACAAATCAGGCTAACTTTATGTATTTAAAAATCGGGATGTACTTTTATTTATAGATTAATATTGGGATTGGTCAAGTGCAAAAACCATAAAAATGGAAAATATTTTTTAGCAAATGTGTAAACGAACATGTTGTCTTGATGTAAAGTTAAAAGTTTGACTTTGGTATTTATTATTTATAATCTCTTACAACGATAATACATCATTTACTAATTCAAATATTTTTAACTAACAAAACACAGGTCCGTACTTGTAAACTTACCTGATGATGTTTAAATCTTCCGAAATGTTGACTAAACACAATATGTTATTACATCATTGTATTCAACATTGAACATGCATTAAAATTATGAGCCAGGAAAATATTGGTCCATATTCAAATAAAGAAGTTGATGGTGGTCCTGCATTTACGAAACGTTGGATAAAAAACTAAATACGCTATCATACGCACAATTTGATATAAAACAAAAAACTCCAAATGAGTTTTTGTCTATTTTTGCAAATAAACGTTCTGTAGCGGAATAAAGAAATGGTACTTATTTGTTTTTTATCGAATATCTCGGAAACCGGACCTGATATTTTAGTTTTCAAAACACCCTCAGATTGGACTTCGAAATATGCAACTTTTTCTCCATTTAACCAACTTTGTGTTACCAACGGTTTACGAGATAGCAATACATTTCAATGAAAAAGTGGCCACCCTGTATAGTTATTTTTTTCAGGTGGTTGTAAACATGTTGTAGCTTTTTTGCTGCGGCTTCATAGAAGAAGTGAGGAACCATCTGTAACATCTACTCAGTGTTATTGGAAAGGCTCTAATTTATCAAAATGCGTAAATATTGATGTAGATTTGGCTAGATGGTTGAAGAAATTTCTTCATCCACTACAGGAAAATAAATCAGTAGTGAAACATGTTTAAAGGTATTACTTTAGCTTGACCTACGATCAATTTTTAATTTTATGCTTTATTTGGTTTGACAGAGAAAAAAATTAAAACCATTTGACATTGGTTGTTTTTACTTAGATTTTTATAAAAAATAAACAGAACTGCAAACATGTTTTACTATCGTATTAACGAATAGCAACATTAAATATCTTTTTTTAACATTTATCACTGTTGTCATTTTCGTCAAGGATTAATAAGAAGGCACACTTGCTGGCTTTTTGAAAAAGGTGGCAAGAATTGTGATATTTTTAAATTTATCACCAGTAATACCACATGTAGTTACCCGATTTATTGGAATATATAGACTTTGCTACCACATTCAACTGAACTTGGTTGTTTTTAATATTTATCACTGTGACAGGCTGTTTTTGTTAAAAGGTTTCATTTTAAACTCCTGTAAATAAGTGCCTTTGGTTTGGTAGTTTTACCCCATTATTTCTCATCAACCTATCTGTCTTTTTCTAACTGTTTTTTGTTTTGCCAATTATTAGCTAGAAACACTATAAATCTAAAGGATAAAGGCAACATTTAGTTTGTTCCTATTCTCTACCATTATTGTAGACTGTTAAATTAACTTTCCGACGCCAGGTGAGCGGTTCACCGTTAGCGTCGTTTCGTTCCAGAGGCGGCGGCGTCCTCCGTACGGTGCATCGCGGTGGCCCAGCTCTTCGGGCCGAACTTCCCCGACATCCGCGCCGCCAGCGGGGGGCGGGGCGTGGCTTATGTCCCGAGCCACGAAAAGTGAGGATCAATTCTACTTATTTAATACAGCTTTCGTATTAGGAGCGTGTATATAGTTAGGAATCCACTGTAAACCGATTTGCGCTTAAACTCGGGTTTTATCTACACTAAGTACCGAGGCTTAACTCGGCATTGTGTTTGACTAAGTGAACAAATAGATGGAGTGATATATATTGACTTTTCATTGTGCCAACAATATCTCTTCTACGGGCGCTTACTACTGTTTAAGCGTTTTCTTTTTTTATCATAACAAAGGTGAGTTTTCGCTTTTTTTACTCAGTCTTTTTCGGACTTTAAACTTTAATGCCTTTTACACATTCTAATGTTTGCCACTTTTTATAAATAAGTGTTTGTAAATTATTTTTCTTAGTATTTTTTTATGTTAATATATACAATATTAGGACACAACTGAAATTAAAAGGGGTGTTTTTATTTTGATATAGGATAATGCAATCTATATTATATACAAATCATTTATAATTCAAAAACAATACGCTTTTGGACCCGACTGATTATTTATTTCTAATTCATATTTAATTAGATATTTAAGACTTCTGGTATTTTCAAAATATGATGCAAACCATCCGAGATACAGTTTAACAGTTAAATATTCAATTGTGCGTCGCGTAAAACTTTTTAACTTTCCACTGGTCATTTGGTACTCAGACATATTTCTGAGGAACCAGAGAGAGAGAGAGAGAGAGAGAGAGCGAGCGAGAGAGAGAGATATGCTTTATTGTCGTAAAAAAATTTACAAAAATTTTATAGACAAAGCGTGTAACTTAAATACTAAACATATTATAAAAATAACTAAACAGCAGAAAAAACAAACAGAAACAAACAGACAAAATAGGAATAACAATTGCAATGGATATGCAATATCCGTCATTATAATTATTCTAATTTAATTTTTAAATTTAAACTTTAATATTTAATTAATGCCATTGTATGTGGAACTCAAATGTCTAAGGTACGTTATAAAATTCTGCTACTGTGTAATATGGTCTTTCTAGAAGAAAAGCTTTAGCCAGTCTTCGGAACTTATCGTATGTATTTATAGATTTTAATTGCATCGGAAGGTTATTATACAATTTTTTGGCATTGTAGGTAATGGAATGTTTTAATAGGTCAGAAGTGGGCATTGTTAAATAAACATCAGTCTCTAAATTTCTTGTAGGATATCTACGAGTCGGTCTTTCGGATAAATTTTGAATGTGCTTGCGAACTAAGCAGACGGATTCGAAAATAAATAGAGCAGGAAGGGTTAGAATTTTGAAATTTTTGAAGTAATTTTCGCAATGTGTCCTACTACTTAAACCAAATACATAGCGGATTGCTCTTTTTTGCAGTTTAAAAATAGATTCGAAAAGGTATAAGCTACAAGAACCCCAGAAAGGTAAACCATAGCGAAGGTGAGATTCGAATAAGGAAAAGTAGGTTATTAATGCAGTAGAAGGAGTCAGCTCTTTAGAAACCGATTTAATGGCAAAACATGCGGAGGATAATTTTTTTGCTAAGGTATCTATATGAGCAGACCATTTTAGAGAATCGTCTATATAAAGACCTAAAAACTTGATTGAAGTCACCGTTTGGATCAGATTATTGTTTAAAGCTATAGGTTGTAAAGTACCTCTGTAAGACAATGCTACAGTTTTACTGGTGTTGAAACAAAGTCCATTCGAATCAGACCAAGACTTAATAGTCACTAGATCTTCACTTATGATAGATTGTAATGTCTGCATGTTAGAATTATTCCAGGTTACACTGGTGTCATCAGCAAATAAAGTAATTCTACCACTTATTCTTAAGTCTGTGATGTCGTTGATGAATAATAAAAACAAAATTGGACCTAATACTGATCCTTGAGGTACTCCACTGCTTATTGCTAGATTTGTAGAATCCTCACCATTCGCCCGCACCTGTTGATTTCTATTTTCTAGGTAAGTTTTAAACCATTGTAAAGGAGAACCCCGTATGCCATAAATTTGTAACTTATTAATTAAAATATCATGATTTACACAATCGAAGGCCTTTGCGAAGTCACAAAATACTGAAGCGGTGAAAAGTTTATCATTAAGTGATGTGTATATTTCATTAAGAACGGAAAACATTGCGTCGCTAGTGCATTTTTTTAGGTAGAAAGCCATACTGATGAGCTGTGAGGATGTTATGCTTGAAAAGAAAGGACAAAAGACGGTTTTTCATTAGCCGTTCTACTATCTTCGATAAGGTAGGCAATAACGTGATAGGTCTATAGTTACAGGTTTTGGTTTTGTCGCCACCTTTATGAAGTGGGATTATTATAGCTGTTTTTAGACAGTTAGGAAAGAGACCAATTTCAAAGGATTCATTAATCAGTGAAGTTAAAATGTTGATTACTACATCCGGTATATATAGAAATATTTTGGTGGACAGGCCATCAATTCCACAGGAAAATTTATTTTGGATGTTGTTTATGGTTTGCACTAGTTCATGCTTACTGGTCTTAGGAAGAAACTTTCAGTGATCCTTTTAGTAGGTAGGAGGAAGGAGAGAGCATCCTGACTCGGAGCTATGTTAGATTTGATATTTTTACTTACATTTACGAAATAATTGTTTAGTTCATCTGGGCTAGGATTTACACTGTTTGAAGAACGGGTTTTATTCCTTAAGTCATTTATTATAGACCAGGTTTCTTTGGAGGAGTTTTTAGCTCTTGCGATGCGATTTTTGTAATAGTTTTTCTTAGCAGATTTGGTGATTTTCCGATACAATATTCTGTAGTTGTTGATATAGTTTAATATTAGGGGATTATCTGTGTACTTTTTAATATACATGAGTGACTTCATATTTTTAGATGATGTTCTTATTCCTTTAGTTGTCCAAGATTTATGACATTTAGTTTTAATGGGGCGAAGGGGGAAAGCTGTATTGAAACACATAATTATTTTATTTAAGAAGTCTAAAAATTTAGAGTCAATATCTTCAGAAAGACCATTCCAATCAGTAGTTAGACATAAATTATAGAAATTTTTGAAATTATGCTTAGAGAAAATTCTACCTAGCTGACGGACTTTTTTTGGAGCTGTACGGGGTATCAAAAATTTGGCTAATACTGCTTCGTGGTCTGAGAGACCTGAGCTAATTACTTGGTGCTCTACATCAACGGGTTTAAAATCAGAGACTACGTAATCTATAATTGTAGATGTTGTTTCTGTGATTCTAGTTGGAGAATTTACGTGCATAGTGAGACTGAATGATTCAAAAATATTTAAAAATAATTCAAAATAATTCAGAAGAGACTTTTAAAAACTTTTAGCACTAATACGCATTACCAACTTAATCTACCTAACCAATAAACATTTCAGCTGTCAATTGTCAATTCTATTCATCGTTGATGTTAAAATCTCAGGAAAACTTAAGCTTCAGTGTGTTTTAAGAAATATTTTTGATATTACCTAAGGAAATTTTAGAATTAGAAGTAGCTATTGATAAATCTGGACAAAGCAGAATGGTTTCATTAAATTTTTAAAAATGAAAATTAGTTATATTCCATTTACAGGACAAGATAAAAAAGAAAAAATATACAGGGTGATTCAAAATTGAGTGTAAATATTTTAAGGGCGTATTACCCAGCCAAAAATAAGAAATTTTTTTCATATAATCGTATGTCCTACCTTGCTTCGTTTTCTAGATACAGGGTGTCAAATTTTTTTTTTGTTTTTTAACAATTATTAATTAAATAAAATCACATTTTGAGACGCCACTGGAATAAATAATGAATGAAATTTCATAATACAAATAAAAATTATTTAGTAATTAATTTTTTACTTGTTTTAATAGAACCAGGCATAGATTTTAGGAAGCAAGAAAGTTACACTATTGACAGCTTAATCTAAAAAAAAAATTTAGTTGTCAAAAAAGCAGTGTTGTACCATAATTTTACCTATAAGTATCAAGCCTACCAAATGTTATTTAAATCGGCTAAAAGGTTTTTGAGTAATTGATAAAAAACCGATTTAAAAAAAAATTCTTATTTTTGGCTGGTACATACGCCCTTAAAATATTTGCACTCAATTTTGAATCACCCTGTATAACTAAATAAAAGTAGACAATTTATATTTTCAAGAAATAACAGAACATAAATTCAAGAAGGAAAAAAAATTATACATCTATATAGAAAAAAAAAATTAACCAAACCAATCATTTATAATCGTACTATGAAGGAAAAATAAGCCAGAAAAAGAAAGAAAATATTTACATATTATTAATTTATACCACAAAACACTTCTACAGCTTTATCTATATATCAGTATATTTAAATTTTTCACAAGTTATAATTTTATACAAAACATAAAGAGAAGAGGTCCAAGATTTGATCCTTGGGGAATGCCACGATATTTAGTAGAACTATAGCCTTTTATCTGCAAACAAGCTTATGCTGATTTATAGTTTGTTCAATTTTCTATATTATTTTATAATATTATACCCCCATTTGTAATGTGAATGAATAAACTTATTTATTATATATTATTATTATTATTGTAAAAAACTTAATTTTAATTTTTGAAACGTATGATTTTCTTTTAAAACATAGATCTAACAATATGAAAAGTATAACCTTAGCATATCCAATAAAATTAAATACAATTCTGCATAAACAAGTAAATTTTTCTAGTATTAACTCAATTGATTGATCGTCCTTTGAAAAGGTCAATATTTTATTCAAATACACCACATTTTTATGTCGTTCGAGGATAAGCTTTTATACATTCATCTATTACGTCTATTATTATGTAAATCTGTTTAAAATTCTAAACACGCGATTCATTTTGATATCTAAATTTATCGCAACAGAAAAAATTCTTATAGCTGTTCCGGGTAACCTAGGAATAATTTTAATTGTTATACGATTTCCCCCGTTGTTATATGCGAATAGAAAACAACAAAGTGCTTGTTTATTTTTAATTGGGTTGAGAAAAGCTTAGCGGATTTAAAAAATTGAAGTCGTAACTCTGGGAAAGGTAAAAAATTAATAAAATATGGCGAACACAGACTCAAATTTATCAAAATACGAGAAAAAGGACCAACAATAATTCAAAGGATGCTTTGAATAATAAAGAAAGTCGTCGAGAAAAATCAGAATTGGAAATTTAAATACTTAAAACTCTAATCAATTGATTATAGAATATAATAGTCACTAATTGGGCGTTACAATATATTTCAGTCACTTAATTTATAGATAATATACATCAATAATCCAATACATCAATTACCATTTAGTTACTTAACTAAATATGATATGACGGTAATCACCAATAACTTATTTAGTTGAATTAGCATTAAGATTACCAGTGTTATTTATAACATAAGTAATAGACAATTTCAATGCAAATATCTTGTTAATAAAATTGACAGATATACACAGAATATTTTAGAAGTTGTGCAGTTTGAATAATATTTAAAAATACTTTAAAATCCTTCATTGAAGCAGAATGACCACGTGAAATATTCCATGCTTTCGTCTTATTGCTTAATGGAACTTGTTCAGAATTTCATTGTTTACTTTAATTCCAACATTAATTTTAATTATTGGTTGGGGGTATCAGCATTCCTAATATAGATCATACAAATCTTTCTCAACCACTTTGGTATGTTTATATCGTCCTCCAAACAAAACTTCTCTAGAAAACGACCAACAACTTTTTGAGGTACTTTCAAACCTATCTATTTCACAATCTTGTGGTATCTATTTCCCATGAAAATCTTGTGGTGGTTGGGGATTTCAACTATCCAGAAATTTCCTGGCCCCTTACTGCAGGTGCTTTTAAAAGAATGCGCATCTTATTTGGCTTTACCTTTATCCATTATTATGACATCTTCCTTTACATCTCACACACTTCATTCAATGTTGAAAATTGCTTCGGTGACACCTATTTTTAAAAAGAGTGACAAACTCGGTCCATCCAAATAAGCCTCATTTCAATTGCCTGTAATATAATGGAATCCATCCTAACCAATTATGTGTCTGATTTTCTCAAGAGCCATGACGTCTTACCAGAAGAACAACACGGTTTTATTAAAGGTTGATCCACATTAACAAACCTAATGACTTGTTTAAACGATTGGACTACGTCTGTGGACAATAAAGAGCCTGTTGATGTCGTATATCTTGATTTCGCTAAAGCCTTTAACCGTGTTCACAAAAAGAGATTGCTTTATAAGTTGGAAAAAGCTGGCAGTATCCATTCTAAGTGGTGTCCCTCAAGTCTCTGTCATAGGACCATTACTATTCTTGCTTTTTGCTTCTAGTGCCGTATCAGGCTTTTCTAGATTGTTCCGAAGGTGATTACGTCACCCTTTCTCACTGCGAAAGACCTAGCCTTCAAAAACCAATAGATATTTTCACTATTTACCAATGGTTAGTCAAAATTAATGAACGTAGATGGTGACGTAAACCAACGCTATCAAGCCATCTCCATTCTTCGCGTGCAAATAGAATTCTTTCTAACTTCACCGAAGCAACCGCTTCTAGCGCTGCCTGAAAAACCAAGCAATTTATATTCTAAAAGAAGAATTTTACTATTTAACGTTGCAAAACGTCAGTTTCCAAGACTAACCCAGCCAAAGATTTGTTTCAATTGATCCAACCTCGTATATTTAGATTCCTATCATTCTAGTTAACTTCTAATATTGTAACTTTTGAACAAATGCGTATTTTTTTCAGGTCTTACACCTTTTTCTACTTTTACTTTATCTGCTATTCTATTTGAATCTCATTTCCAGAGTAACTTGATCTTAAATATACCTACTATCAATTTTAGCTTAATATCTCACATTTCATTTACTCTTGTTTAATATCCCGCACTGTCTGAAGATGTTCTATTCCTTTCTCGATCATCCCTGTTATAACAAATAATACACAAATACAGGCGTACCGCGCGCAAGTTTGAGCTTGAATCGGATTAGAAAAAGAGGCAAAATTCACACATAAGAAGATTAGTTAGTTAGCTAGTAAATCCTGGGATCCGGGCAAAGAGTATTATCATTATATTATGATTATATTGGATTTAGTTGTGCCGTTTCGAAATAGCGGGGCAGTAATTCAGTACATGTTCGTCTTTTATACGGAACAGATGTAGTCAAACTGAAGAAAATTAAATAAAAAAAAAAATGTATTTATGTCGCATTTACATACATCGGTGCACCAATTAGATGTGAAGTGTTTTTTGTTCTGGCGCGTTATTTTTATTAGTTGTTTACAAGTTAATAACATTCAAAGATTAAGTTACAAATTGTGAACGTTATTAATGGGTCTATCTATTAGAGTATTCATGAGTAAGTACTGATTTAATTAAAGATCAATTCATATACCTCTTATAGGAATTTCATTTATATTTAACGGTCATTATGTACCTACCTACATAGAGTTTTTATGGGCAGTTTGTTTTACATTTATCTCTCATTTATTTAAGAGATATTTTGCACTGTTCAAAAAGTTGGTTTCAATTCTAGAAATGGCAATTGTTTTATTATTTTTTTCTATATCTCACAATGTTTTTACAAAAAGATTATAGATTAAAATATAATCATTCAAAATTTTATTTGTGCCTATATTGCTCTCTATTCTTATACATCTGTATAGAGTATCCAATTATTTGTACACCAAATAAACTCATATCATCTTCCTTTATGACCGCCCCTTCCATTGTAGGAACATCTTTCAATAGTAGCAACGAAATTATAGCAGAATGTTTTGATTAAATCTTTGAGTAAATTTACTCTCAAACAATACAGTAGTATAGAGTATGTTAACTTTCCAATGCTGACTCCAAGAGAACAGTATAGAAACACAATGCTATTGAATAGGCATAAATAGAATACGTCGCCAACTGCGCAACTCAATCTAGAAATTTTGGCGATAATTAGTAACGCTCAGAAAAAAAGACAGGTATATTTTTATTATTCGAGGCCATGTTAATAATTGACTAACTGCTTTGGCAAAAGGTCTGAATAATTTGCTTACTGTCGACGAAAATGCTCTCAATTGATTCGGGAATAGTAGTTTGTGCAGCAAGAGTGGATATGAACAATCTAAATAACTTGTACAGTATATTTTTTCTACGACACACTAACAAAAATTATTAGGATAAGATAACTAATTTTAAAATAATTTTCAACATAAAAAAAAAAAAGAGATTTAATTTAATTAGTCCCCAGCCCAAATTTGAACCCTGGCGTCTCTTGTGAAACACAAATCATAATAACAGTGCTACTAAGGGGGTGGGTGGCTCAGTGGTAGAGTCTCTGCCTGTGGATCCAAGGGTCCCAGGTTCGAATCCCACCGTTTAATTTAATTATTTAAAATTAATTCTGATGCCTTGGTAGGATTCCCCACTCGACCATTCACTGTTGGGTTCTAATTAACAGTGCTGTTCCTAAAGTGGCGCTGGGAAACAGTAACAAAGCCTACACAGAACACGAGGCTATAATGACCTTAGCAGTCGATGCCGATGACACAAAAAAAACAGTGCTACTAATTTATGACATATTAAATGTCAAAACCAAATTATATAATAAACCAAAAACCTAGGAAAGTAAATTAAATAATAGGTCCTTTCTAACATAAATAATGCAATCTAAACCTGCACGGTTGTGTTTCGTTTACTAGATACACCGAAAAAGTAAGTAGAAAACGATAGTCTCAATTCAAAATGCACTTCTGAAAAGTTGATTGTGGAGCCGCCTTTGAAAATTGGTGGCCATTGTAGGCCCATTGTGGGCGAAGTAAAATTTCCGCCCGGTTGCGCCTAAGTGTGCAAACCACCGTAAAATTGATGTAAACTTGCGTCCTTCTTGGAGATTTACACGACTCCTCTAACACTGATATTATCTCTACGAATTTTCCAGTGCCAGAGCTAAACCGAAGTTATTTTTATTACTTATTTATAATTTTATGTATAGATATTTTAATACTAATTTTATAAAAATCTACAATTATAGGCATATTTTGCATTATTTTTTATTTTACCTTTTCGTTTTGAAACGATTAAAAATTATCTTTACGAAAAGAAATTAAGTCACTTTCTTCTTCTTTCGCGGCTGCGTCGGCTAGACACGTAGTGTTTTATTACTTCTTGTTTGTTGTTTTTGATAATCAGTTTTTTGATTTTTTGCTCTTGTATCTTTTTGACAAACTAATTTTTGAACAGCAATAAATTATTCATACATATAAGTGCAAATTTTATACATACATTTTTCTTTCCTACAGTGAGAATCTTAAGTCTTACTCCCCCTAACTAACTCGTTACTGGACGCCAAGACAGGTCGATTTTTGTTTTCTACAATGTACATTTTTGTATGATTAGTTTACTCTTAATTTCATCCCTTACTCGAGGGGAGCAACCCTTTCGAAAAATTTAAATGGCATGGGGTGGTGAGTGATAGCTCATTTGAAAGAGGGTTTTATTCTCTATTCAACCATGTAAAAAATTTTGAAATTTGCTTTATTAATTCTCGACTAATTTTTGTTTCAGAATAACGGAAATTAACGTAGCACACTCATCCTTAGAATTAAAATTCGGCCCTGCATGATTTCGGTTTTGGTTCAGACGTGAAGTAAGACTTTTTGCCATTAGAAGGTCACTGTTAGTTTAGTTGCTTTCCTATTTTGTGAGGATTTGTTATTTTTAAACATTAATAAATCAACACGTAATTAAGCAAATTTCAAAATTTTTTGCACGGTTGAATAGAGAATAAAACCCCCTTTCAAATGAGCTATCACTCACCACCCCATGCCATTTAAATTTTTCGAAAGGGTTGTTCCCCTCGAGTAAGGGATGAAATTAAGGGTAAACTAATCATACAAAAATGTACATTGTAGAAAACAAAAATCGACCTGTCTCGGCTATTTTCCTAACAAGACTCCAGTAACGAGTTAGTTAGGGTGGGGTGACTTAAGATTCTCACTGTATATATCTACTTTCGTAGTTTTTATGAATATTGTTATAGTTACATTTTAAGCAATCTGTAAAAGTAGAACCAGAAATTCAAAGAAAAATATTATTAAATTTGTCTATACATCTATTAAAAAATTAAAGAATCATTCAATTTAGCACAGTTGAAGAGCGAATCAATATCAAATTTCTAGTATATTTAGGAGGGTCCAAATTCAATGCAGTTTAATTTTAAAAGTTCTACAAAGCCTTTCCGGTGGTGTGACTTTTCAAGTGGGTATAATGCTCATTTTAGAAGGTTTATTAACTTGTGGTAGGAACACATGTACAAGTAGATTCAAATATAGTATGAAGTGGCAATATAAGTTTTGTAATATAAAGTTTATAGCAAACAGTTGGTTGTATGTACTTTTGTACTCTTTATTCATATTGGTGTTAAAATATGACATGGAATTCGGAAATATTAGAAGATAATTTTTTTTTTTGTAATAAATCTGAATATTAATATTCTCCTATGTTTGGTAATTAAATTAAATAAACATCAAACTCATTCAAGCGTTTAAACATGATTAAATTTATGCATAATAAATAATAATTTCTAACAATAAACTGTAGTGTTAAACCTTCCTGCGTCAACACCAATTATATCGACTACAAGTAAAAAATTTCAAACGCAAAAAGTTAAAATGCTTCTTATCTGTGTCGGTAACTTTAAGAGCCTTTTATTTAAAAGAATCAAGAGCGGTGTATTAGTAACAGTCGACCGATTTTCCAATATAAGACTCATTACGTAGGATGTAAACTTCAAAACCAATATCCGCTGAAATATCTCATCGAATATTGCTCAAAATACAAACATACCTACTTCCTCCTTCTCTCGGCCTTTTATCAGAGCCACGATGCTTCCATTCATGGATTTCATGAGATCGCTGCAGATGTTTAAAAATGCTTTTGTAAAATCAAACGAGCGTAATAACGTTTAGTGCAAATATCAAGTGGTCTGGAGACTTATTGCTCGACAAGGCAAAAAATACTTTATTAAAAGTTACTGTGGGTTAAGATTCTTCTTTTTTTTTTGTTGATATTCTTTGGAAAGACTATAAATGGAAAAGTTATTTACAGATAAGTTCTAAAAGTAAAACTAAGCTCCGAAATGTTATTGTTTCAGAAAATTATACGCTTGGAGTAACATGTGTTTAGTGTCTCATTAATATTTGTTGTAAACATAGATATGGATTAGAGGAGATAGGAAATGTAATTTTCCTCATCAGGCACGTAGAACTGAAGAAGACTATCTTTTAAACAGAAGGGACTCACGTGCTTGCGCATTGATTGCGTATTGAATAAAACTTACACATAACCTTAAAAATTCGTATTATAATTTTATTATCGGGTTGGTGGTGTAGTGGTCTAACGCGCTTATATTCATTTATAGGCCAGTTTATGAGTCAAAGACTGCTGGGCTTCGAATCCCAGACCAGACCATATGGATTTTTAATTAAATTGCATGGTTCGGTTTAGGATTTGATGTGTGCTGTATTAATAGAAATTCAATTTCGGTTGATATGACATGCAGATTATAAAATCGCCATTCATTACCGTCTCGATGATGGTGGGTAAGGTTTTCCGGGTTTTCCTCACCTGTAAGTCAAATGGCACCATCAACATTTTAACTTCACTGATTAATGAATCCTTTGAAATTGGTCTCTTTCCTAACTGTCTAAAAACAGCTATAATAATCCCACTTCATAAAGGTGGCGACAAAACCAAAACCTGTAACTATAGACCTATCGCGTTATTGCCTACCTTATCGAAGATAGTAGAACGGCTAATGAAAAACCGTCTTTTGCCCTTTCTTTTCAAGCATAACATCCTCACAGCTCATCAGTATGGCTTTCTACCTAAAAAATGCACTAGCGACGCAATGTTTTCCGTTCTTAATGAAATATACACATCACTTAATGATAAACTTTTCACCGCTTCAGTATTTTGTGACTTCGCAAAAGCCTTCGATTGTGTAAATCATGATATTTTAATTAATAAGTTACAAATTTATGGCATACGGGGATCTCCTTTACAATGGTTTAAAACTTACCTAGAAAATAGAAATCAACAGGTGCGGGCGAATGGTGAGGATTCTACAAATCTAGCAATAAGCAGTGGAGTACCTCAAGGATCAGTATTAGGTCCAATTTTGTTTTTATTATTCATCAACGACATCACAGACTTAAGAATAAGTGGTAGAATTACTTTATTTGCTGATGACACCAGTGTAACCTGGAATAATTCTAACATGCAGACATTACAATCTATCATAAGTGAAGATCTAGTGACTATTAAGTCCTGGTCTGATTCGAATGGACTTTGTTTCAACACCAGTAAAACTGTAGCATTGTCTTACAGAGGTACTTTACAACCTCTAACTCTAAACAATAATCTGATCCAAACGGTGACTTCAATCAAGTTTTTAGGTCTTTATATAGACAATTCTCTAAAATGGTCTGCTCAGCAAAAAAATTATCCTCCGCATGTTTTGCCATTAAATCGGTTTCTAAAGAGCTGACTCCTTCTACTGCATTAATAACCTACTTTTCCTTATTCGAATCTCACCTTCGCTATGGTTTACCTTTCTGGGGTTCTTGTAGCTTATACCTTTTCGAATCTATTTTTAAACTGCAAAAAAGAGCAATCCGCTATGTATTTGATTTAAGTAGTAGGACACATTGCGAAAATTACTTCAAAAATTTCAAAATTCTAACCCTTCCTGCTCTATTTATTTTCGAATCCGTCTGCTTAGTTCGCAAGCACATTCAAAATTTATCCGAAAGACCGACTCGTAGATATCCTACAAGAAATTTAGAGACTGATGTTTATTTAACAATGCCCACTTCTGACCTATTAAAACATTCCATTACCTACAATGCCAAAAAATTGTATAATAACCTTCCGATGCAATTAAAATCTATAAATACATACGATAAGTTCCGAAGACTGGCTAAAGCTTTTCTTCTAGAAAGACCATATTACACAGTAGCAGAATTTTATAACGTATTTTAGACATTTGAGTTCCACTTACAATGGCATTAATTAAATAATTAAATATTAAAGTTTAAATTTAAAAATTAAATTAGAATAATTATAATGACGGATATTGCATATCCATTGCAATTGTTATTCCTATTTTGTCTGTTTGTTTCTGTTTGTTTTTTCTGCTGTTTAGTTATTTTTATAATATGTTTAGTATTTAAGTCACACGCTTTGTCTATAAAATTTTTGTAAATTTTTTTACGACAATAAAGCATATCTCTCTCTCTCTCTCTCTCTCTCTCTCTATATCTCTCTAATCATCTTTAAGTCGCCCTGGAGCGCCACGGCAAATAATAATAATAACAATAACAAGCTCAGCTTTTGGGGTTAAAATTCACTCGTAAGGGGGTGAATTAGGGAGAGTATTATTATTATTTTTCTTTTTTATGAATTTTAAGAGATTTCTAAAAATGAAACATATCAAACATCTTGTTTAAAACTATTTAAAATTTCATTTTTTCTTTCTTTAATTATCAGCTATTTTATTTTTTATTTTTGGATTGTTTTCACTTTGGGAATATGAGGGTGTAATTTTTATAATTTCTTACAAGGGGAATTGGAGATTTTTTTTTCGTATTTCCAAAATTGCACAAATGAATTAAATAAATACGAAGACTTTCGTTCGCTTTATAATTCTCTATTTTTAAGAAATTTTCTACAATTAATTTTCTTTTTCAGGGACCAAAGTAGATGTGGCCAAATACACTAACAGCCGGGTAAGTTTAAATACTTCTTTTTATAAATTACGAATATATTACAAAACAATGGCGAAATTAAACGAACTGAATCTGTAAAAGTATCCCTTAAAATAGCACACCTGTGCGCCGACGCTAGTGTTTCCCGAAATAAGTAGTATCTACGGCATTCAATTATGATCAATAAAATAAATCTCCTGTTTCAAGTTGATCAAGTTTTTAGTATACAAAATGTGCTTCTATCTTCGAATCAACATGAGAATTAAAATAGAGGGGTATATATTTTTTCTTTCGCTACATTAACTTCCAAGTAATACCGTTAAAATATCAAAAAAGACTTTCTAAATGTGTCTATACAGATGCACACGTTGTATCTAAACAAAAATCATCGGCTTAAGAGACAGCACGGTGCCATCTTGAAATCTTCAAAATAATTAAATTGATCATCTATGTAGAAAATGCCGTTATTATGATGGGCTTAGGGCGGTCTCTTTCAAAAGTAAACTGTACAAAAACGGTATCTATTCCGTGTGTATTTGTCTGGATGTTCGTACCTACGTGATAAACTGAAAAAAAATTGTATTTTGTTACAAAGAGTGTGTTCTGGTTATTGTGATTTTTTCAATAAAAGAACCTATTTCTTTTACTGGTACGATGGCGACAGTTTTAACTCGCTTTGGTTTGTTTGAGAGTGAATTAAAATATTTTATAGGTATTATACGTGCATTAGTTATGTTAGAAAATAAATTAGGAAATTTTTAGTTTTTTAGTACCGCTTGGGTATGGTTATACCTATCATATCAAAGAGTTACACAAAATGCAATTACATTTTGTTCTAATCTTCGATCATATAAACAGCAGATAAATATTATCGCTCATTTTTTATCGCCAATATGAAACTGGAATTTTTTTTAAAGATTAAACTGGTACTAAACTCAAACAAATAATGATTGAGAGTGAACCTTGTTGTCATATCTCAATTTTACCTTACTAGTTTTTAGCAGAATCAAAATAGAGTAAGTAGTAGAGTTGTAAGTTGTGGCAAATTATAGATAATATACAATCATAGTACTAATAAAAGATATTAATTATAACAAAAATCAGTAATGAGTAATACTTATACATTTCTTGATCATTTAAAATTAATTATTTTATGGATTGTTCAGTATTTGTTACAACTAATGGCATCGGTGTACGGAGCGATATTTGTGTCTTTGTCTGTTACGCGTAAAATCCATCTCGTCGATGACGTTCTCAGTAGTGTATTTCTAACCACGAGCATAACATCGGGTTTTGAATTATACGGTGTGAATTGTAAGTTTTACAGTTAAGTTAGTAAGTAATCGACGTGTTGTAAGAACAATTGGTGAAAATATTAGTGCTAATAAGTGTTTAAACATTAAATAATAATATTTCTACACCGTTCTAAAACTATGCAAAAAATGGAAGACATTGAAGGGCCTTCAACGTCGAAAAAGGTAAAACGGTCGAAGTCTCGGTCGCTAAGTGAAAAACAAATTGTACTTCGAGTATTTCACTGTCTTGAAAGAGATCATCAGCGACCAAAAGATAACTTAGTGCATATGTGCTGTAATTCTACGGATGTACCTCCGAATAACCAACCGGGCGTTCCAACATCATTAACTTCCACAATTACAAAAGATAAATTAGTTGATATGTGCTCTGATTATACGGGTGTACCAAAATCATCAGTTTACAAAATACTAAGAGAAAACAAAATTCATGGGGAAGTACAAACGCCAAAAACTAGTAGCGGAAGAAAAAAAATCACAGTTGATGAAGAAGCCAAAAACAGTATACGCACAACTATTCACAGTTTCTTTTTCAGAAATGAGCTGCCCACTTTGCAAAAAGTTCTGGAGGCAGTTAGCGATCATGAATTGGTCCCACAAATGAGTAAAGAAACTTTGAGGAAAATTTTACACGAAATGAAATTTACGTACGGAAAAGTCGACAGGAAAAGCATTCTCATTGAACGTCAGGAAATAATAGTATGGAGAAGAAATTATCTCCGAAAAATTGAGGAATTTCGGAATATAAAAAAAAAAATTTACTACATGGATGAGACGTGGGTTAACCAAGGACATACGGTCAAAAAAGTATGGCAGGATGGTCATATAACAAGTGCACGACAAGCCTTTATTGAAGGCTTGTCAACTGGGTTAAAACAGCCGTCTGGAAAAGGTAGTCGTCTGATAGTTACGCATATAGCATTAATACAAAAGAAGGAAAGAAACTTCCAGCATTTTATATGAACCTTTTTGTCTCAAAATTATGAACAAGAGCGCCTTAAAGTTTGGCCATATACAACAAGAAAATAACTATTTTAATACAAATACATTGTCATTTCTTTAAATTCATTAATGTTTTGTCCGATATTTTGAATCTCCCTATAGATATTAAAGGTTTTTTTGGCACTATTTTAATGAGCACAAAATTGAGCAACTTTTGTCTAATTTAACCAACTTTATATCTATTATCGTTTAATAAATAGCATTACTACTGTCTCTATGAAATATAGGGACCCTGGTATAGTATAGTAAATAATTATTTTTAAACAAAGGTATTTATTATGGGAAAAAACAAGCGACGTTTTTTAACAACTTTAACACCCTGTTCGAGATCCCTTAGAGCAGCCCAAAAACAATAAACACAGAGGCACGATGTTCCGCTAATAGAGTTGTCTAGTATTTTGGTGTGATTGAAGGGACCCCAATTCGATTCTCCGGTCTTTATGACCCTTATCAGTATTTGCACTCAACTCCCTTGATGGCCATCACGGTTATTTTGCCTTTGCCGCTGTAGTCTTGAGATAACAACAAATGACTGCTCACCCTTATTGGTCCTTTCGCCCTTCTGTTACGGATTTTCTTAGCCAATTTGAAAAAATAACACGCTTTTTATCGGAAGATATGCTACTACTACCACCACTAATAATGAGTAGTTTCGTGTCAAAATACAGCGAATGATTAAGTAATTATGGGTTAGGATTTTAATAAACGAAAATCGTTATGAAACACTGTAAAATTCAAAAATATGATACAAAGAATTTTTTTTATAGATTCTTCACGAATGTCTTACATGAGAATCAGCGAAAAGATTATATTTTGTAAAGCAGTGGCGATCATATCCCTTTGCAAAGGGGGCCACTAGCATAGGGTGATTCAAAATTGAGTGCAAAAATTTTAAGGGCGTATTTACCAGCCAAAAATAGGAAATTTTTTCCTATAATCGTATCTCCTAACTTTTCTAGATGCAGAGTGTCTAAGTTTTTTTATAAAAATATACGAGTAAAGCTCAAGAGGAAAGCAAAATACATAATTGACTGCTTAACAAAAAAAAAATTTAATTGTCAAAAAAGCAGTGCCTTACCATAATTTTACTTATAAGTATTAAGTAGGTAGCCCCCTGAGACGCCACTGCAATCAATATATTTATTTTATTTTCACCAAAGGAAGGCCCTTATAACGACAAATAAGCCTACTAAATTTTATTTAAATCGACTGAAAGGTTTTTGAGTAATTGATAAAAAATCGATTTTTAAAAAACTTTGACGCCCTGTATCTAAAAAATGAAGCAAGTTAGGACATAAGATTATATGAAATTTTTTTCTTATTTTTAGCTGGTACAGTTCATCAAATTTCTAGAGGTGTTCGACGCCCAGACAGAGAACGCGCTACGTGTGACTAAGATAGCTATTGTACAATCTGCTAAACAAGTTATTTTAAATAGTTTTTAATATTTTTAGGTAATTAAATTTTAAAAGTGTGGAATAGTTTAGGGATTAAATTGGTCTGATTGGACTTTCTTAGAACGTTTTTAAAAGCAGCTAAAGATAGTATGTAGAATTGAAAATAATTATTATGCCATAAAAGGTGTTTTGGAATTCCTTCAACCTTTTGAAATTGAGTCAGAAAATATAAATTTTATAGGAAAGCGGAAAATACCTATAATTTTTTTGTAGGCCTTTGTATATCGTGGAAATAGTTTATATTTTATTTCTACCTTATTAAGGAAAATGGTACCTATTATTAATAACGGTTGTTTCTGAAACATTACTAAAATTTTCGAAATTTTGTTTTTCTACAAAATAATAAACTATACTATTTAGAAAAAAATTTATTTCTTATAATTTTATAAAAAATAACAGGGAAATATTTACATTTCTTGATCTATTAAACAAAACGATAAATTATCTCGACGAATGACACCAGAGATAACAGGAGATGTAGTTACTTACAAATATCGTGCTGTCGTGAATAAGACATATTCTATGTCATATGCCTATTTCATTATTCTCGTTTTTTTTACACAATTATTTACATATATTAAAAAAGCTAAAATAATTCAACCTATTTTACTGCAACTGAACCCAAAAAATGTTGAATCATTTGTTATATCAAATTTAAATAAATTAGATATAATTTCACTAAATTAGATGTAATTATTTTCAATAAATTCCAAAACTTGTTAGTGGTATATTAAATATCAAGTATTTTTTACGAGCTGTGGCAACAGCTAGTATTTTGTAGGCGGGGCATATTACGTTGTTTATTGTGAGCTTAGACAACGGAATATAAAATATTCATTCATAATTCCATCAACTTGTTTTGACAGTTGGCGTTGTAGAGATTGTTTAGTGTTATTGTTCATCGGATTTTCTCAGTTTTTTCTTGTGAAAGTGATTTCCCATTATTTTGTTAACATACAAACTTTAAAAATGGTGAAACAGTGCAAAATTTGTAAAAAACAAGACAAATTGGATCCAAATTCTTCGTTTCATATGTAAATATTTATAGGTTAGAATTTACTTATCATAGACGTACCAATTACGAAAAGTATCTTATATATTTTTAAATTATTAGTATTATTAATGTTTTGAATTAACCATGGTTGTTAATTAGCCTTAACAAAACAGGAGAAGATGCGAAATTTTAAAATTGGTACTGGGAATATTCCTAAAAATCTCAAAGTACCTAGTTAATCTTATGTAAAAATCGTATTTGTGTAAAAATTCTGCATTTTTTTATTAAATCTCTTTAAAACGGGTTTTAAAATGATTCAATTTAATTGAAAAAAGTTTCATAGGTAATGTTATTTGGCAAAACTTTTGTTTTTAGTACGTAGGCATGTCAAAAAATTATTGTTATTTCACTGTACAAAAAAATCTTGAGAAATCTACAATCGACTTTGATTAAAGGTTCGCGTTTCCATGGATAAAATTTTTACCAAAACAGCAGAAAGCATGCAATATTTTATCACAAAATTAAAAAAAAAATTTCGTACCTACTAATAATTCAGTACATTAGGATCAATTAAATAAATAAATCACATTAAGAAGCAAAAATTCTAAATATACCGGGTGTTCAAATTAAAGTGTTACAATTAAATACCGCCGAAAATATGTATCTTAGAAAAAAAGTTTCAGACAAAAGTTTTATAGTTTTTTGGGGGAAACATTTTGGCTAATTTAATTTTTTTATAGCTGACCATATTATGGCCATATCGAGATGGACTTTGTTTATTAAATTGGAACCCCATTATTTTTTTTTTTCATATTCTTAAAGTACATAAAAAAATAAGAAACTTTTGATGGAAATATTTTTTTTGTTCGACTTTTACTTTTTGAGTAACAGCTACTTTCGTCTGATACGTTTCTTTTATAATAGGCGGTCTTTAGCTGTAACACTTTAATTTGAACACCCGGTATATTTTAATTCTTTGAAATCCCTTGTTTCAGCGGATAAACATTATTCTATCAAAACAGCAAAAATAATATTTAGCACTTAATTTTAAATAGGTACAATTTTTTTTTTTTAGAAATAATTCAGAACATTACTGTCAATTTCATAAATAAAAAAAAAATAGGAATAAATATTTTACTTGTAATTTTTAGCTATTGCATTCAGGTAGAATTTTCATGAACTATTTTGATAAACACTTAAAACCTAATTTAAAAGAAATACTCTCTTAAAACTATAATCTATGTATTTATAAAGATTATTTACATATGTCCATAAATACATATTGATTACCTACCTGTTTAGAATTCTATTTTTGTTTTGATATAGAAAATAGGATTAAAACAATTCCAGGAAATAGGATATAAATTGTTTATTTATAAATAAGGGATTGATTGATTCATTGGAAATACCAACAGTTTACACATTGAGGCAGATAGTTTTGAACATGGATTTTAAAAGAATATTTACATTATTATTTTCTTTGAGTTTTATAGTGTGACGCCTCTTAGTTTTATGTAAAAAAAATATTTACTATTTATCTATTAGACACAAAAATAACTCATTTTAATGTATATTTAATCTCAATAATTGAATATACTGACGATTAGTTTGACACAATTGTCACTTATTTAACATTTTAAAAAGAATTGTATTGGGTGACCAAAATATGAACTACCTAGAATAGATATGAAATATATCCGTTTAAATGAATGCAATAGCATACTTTTTCGTTTTGTATTCTGTGCGTAGATAAGCTAATATCCATGTGGACTAAAAAAAATTATTGTTTGATCTAAGAACAAACCCTGGATATTTAGAACCAGTGACTTTTATAAATTAGCGACAGCAAATTTTATAGAAATAGTATTATTTTATTTATTATCGTATATTTTTTAATTAGCTTCAATTTTTTTATTTAGATAACTTTTGTACGGCCCGATTAAACTCTGGTGCATATTAGAAATATATACAAATTTCTATCATCTGTAAAAAAAGATGCCTTTAAAAGTCTTCTAAATTTATATATCGTTAATGAATTAAAAACTCAACGAATTTTGCAGAAAACATATTTGTACTACTGCTCAATATATCTATATTAAAATACAAAAAATTTTACGAGGTTCAAAAAACATATATTTTTAAATAATTTAATTTATCCCGTTCCTGGGGTACGCCAATGCAATTTATTTAAACTCCGCTGCGACTAACAAACGTGTACGGCCTTCAGTCCTGCAGTATATCCCCTCCCTTACCTCACACATCACGTCTTTCCTCTCCTGATCGCCAAATTGACTAATTTGATGTTGGCATCATAGATATTCTATTTTATGAATGAGTAGTTATATCTCCCTTGTTATCTCTGAATGACACCATGTTCTAGTACGGAAGCTAGCTTTACATTTTTGTTGGTGGTTTCATGGGTTTCATATCAATTTTTTTGTAATTGTAGTTTACACGTACATATACCTCTTAACACTTGTTTGTTTTATTAAAAAAGTGTGTTGTTGTGATTTACGTCGAAATAAGTCAAAAACAACTTGAAACCCCATATAAAATCAAAAAGGAGAAACGGAAAAAAATTGAGCCTGTAAATGAACACAACTCAGAAACAAAAATAGCTATCTAATAATAAAAAAATAAAATTTGATTCTTGTGCAGCTTCATCTATATCATTAACTGTTTTTGGTTTTTTAATGGTTTTTCTTGGTGATGAAAATTCCGATATCTCACGGTTATCGATTCTTTTTTTCTCTCCAGAAATGCGGACGACAGTGTTTTTAGATACTCCTGTGGCTGCAGCAACACGATCATTTACATTTTTAAATGGTATTGAAGGTGAATTAAAGTTTCCTTCTCTTCTCATAAACTCTATAACATTGGCTATTATTTCGCGAGATTGACTGTTAATCACGCGGCCTCTTAATTTGCTATTAAACTCCATACTTAGGTTCTATTAAACTGTAATGAGCAAAAAACACAAACGAAAATAAAAGAAATGTTTTAGCGAAATTTACATCTGACATTTACGTCTGAATGAAATAGTGAAATACTTGATGCGCAGAGTGTACTTTCATTGCGTAAATCCGTCGGGATGCCTGTCAGTAGTGCTTTCTCTGTCTAGCCGTCGAAAGCCTCTAGAAATTTGATGAACTGTAAATACGCCCTTTGCACTCAATTTTAAATCACCCTGTATAACCAAGTCAAATAGGATTGTTTACAAAATTTCTGAAGCCAACACGTGTTCACAATCTAAGCGTCTTTGGTAGAAATGCAATATTTTGATTGAACAGTGCAGCCAAATTTACTTATTGACCAATATTGTTTTATTTTAAATGTAAACTACTTTATTTGCTTTTTCTACATTATCTAGAGAATTACAAAATACATTTTATTTTTGTTTAATAAAATAGAAGTCATTTTTAATGTGCCACACCTTGTATAACATTCAAAATAAGCTTGTCCATCCAGGTGTCAAAAATTGCAGACGAGTTGCCGTTTGAAATGGTTAAAAAAAAAATAATCACTATACAAGTTATAGTTTGAAAAATGTTTATTACTTTTTTTTCATTTTGTACTCGTATTTAAATAGTGTGTAATCGGGCGAAATAAATAAATTCTTATAAACATGACATCTTATTTTTAAAAGGGTTTTTAATTTTTATTATTTTTTCAACGATATAAATGAAAATTTATTTATTTTTGTTGATGTAGATGACGCATAGGGGGTTGATGGGTAGTAAGTTATATATTTTTTCATGTATGTTCCCTTTCTTATTCTTGAACTGGATTTAGGCCTTTGGTAATATCATCATCTTTAGTTTATGAGATACAGCCGTTATAGGTTTTTCAATTTTTTAGAATTGTTCTAACCTAACCTGACCGACACCTCGCCCCTCAAAACCCTTCTAACCGACGCCCTGTCCCCCAAAACCCCTCTAACCTACCCCCCACACTTTTCCCACCCCAATTCCCCCATCCAGGTGGTTAAAATGGAAATCATTGCTTTATAAAGGGTTAAAATGGTAAGAAATTGATAAAACAGGTTCTAAAATTTTTTTGTCACATCCTGTATAAAATAATTTTGATTAAATAAACCAATAATAAAAAAGCAAATAATAAAAAGATACTAAATTTAACCCATAAAAAGCAAATTTGTAACACATTTAAATCCAAAATTGATGACAAATTACTTGAATTTCCATAAACGAAAAATTTCGAAATAATGCGTCCACTAATTTTTTTGGATTCCTGACAATTTATATTTATTTTAACGGCAAATATATAGAAAGAAAAAATAATTTAATAGAGGTAATAGCTTATTATCGAACAACGGTTTTCCATCTCTTACTGACAATCCTACAAAACCACCCATTCAACATCAAGTCGAATAAAATATCTAGATAAAACATGTCAAACCCAAATAACGAAAATAAAAAAACACACCAAGAAAAAATAGAAGCTTATCTCGATAAAAAATAAAAGAATGTTGTCATCAAAATTTGGGTGTTCGATTACGAATGCGAGAGTAAAATGTTGGTCCTTATTCCTATTGATGGTAGGATCAAATTTCTCGAAAAGTTACCAAGAGGTGTTAGCTAGCGACATAATCCTGTGACACAAAAGGAAAACGTCACGGCTGGACGGATTAAGCGAGATTATAATACATTTTAAACAACTAATATGCGGGGTGCAGTGTTTTAGGTCTCAAGTGGCTCTGCCGGACTTGTTTTGGTCTTGAACTGGAGACAGTTGAAGGAGACAGTGTTGATTTTAACAGTGGCGGAGATTGACACAATGGCATAATCTCTTAACTTTACATAACTAAAGGTTTCAAGAGGGTTTATCTTTTTTAAAATATATATAACGGACGTTATGTTACATGTTACAAAATAAAAAAAATTGTATATCACGTAAAAGAAAATTAAAATAATAAATTATCTCTGATGTAACATTCGTTTAATTGTATAATTTCTAATAGTTATTTGGTAAATTTTTAATGATACTACTGGACCTACGAAATATCTAAACATATAAAAAATATACCCATTTTTAACTATAATGGTGAGCTTCATGATATAGGTACATATCATTAATAACACATTTATCAAAGATTTTTGAAAAAGCTCTTAAAAATAGATTAGTAAATTTCACATCAAAATATGATATAATATCTGATAAACAATATGGTTTTAAAAAACATGTCTCTACGGAAGATGCTATTATCGCACTATCTACCAAAATACTAACTGCTCTAGATGAAAGCAGTCCATGTCTCTGTGTATATCTAGATCTCTCGAAAGCATTTGATACTGTCAGCCACCGTTTACTTTTGGATACTTTAGAAGAAGCAGGTATAAGGGACACATCACTAAAATTATTTGAAAGTTACCTCACAAACCGACAACAAGTTACAAGAGTAAATGGTGTCTACAGTGATCTAGAATCCATATCTTACGGTATCCCACAAGGTACGGTACTCGGTCCTATTGTATTTAATCTTTACATCAACGGATTATTTTCTATCGAGAGTTCAGGGGAAGTTTTGGGATTCGCAGACGACACCTCAATATTTTATAAAGCTAATTCATGGCTAGAACTAAAGCAAAAAGTTGAACAGGACCTTCCAAATCTGAAAATCTGGTTTGACAGTAAGTTACTGACATTAAATGTAGATAAAACCCACTACTTACCATTCAGTAATAATATTATAACAAGACCTCCATTTGACAAAGTAACTTTTACTGCTTCTGGGCAAACACTTACCATTCTCCCTGAAAACAAGATAAAATATCTAGGGGTTTACATGGATTCATATCTCAAATGGAAAGAAAACATAACTTTTACATGCCAAAAATTAAGAATGATAATACATAAATTTAAAAATATAAGAGATTATCTACAACCACATCAACTTAAAATATTGTACCATAGCTTAGTAGAAAGTCATTTGAGATATGCCATCATTGTGTGGGGTTGTACTTTACAAACACATTTACAACCACTTGAAGTTCTGCAAAAAAGATTTTTAAAAATAATGCTCAAAAGGCCCTACAAGTATCCTTCTAACTCATTGTTTGTTGAGGCAAATGTTATGAATCTAAAACAATTTTTCTATTATAATATTAATATTAAATTTCATACAAATAAACAACTATTCAACTTACCAGATCATCCATATAGCACAAGAAAAAAACATCTCCATACTGTGCCTCGTACTCAAAAATCAGTAGGACAACGATCGTATTTGTATCTAGGTCCAAAATTATATAATACTCTTCCAGTTGACATAAAATGTAATACCTTGTCCAAATTTAAAAATAATTTAAAAAAATTTATCAAAAACGAGAAAATGGAGGTAATAAATAATATTCTTTTAATTAACTGATATTTATTTGCGTTTTGTATGGTCAAAGTTTCGATATCTTTTTAATTAAGTGTAGGTATTTTGATTGTGTTTGTCTCCTATATAAAATATTATTATCAAAAATGTATATATATATATATTTTTTTCCTGTAATGCATTAATTTTATTTTATATGTATAAATTTGTTTATTTTTTATATTTATATTTGTTCTCAAAACAAGTGCCTTATTGGCACTTATTGTGTATCAATATTTATTTATTTGAAATTGTTGTTCTGTTACCTTGTAACTTGTGTTATTTCTTGAATAAATATTATTATTATTATTATTATATATAGACAAAACTATTTAGTTATTTGAATTAATTTAGCCAAAGGAAATATTTATTTTTATATTGTCTTTAAGAAAAAACTGTAACACCATCATTCGAGTTAAATCCTCACCGATACATCAGTCTGAGACTGTTTATCAGTACTTATATCATTTATAGATAAGACATATTTCTATAACTTCAAATACATTGAAATAAGTTGGTTGTTATTAATTGGACATCCGTCCTAAGTGAACTCAGGGTGAGATTTTTAAAATTATAATTAAAATTGATATATTAGAAAATTCGTTCTATCAAATGAAACAATTTCCAATCAAATTAATTACAGTCTCTATCGAATTTCAATAAATGAAAGTCACCGTAACGGAAACAAAATCTATTTCCATCCAAACAACTAATTTATTTATGACATCCTCTCCGTGCTGATTTATTCACCAATTAATAAATCTAAAACAACTATAGCTCCCCCATCCAGTTAAGCCTTTAAGCCGATTTGCATTTTTCTGACTATTATGCAAAATCTCGCAGATAAGGGATGCTGGATGGGGAGTTGTCTAGTTAACGGCAGTCGGTAGCAAACCGATAAAAGCCCGTGGATGGGCCATTGTTGGTGGCAGATCAAACGTGCACACGTGCTACTGTTTAGTTGGCCTAATGATTATATCAATTTGGACAATATCAATTAGAGTTTTCCTTAGGATTTAAAGCTTAAATGCCTAACAATAGAGATCTTTGGTATTTTTAAGCAAAATATTTTCCCATTACGCCAATTAAGCACCCCTGATGAATCAAATTGGTGTATTCTTTATATAGAATTTAAATTTATTATGAAAGATCGCAAAAGTACAGAGTGGGTACAGAAAAGTAAAAAAAAATAATGAGAATTCACAAGTTCATCACCTTGTATCTCAAAAACTAATCATAGGAGAACTCTGTGCCTATGGATACTTTAAATTAGAGGTCGAAAACTGCAACATATATCAAATTTAGGAGATTCGACCGAAAGCTATTTGCTAAACATGGATTTAAGAAAAGAATGACGGGTTTTTAAAATGTGGTTCTTTAATATTTTAATCTAAAAAAAAAACCCAGAGACTACCATGAAGATATGACCGCTGATGTTTTTGAAAATAATTTTCAGTAAAAGATAGAACATTTACCAAAGGGTTCAGTTATAGTAATGGATAACGCTAGTTAGCATTACTGTCTAACTGAACGTATGCCAAATACTTCATGGAAGAAAGATGATATCATTAATTGGCTAAAAGACAGAAACATTAACTAAATAAAAATAGAACTACAAGAAATTGTGAAATTAAAACATAAGGTATTAGACGTTTTCGGAATCATACTATAGATAACAAATCCACATTAGTGGCTTTACTTGATGGATCACGTAGATCACTGAACTTAGTACCGACAGTTTACGAATAAGTTGCATTATTGTTTCTGTTTATCTACGTCTGTCAATCTTTGACTTTTTACGCGTAACTGTCAAGATTATAAACCGAACCATTTTAATTAAACTAATAAATTTGTAATATGAGCACAAAGATTATAAGTTGTTACTAAATAAATGTAGAAAAAACTTCATAGCTTTTACTGGCAGACACTAGACACCAAAACATTGCGTTATCCCTTTATAAAACCCTGTGGTGCGCTTGTGGATCTATTACTAATCTACTCGCAGAGTGGATCACAAAATATTGATCTCGATCACAAATCTACTAGTTTCCCTTTTGTAACGAATTTCCTGATAAACTATTATTTTCGCGAAGCACACTTTGAGAAACACTATAAATACAAATTAATGAATATTGTACATAGAAATAATATAGAAGACCAATATAAACATAACATTTAAGCAGAAATTGAAACCTACTGTGCATAAAAACGCGTCTCTGCGCCTGACATCGCAAAATAGTGTGTCTAGAAGCTTGCGCAATATGCATGACTTGTCCCTGTAGTGTTGCCAAATATATTAAACATACCTAACAGAAAAGAATTTTAAATTAATTAATTTTTAAATTATATGATTTAAACAGTTTATATCTACGAAATATCGCCACAAAATAACTTATACACATTTAAATAATCAACTAATAATATTTATGTGTAATTACATTCCCAAAAATATATACAAATACCGTATTAATGTCATTAATACCGTATTTTTAATGTTCATTAAGCGATTCACCTACAAATTCAATATTGACCTGGCAATAGCACTAAAATCCGGTGTTTCAAGGCTATATGACGCTGCCCTTACAGGACCGTTTGTAGTTTATTATTTATGCCGCGTTTGAGAATCCACATCGGATGCATCTGAGATGTAGTAAGTAGTAAATCTTTGATCACGTGATTCAGTATACGTAAATGTAATGGGACAGATGTGTCCGATGTGGATAAAAAACGCTCGAGATGTAAAAAATGCATCCGATGTGGATTCTCAAACGCGGCATTAATTACACGATGAAAGTGGCATTTTATTTTTAGTTTTGTGTAGTGTTTAGTCAAATCCTAGGTACAATAAGACATTTTTACATTGGCTAATGAAAATGTAATCAATGTATTAGACAGCTGTTATATTTATTACAAGATTTATGTCTGCAAATCTAAACCTACCTAAGAATTATAATTATTTAAATAGAGAGCTGTATATTTATATACAGGCTGCCCAGCGACGGGGAGACATTATCGATATCGGTTTTAAGGCATTTTAAAACATAAACCCGATCTCAACAATCTTAGGAACTCTTCTGTCACTCGATATTTTAATCGGTACTTCCTCTTCGCTTTTTGGCTGGCACAACAATTATTTACATTTCTTCATTCCTTACCGCGTTCGAACCAGTAAGGTTTAAAGAAATTAAAAAAAAAACCTACTTTAAAAATAAAGATGGTAATGATTTTCTTATGGATCCCATCTTCAGATCTTGACTTAATGTATATAAAACTGTTTCCTTTTCTAACAAAAATAATCCTAGAAATCGGGCAACGTGGTAAAGAATTATCGCTCAACATACATAAAAAAATATTTCAACGAATTGAGAATATCCTACCATTTTGAAGTATGTTAAAAAAAAATTGTTAATAAAGTGAAAAGTAGGGCATGAACATATATTATAAAGTATATAAAATGATAGATAAATCCAGTTTAGAAGGTATTATAAATAAACTGTGGAAATATCGAGAATCTCGATTTTGAATCGGAAAAATATTCTACGCAATTTAGTATGAAAGCTAATCAAAATGAAACACATGAACGACAAACTGTTATTGACAACTTTCTTCAAACGTTTTCTATTTTTCCGAAAACTAACTAGATAATTCGAAAATCATTTCCTTCGTTAAAACGCCTCTTGTTCCGAAAAAGGTACACGCCTGCCAACATTCATCGTTCATTAAAAAAGTGGTAGATACAAAACGTTTCGTATTGTAAGGCCAAAATATATTTAGAAATCGAAATAGTCATATAAACAAAAAAATCATATGAGTGAGATAACTACCAAATTAATGATTTACAAGTTTATTCCTATTATTTATAAAATAGGTTTGCAATGTGCTGGTGTGGAATGTTATCATCGACTAAAAACTTTAAATCTTTGTATTAAATTGATCGAAAACAAACTATAAATTGGTTTAGGCTATATAGAATGTTTCTAGTAAGCAGCAACTAATTTTTATTATGGAACCGAAAGACCCTTTTAAAAAGGTTCAAAATTAAAATAAAATATGTACCAAGTAAATGTAGTAGTATTTTTTAATTTATATTGAAAATGGTAACATGAAAGGTTTTCTGTCTAACGACTCATAGTCTCGGCTGACAAAATGTAAAAAAATATCGAACATAATATTCCTGGGCCCTATTTTGCACTCCCCAGATTAAATTTAGTTGTAGCAAATGATATTATCAAATAAGATGTCAAATCACAAGCAAAATCTCGTGACTACAGTACTAATGATTGCCTGTTTGGAAAAGTATCTTTGTTTGTAAATATTTATATGCATAGTTATATTTAAATGCGCGAGTGTAATGTTAAGTATAAACAAAATCCGCCCATTATGTATATACGTTTAGTTACCGACCCTAGTAGATAGGCAATTTGTTATTGTTTTAAGTTTTACCGTAGGGAGAGAGAAAATCAATATTAGGATAAATGGTCCAGATCCTTTCTGATTACGTAGGTACCTAAAAAGTATTTTAGTTTTTGGTTAAGTAATTAATTATTGTAACAGTGATTTTCTTGTGATAGTACCTAATTTAGATTGTGGATTAAAGTTTTTGTATATAATTTCGCTGTTTAATAATAAACGTAGTCAAAACCGGAGCACGTGGTTTTCTGGAAAGTATTTTTAAAATCACAAGCAAAATCTCATGACTACTGTACTAATGATTGCCGAAAATTAACTAATTCATATTTTATGCCATATCTTTCTTAATAACGACTGTCAGAACCATATTTACCTTAACTTGAAATTTTTTTAATCGTTTTTTGTATATAATCATCTCTAAAAATGTATGATTGAAATATCGTGCGAACTATTTGTTCGATCAATAAAAAACTTGCACCGGTCCTGTTCGCGCCAGCACCGTTATACGCATGAGCTCCGACACACTATTTTCTCCTTATGGTTTCATTTTTGATATATGGAATCGGCTTTCTGGAAAGTATTTTTAAAATCACAAGCAAAATCTCATGACTACTGTACTAATGATTGCCGAAAATTAACTAATTCATATTTTATGCCATATCTTTCTTAATAACGACTGTCAGAACCATATTTACCTTAACTTGAAATTTTTTTAATCGTTTTTTGTATATAACCATCTCTAAAAATGTATGATTGAAATATCGTGCGAACTATTTGTTCGATCAATAAAAAACTTGCACCGGTCCTGTTCGCGCCAGCACCGTTATACGCATGAGCTCCGACACACTATTTTCTCCTTATGGTTTCATTTTTGATATATGGAATCGGCTTTCTATACTATTTCTATGATATTGTAACCTTTATTCACATACACCTTTTTTGTGAATTGGTTTGGCAGCGTATTTAGTGATGAAACACCCTGTATAACGAGATCTTAAATAATGAACTCATCGATTGTCTCTTTAAAGTCTTTCATTGTTTAATTTGATAAGAGTAAATGTCCGAACTCTCCCCGAAGTATATGCCAATTATTGTTGATGTGATTTAAATCGGGAGTGTTTGATGTTTGTTGCTGGTCCCCCCGCCGAAGCCTTATTAGGGTTAAGCAGAGGGTGGTAATCGAATAAAGATGATCGCCTTGATAATATTAATGACGGCCCATTAGTCTGATTGCGAGATACGCTGGTTTGTCAATTAGGCGATGTTAACGTGCACAGTAATGCCCCGTCAACAAGCTTTCAGTGTTTAAAAATTAAGATGATTTTGTATTTTGCATTTTGCATTTTTTGGTATCTAAATTATATTTTATTTAATTAATCTTCGTTTCTCAGCACTAATACACCACATTCGTTTCCTAAAAGGTAGGAAGAATTTAAATTTTAAATTAAAAAATAAGTCTTACATTTAAAAATCATAAATCACATCATTTTCTTTTACTTTTGGTTAAATTGAAATGAATACATTATGTAATGTTTAAAAAACTATTTTTTCAGTATATACAGGGCCGACGAAAGGGGGGGTTGGCAGGTGGGACAAATTCCCGTGGCCCGGGCACAAAGGGAGCCCCGACAGCTGTAGGTGGGGACGTTTTATTTTTTTTTTAAAGTTCACGACAAAAGGGGGGAGCTCTGGTTTATATAAAACACAACATGAGTACCTTTTTTTTTAGAGATTTCCCTAAAAAGGATCTAAGTTTTGCTTGAAGATCTATTTTTTTGAAATGTGATATCGAAAGAGCTTAATTCTTTTTATAAAATTGTCCCCGGGGCCCTACCTGGTTCTCGGCGGCCCTGAGTACGTAATTTGTATTTTTAAATCGTGTTGGTTATTTAAGTAGATAGAAGTACTTTTTAGTTACTGATTGACATCAATAATCATTAATAATAATTTATTATTACAGAATTTTGAATAAATATTTGGAAAATAAAAAAAAACCACAAAAAAACACATAAAAAATGTTAAGTGATAAGCATATCAAAGCAGCAAATACAGTATACAGGTCTGGAGTTGGACGAAATTTGTTTTAAATTATTTTTAGGTAGGTACATGCCAAAATATCTGTGTACTGGAGACAGACAGCGCCAGCGGTTGCTTACGTAGGGTTAGCTTTGCCTGTTGAACTATGTTGTTTTTACTTTATTTTAAATACATATTTTTATAAACTCGAAGAAAGGTTTTTCCTTTTCCAATTGTACTAGGTTTTCCTATAGTTTTGGATAGATGGTGTCCCTTTAGAAACGAAAAGTTAATGGAAAATTTATCTAAAGTCAAATTATAAATTCTGTATCATTTTTAATATTTTTCAACCATAAAGACACGATAGATGGTCTCATAATTTATCAATTTTTTCCCGATTTATCTGAGTTTTGTCTCCAGTGATTTACTAAAACACAATACTGGGCATTTAAATTAACTATATTCTATATAATATGCCTCTATATGCTATGTATAAATTATTTGTTAATTTGTTACAGATGCAACCCAGAAAGCGAACTATCATTTCCGGGTTTTGGAAGCGGTTGCGGCGGAAGCGCTTCCAGTATGGCCTACTTGAAGTCCGCCCCTTATCCTGTTCCCGGATTAGGACTACACGGATTACCAGTGGATTCCTTACATTCGTCCATGGCTGGCTATCCAGGAGGTAATAATTTTAAATTACATTAAATTATATATTTTGATCCAATCTTTGAAACTAGATGTTTCCAAAATACAGGGTGTTAAAAATAAACTTTTCCCACAATTGATCATAGCCAAAGAACTTAAAATTATTATTTCTTGAAAGATAATACTTTAATAAAGAATAAATGTCTTTTTTTTGTTGAAGTTGTTCATAATAAATTTATAAGGAATTTGTAGATACCTGTGGATATCGCAAACAGGCTAAAAAAGCGTCACAACTCAAAAAATATAGTTTCGATAAAAAACCGTTAAAAAGATAATTAAATTCGAAAAATAGAAACAAATGAGACCATTTCATATATGATGAAACAAGAGATTAGTACCGATATGTTGATAAATAATTTTTATTATTTTATTTTACAAAGTGAAAATATTTATTGAAACCACTAAACACAAAATGCAAATAAAAATTTATTCCATAATCAATAATTGATAAATTTACATTACAAGTGTAACTGTTTTATTTATGTGTGTATCGCAAATAAAATATTAAATTTGATTATGCTATCTCTCGAAATGAATATATATCAATTCAATAAATCATTAAATGGGAATTCGCGTGGTTATTTTATCTAAAATTCGAAATATTGTAAATAAAACTGTTTCGTATTACTGGAGTTCATTTGCAATTAAATTAGTGATAAATACTACAAAGTATACCTAATGCTTTTGGAAACCTACATTTTTACTTTCCTATCTGTATACAGATATAAGGAAAGTATAGGAATCATGATTTTTTTCGACCTCGAGTTTTCGACGGATTTTTACGTTTTGAGGTTACCTGAATCCGTTTTGACTATTTTCGCGATACACCTACGGACCACTTCAAGAAATTTTGACATAAAGTAAAAATAGATAATATTAGAAGTAACTTTTATTTGAACAATTTTCTTCTCCAAACATAAATAACAGATATATTCCATAAAATAAAAAAAGGCATTCCATAAACTACCCCCCAGATGTTCCGACTTTGTCCAAAATCTAATTATTTCACGTCAGGCCGAAATAAAACTTAAGTTTAAAATTTAATGTTTTTTTCTTTATCCGTTTTTGAGTTTTCTTCATAATTCAAAATTTATACGTTTTTTCAAATATCTCGAATACGGTCCATTTTAGAGAAATTATGTATAGGATAAAAATTATAGAAAATTATATTACAAACTTTTATTTAAACAGTTTTTATAAAAAATATTTTTTTTACATTTTGTCAAATTTCTCGAATACGGACCATTTTAAGAAAATTTTGCATAAAACAAAAATTATAGATAATAATATTAGAAGTAACTTTTATTTGAAGAATTTTCTTCTCCAAACGTAAATAACAGATATATTCCATAAAATATAAAAATGACCACCTATAAAGTACCCCCCAGATGTTCCGACGCTGCCCAAAATCTAATCAGTTCATTGGACGCTGGAATAAAGCTTAAGTTTAAAATTTGGTGTTTTCCTTTGTATCGGTTCATGAGTTATGGTGGATACAGACACACACACAGACACACACACAGAAAACGTAAAAATCCGTCAAAAACTGAAGGTCGAAAAAATCATGATTCCTATACTTTCCTTATATCTGTATACAGATAGGAAAGTAAAAATACATAATTCAAATTAGGTATTTTTTTCATAGGGAAATACACCTATGGTTAGGTTAGATAGATATTAAGATCTATCTAACCTAACCATAGGTGTATTTCCCTATGAAAAAAATACCTAATTTGAATTGCAGTCCACTGCTCGACCTCTAGTCGTTGTTTAATCTATATATACCTATATTTTTATCATTAATTAATTAATAGTGAGTAATTTTTAATTTTCATTTTTTAAATAAAAGTATTTTTCAAAATCTACCAAGTTTGATTTTCTCATTTTAACAATATGGATTTTCATCAAGTAAAAGCAGAAACAATCAAGAATTTAGAAAACAAGGAAGTTTATATAGCAAAACCAATTATATATGCATTAAAACATGTAGTTAAAGAACATTATAGTGAAGATAAAAAAAGCTGTAAAAGGTGAAATGGTTAAATAATTTCTGGAAAACTGTGCCAATAACAAAGATTTATTGAATTTTAAAAGTAAAACCAGGAGAAGAACTATGGCTGTAACAGATTGGATAACCTAAAAAGAATGGGTATTAAATATTGCACGAGAAAACAGAAAATATTCGAGAAATGTAAAAGAATTTAAGAATACTAAAATGGATATTCATATACAGGGTGATTCATAAGTACTTTGACAAACTTCAGGAAATGATTCTTTGAATAATTTTAAGGTAAAAAGTTCTTATAAACATGTGTCCGAAAATGGATGGTTTTCAAGATACAGGGTGTTAAAGTTTTAAGAAAAAAAATCGTTTTTTATCATATCTTTCATACTACTGAAGATAATTTAATGAAATTTGGTACACGTTGTTTTACCATAAAATGACATTTTATGATGCTATTAACTTTTTTATTTTCATCAGTGGCGTCCCTACGGTATTTAAACTAAATATTATTGAAGAAAAAAATGGTACGCCACTAATTTTTAAAAAAAATCAAGTCCAAACGTAACGACTTCTAACAAGGGTAGCTTTTTTACATAAATTTGATAGGGAAATCGATTTTTTTACTGAAAAATGTGCTAGAAGTACGCTCCAAATTTTTTTAGCGATTTAGTCATGTTTGAAAATGGTTTTTAATTTTTTTACATGAACAAAAGTCAAGAGATCAAATTTGGAACAAATTAAATGTAGATTTTAAAAATAATTTTTATTTTTTAAAAAACCAGTGGCGTACCATTTTTTTCTTCAATATTTAGTTTAAATACCGTAGGGACGCCACAAATAAAAAAAGTTAATAGTCTACTTAAAATAAGAAATTAAGTAACGCCTGTACAAGGGGGGCCCTAGGGGGGCTCAAAAATCTTTTAATTTTGATTCATTTTAGCGAAATATAGTCATAAAATAGTCCCAAATTTTTATAGTTATTAGTATAAGCTAGAACGTTTGTTTATTATCAGCAAATCCAAGATAATATCAAATTTGTGATTGTGGAAGTGTTACAATATCTTTATAATACATTGCTGTTTTTTAGGTAACCAAAGAAAACAAAGAAGAGAAAGAACAACATTTACCAGAGCCCAATTAGATATATTAGAAGCATTATTCGGTAAAACTCGTTATCCAGATATATTTATGCGAGAAGAAGTGGCCTTGAAAATTAATTTACCAGAATCCAGAGTTCAGGTAAATATAAGTAAAAATAATAATTTATGGAATCCTGACAGATTTACCTAACTATCTAAAAATGGTCTAATATATTGTTATTTACAAGTTTTTACAAAATAAATAGTAAAATAATTATACAGAGCGAGAAAAAATATATCAGTGAATCAAATTTTTACCTAAACATATTAATAAAGGCATGAAAAATAGAACACGAAATATATTTTAAAATGTCGATACCTTTTTGCCAGACTAACGTAAGCGACATTTTTTTAAAATCATGGAGATAATTTAAATTTATAGGTATATAACATTCTCACAATAGATCTGCGGCTAGCAATAATTTTTTCTCCTAACGATCTTGAATAATAACAGTAATTAGGGACCCCCAATAAATTTAAGCACTAAAGGGGGATGTACGTCAATACCTGAACAATATACAAACGTGTGCCAACAATAAAACATTAAAATACCTACTCAATAGCCGTCCAGAACAAAGTGTACAATGTAAAGGCATAATCATAAATCAGCGGAGAATCAGAAGGTATCACCAAGGGCGGCACTGAAGGGCGGTAAATGGGTCAGATTTTAAAAAAATTACGTAAAAAGTGTCTGAATTGAAATATGTATTATATTTGTATACAGGAATTATTTAATGTTGAAAATCAGTTCAAACTAAATTACATGTCATTATCACCAGTTTTTTAGTGTTATGACTAAATAAGGATTTAATTGTAGTGGATTTATTTTAATCTGAAGGAACCAAGAAAAGTGAGGTGGATACTTTTCATTGGACTACACTGTATATGTTGGTCTCTTGTCTAATTTCTGATTGTTCTTCTTAAATAGATATTTGTCTGCAATTTGCAGGAAATTTTAGAAATCTTACTATTTCACCTGGTTCTAAATCCTTTAAAAAAATATAGTGATTCATCTTTTTTCTGGTATCCTCCTATAAATTATTATCGGAAAAGTCAGGTTTTTATATCTGTCTTTTGGTTTGTTTTCAAATACCTTTATTGTTTTATCACTGATATTTCTTTGGTGTTTATCTTTTTTGTTAGGGTCACTATGTATAGTCGTTTTTGTTTGTTTCTGTTGAAAAAGCGATGAATAGATAATGTTTTGACCGACCATATTTATTTTCGTATACAATTAGTTTTTTAACTAGCATATTACTTTGTATTACTGGTCACTTTTAACAGAATTGTCCAAATCATCACCTAACTTGTCTAGATTCTTTTCCCAACATAGCTATGTATTATCGTCTAAGTATTTAACATTGTTTAGTTGTTAAAAGCACCCATTTTCGCGGTTTGACCAATATATCGGTGTTCTCGTGCCATATATAAGATATTTAGCCATTGACTATTCATGAACCGCAGAAATAAGATTGAAATACCTGTGCAATCACAGGCCTGGCAGATGTAGATACTTGAATTAAAAGATTACCTCCGATTTAAGACTATTATTCTGCCGTCCTAGCAAGAAAGGTCTTATATTAACATTTGTTGTTTGGAAATAATCGAGTTTTTAACTATTTTTATTTTTTAACTAGTTTTAGTACCTTTACGAACATTCCGTTTTGGTATCAAGAAAGACAAAATGTAGGCAAATACAAAGATATTGAAAAAACTGCTAATTTTGCAGATAGGACCTTTTTTGTTAGGGCGGCAGTATTATAGAAACACAAACGGAATTATTTGATTTATTTACAGCATTTCTCTAGGAAATTTGTTACTTTACGCATTAAGGCCATGGTACTTAAGAACTAATTTAGATAACATAATGGCGGACAGAGCGTCCCTTTTTTTATCGCGATAAACTCGCGTGGTATCGATGACTGTTTTAGTAGCATTGACGAAGCGGACTTGCAACGCTTGTGACGAGGATTGGATGACGCTTGTGACGCATTAATTTTGTTGGAAAACTGTCTTATTGGCCAAAAAAGTGCAGAGTACAGAGACGTTTTATTATATTAAATGAACAAAAAGCAGAAACACCCCCAAGAAAATATTCAGTAACGACCTTGCGAGATGACATTAGAAAACGATCCATTTCATCGTGAACACTTGAATACCGGATCGTTATACCTTATTAGCCCGCTGGGATGATGCTGGAGCACGTTTCGCATTTGTTTCGCCTACGGTTATTGTGATACTTTGGTTACTCTGACACCCTCTCTTTCGGGTCGTCACAGAGTGAACAGTAGCAACCGGGGGCGGTTAGTATGTGCTTTTTCTTTTGACGATGACTTTGTTGACTTTAACGAGGTATGTTTGTTTTGAATCGGAAAAGCTTTGACGGTCTCATCCGTCATTTGTTTAATTAATTTTCGGTTTTGAGGAGGAAGAGGATCTGTGTACTTCCAAAACAATATATTTAGCTAATTGAATAGGAATATTTTTAAATATATAAATTTATATTTAACTTTTTTAATAAAGTCATCATCAGGTCTTAAATTTAAAATATAACTGAATTGGTAACATAAATGTATATCAGGTAAGTTAAAAAACATCAAAAGGAAAAATTCTTAAGTACATTTCCTAGTAAAAACTATAATTGAATCGTTTATTTCAGAAACAACCTAAATCACTTTTTGTCCATATTGGGTTTATCACATTAACACTGTAGTTTCAGAGTATCACAGGTTTAATGCAGAAAGAACCCAACTTCCGTAAACATCCTTAGTTATAAGACAATTTAAAATTTTAGTTTATTTCTAAAACAACTTAGTCCTGGTCCTAGTTCAAAACATTATTTTTTCCCTCCTGAAAATTCTTAAAAAGTGACTTAGGTTGTTTCTGAAATAAACGATTCAATTAAGAAAAATAAAAATTGAGGAAATTAAATATTAACGAATTCAAGTTATTTATATCTCTAGTTGTAAGTAGTAACATATACAACTGAACCAAAGGCTAAAGAGTCAATAAATAACTGTTGAAATTCTTAGAAAAACAAAAGTTTTGGTGTATACCAGTTTTTTTTTTATGGCTGTTGGATAAGATAACAGTTTCAAAATGAATAGTTGTAGATACCAATTACTGAATGATATCTTGTTTTTGAGTTATCAAAAGCACTAAATTGTAGACTTGGAGGAAAACTGAATAAGTGGTGAAGACATGTCTGGTGAGTTCCACTGACAAGCTAGCTAAAATAATAATTAAGTGACCAAAAAAATGTTTAGCTAATAAAACAGACGACTTGTTCATTGCAGTTCTTGTAGAAATGTCCCAACTTCATATAAGAAAGTCTATCATCGTTATGACTTAGAAAATTGTTCATAACATTCCACAATCCAAAACAAAAAGTTAAATAAACTATATGAAAGTTATGGATAATAAATATTAATTTTTTAACTGTAATACAAAAATAGAAATACTTAGACAATATGTTTATTAAACAAATCATACTTTATTTATCATTTATGCCATGTTTTTTTTTTGAAATATCTTCTATATAAAAATTTGTAAATATAAAGCTGTCTTGAAATAGGTATAGAGGTAGAACTATTTCCAAATCAATACCTGAGATTCTATACTTTGCAGGATAAATGAGCTTTGTTCTCGTTTTCCACACTACTAAGGATTCTCCCTATATAGTGGAATCACTAAAGTGAAAAATTATTGATTTTGTTTTAAATAAGACAATATCTGCTTCTTGTCTCCAATTTGTAGAAAATGGGTGTTTCTTAATAACATGCTCATATTTAAGGGGGGCGATTCTTGGACTCAATTTAAGAAAAAACTATGAATGTATATCCTAAACCTATTGAGATACAGAAAAAATCAATTTTTTATTGTCATTTTCATACCACTTTAAATATTTTTATGAAATTTGGTGTACGGTGTTTACCTATAGATTAGGACATTTTTTGACCTAAAAAACAGTGGCATGGCATACGTACCGGACCCAGACTAGATATTTTTGAAAGGAACAGTGGTACGCCACTGCTTTCTCTTAAAATAAAAATTATTTCTGGATTCCCCGTTCAATTTAGAACAAATTTGATTTCTTGACTTTTTTCGTACGACCAACTGTTTTAGCACAAAAAAATTAAATTCGTTCATTTGTACGCTGTTATAAAATTAGGCAGTAATAAGAATTACAAACGATCTATAGTCTATTTTTATGTATGAGAGAGTAATAAAACAGCATTTCTAATGCAAAACTTAGTACGGTCATTTTAAATATTTTTACAGAATAATCTAAATATTTCCTAAAATTGTAATAAATGTACCTGAGCTATTACAAGTTTTGGGTCTTTTATTGGTCCTTTATAAACATAAGCTGTACAGAACAATAGAAAAAGATTTGGACAGGCCAAAAGCCCTGTGTATTAACGATTACATAGCCGTACCTTAAGATTATTTTCAATAAGTACCTATTTGCCAATTTTGTTTTATTTTAATTCCAAGAATTTCTTACAGTAATCGAATTATAAGTAGATAAATACCTTTCCAACAAATTTCACCGAAAATGTGATTATAGGTTTTCCATTTAGTAAGGAGCAAGTTGTGTATTCTTGACAGTTTACTAAATGTCGTTTGGAAAATTTGGAAGGGCCGCGTAAACGACAAAAAATCGGTCCTTTAACAGTTAATGAAAAAACATTAGTAATTAATTGTTTCAAATCATTTACAGACAAACATTTATGTAAAAGTGTTGATGACACAGTGGAATTAGTTAGTAGTACGCTTGGTGTTGGGAAATCTACGATTTACAGAGTTGTTAAAGAAGAGAAATGTGGCGAGTTTCAAACAGCACGTAAAGCTCCAGGAAAACCAAAATTTCAATTAGAAAATCTTTTGAAAGAAAGACTTTGAAGGAATGTGCATGCGTTCTTCTTTAGAAAAGAATTTCCGACAGTAGACAAAGTTCTTGCCACGGTTCGAGATGATAAGGATTACCCTGAAATGAGTCGAAGCACACTATGGAAACTTTTAAAAGAAATAGGTTTTCTATGGAAAAAGCATTCCAGAAAGTCTATTTTAATAAAAAGAAGCGATATTGTAGTATGGAGAAGAAATTACCTAAGGACTATAAAAGAAATGAGAAACCAAAGAAGAAATATATTTTATTTAGATGAAACATGGATCAACGAGGGACATAAACCAAATAAATTTTGGCAAGATGAAACTGTTACAAGTCGAAGACAGGCTTTTTTAAATAATTTATCTACTGATTTAAATCCACCGTCAGGAAAGGGGCGCAGACTAATAATAGTACACATCGGTAGTTCAAACGGTTTTGTTAAAGGTGGTTTATTGACTTTTGAATCTACTCGTACCGGTGACTACCATGAGGACATGAATGCCGATGTCTTTAAAGAGTGGTTCGAACAAATTATAGATCTTCTTCCTCAGAACTGTATAATAGTAATGGATAATGCAAGTTATCACTCGAGACTTATAGAAAAAATGCCCACAACCAAGTGGTTAAAAAAATATTTACAGAATTGGCTAAATTCAAAGAATATTAAGTTCCATCCCGGTTCTGTGAGAAAAGAACTGTATCATTTGTGTTCCCTTCATAAAGAGAAATTCAAAAAATATGAAATTGCAAAAAATCGTGGGATGACGGTGGTTAGATCACCACCATATCATTGCGAAGTAAACCCGATTGAACTGATATGAGCACAGATAAAGGGAGAAGTTTCAAGAAAAAATAATTCTTTTAAAATGAGTGGTGTTAAACAGTTGTTTTTGGAGGCTGTAAATAATGTGAAGCCTGAAAACTGGGAAAAGGCAGTAAATCGTACGATTAAAGAAGAAGAGAACATATGGAAGTTGGACAATATTACTGATGAAATGATCGAGCCACTCATTGTAAATATTGGTTGCGACAGTTCATCTTCTGATTTCGATTTGTAGATAAGAAGTAGTTTTTATATTAAAATTATTATTTATGAACATAACGTTGTTTAAAAGTCAAAGTTTAAACCCTTATACCTACATAACCCGTTTGACACAATGTTCTTAACATACCTTGTGGAAAAATAAAACATTTTAGAAAAAATTACACTTTTTTACCTTCAGCTGTTTAGAAGTTATAAGCAGGTTAATTAGGTGAAAATATAAGTGTATACTCGAGGAATAACTTCAAAAAATATTTTAACTGTCTACTAAAAGAAGTGGTACGCTTATAGATTACGAACGCTTTATTATTTTAATACTCTCTCATACATAAAAATAGATAATAGTAGTAATAAGTAATAAAAATAAGTAGATGTTCTCATCTTTTTACTTTCCTATCTGTATACAGATAAGGAAAGTATGGGAATCATGATTTTTAGCATTATAATCATATGTACTTTCAGGTTTGGTTCAAAAATAGAAGAGCAAAATGTCGCCAACAGCAAAAACAACACAACCAGCAGCAGAACACCGATAAAAGTACGAGATTAAAATCAAAAACAGCCACCAACCTCATAACCAAGTCGTCTCCGACGCCAGTATCTGTTTCTAGCAATAATAACACTAGTACGAGGTAGGAAAATCTATAGTTTATGATAATACAAGACAGGATCGGGTTAGTAGATACTGCAAAAGCATCCAAAAGCATAAATAACTATCTACTATAAAGAAAAGAGTAATGGGAAAGAATAATATTGAAAGGATGCGCTCTGTTGTCAAAAATTACTTAAATTATCAAAATTTATTCGATTTACTTCATTGAAAGTTATATTTTTTATTATAACAATTTATTTCATATTTGAGAAGTTTTTGTGCATAATATTTCATAATAAAAAAGATGTTGATCACAGAATGATTATTTTTCAGCTCTTCTGGAAGTCCGTCTTCAGCACCACCAGCGCCACACCTTAGAGATAGTCCGAACTATGTTAAACCTCAACTTTTACCCACCTGCAGCAGCACCAGCTCTCCTACGGTATGGTGCCATTTTCAATCCATCATTTAATGTTTTAATTTTTTGATGTTTTATAATTAAAAATGAAAGGTAGATATCTCATTTTAGTTTTTTCTCAGGTCCTAATCAAAATTTATATAAAATCAAATAGTAAATTTGGGTACTTATATTTTTGGGTTAATCGCAAAAAGTTTATTTTAATTTAAAGAAAGAATATTAAGTTCAATTAGATAACCATTAGGTATTTATTATACATTTTTTAAAGGTGGAAGTTTTCGATCTTACATGTCCTTCATCAGGCAGTTTTAACATTAAAAATGAATTCTTATAATTAGGTAGATATTATAGGCATATTTATGTAGATGTTTTAAGTATTATGATAAGGTGAGGTGGGGGCAATTTGACGAATTAAATTTTAACAAAAATCAAAATGCAGCAATCTGTAATACACTGCTACCTTATACCTACTCGTGACCTTGTTATAGCTTAAAAATATAGATGGCGCACAAATATGAAATCAATAACGACCATATTAACACCATCTTAAGGCCTTATATAGAACTAAAACACCAATAATTCATTTTTTCTTTATGTTCTTGTTTAAGTCTTTATTTTCTGTATTTTTTTATTATTATTATTATTATTAAAAGAGGTTTGTTTTAGATTGCAAGTTCAACATACACCAACCCAGCTAATTCTAGTATATGGTCACCGGCGTCTATAGATTCGTTTCCATTGGACCAGCATAGATGGTGTACTTCTTCGCAAACTTCTGTTTTGGGTACAACAAATTCATCAACGAATTGTTATAACAATTACGCCTATTATTCTAATATGGATTATCTTAGTTCTACGTCTATGAACCATTCACAATTCGCGGTAAGTATATTTAAAATAAATAGTACTCTAAATTCGAAAGAAAACACTAAAAACTAACACGTCAAATAATAAAAAAAGTAAAAATAGATTGGTAGTTATTAAAGATACTAATATTACAAATAACTTTAAAAAGTTAATAAAATAAATATAAATAAGTTATTCGATTCTTAAGACTAAATTGCTTTTTGTTTACAAAACAAAAAAAAAGAACGAAACAAAACAAAAAAGAACGAAACAAGAAAAAAATAACAAAAACAAAAGAAAACAAATTAGAATGAAATAAAAAACCAAAAACAAAAGGAAAAACAAAAAAACTAAACAAAAAAAGAACGGAACAAAAAAAACGAAACAAAAATAAAAACCAAAGAAAAACCAAACAAAAGAAAACGAAAGAAAAACCAAACAAAAGAAAAACGAAACAAAAGAAAAACCAAACAAAAGAAAACAAAAAAAAAAAGAACGAAACAGAAACAGAACGATATAAAAGAACGAAACAAAAAAAACAATACAAAAAAAAAGAAAATGAAATAGATAAAACCAAAAAGAAACAAAGACAAAATAAAAAAACAAAAAAGAACAAAACAAAAAAAATGTTTGTTTTTGTTTTTAATTATTTTTATTTGTTTTTTAATTTTTGTTTTTTTTTTATTTTTATTTGACAATAACGATTTTTTCCGAATTTGGAATATACAGGGTGACGCATCCTATACGCGTCGATCTCTGTAGGGAAAACGACTTAAAATTCTTAATAGGGATATACAGGGCCATTACCAGTATACATTAAAAATAATTTGGATTATACAGGGTTTTTGAAACATTTAAAGGATTCTTAATTTGTAAGCTTGAACAACATAACCTAGTATATCGCGATATAAGTAGCCAAGATATTAAACTATGGAATAAAATGCAAATTTTTCCATTACATCATACAGGGTGTTCATTTAGTCTAATTGAATTTCACTTACATATGGAGTTGAATATCATTCTTATTTTAAATGGCACACCCTGTATTTAATAACTTAAATTAATAGACATTTAAATTATATTTCCTTTGATATAAATTCCTATTTTTGGGTCACCCTGTATAATCCAATTATTTTTAATTTGTAATGTTAAAGTTAAAACGTCGAAAAACGGTAGACATTTTCAAAACGTCACAAAAAAGTGACAGTTGACCGGAGACGAAAAATTCCTTCTGATCAGCCGCCTAGGATGTCTTGAACGTTTGCTGCCTATGCATACACACTTCCATAGTGCACCCAAATCTCGGAAAAGGGATTCATAGGATGTTTGGGCGATTTCCTTACGATTTTTCGAGGTTTTTTTAAGTCGTTTTCTCTATGAGATCGACGCGTATAGGATGCACCACCCTGTATAAACCTATCAAAAATGTGGTGACGATTTTGTAAATAATTCTAAAACATTTAAAAATAAACACTGTACCTACAAACTTAATATTTAAATTTAATTTTCTTAATTTTTAGGAAAATAGTTTGGAGACAAGTTGGAGTAAATCAAGAGACGAATCTTCATGGTTATATAACAGTACTTGGGATAGAAAATGAAATACTCTAAAAGTTTGGAAGCTCGGCGATTATTATTAAAACTTCAGATCTCAATTGCGGCGATACTCATTTTTTAATTTATTTTTATTTACTTATACATATAAGAAAAAATTCATGTGCAATGCAAAAAAATTCATATCATAAAACAAATAATTTACTTGTAAATATGTCTAAAGATTATGTATCATATAGTTGTATAGTTTTTGACCAATACAATAATTTTATCGAATTTAAAGGTATGCTCCAAGGCTCTATGTAATAATACTAGTCAAATTCTATGTGCCAATAAGAGAAAATCAACGAAAACTTGTTTAAATTAATTTAATTTGTAGAATAAATATTATTATGCTACATTGTCAAACCATAATTTTTTTTTTTTTCAAAAAATATTCTCTCTAGTTATTTGTCTATTTACGTAATGTATATTATTTCACGAAATAAATTGTAATATTATTTTGTTTAATTTTTCGTTTTGGTATTAAAAAAAAGGCTCTAGAGTTCCCATGGACAAAATCGTTACATAAAATAAACGATTTGATTTTGAACGAAAGATAAGTTGAATTTTTAGGTTTGTAAAACAAGTCGTGGTTTTTAAGAAATATTCCAAGTCGTCTTTGGAATAGGGTATGGAACAAATTATGGAAAAAACTGATATGTCCAATACATGACTCTCCTGTCTAAATTATTACAGGCTTTTAACGATTATTTTTTACAACCTATTGTATCGCCCTTGTAAATGTTTATAGAATGAACTAAATACATTAATTTTCTACACATATCTTATCAGAAACTTTTTATATATACAGTGTGACCAATTTTTATTATTAAATTTTGGGAAAAAGTTATTCTTTATACAAAGTTATGCATGATTTTTTTTAGTCATATACGAGGTTTGTCAAATATTAAGGTACTTTACTTTTCAGCAAAATTAATATTATTTGAAGTACCTGGCATACTATTATAAAAATTTGATAAAGGTATGATGGTTGCATTTTAGGTTTCAGACCATACAGAACTTTTTAAAGAGTCACTTAATAATAAAGAACTATAATGGTGTTTTTGGGTCGCTGTTTACGAATTTATGGTTAATGTTGCGAAATACAAAATGGCGGTTTCAATATGGCGGCTTCAATTGAAAAAAAACTTGCTTAATTTACATGAAATATAGTATATAGGGGTATTTTATATCGTTGATTACGAATTCAAGGTGAGTGATTTAAAATTACTGAAAAACAAAATGGCTGACGCAAAATGGCGAACAAGCTCCGAAAAATTTCTTCAATTTTCATGAAACAGTCTGTGGCGAGATCCTCCATTATGTATCCTAACAAAGTAACTAAAAATTCGTAATCAGCGACCCACGAAATTCCTTTATACTTTTTACAGCAAAAATAAATAAGTTTTTTTAGAAGATATCCGCCATATTGGAACCGTCTTTTTGTATCTTAACAAAATAACTGCAAATTAGTAATCAGCAACCTATGAAACCTCTATATACTGACTTACTTTAAAATTAAGCGAGTTTTTCAGTAGCTGTCCGCCATATTGCATGGATTATTTGATATTTTGATGAAATTATTATAAATTCATAACTAGCTACCTCAAAAACTCTCGTGTACCAAATTTGAAAAAGTCGAACTCTCAGTGGCGTCGAAAAGTATTTTTTGTGAAGAAAAATGTATTGAAATAAAATTACTACTACATTTTTAGGAAACAAAATAAAATGTTTAGGGAGAGGGTAAAGGGGTAAACTGAAATTTAAATCCTTTAAAAAATCAATTATTTTATAAAATAACAGGATATTGAAATAAAAATAGTGCCAAATTATTATTAAATATAAAACACAACATAAAAAAAAAATAACAAAATCACTTAGGAAGAAGACGAGGGGGTCAAATTAAATAAAATTGTTAAAAACTATAAAATACAACCTAAAATAATGACTTAGGAAGGGGACGAGGGTGTCATATTAAACAGAATTGCATTAAAAATTAATTTACCTTAAAGACAATTGGGTATTGAAATATAATTGGTGCCAAAATATGTTAAAAATTATCAAATACATTTTTAAAAAAATAACAAAATTCTATAGGAAGAGGACGAGAGGGTCAAATTAAATAAAATTGCAATAAAATTAATGCCAAATTGTTAAAAACTACTCACTTAGGAAGGGGATGAGGGGGCCATATTAAACAAAATGCCATTAAAAATTAATTTGCCTTTAAAAGACAATTGGGTATTGAAATAAAATTAGTGCCAAATTGTTAAAAACTATAAAATACAACCTAAGAAAATTAACAAAATTCCTTAGGAAAGGGACGAGGGGGTCAAATTAAATAAAATTCCATTAAAAATTAATTTGCCTTTAAAGACAATTGGGTATTGATATAAAATTAGTGCCAATTTGTTAAAATCTATAAAATACAACCTAAAAAAACTTACAGAATCACTTAGAAAGGGGATGAAGGGGTTTTATTAAACAAAATTCTATTAAAAATTAATTTGCCTTTAAAGACAATTGGGTATTGAAATAAAATTAGTGCCAAATTGTTAAAAACTATAAAATACAACCTAAGAAAATTAAAAAAATTCCTTAGGAAAGGGACGAGGGGGTCAAATTAAATAAAATTCCATTAAAAATTAATTTGCCTTTAAAGACAATTGGGTATTGATATAAAATTAGTGCCAAATTGTTCAAATCTATAAAATACAACCTAAAAAAACTTACAGAATCACTTAGAAAGGGGATGAAGGGGTCTTATTAAACAAAATTCTATTAAAAATTAATTTGCCTTTAAAGACAATTGGGTATTGAAATAAAATTAGTGCCAAATTGTTAAAAACTATAAAATACAACCTAAGAAAATTAAAAAAAATCCTTAGGAAAGGGACGAGGGGGTCAAATTAAATAAAATTCCATTAAAAATTAATTTGCCTTTAAAGACAATTGGGTATTGATATAAAATTAGTGCCAAAATATGTTAAAATCTATCAAATACATTAAAAATAAAAATTAATAAAATCACATAGGGAGGGGATGAGGGGGTCAAATTAAATAAAACTGCAATAAAAATGCATCTAAAAATTAATTTGCCTATGAAGACAATTGGGTATTGAAATAAAATTAGTGCCAAATTGTTAAAAACTATAAAATGCAACCTAAAAAAAATAACAATTGATTTTTAATGCAATTTTGTTTAATATGACCCCCTCCTCCCCTTCCTAAATGATTTTGTTCAATACCCAATTGTATTCATAGACAAATTAATTTTTAAATCTATTTTTATTGGAATTTTATTTAATTTGACTCCCAAGTTCCCTTCCCAAGTGTTTAATTTGACCCCCTAGTTCCCTTTTCAAGATATTTTATTATTTTTTTATGTTGTGTTTTATATTTATTTCAATATCCTGTATCTTCATAAAAAATTGATTTTTTAAAGGTCTTTTACTTTCGTTTACACCTTCATCCTCTCTCTAAACACTTTTTTATGTTTCCTAAAAATTTTAGTAGTAATTTTATTTCAATACCCTATTTTCTTCACAGAAAAATACATTTCGACGCCACTGGGGGTTCAAGTGTTTCCAGTAAATTGGAAAGTGACTGCTAACTTTACACCAGTATGCATTTTTACCATTAAGCTTAATATTTCTTTTTATAATAAAATTTCTTCCTTGCAGTCATCAAATTATAAATTTAATTTTTTATACAGTCCCACTTTTGTATAAAAATATGACATAATACTTTCCCCCTTTGTTTTGTTTTTTATTTTTCATCTTTTCCCATTTTTCAGAAATCCTTTTTGTTCTAATATATGTCTTTTCGAACAATTTTTTTTTAAATAATTCCAAGTTAAAATTATATCAAACCTGTGTGTAGCTGGTCCCTTTAAACAAGCCCTAACAGTTTCAATTAGGTAATTATCTAATTAAGGAACCAGTTTTTAATCAAAGTTTAAATTGAGTGCAGTAAATGGGCTTTATTGAAAGATTTTGAATGTAGTTCCCATCAGAACTTAATTTAAACTATCTGAAGTTGGGGCACTTATTTTTTTTTTTAATTTATTGACCTACCAAGTAAAAAATAATCAGGAATGACTACTGATATAGCAATAATAAAACATCAAAAAGTAGGCAAAACTGTTGCCATCTACTTTGATATCCAAGCAGCTCTAAAGACACTTCTCTCACAAGAAATCAAATCATGCCTGATAAAAGACTATCTAGGAGACCTGATAGTGCTAAGCAGGAAAAACAAAGTGATCTTAGCCTGTGTAATGGATGTTAAGGGATAATAGGATAATACAGCCATTTGGTAACAACAGTTAATTAATTACAATATTTTACAACTTAATTTTAAACAGTTGTATACATTTTGATATTTTTTAACAATACCAAAAGGCAGAAGCTTAAAAAATGTATCAAAAAGTGTAACAGAAACTATAAAAGTTTTTGGGACATCTAAACTCTCTAAAAATGTATAAAAAAATATGGTGTAAATCCTTCTGTTGTCTACACATACACCTATCAATTTTTTCTATACCTATTTCCTTAAAATGTTTCGCCATTGACATAATATGAGTTTAGTTCACAATTTTTTTAAATATTATGTTCGAAGTAATAAGTGAAGATGATAGTGAAATTGCTGCCTATCGAATGAATTGAAAATCTGACTTATAGATAATAAAACTTATAATAATATATTTTTTTCTATTCTAGAATCTCCTGTCATAATTCTGTTAACTATACAATTTTTTGCATTGGAATCTTCTTTAATTACCATCAGCTGGTTATATAAGAGTACAGCAAGCAAAATTTAATTAATTCTTTGTTGTTGTTATAAAAAGGACAATTTTTCAATTATAATCTTAATAAATGTGTTCTTAAAAAATGTCAAACTGACATAGAGCATTCAGTTTTGTCAGAAATCCTTCGATTCATGACTACCAATATAAATTAAACTTAGATTACCTACCTGAACTGTTATATTAACATGATTGATGATATTAAACTCAGTTCTACATTTGAAACAAGTAAAGGTCAAGGAAAGTTTAAACTGTGATTGAAATACTGACCCTTAGTCGTCTATATCTACTAGTTTCTAAACTGTTTATATATTTTTCGACTTTTTTTATACAAAATACCCTATTATATGTGATAAATCTGGCAAAACATGATGTGTATGAAAGGTAGAAAACACAGTTAATGCATTGTTAACTTCCTGATCATTTGAAATAGGAATTAGGCGTTCTAAAACTAACATGAACATTTCATGCCGTCTGATTTTGGGAAATAAACATATCTATCATTCTTTGAATATAAATATCTGAATAGTTAATCCTACCTTGTAAGTTACCAAGCTGTTTCATGTCCATTCTTTCCATTTGAACAGTTTCAACTTTGTTTATTAGCAATTCACACAGTTTACACAAGTTTAATAGTTTTGAAATCGCACACAAAAGGTCCAATTTTTAACTTTTGTTCGTTTATTCACCGCGATTTTTATTAATAGTTTGAAAATTTCACCAAACCGACGCGCCATTTCGTTTTGAAGTATTTCGTCGTAGAATACCTACGAAAATGTGTGATCCCTACTTCTGAAATGTAATATACTTGGTCGAGGGTAAATATTAAAGGCACACAGATTAACTATCCACTCAGGATTATTTAAATAAAGCTAAATTTAACTTTTAAATTATTAGAATCACATTTCAAAAGTGGGCTTCACACAGAACGACGAATAATAATGTCAGCTGTCATACGTCATTGTATAATACCAACTTAAAATTCTAACAATTGTTTCGTGACATTGACAATAACTCTTCGAACAACGTTGCCAAGCTGTTTATTTATCGTCAGATCTAGTGATTTTACAAAAAAAAATTACCTGTTGATTTTTTTGTTATCAGAGCCGTATTCTGGTGATTTTTGAGAATGAACTCGAGATTTATCATCAGAATCTGGTATTTTTGGTAAATTATTTTATTTTTATACTATCAATTAACTTAAAAATTAATATAAATGGAGATTATACATATAAAGTATACCCCAGATTGCACATTTTTCCAAATATCTCGAATACGGTCCATTTTAGAGAAATTATGTGTAGGACAATATTTATAGAGAATGATATTACCAGCAACTTTTATTTGAAGAATTTTCTTCTACAAACGTAAATAACTGATATATTCCATAAAGTAGAAAAACAACCTCCTATAAAGTACCCCCCAGATGTTCCGACTATGCCCAAAATTTAATATGTCCACAGCAGGATGAATTAAAGCCTAAATTTAAAATTTGGTGTTTGTTTCTTTACCTGTTTTTGAGTTATTATTAAATTTAGAAATTTACACATTTTTTCAAATATCTCGAATACGGTCCATTTTAGAGAAATTATTAATAGGACAAAAATTATAGAGAATGACATTATAAGCAACTTTTATTGGAAGAATTTTCTTTTCCAATCGTAAATAACAGATATATTCCATAAAATAGAAAAACGGCCACCTATAAAGTATCCCCCAGATGTTCCGACTATGCCCAAAATTTAATATATTCACAGCAGGATGGATTAAAGCCTAAATTTAAAATTTGGTATTATTCTTTTTATCCGTTTTTAAGTTATTTTCAAAATTCTAAATTTGCACATTTTTTCAAATATCTCAAATACGGTCCATTTTAGAGAAATTATGAATAGGACAAAAATTATAGAGAATAACATTGTAAGCAACTTTTATTTGAAGAATTTTCTTCTCCAAGCGTAAATAACAGATATATTCCGTAAAATAGAAGAACGAACCCCCAGATGTTCCGACTATGCCCAAAATCTAATCAACTCACCGCAGGATGGATTAAAGCTTAAGTTATAATTTCTATATTTGTATACAGACAGGAAAGTCCGTTTACCTTTATTTCCAAGGAAAAGACTTAATTTTCGCACTATAAATCAAATTATAGCAGAAGAAGCGTGAATATTTTCATAAGTTACGATGAGGGGGCACAACCTGAAAAAAATTACATTAAGAATTTCCTACAAGCTCGTAAACCAGGCACAGTTTAAATCCTTTTTTTTTGTAAAATAATATATTTCAGTTCTTAGCTATAATTATTTACAACTAACTATATTCAACTAAAAAATATTTCAAGAATTGTACAATAGATACTCGACGAGTTCTCTTTTTGATTTTTTATCTAAATTTTTAACATACTCCACGGATTCTTCGGGCGTTCTATCGTCATTTATAAAAAGTTCACTTAATTTAAGTAAATCTGGCTCGAATTTCTTGCAGGTAAGTTCCTTGAGAGCTAGATCATAGTAAATGATAATCTGAAAACATTAATAGAAAATAATAAACTTTATTAATTTCAACAGTGACGCAAGTCAAATTATCTTTTTTTTTTAGTTGTGTCACTATTCTGGTATACCAACTATAGGGAAAACTATTTGTAACTAAGAAATTAATTAATTACCATCATATTTTTTGCAATTATTTATATGTTCGGAGAAAGAATGAATAAGAATTATAGGGATGTAAGTAGAAAAAGTGTGATATTGCCAAATTACGTTAATACCAAAATATAAAACTTACTGTATTTTTGAAAGTAACATAAATCAGGCACTGAGTATCAGGTTCGTTGGGTTTTAAATTATAATAACCACTATGGAAAGCTTGTACAGCCTCGTCCAAATGAAATCTAACACAGTTCTTTTCCTGATCCATAATGTAGGTTTCTCCATCCCAGGAACAAGCAACAATATCATCTGAACCATTTCCGGTTACATCCATTTTGGTGAGAGCAAAAATTTGATGGTCCACTGCAATTGACCTAAAAAAGCAAGACGTCTAGAATCTTCGAGAACAAGTCTGGAGCGCCACATTTTTATTTAAATATTCCTAGTGCAGTTGAGATAAATATTGCCAACATAAATTATTTTATTAGTAAATGAATATAAATTAGTAAAATAAATTAGTGCCTCAGTAAAAATAAATTAAATAACACACTGTTAAAATAATTAAAACAGTATTTAACCACATATTTGTTATTATAATGAACATTTTAAAATACTTACCACAAAATAATCTCGTCCTGGACTAACAGAATTGTACCATCGAGTGTGGCTAGCGCATACGGTTTCCCTTTTGTAGTTGAACTGGAACTTCTCTGCGAGGTGGTAGAGATTTTGTCGAAACTCACGCCACTATCGTTCATGGAACAACGAATATCTCCAAGAATTTCAGTGGAAATGTTCTGATTTCTCATTCTGGCCATTCCTAAAAACTGATAGTCCACAGTACCAGAGATATTTTCTCCAGTGGAACTACAAAAAATTGAGAGTTAACAAAATATGAAAAATTATTCGTAGAAAATGATAAATGATACTCGAAAGTATTTTCTGTTAGTCTCTTTGGAAGAATAGTTGTTAATGTAGATAATTAGAGAAATGCTTACAAAATTAAAGTATTATTAGATACTGGATCTGAAAATTTAATATTAATTAAAAACTTAACTAATACAATATTCAACAAGCGATGCTGAATCATAAAACATTGGTAAAAAAACCTTTTAAACATCAAAAGATGTTTCGTTTTCATGTACAAACGTTACTCAACGATTAGATTGGAAAAACGTAAGTAAAAAAGCAGAAATTTTTAAGTTTTCGTCAAACAAACGTAACATATCAAAGATTCCTTTTGGTGAAATTCAGTGAAAGTCACATATATTTCAAAATAAATATAAAAATAGAATAAAAAACTTCCTAATTCTATTCTAATCTAGAATTTAACTCTCTTTTCTTACCTGCTAGAACTGCTTCGAAGCGAACTTTCAATACATTCCTCCCCAGTTAAATAATCAGTCTGACATTTTATTCGCATAAAAGTACCCCCTGGTTGAGCAATCAATATTGAAGGTTTACCATCGGCGGCATGATGAATTGTTATTGAACCTATTTGATTTGCACATTCCCATTTATTTATAGCAACAAACTTTCCTAAAAAAAAGTCAAGTAATTGAAGATATTGAATAATGTTATATTCCAAAAAGAATATACGATTGCAGATTAGCACAAGTGGTGACAGTAGTAGAATTTAGATAAAAGTTCCATTCTAGAATTCGATAAAACTCGTTAATAGCCGTCCTGTATGTTATTAGCATAAAATTGATACTTGTTTCAACTTAAAACAAATTATTTTCACTAGTCATGCAAACAAAATCTTTCAAAACAAAAAAACTAATTTAAGACGTTTAAGAATGACAGCAATATAGAAAAAGTATCTGTGGTTCCATAATTGACAAGCATGACTATCTAGTGAAATCAGTATCCATGGCGCAGTGCATAAAAGAATATATAAGAAAAGCATTGGAATTTAAAAAACATTGATATTTAAAGCTCTCTCATCTGGAAGAAATTATCAATTAAAATCGAAACCGCAAGACAATTGGTACTTACATTCTAGAATTATCGTGTCAACGCACATACATATGCACAGACGACCAGACGTAGACAAACATGAAAAGTGTGGGTCATTTATTATTAATTTTTATATTTTTACAGATTTTTATACATTTATTTTTATATTTTTATATATTTTTTTATATATTTTTATATATCTTTATCTTTATATATTTTTATTTTCATTTTTATTTATTTTTACATACATATGTACAGACGACCAGACGTGGAGAAACATGTTAAAAAATGGTGGTAAGAAAATTTTATATGGTCCCGAATCCATCGAAAATACAAGGTCGAAAAAAATCATGATTCCTATACTTTCATTATCTGTATACACACAGGAAAGTAATAATAAAAGCAAGCCCTTCATTATATTTCTTGTACCTGTTAAAATATGAGTAATCCAAATTATTACTCACCTAAAAGCTTGTCTGATGGATCAAATTGAAGACCGGAATCAGTTATATCCACTGCAGATTTATCAGGATTACCTATCCATTTGTAAGAACGAACAACACGATCAGTAAGGCCTAGAACCATCTCTATGTTACCATCTCCATCTAAGTCTCCCAAGACAATGTTCTAAAAAAATAATAAAATGTGATGTTATTTGTTCAGTTTATCCTTTCCCATATCTCACACCACATGTCTCTTCACTCCTGATCTACAACTGCACCGTATCGATGTTGGTAGAGTATTATATTTTATCAATAAACGGCTAGAGATTAATTTAAGAAATAAATACCTTTGAATTAGCAGGAATTCGTTGCATGTGAACACAAACTAATTGCGTTTTATCTTTTTTACTAGTAACAGGAAGAACTATATCAATAGGTAAAGTTTCATTGCTGCCTGAAATAGAAGAAGATTGCGTTTGGCCGTCAACCTAAAAATATACGTGATTTTTAAAATTTTATATATTGGAATTTGTATTTGGAATTTTTTGATGTAATAATGTTAATAAAAAAAAAAAAATGAGTCAATAACTGTTGCTGACAGAATGTCAATGTGATTTAAGGAGAAAAATAAAGATTTATTCTTGTTAGTCCTAAAAAAAGACTAATTTTTCATTGATTTCTACTAAATAAAACCAGACAAATCTTAAAGAGCTCAAAGACGGCAATCAGCAAAAATGATTTAATAAAAAAATATAAAATCTCACCTCTTCTACCCCTTCATCAATATCTTTCTGGCTACTGTCGCTTTGATTATTTTCAGGATTAGCATACAAGTAACACCAACCATCAGCGGTAATAATAATCAGAACGTTTTTATTTTTATTCATAATATCACCCACTGCCAAACATGTTATAAAATTTAATTTTGAAATGGTTTGAATTTTTTCTTGACCCTAAAATGAAATAGAGTACTTAATATAATAATAAGAGCTCAATCCACGACTCTTACTAATGAGTTTTAATCACTAAACCAGAAACAGTGTTTACAAATTAGAGAACTCCATTAAACCCGGTCACATACAGCAAACTCAAAAAATTATTAATAAAAAAGAGGCTATGTAATATTGTAAAACGTAGATTAATCAATTTATTCATAAAAAAAATATATAACACAGCATCAACTGCCTTATTTTAATTCGTTATTAGAAAATTCTTAGTAAAAATGCCCAACACAAAACATGATCAGGGATCCTAAAAACATATCAATTCTGAAACAGTTCTTGTTTTAGGCCAGAACCAAAGTTATTGTTCGAGAATGGTTATGGAACCACTCCCAAGAAACACCAAAACACAAAGTTAAACAATTTTAAAGATTTCACTGATGCTTGAGTAGTGAAGTATCTAATGACTAGGGGAACCTTGGATGTTGACAAATTAAGTCGGCGAAGTAAAACTGCGATAACACTTTGCATCAAGTTTTAAAGAAACTCAAACAAACCTACACAATGTACCGGTTCAGAATTAGTTATGATGAATCCAAACAATGGAATATCTACTATGCATGCTCCAAAGGTTCTAGAACAGTTACGAACGTGAACCAAAGTAAAGCTGTTAAATTTTTTAAAATTGTATCTAGAAACAACAGTTTTTTTTACTAAAGTAGATGAAATTGAGAGAGATAAGGAAAAAGATCGGGAAAATGTATATGATTTGATTTCAATGCCTACTGTTAATAGTTTTGAATCTCATAAAGAGATACTTACTGACTTATCTATCGACGCTTAGCTCAAACCGTTATAATTAGAACCTTGAAATTCGGAACGTGCACTTAGTTCAGAACGTAAGCACCAGGGCTGGATGCTCCCGTGTTCAGTTTTCGTCTGCCACGCGCATGACGTCTCTCATATAGTGATTTTCATTGATACAACAAAATAAGACTGCCTAGATCCGCTACATCCCTATAGGCCGGATGATATGACGTCACTCACAGTTATTTTTATTTGCACGTCAAAATAAGAACCGCCCACGATGCGCAACATCCCTATTATAGATCGGATGATATGATGTCACTCACAGAGTGATTTTTATTTGCATTTTAAAATAAGAACTGCCCATGATGAGCAACATCTTATCTTTAGATAGGTATATCGTGAGCCAGCACCTACTTAGAAGATTTTTTTTGTTAAATTTAACCCCTAAGGGGGTGAAAACAAGGGTTAAACTTTATAGAGGAATTGATATATCATAAAAACCACAAATACTAGAGAAGTTGAAATTCGTATATTATTAGAGGTGGTGATAAAAGGGTTGATTTATTACATTAATCCCTTAAAATAGAAAAACTACCCTTTTTAAAATACCCCAGATGTTTCGACTATGCCCAAAATTTTATCAGTTAACCGCAGGATGAATTAAATCTTAAAATTTGGTCTTTTTCTCTTTATGTTTTTGAGTTATTTTCAAAATTCGAAATTTTCACTATTTCTCAAATATCTCGAGTACAGTCCATTTTAGAGAAATTATGTATAGAATAAAAATTATAGAGAATTATATTACAAACAACTTTTATTTGAACAATTTTTATAAGAAAATATTTTTTTTTACATTTTGTCAAATTTCTCGAATACGGACCATTTAAGGAAAATTATGTATAAGTCAAAAATTATAGAGAATAATATTACAAGCAACTTTTATTTAAAGAATTTTTTTCTCCAAGCGTAAATAACAGGTATATTTCATAAAGTACTAAAACGACCCCCCAGATGTTCCGACTATGCCCAACATTTAATCATTAAGTCACAGGTTGGATTAAAGCATACATTTAAAATTTGGTGTTTTTCTTTTTACCCGTTTTTGAGTTATCTTCAAAATTCGAAATTTGCACTTTTTCTCAAATATTTCGAATACAGACCATTTTAGGAAAATGATTTATAAGACAAAAATTATAGAGAATAATATTACAAGCAACTTTTATTTAAAGAATTTTTTTTCTCCAAGTGTAAATAACAGATATATTCCATAAAGTAGAATAACGACTCCCTATAAAGTAACCCCCAGATGTGCCACCTATGCCCAAAATCTTCTGTATCCATTCATGAGTATATACAGACACACAGACACCATTGAAAAAATAGTCAAAATTGATAAATCGCATTAAAATCTTTTTACATTTTTGTATTAATTCAAAATACCACATAAGATGACGGACTTAAGTGGTTTTTGCACAATCAGTTTATAAAGATGGCATTTTAATTTATATCATCAGCTTATTTCATACCTAATGTTACCTTCTTTTTATATTTTAAAATTATTTTCATTATTAGTTTTGAATATGTAGATTTTTGCTTCTATTTTCTTTTTTAAAAAATCACATAAATCAATAACAAAATATATACATTTTTTCTTTAATTTAGATTTTTTAGATCTTCCATTCTATTCATATACCTAATTTAGTTACTTAATACATTTTTTTTAAATGCAATTTAATTTTTATATAAAAAAAGCTTTTGTCTCTTCTGAAAATTGAGTTTTTTTGACTTATCTTGTTTTTGAAATGACCAATTCAAGTGGAATTGTTTGAAATTTTTAGATTTGAACAAAAAATGTTGGAATTATTATAATTAACTACAGTTGAACCATTATTTAATGTACTATGAATTTTCTATATATGCAGTGAAGTTTTTGTAAAATCTGGTACTTATTATCACTATAAACATACAAATAAGTACCATGATTTCAAGTTCCAGAACGTATGCGACATATTATTATTATTTATATAAAAACATACCTTAAAAATAGTTACATCTCCTGTTTGATTCCCCACAATCAACTCATTACACCCATCATTGTCTATATCCCCCAAAGTCAAAGCATTTCTAGCTACATTTCCTGTAAAATCAAATTCTATCCTCTTGACTAACGAAATGGCCCTCATTTTGTAATTAATAAGCAATTCCTATAATAGATCTTGAACTTAGATTAAGAGGAGCTCGAGATTCGGGAAGAAAAGAATTAATAAATTGCCACCTATTTGGTGGCCACACTATGCAACTCGCTTTGGCAGTGATAAGACCTAAAGATACAGGTCCAAAATTATTTGAGTCCATAGAATGACCCGTGTGGTCACCCTCTATCCAGCAGTGGCCCTCTGGGACGCGAACAATGTCACTTTTGTATTTTAAAGTGGCTATAACGTCACCTAAAGTAAAATATGCACAAATTTAGAAATTAAGAAATGTTAATGAACCCACAAATTGAAATGTATAAACAAATTTTGATAACAAAGCTAAAATCTTTATATAATTATCACTCAAATCATTAGCTTTGTTATCTAAATGAATTATTTTTAATTTTTTTCTCAGATTCACAGGACTTTAAGGAATAACAACTTATGCTGATCAAATTGCCTTCTTCTTTCTTGTAAACATGAATGAATATTTATTATTAAAGATATGTATGTAGTACCGAATTTGTATCGTTTTGTTTTCAAAGGTTAATCAAAATTATTATTAAACATGATAAAATTATGAAATCATTACCTTCTAATCCAATAATCCTTTTGATAATTTTCTGAGAAGGATCTTTAGGAGATATTAACGAAACGATGTCTCCTCTTTTGATTTCGTAACCCTTAGTTGCCCATCTATTCAAAAATACGTAGTCAGTTTGTGTTCTATCGGGATTTAGAGCTGGTTGCATGGAAATTCCATCCACTCTAGCTATATAACCGATTATATCTACGATTGTAATACCCACTGGAACTCCGAAAAATACACTTTTGAAGAAATTTGGAATTTTCATTGATGTTTACAAAGACGTACTTAACCTCAAAAGTCGATTTTCGACATTTATATTGACGTTTAGGTAATATTGAAACGTACGTCGGTTCTTACGAGTGCGTTCAATTACAGTCGAAAGAGCTGATGTATCCTGAATATAGGCAACCAATAAAGCACCTAACGTGCATTTTAAATTGTATATTCACGATATCTAAACTAAATTTTTGTTTAGGCACGATATTTTTTCGAAAAACGTATACCTTGGTATTTTTAATTACTTTTAAACGATAAATATTTAAATTATTTACATTTTGGAAGTAATTTTTCGCAATAAATCTTGTGAATTATCAATTTTTTAATTTTGAGATTAACGAGCTTGAAAAGAAAGTAGTAAACAGGTCCGTATTTAAAATATTGGACAAAATATAACTATTTTGTTTGTATCAGAGATCAGGGACATAAATTGATACGAAACGCGGCGACTGAAGTAACGATAGCGTCATCTATGCGTCTCAGATGTTAACTAAAAGTTTACGTCGTGGACTGTAAGTGTAGTATTATTTTTATTAAATAATTTACCACAATTTAAATTGTTTAAATGTATTTACCATAACAAGAAAGTGCATTTTTACAACGTTTAGTATCAGTTTAGATAAGTAATATTTTTCTTCGTATGTTCGTAAATAAGCAGCAAATACGTCAAACTGGCATTATGTAAATTGTCAATGGATTAATAATTTTCGTTGATTGTTTTGCTTATCTGATTGATATTAATGCACATTTTAATACATTTTTATTATATTTAGACCTTGTTTTCATCTTTTATTTATTGTGTGATGTTTTATTCAAACGGACAAAGGAACAAGACATTTTGAAGTTACTTTTTCAGTATAGAAATAAGCAAAAACGTCAACTGTCAACATCAAAAGAACCGATTCAAGCTGTCGCTACTGTCTATCAGTTACTGAACGCACCTCAAAATAAATTTATTTGATCACAGACATACGATTATGTCAAGGAGCACAAATTAAAAACAGGTAATTCACCCTTTTCTATACCAGTTTTAAGGCTCAAATTCCTTTATCAACGGACTCGCATCTTTGGTCGATATTTTATTCCCTTTTCACGTATCGCCAAAATGGCTGTTGATAAGGCGAAAGAAGATATTAATCACATTTTGTTTACAATCAACAGAAAGTTCGAAGTACAATTTACGAAATGGGAGGCAGATTCAAAAGTTTTCGAAGCTAAAATCAAAACGCAAATACCATCCGGCAACGAAGATTTCAATAAATTATGCGACGAATGGGTGGATATATTTTCTGAACTTACAGATACAATATGGGCTAAAAAAACGTCAAATACCGGACCTAAAATAAGGTTTAGAAAGCAATACCAATGTTGGACTGGTGAAGGGAAGATTGTCAAGAAAGAATTGTTGTTTGATAGAACGAGATGTAAAGGATGCCTGGATTTGAAAGTTTTGTCTGATAATCCTTTATGCAAGAGGAAAAATAAACATGTTAGACAAGGATTGAATCTTGCTATTAAAGTAAGTAACTATTTTTTATTGTGTCTCATTTTTGTGCAGACTAGGAATAGTTTAAAACCAATCAGTGATATGAAATGTTGTGTTTTTACTATAATAAACAAATTCATTACATTTTTAACCTTTTATTCTTTATAAATTCTTTTAGTAACATTAAATATAAATCAATGCTGGTAATTTTCTTCTTAATTCATCTTCAAGAACATTTTGTGGCTTATAAATTCTGGTTGGTAGCATATTTATTGAAATGCATCATTATTCAATCATATTATTAACACGTTAAGTGCCATAAGGTATAATGTGTGTATCGCATCTTTGCTGACATTTATATGTAGAAATATTATTGATTTGGTCCAGTTGACTGGATTTTTAGATTCTATTATGGCAATTAACGTGTTAAAATAAAAGAAATAGTGTCTCAATATAAGTGACTATATGAAAAAAGTATATCTATTTCTTGCTGATGAGTTTTAATAAGAAAAACACCAAATTTTAAACTTAAGCTTTATTCCAGCGTCCAATGAACTGATTAGATTTTGGACAGGGTCGGCACATCTGGGGGGGGGGTACTTTATAGGTGGTCATTTTTATATTTTATGTAATATATCTGTTATTTACGTTTGAAAAAAAAATTCTTCAAATAAAAGTTACTTCTAATATTATTATCTATAATTTTTGTTTTATACAAAATTTTCCTATAATGGTCCGTATTCGAGAAATTTGATAAAATGTAAAAAAATAATTTTTTATAAAAATTGTTCAAATAAAAGTTGTTTGTAATATAATTCTCTATAATTTTTATTCTATACATAATTTCTCTAAAATGGACCGTATTCGAGATATTTGAGAAAATGTGTAAATTTCGAATTTTGAAGAAAACTTAAAAACGGATTAAGAAAAAACATTAAATTTTAAACTCAAGTTTTATTTCGGCATGACGTGAAATGATTAGATTTTGGACAAAGTCGGAACATTTGGGGGGTACTTTATGGGAGGCCGTTTTTATATTTTATGGAATATATCTGTTATTTATGTTTGGAGAAGAAAATTGTTCAAATAAAAGTTACTTCTAATATTATTATCTATAATTTTTGTTCTATGCAAAATTTACCTAAAAAGGTCCGTATTCGAGAAATTTGATAAAATGTAAAAAAATATTTTTTTATAAAAATTGTTCAAATAAAAGTTGTTTGTAATATAATTCTCTATAATTTTTATTCTATACATAATTTCTCTAAAATGGACCGTATTCGAGATATTTGAGAAAATGTGTAAATTTCGAATTTTAAAAAACTCAAAAATGGATAAAGAAAAAACATTTAATTTTAAACTTAAGTTTTATTTCGGCCTGACGTGAAATGGTTAGATTTTGGACAAAGTCGGAACATCTGTGGTGTACTTTATGGGAGGCCGTTTTTATATTTTATGGAATATATGAGTTATTTATGTTTGGAGAAGAAAATTGTTCAAATAAAAGTTACTTCTAATATTATTATCTATAATTTTTGTTTTATACGAAATTTTCCTAAAATGGTCCGTATTCGAGAAATTTGACAAAATGTTAAAAAAAATAATTTTTTATAAAAATTGTTCAAATAAAAGTTGTTTGTAATATAATTCTCTATAATTTTTATCCTATACATAATTTCTCGAAAATGGACCGTATTCGAGATATTTGAGAAAATGTGTAAATTTCGAATTTTAAAAAACTCAAAAATGGATAAAGAAAAAAACATTTAATTTTAAACTTAAGTTTTATTTCGGCCTGACGTGAAATGATTAGATTTTGGAGAAAGTCGGAACATCTGGGGGGTACTTTATGGGAGGCCGTTTTTATATTTTATGGAATATATCTTTTATTTATGTTTGGAGAAGAAAATTATTCAAATAAAAGTTACTTCTAATATTATTATCTATAATTTTTGTTTTATACGAAAATTTCCTGAAATGGTCCGTATTCGAGAAATTTGACAAAATGTGCAAAATTGTTTGCGATATCGATCTCTATAATTTTTGTTTATACATGAAAATTGTAGGAAAAGTGCTAAATTTAAATTTTCCAGTATTTTTGTTTTCAATGAATATCTATAGAAAAATGTTTCGAGGTAGATGTATGTTGAAAATGTATATATTTAGCTTATCCTCTAAACATATATATAGGTGCTGCAAAAGGTTTTACAAAAAGCCTATAATAACTAGATAGGAAAGTCATTTGTTGGACACATCAGATTTTTTTTGATATAATTCAAAGCTTCTTATTATTTATTATCTTGTTGACATTTTATTATTGTTAAGAAAATTCTTTCAATTTTCAATACAAATAAGTATCAACAATATTTGCATACTTAGGTATCTATATAAAAATAGAACTATAAATATGTAGGTATATATAATTTTTAATGTTTAACCCTTAATATTATATTTTCATATTACCTTTTTAGTTATTGTGGATTATGTTGTGTTTAGTGGTTTATTCAAAATGAAAATACCTACCCCTCTTTTATCTGTTTGCAAATTTAAGATTCGTTTAGCATTAAACAATAATACCTAGCCAATATTTTTACATTACCTTTTTCTTTTATTACTTTTTTACACTTATAGTCTTTTATTAAAGATTTTAATAAGTGTCTAATTTTGTTTGTCAGATCTTGAATGTGTGATCATTCCATTTCAAATTTTTATCGACTCTAATACCTAAGTACTCTATTATGTTATTTTCTTTAATGGTAATATCATTTTGATACAATTAAAGCTAGATCTATTTGCATTGTTCATAGAAAGAGCTATGTAAAATGTTTCAAACCCTGCTACTTTATCTTTAACAATTTCCCAGGTTTTTTCTTTAAAAAGTAGCACTATGTCATCTGTATTAAAAATAGAATCTCTATTTATATATAAATTTAGTAATGAATTAATGTAGGTAATGAATAGAAGAGGACCAAGTAGAGTGCTTTGTGGTATTCAAATTTTAACATCTACTCTCTTTTAAATATCTCATGAAAACTTTCAATAAGTACCTCTAACTTCATATTGTTCAAGAACCTCAATGATATATCTATGAGGTACTGTGTCAAAAGCATTTGTAAGATCAAGAAAAATTGCAATTGGCTTCTCATTATTGTCAAGTACATTTTTAATGTTATTTATAAGTTTGTAGGGTATGTATCATTAGGATATTAATTTTATTTAATTTTAGCTGATCTGATCCCACTTTTCTGGAATTTTTCAAACGTCAATTATTAAATTACTTTTTATTGTTACAGTGAATGCATGATTATCAATTTTTATTTATTTAGTTTTACAATACTTAAAGCTTGAGTTTCATCAAGTTCTATTTCATTTAAAAACTCTAATTCAGCAATATTCGTTAATCCATTTGATTATGTTAAATTAAAATAAGTACCAAACTATTTAAAGAAAAAGAAAAGATATTCACAGAAAGCAATTTATTCTCAGCATATCTATGTGAAATTTGATGGTTGGAAATGTTGGGCCTTTATAAGTCAGTGGCTTGGTTAGTATTACATAATTTTTACAATATTTATTTTGTTTAAGACAATCTTTTTCCATATTATATTCATTGAAGCAGATTGGACCTCTAATGCTATTACCACAGTCATCTGTTTTATGATAATATTCCTGACATTTTGGGACGCTCAAATCTTCATAGACCATACACTTTCCCATCCCAAGCATATTTTCTTTAGCTCTAATATTTGATGAAAAACACTAGGGAAATATTTGCATATTATTGTTTTGCTTTTATTTCTGTGTTCACGAATGAAACTTACAGTAACTTTGTCTACTAAGCAAGTTATTCTGTTATTTTATTGAGATAATTTCCTTTACTATTGTACTATTCAGAAATAGATAAATTTAAGTCATTTTTTTATTAGAAATTTGTATCTACTGAAGGCATATCCTTTATTTTTCATTTAAATTTAATAGTAACTATTGTTTCTGCATTGTCATCAATTACTTTATACATAGATATATGCAGATTTAAATACGGTGGCGTCCATTTTCTAATAACAGAATGATTGAGTTATTATATCCAAGTAACCCCATCCACGACCCTTAGTACAGAGCTTTAATTAGTTAAATATTGTAAAAACAACATGAACATTGTCACCCTCGTTACAAATTTTGGCGCCCAACGTGTGGCACTATATACAATTTTATTGTTAACAAACGAATTATGCTTTCTTAATAAAAAATATATATTGTACTGCAGCATTTCTTACAGAATAATTTTCAAATTTTATTCCAGATGACTTTTCAACATTTACATCCAGTCGACACCGCTATTCCATTTGCATTTTTCGTGCATCACTGTTCGCCTCAACAAAACATTCCACAGTTACAAATTCAACCAAATACAAGACTTCCAGAATTAGTAGCAGCCATGGTACAAAACGGACCTGTAGTTTCCAGGAAAGCTGCAGAGAAAGCAGAGAAAATCATCGCTAAATTAAATGAGGCAACAGATAATACTACTAATAACTCGACTGATGATCAGACAGAGACAAACGAAATTATTGTTAATTACGAAGAGAATGCTCATAAAGAAGATATTAATGAACAAATTCAGCCTGTGTGTGTAGAAGTTTTAGGTAGTACTCCTGTAGATCCAGTGGAGCCTATAAAATTAGAAACATACCTAACTGATCCACAGTATGCTCAATTTGTTTTAAACGCGCCTCAGTTCGATTTTACCGATCAAGTTCTTATGTATCAACCGTTCGTATTGGACGTTCCTCAATTTATTGCTTTGGCACCTACTAATATGACGCAGCAATTTTTACATATTCAACCGAAAACGGAAAGTTCACATCAGGGCGGACAAATTTTATAAAACAAATATTTTTATGTTGGTCTTACTAAGAACCAAAAATGTTACTTTATTGAGTTTTATGGTTCAAATGGAAACGCTTATGTGCTGGAAATATGGGTGTTGCTGGACTGAAAGAAGAACGAATTATTTACAAGACTTATTCAAAGGTTTTTTTTAACCCTTCTGCTTAATGTGGATAAATGGCCTCTCACCATCGAGTATTGCGTTGTAATTTCTATATTTTAGAAGAAAAAACAGCATTACATTAATGCAGGGATATTAAACAAGTCTCATAACCATAACTCAAGTGGATACATAAAAAGTATCAGATCGTACTAGGTTCCAAATCTTCAGATTCACCCGACTAAAGCCTCCTGAGTTTATACAAGTCTCACCATATTCAACTATGGCCTTCATAAAAAAGGTGTGGGGCTTGTACAGTAAACTATCTAGTAAGGGCCAGTAAAATAATCGATTATTTTCGGCGAATCGATTATTTTCGGTAAATCGATTGTCTTCGACTAATCGATTATTTTCCATTAATTGATTATTTTCGACTAATATATTATTTTTGGTGAATCGATTGTTTTCGATTAATCGATTATTTTCCATCAATCGATAATTTTTGACTAATATATTATATTTTCAGTGACTCGATTATTTTTATTATATCGATTATTTTCCATTAACCGATTATTTTCGATTATTCGATATAATCGAACATTTTCTACTTATCGATTATTTTCGATTATATGACATCGTCTTGTCCTTCAGATCATATTAAGTTTAACTGTGTAGCTTCTTAAAGATTATGAAAAATACTGCAGTAAACATTATTATTAAAACGTATCTTTACTTCAACTCGTTTATTTTATAAACGATAACACTTTTATAAACGACAATAACTTATAAACGACAAAAACTTTATAAACAATAAAAACTTTGTAAATTATAAAAATTATGAGCTGTTTGTAAAAATAGTATCAGAAAATTTTGTTTGGCTGGACAAAGGTCTATTAAAAGACAAAACTTATAAATGACAAAAAGTTATAAACGACCAAAACTTATAAACGACCAAAACTTATAAACGACAAAAAGTTATAAACGACCAAAACTTATAAACGACAAAAACTTATAAATAACAAAACTTTATAAACAAAAATTATAAGCTATTTGCAAAAAAAAAGCATCAGAAAATTTTGTTTGACTGGACAAAGGTCTATTAAAAGACAAAACTTATAAACGAGAAAAACTTATAAACTACACAAACTTATAAAAGACGTCAAAAACTTTATAAACAATAAAAATTACAAGCTATTTGTAAAACATACCATCAAAAATTTTTATTTGACTGGACAAAGGTCTATTAAAAGATGAAAATTATAAACGACAAAAACTATATAAACGACAAAATCTTATGAACGACAAAAACATAATAATAATAATAATACTCTCCCTAATTCACCCCCCTTACGAGTGAATTTCAACCCCTGAAGTCGATTGAACGACTTGTGTAGGGGAAGGGACGGCTATTATTATTATTTGCCGTGGCGCTCCGGGGCGACTTAAAGATGATTGATGGTGCCATTTGACTTACAGGTGAGGAAAACCCGGAAAACCTCACCCACCATTATCGAGACGGTAATGTATAGCGAATTTTTTTAATAAACTTGCCTATAAATGAATATAAGCGCGATAGACCGCTACACCACCGTCCCGATATAAACGATATAAACTTATAAACAACAAAAATCATAAGCGATTTGCAAAACAGCATCAGAAATTTTGTCTTTACTGAACAAAGGTCTATTATAGAACCTTGTACATGATGTAAGTCCCTTTCAACCTGCTGTCTTTGAATTACATCCCATCATACACCTTTACGGTAAGCCAATGATGTCACAGCATGTCGTATAGAATAGGCAGAAAATATATTGCACTTCTGATAGAGTAAGAGTTTTTTTTTTACCCAACAACCATGGTTAAAAGTTTTCTGGAAAGTTCTAAGAAGCTTATTTTGTCATTAGATTTTAATGAACCCATGGCTTTGTAGTCTCATTCTTCTGATATATTTTAAAAATCTTCTAATTAAAATATTGTTGTTTATCTTACCAGAAAAAATGTCTTTTTTACCCATTACGGCGATACAAAACCTTGGAGGATATTCTTTTAAAAAAAAAATTACAAAACTTGGCCATTTTCGCACTGAAAAGCGTATCGAAGACAGGATATTAGGAAGCGGGAAAAAGAAGATTCTTCTTTTACTTTAAAAACAGTGGTCTTTAGCATTACAGAAGCGCTAACTATGCAGTACGTAATTATATTGAAGGACCAGGCGCTGTTATAAAATAATTATAGTGTAAAAATGTTAAAACAATATATTTTAATAAAATTTTTTTAATGTTTTTATTTTTTATTTGAGTGTGTATTGAGTTTAGGGCAAATAGGGGTGGACAAAATAATCGATTATTATATAATTATTATATAAATTAAATGGCAATCATTACATTTGTTTGTAGGGTGTGTTTTGATCAAAATAACTTCTTCTAAAAGCTTTCTCGTCTCTTGTTATTGTAGGAAAAAAACTTAGACGGTTCTGTATATCTTTACATCACGAAATGAAACATTTATAATCGTCTCATTATACTTTTTTGTATTCCGAAATATTTTCGTTCATTCATCTATTATGCTGACAATGAAACTGTGCTAATGAGGTTATTTATGCTTATATTTATTTAAAGAATGGGAGCAGACATTGCATATTAACCCGGAGTTTATATATTTTTGTAATAAAAGTCTAAAATCAGATAAAATCTCTTAATTATTCCACCTATTCTCGCGTTTTGCTTTTTAATGAATAAAATTTTTCTCATAACATGAGAATCTCGAACTTGTTGGCGCAATCCAGATAAAAATTACAACAAAAGCAGACATTGTCATCTTAATGAAACTGAAAGTAGTGGGAACTGTAATTGGTCTTATGTAGACAATACAATAATAATTCTAAACATTTAGAGTTCTCTATTGTTTGGTGTTACATATTCTGTGTGCGGTATTGTTTATTGGGTGAAAAACGGTGAAGTGCATTATTACTGGATTTTTTCTATGAAAATACAAATGGTATTTATGAATTTTATTTTTTTTTTTTCAGTTTTAGATTGGTAAAAAATTATTTTTTTTCTGAAAAGTTTAGCGATTAAAAAAAAATAACTCTTTAGACATTAAAAATCTCTATTTTTGAATCAATTATTCATTTTTTGATTATTATTTAAAGAAAAATTAATAATATGAGTTATGTAAGGAACTATATATGGACAACATAATTTTGAAAGTCTTAGATTGAGCCTATCTTGACCAGCAGCATTTGTGGTTATATTATTAATTGCCTGAAAAACAAATAAGTCATTTATTTCCTGAAATTTAAATTCTGAGTTTACTATCTATCTGTAAGGTAGAGAATGTGGGTTCTTCCACAGCAGTTGGGCCTCATAAGGCCCATTGTGCATTCTCCAGGAGCATATAGAACCTACCTCTTGTCATAACCGCTGAGAGGTGTCTAGAGTATTTGACAACTGACATGATGGTCTCTTTCTGATTAAGAAACAAAACTAATCTTAATGTACATAAGGGAATTAGCGTTTAGTGAGTAAATCTAACATTTTTTAGCTCTTTTGACAAGTAAATCCATTTCCTACACCAATTTCTGTCGAGTTCTTCAAACAGAAGTCAAACTTTTTTTCTTCCTTCATAGTTTCATCTTTTGTTACAGTTATTTCAATACTTTTGGTTCTTCTACTTTCTTCATACGACTTTTTCTATAGAAGAACCGGTTAGAGAAAAAAATTTAGAACCTAGACATTTCAACCCACATCCTTATCAAAATGGTGTTCGAAGGAGGACTAGAATTGGTCCCGTAGTATTTCCTTACGATGACGAAAACGGTAGAGATGTTAATACAAATTTTGTGCGTCCCACAGAAGAAGTTCATCCTTATCAAAAAGTTGCCAAAAAACATAGAAAGAGAAAATTTGGTAGATATGAAGCACAGGTAAGAAAATTCAAGTACACTACAGCTCGTTTGATACAAAAGATAGAAGCACAGCTTATACAATACAGCTAAAACACTCTCTTGGCGGCAACGGTTTGCGTCGATTTCGTCGCGCATCGCTTAAGCTCCGCCTTCGGAGGGAAAAGACGGTTTTGGCGTTCAGAACCGTACTTAGGTAAGGTGTTGAGTCGTGCGTGTAATTTCGTTGATTGTATAATTTCGTGGAGCCTATAATTTCGTTGATTTTGTTTGAGTTAAAGGTACTGTTATTATTTTGGTGACTCTTTAGCTGTGAGTAGAATGAGTGAAAAAAAAGACATTCTGTTTGTGCAGTCAAAAGCTGTTTTAATAAGGGTTATACCTGCAAGAAAACATTCTTTAGTTTTCCCAAGGACCCAAACCGATAAGTATCACATTATAAGAAATTTTCATTGTTAAAAATATAATTTATACAGGGTGTCCCATTAGTGCGTTATTGTTCATTATTTTGTTGTAGACACGCAAAAAAGTTTTAAATAAAAGTTATATGGATTAGAAAAATACCTACATATTTTAAAAATATCTTTGGATATACAGAGTGTCACGTTTTTGCCTGGCAAATTAAAATGTATGTTTTTTAAATGGAACACCTTGTATTTTATTTTATGATGAAATTATTAACACCCTAAATTATTGCTACAGAAAAATTTTATCAGGTATGTGTGTGGTTACCTTTTAATAAAAGCCTTGCGGATCCACTCCTGTGATACCTGTCTTAAATATAACAAAGATCACGTTAAATTAGATGATTTTTATTTTTATTGGTTTTTAAAGGCATATGATAACGCCAATTCAGATACATTTGGAAATCTACTGTCAAATGATGAATTTGTAGAACTAATATTCAATATTAAAAAGATATTTCAAAATAATTTTGTCATCCATGCTAACGTTTTCCAAAAGAATAACCTATTTTAATGTATGTTTAATCTCAATAACTAAAAAATATACTGACAATTAGTTTGACAGAATTGTCATTTATTTAAAATTTTAAAAATAATAGCAGTCGGTTGATCAAAATATGAACGGTGATTGGCGAATTTATTTTTTTTTGCAATGTTCTCACTACCTAGAATGGATATGAAATATATTCGTTCAATTGAAGGCAATAGCATACTTTTTCGTTTTGTAATCTGTGCATGGATATTAGCCAATCTACGCACATACTACAAAACGAAAAAGTAAGCTATTGCGTTCAACTACGAATATATTTCATATCCATTTTAGGTAGTGAGAAACTTTAACAAAATTAAATCTATAAATCACAGTTCATATTTTGGTCACCCAACTCCTATTATTTAAAAATTTTTAAATAAGCGACAATTCTGTTAATCGAATTGTCAATATATATTTTAGTTATTGATATTAAATATACATTAAAATTTTTGTGTAGACTCGATAAATAATAGCATTTTTGTTTTTATTGTGTCCACATTTAAAAAAAATAAATTTTAATCAAACTACATGATACTAATTTAATTACGAGTATTAAAACTAAAGTCCTGAAAGTTTCGGTGAAGATGAGGACAGAGCATCTGCCTTCCACGCGAAAAGCCCGGGATCGAATCTAGGCAGAGGACTAATTAATTTTTCATGTTTATTTTATTTTATAAATTAGTCAACTTCGTAAATTATTTTAAAATTAGTTATTTTGTCTAAATAACCTAAAATAATTTTTTAAATTTGTAGATTTTCGTTAGTGGGCCGTAGAAAAAATATACTGACCATATCGAGTGGATTGTTCATATCACAATCAGACGATTGAGTACTCCGCCTACGACGTCGTGCTCAAACTTCGTCTTTGTGTGATATGCCTATCATATCTACCCTTGTTGAACAAACTACTATTTATTTGTTTTCGTGGTTTAAGTTTTACATCAGAAATAGGAACTAAATTAATTTACTTTTCAAGTTTTCTTGTAAAAATCGATATTACTTTCTCCAAGTACAAATTTAGTACCTACCTAAAATAAGTGCTAATTATGTAATTTCGTGTAATATTGTAATTCAAATTTCACATTACTATAAAGTTTTAAAATTCCCTACTTCGGTATGGTCAGATAAAAATTGAATATATTATATTAATAAAAACTGTCAAAGTATTACTTCTACAAATCTGTATTTCAATTAATAAGAATACATCTAAATATAACCAATATTGTTAAAATAAAAGCACAAATTCTTTATAATTCCAAAATACCATAGAGTTCCCAGACCTCAGTCGAAGCATTCGTTTATCTAGGTATAAACCCTTTGCGCGAAGAGTAACACTTGCGAGACACACGGGGTACCACTTGATTTGCATCCACGAGCGTGAAAAAATTCTTTAACAATTGAAGCCCTTGGTGTTAAAAGGATCCAAGTCACAATTTGTCGTGAAGTGACTGTTTTAGCTCAAAACATTTGTTAACGAGGATTTTACTAGCCACATACAAATTATTTTACCTCCAATCCGAAAGATGTGCTATTTTTCGTAATATTTATATTTAAATAATTTTTTAATTATATTTGACAGATTTAAAACAAATTAAAAATTTAATTTCCCAAAACTTACTTAATATGGCATGTAACCAACCTTATTACGCCAAGGTTTTCAATTTTTTCAATAATAAAAAAATTGTTTAATCCGGGCCCGACTTTTCCCTCGAATCTAACAGAGATAGCACCATTCCGTCTTGCTTGGTTCTCGACCGCCAGATCAAAGACGCCGACACGGAGTTGTGGAGCTGTATTGTATAAGCTGTGATAGAAGTTTGGTTAACTGAGGAATGTTTTAAAGAATTTGATGCTGACCTAGGGTTCATTTTCCAAATTGATAAAATATATGTAGTTTTTGAGTTATTAAAAAAAAGGCTCATTTTTTATATAGTTTTCACAAAATTATTGTGTTTTTGAACTGTGATGACTTCCTTTCAAATTATTTAAGATAAAAACTAGTTCATTTGCTTATATAATATATGACCAATAATTTCCAAAAATTCGCGTCGATATAATGTTAAAATGTGTTGCTTTATAGTGGGTTACCCCGTATTGTAGATTTATAATGACCTTTCAGTAAAATTTGAGCAATTTTTACAACAAATGAATATTCATCAAACATGGAAATGATAATTATTTCACATGTGAACTTCATCTAGACCACTATATATATATACGCACAATACAAAGTGAACATGCAAATGACACCTAGCTTTATGAATATATTATAGCAATCGTAATTAAAATTGCGTCTCTTTCGCCATAAAGTGTTATGGAATAATCAAAAAGACAATTGAATAAACTAACATTGTACCTTTTATTCAAATGTGAATTCGCACATCTCTAACAGTTTCTGTTATTGTTGGAGAAGTTCCAGTGCTATTTCGTTTACAGAACGTTGAAAAAGTATTTGTTTATGAGGATAAGATAAGGTTGCCATATCATAACCAAATCATAACCTGTCAAAACCCACTGGTAGCCATCTTGTTTGGAATGTTTAATTTTGGAATTAAATTTTGTTAAACGTCATTAATTGCAACGGTTGTCAAATTTCAGTAGGAGCGCTGTCATTTATGTATCAATCGAAACCGCTCGTGATAAAAGCTTAATTTTATTCTGCAAAGAAGTTACCCAACTGCAGATGTTCTAATCAAATGCTCGACTACAATTTTTAACGATCAAACTAATAAACATCTAGTGCGCCCCTTTCGCCCTTGTTAAGTGTACCTCAACTTCCGTTTGACTCAAATTAAACCACTTTTAAACTTTTGAATGAATATTAAAAAGTTTTTCGAGTGAACTGAATACATGGGCCAAAAATGAAAAACCAACTTAATTAAATAAGTTTCGTTCGGCAGACTGTGCTACATAAAAACGATATAAAAGTTTGGTTCGGTATCATTTTCATGTATATACATGCGATTTGTAATATTTAGCAAATTTATGATATTTCAGGCTGAATTTTCTTGAATTATTTATTCAAATCAATATTTAGAACAATTTAGAGATACTCATATTTTTTTAACAGAAGTTTAGAGTAAATTATTTGTCATTTAATTTATTTATACCAAATATAACACTAATTTATATTTCTTCTACTAGTACATTAATTTATATCGACAACATTTATTGGTGCTCTTCACGTAGAAGTAGTCAGTTTAAATAGAATCTTTAATCTTGTAATCTGAAATATGAAAGTGCCTTACCACCCACACAAAGTGTAAATAGTCAAACTAAATTAAATAATGCTCAAAGGTTAAATGTTGCTAAATACTAGAAAATAAAGGTGTGACCAACAAAGAATGATAGTCAGAAAAATCTACGCTTTCCCAAATACAAATATTTTTCAAACTAAATTTTTACAAACAATAGAAAACAATGGAAGCAAAAATAATTGATTATTAAAAAATAATATTACGTGTAGAAGATAAATCTTAAATAACACTTCCAAAATGTAGGTAATGTTTATTGTTGTCTTTTTTTTAATGACACTGAAATGTTGCTGATTTAAATGAGAGTATAAACAATAGAATATCAGCTATTTACCAAATTGTTAAACAATGTATAATGGAATGTTTTTGAAGATGCAATCAGTAAAGAAATTTGCATAAAATTAAGAAACCGTTTTCGAGAAGAAAAAAATTAATACAAGAATTAATGTTTTATTTTTTTTAAAAAGAAATCATGATTTCCAATTTTTTTTTGTAAAAAGCGCATCAACTATTTCCTGAATATTTTCCTCGAAGAATTCAGTTCGCAAACTGGCTGTTAGATCAGCAACGAACAAACGGAAACTTCATTAGCCCTATTCTTTTTACCGATGAAGCAGGGTTTACCAAAAATGATATTGTAAATTTACATAACTCGCATGTATGGGCTGATGAAAACCCTCATACTACTGTTAGTAAAGAGGCAGCACCGGTTCGGGCACACTTCTTATGTAAATTAACATGGGAAATCGCCAAGGTTTATTCTGCACTAAATCGAGACCATTTAAAGGTCACGCGCATATCTATTAATAGATTCGCGATAGGTGATTGTTGCAAGTGTCACAATGAATGAGTGTATAAGAAGAAGCGAAGATAATTAATAATTCGTTTCATTCAGAAGATAAAAAAATATAGTATGTGTATAAATACAATAATATAGACAGTAAATAATTAGTACTCAATATGAGACTTGTCTTTGATTATGTAGATGAAAAAAATAAATGCTTGTGAATAAAATTAACAAATAACATTCAGCGATAATTAGAATGCTGAAGCAATATCTAAAAATAAAGTGCTCACTATTTTAAGAAACGTTGATTGTGTACTTTTATATAAAACTGTAACGAATTATATTGAGGAAGGTACAATTATTGTATACAATCGTTCGTTGTGACACTTGCAATAATTATCTATCGCGAATCTAGTGATAGCTATTGATGGTTATTTCCCATGTTAATTTACATAAGAAGTGTACCCTAGCCGGTGCTGCCCCTTTACTACTGTTGTTCATCATTATCAACATCAGTTCCAATCAATTAATGTTTGGACAGGAATAATTGGCAATTTTTGTTTGGACCATGTGTATTGCCGCCCCGATTGAATGGTGAACTTTATTTATAGTTCCTTCTGGATTCAATAGAGCATTTGCATGTACTTTAGCTTTGCTGTACGGGACCACCTGCATAACGTCTAACGAAACCGTTGGATAGGCAGAGGAGGTCCAATTTCCTAGCCTCCACGGTCTCCCGACCTAATGCCAATGGATTTTTAGAGACTAGTTAAGAATTTCTATGTTTTACAAAGTATTGATGAACGCATTGGAAGATAATGTTTTAAAATTATTTGTTTAACTTACCATTTAAACACTGAAGACAAAGCTTCTTAAGTATCTGAAAAAAAAAAAAATTACTTAGACCCTTCTGGTGATAACGTGAGGTTTATATTCTTAAAAAATTTAAATCACAAAATATTTCATGTTTTAAACATTATATTTCCCAAAATAACATAAGTTTGGTCAAGTTTGAAGTTGAATAGTCCAACTAGTTGTTTGCTACTGCATCTTAAGAAAGAAATATTCAGTAGTTGGATGTTAAAACAGCCAGGAATAGTTAATTAAATAAATTAATTGAGGGCTTCAGAATAATAGGGGTATAAGTGTATTTTGGAATAAAAAGGGCACAAGTAACGCTTGTATCTCTAGGAATTTTTCACATAGTATTTCTACTCACCAAAAGATGGCAGTCTAGGTCAATATATCACTTAACTCTGTTTTGCTTATATCCCTTTTATTCCAAGGCCCTCATTTGTTAATATCGTGTAGAGGGCCGACTAGAGGGGGGGGCAGCCGGGAGCAATTTCTGGGACCCGAGCGCAAATGGGGGCCCGGCAGCGGTATAAGGGGGGGCCGCCCGGTCAGCGGTGGTGCAAAAAAATTAAATCTACCAATCACAGTTCATATTTTGGACACCCAACTACTATTTATTATTTTTAAAATTTTAAATAAGAGACAATCCTGTCAAACTAATTGTCAGTATATTTTTTTAGTTAGTTAGATTAAATATACATTGAAATAATAGCATTTTTATTTTTATTTCATATCCACTCTTGTTACATAAACTACTATTGCCAGAACACATTTTTCTTTTACTATTACGTGGCATAATCTAATGAATCAATACAACTCTTGGAATCGTTGTAAAATACACATTTGATACTACACATTTCCGTTTATTTAATAAATTTTCAAACTTTCCATCCAATTTTAAAAAAGGTTATCTACAAAAGTTTGCGAACTTCGTTGATCCGAATTTTTGTCCCGAATTTTAGGTAAACGCTGAAATATTAATTGCAGTTCGTCAAACGTGTTTTGCTTTATTTTTAGGATGAAAAGATTAATCCTCAGCTCGAGCAAGCCCTAGCAAAGCACGGAGCTAAAGTTCTTAAACTTGCTCCTGAAAAGTTGGCAAAGGATCATGTACCATTTACTCGAGATATTGTAAGTAGAAAATTTGTAACTTTTGTTATTTCAAGTTTGATAATAGGTATTTAATTACTCTTCTGTATATTGTTTCCCACAAGGGTGTAGACAAAGGATTGTTTGAAAAGGATATCAAATATTAAATTAATTATATTAAAAGTTACCTGCGTCGCTATACTATTTATACATAAGGGGAGGTTTTAAATAATATACCTAGCCATGAAAGGATTGAGAAAAATAAAATGTATATACATATATATTCCTTCAAAAAAGAAATTAATTTAGTAAACTTCTCAAAGTAATCATTAAGGTCACTTTCATAAAAAAAACTGTTCCCATAATTTTTTTTACCAATGGACGCTGGAAGTCAGATCTAGAGTATATAGTACATATTACCAACTCCCAGAATCCACATTCCTCGATAATATGTTTAACTTTGGCCACAGGAACCGCCGATAATTGTAGGGCTCTTCATATACTTTCCCAGAAAACCGTAGTCATCTATTTTTTCGACAAACATTTTTTGTTTGATGTTAGACCAAATTTTATCACAAGACATCCAATTTTCATGAAACAAGTTTATGTTTTGTTGTGAGAAACCTACGAATCCATTTTAATGACACTTTTTCAACCCTTAATTTTCATGTCAAATATTTAAAACTATAAGTAGCACTTCTAAAATAATTTAATGTTTCTATCTCTAGTATTCGGCAGATTATTTTATGTCCAATACATCTAGGTTCCAAAGATCAGTAATTGAAGTACGAAGCAATACATTTGTTTCGATTAATGAACTATTGTTGTCCCATTACAGTCCAACCCAATTTTGTTTCAACTGCAAAAAATGTATCATTAATATTATCTATGTTACCTGTTAACAGTTTTCCAAAATTATCAGCACCTATTACTAAACTTATTTCACATTCGTTATTACTTGTGTCACTTAAAATAATATCTTTATTTTTCAAATACTCAATTATTTTTATATCATTCAACTTTGGAATGTAAAAGATTCATCTAAATTATGAATATCTGCAATAAATAATTGATATTTTTTGGATTAATTTTCTCTGCATATTTTGTGTATGAGCACCTGTATCTAATAACATTTTAACATTTTTACATTTATTACCTGCATAAAGTTTACCCTTTAATGTTTGCAAAAGTGTTTCTGATACAGTAGTTATTTAAGTGCTTTGAACATTTTATCATCTGGGTTGTTAATTTTGTTTTTATTTTCATTTGCTTTTTTTGCAAGTCAGAACACATGATAGCATAGTTTTTCTTGCAAAAATAATGCATTTCACAAGTATGATTCAATTTTAGACAAGAACAATCTCTTTTTTTAATTACAGTGACCTTTTCTGGTCTAAAGTTATATTTTGTACTTTTATAGCAAAAGCAACAAATATTTTGACTTCTACTTTAGAAGGATCAGGTGAAAGACCATCTGCAGAAATTATATGAAATGTTTTGTGCCTGGTCCTTTAGAATTCTATTAACTAAATTTATTTTTTGCTATCCTACTTCCCCCTTTTTGTCTACGCCATTGCCTGTAATATGAGTAAACACTTAATGAAACTTTGGGGTGCTTTTGATGATATTGTGATGTTCCTGTTTGTTTTGAATACTCTGAATTTCTTTCGTGTAGTGGGATAATTTGTCACATATTTTGTTCTTAATTATTTATTACGGTTTGCTCTAATTTAAATAATTTCCAGTGGAAGATCATATTTTATCTTCTATCGCTTTTTATTGGGTAATATTTAAAAAATATTATCCACACATTAAATCCGATACTTAACTCCAAATTTATCATACCAGTAAATTTGGTTATCAATTTTTCAAAGTTCCAAACGATTAAATTTTATTAGTTTTTGAAATTAACATTTCTCGTCTGGTGTTCTTCGATACTAGCCAGGTACCTATCCATCATCATAATTAAATGAACTGACATTAAATGTAAGCTATGAATTTTGTAATCTTTATTCATCAGTCATCGCAATCTACGTACGAAGTTTGTGCAATATTGGTGCAGATAATCTATTGGAATTATATTTTGCATTTTTTATAGGACATATCAATTTTATGTGAAGTCAACGTTTAGCATAGCGCCGCCATTTTATAGCAGAGTAAAGCTTATTTTTCTATCTTTAATATAACTTTTTCAAGATAACTTCTGGTCGAATCATATTCCCAAGAACTTTATGGAATGAAAGATATGTTTTAATTGTATAACTGTAAAACTAGAAAGAAGTGTTTTGAAGGTTACAATGCCAGTATATTTTTTCAAGAATAAGTTAAATTTCATTGTCCAAATTCGTCAAAAAAGATTGTAAGAAAGTTTTATCACACTTTACACTTTTTTTTCCTAAGAATAACCGTTTTTGAGACAGCGATTCAAAAATACGTTTAGAATCGTCCACAAATCTTTCTAAAACCATCAACTTTAAATTTCTTTCCAAATCTTTTATATTGTCTTAAATATTATTTCATAGCACAAACGACACAACTATGCATTTTCCTATAAAGTGTTGGACCATTCATCTGGTGACGATTTCTCTCATTCTCAAGTTCAGGATTCTTCTGCGACTAATGGTGAATATAGAGTAAAGTTGCCAGACGGAAGGCTTCAAATTGTATCTTATACTGCAGATCATAATGGATACAAAGCCGATGTTAAATATACCAAAAGTAAGGATCATCAACATGAACCTGAAAAGATTTATCGAGGTCAGTAGTAAATAAAGTTTTCTTTGTTTTTTTTGTTTTTAATTCCAATTTCTCAAATAATTATTCGGTAATAAAGTTTGATTGTGTGCCACTATCATATAGCGCCTTATTTAAGCAACACCTAGAATACAACTAAATCATATGACCTGTTTTTATGATATTATGAGGTAATAATAGTTTTTTAGATCACTTACTATATTATTTCTACTCCTTGGGCACATTTAATTAATATGAGAAAGCTTCAGTAATGCCAACTAAAGAAATATTTATTTTTATTTCAATTTCTCAAAAAAATTTTTGATAATAAAATTTGATTGTGCACCTGTATCTAATAGCACCTTACATAAAAACTGGACATAGGATTTAGTTGTGCATACAAACTATCTATTATTCAAGAAGTCGACGACTGCGACATACCAAACATTCTCAATAAGTTTGGGTACTAAAAATATTAGCGAATATTTTGCATCTATAGAAAGAACATTATGTAATTAATTTTATTAACGTTATCATTGAAATCCATGTAATAAAATGTTATTAATCATAGTTTTTTGGATCTCTTACTGTATTATTTCTATGTATTTTTCCCTTTTTAGTTTTCTTTGTTTCTTTTTTATTTTTTTTGTCTTTTTTAAGTTTCTTTTTGTTTTTTAATTTATCTCACAACCGTTTACAGATCCATTGTATCAAATAGAGCAAATACCAGTCAGACAACTGCATCCAGTAAAAACAAACACGAACCAGCAGCACCAGCAGCAGCAAATAGATTACTACGATGACGTACATCCGGTCAATCAGCCAATAGTTAAACTAAAAACAGTGGTGCCAAATGCCGAACGGCACGGTTACGACGGTTACGCCAGCTACGATTCCGACTACGGAAGCATCGTTGTCACTCCGAGCCCTGGATATTCAAATGGCGCCGTTAGTGCCAATGCAAATTTCCAGGTTGGTTAATTTAGTGTAAATTGGATTGTAATTGGTCGATACGTTAATGTGTGCGAGAAGAGGAACGCTTACTGTGTAAATGGTGAATTTAGATTTTGGGATTTTAATGGATTAGCCAGGTGTGAAATAATTCGATTTTTACTGGGAAAATCTAATATCGTTTAATATTGCGAAGAAGAGTAATGAAAAATGCACAATATAAATTTTTTTATTACATATTAAAACTCGGCAAGATATTTTAATATATTTTTATACAGATAGACAGCTTTCCAGCAATATAGCAATATATTTTTTTTATATTAATATACCGGGTGACAATGAGACTAGGGTCAAGTTAATATATCTTTTATTTAGGAACCAATTTATATTAATTTTAGACGAACATTCAAAAATTAAATCAAAACTAGTTCAAAAATTGATTCAAAAATTTCACAATTTAAAAATTTTGGGGTGGCATTTATTGATCCTGAGGAGGGTAAACTAAAAGGGTTAGGATTTCAGTTTCATTTTCATTTTTGGTCATTTTCTCAGCTTTGACTACAATTTTGACTAGGTCCATATCTAGAACGGTGTTATTTACATTATCTAAATTGTCTGGACTCTTTCAAATCTTCTAAGACGTGAAGTAAATTCTCCAAACTTTCATTTGGATTAGTATTCTACATACTTTTTAATTCAATAGTGTCTGTGTTCTCAATACTTTTTGGTTCGAGATTTAGACGCAACAAAAATAGTTGACTATTTTATAAAAATCTTGTTATATTACCCTTGAATATTATTTTTAGCTCCCTTTGCCGCTAAACGTGCAAATCTATACAACAAACGCAAGAGATTACATGGTTGGAAATTACATTCCATTTGCATCAAGTACTCAGCGAAGTTACCATTCCAAAGACGTCCATCATTATCGACATAATTTAATATCGCCTCAAATAATCAACAACGGCGATCACGGGCTCGTCCTTCCGCTATCGACGCCATCATCTTTCGTGCTTACCGATCAACATGGACAAGTTATTGATAATATAAATTTGGTGTCTTCAACTGCTGTACCCTTCGTTGTGTCTACCACTCCCGCACCAGGTGGTTACGGATCGATCCATTCAACTGTGGCGCCGCATATTAGATATAAGTAGAAATGGCAGTAAGATTTCATTTTATCATTAAGTGAAGTGTATTTATTTATTTATTTAATGTACAATTTTTATTTAGCTTAAGATATTTCTCATTCCAATTGTAAAGGTTTTGAAATGCTTTTCTCAGGATTTACCGGAATGTGTCCAGTAAAGAAGGAAATTCGAGACGATAATTAAGTTGCAATAAAGTTAACTCTGAATCAGTATTTTAAAAATAAAGCTTCTTTTGTTTCACAATAATTCTGCATCTATAAAAAATACAGGCACTGATTTAGTCTAATTAGTGTTTGGGCTAATTTAGTTAGGTTGGGTAGACATATTTTTTTCCAAAGATAATAATGGACTTACACTTAATAACTCAAAGAAAGTGTCTACTTAAATCAACAAGTCGACTTTACAACATTTATAAAAGGTTGTATTTGCTAATTTTATATTGTTAGGGATTCTAGCATGAATGCCATTTAAATTTTTTTTTAAAAATTTTCTCATTAATTTTAGAAACCACTAAAAATCGCAATGTTTTGTTAAAAATTAAAATTATTAGATTGAATTGTGACTATAGGCACTTCTGATTAATATAAGAAACAGTTTTTCATTTCTAATTTCAATTCCTCAAAAAATTTTTCGTCAATTAAATTTGTTTGTGAACCGGTGTCTAATAACACACTACATGAAAACTGGTCATAGGATTTATTTGTGCATGTAAACTACCTACTATTCAAGAAGTCGATGACTGCAGCGTACCTAAAATTCTCACTAAAAATATTAGCTAATATTTCACCTCTATAGAAAAAACATAATATACTTAATTTTGTTAACATTTTCGTTGAAAATTTTCAGTAAACTCATTCAATAAAATGTTATTATAAGTTAATCATAGTTTTTTAGATCTCTTACTGTATTATTTCTACTTCGTAACGTTTAGTGTAGTTTTTTGTATGTAATTTATTCTAAATAACATTTTTATACAATAATAAAATTTAATTAAAAAAATAAATTATATTCTCTCTTTTATTTACCTCTCTATATATATATTACTAGAAATCGACTGGAAAGTAAACATTAAACAAGCATTAAACAAATAATATTTCTAAAAAAAATAAATCAATCAAATCAAAAATAGTACAGCACGCTCGTCCTTTATTGGTTTTCATTTTTCACAAATTTGATTAAAAGTTGTTGAGTCTACGAAGTGAATTCAAACATTCTCAGTTCAAACATATCTTGAAAATATATCATATAATAATGCCTTCTTGAAAATGTCAGCGAAATTCTCGTTCTTCTTCCGATGTGATGGAGTATATCATAAAAGAAATGAATTATTGATTTTTAGTGTTTGTAAATTCGTGTCTTAGTAAAATTTCTCATTCCAATCCTGTAAGAAATTTTTTGATGAGTACCATTCTTTTCATGTCGTCTCACTTTTGCATTTCTTACAAACTCCAATATATTTTTAATTGGAAGCTATATATCGCTAAGGGACAAGAACGACAAAAGCAAGACAAGTATCTTCTTATTTTTTTTTATCAGAACGGAAAATTAAAAGCAAACTGGAAACTTCAAATAAGTCTAGGAAAGCGAGCTGCGAGTGTCAATTAAAAACGGAAAAACAAAAGAAGATCGTCGCTTACTTTTCCACAGCTAATAAAATGTCTCCTTTGTGACTCGTTTATAACGCAAATTGTTTTGCCGATGGCTGTTTGATTTTTGTTCATTTTTATCGGGAAGCGATACGGTGAATACGAAGACCAAACATAGTAATATAAGGAGTATTAAGGGAATACCTAAATGTTCAAGTTTGCTGGAAATAGGAAATATGCTTTTTACACTCGCAGGAAGTTGGAAAAATAATAATACATTTCAATGCTACATATATATAGCTATATATACAGGGTGTTATTGAAATACACGTACATATTAAAATGGGGAATAGTATGTACTGACCAAAAACGATTGGCACCAATTTTAACTTCAAATTCTAAAATTTAAATATTGGGGAAGAGTCCCCTTTTCCGACCTACTAGTTTCCATATTTAAAGAAGTAAAATAAATCGAAATTGAACTTACCCATAGAAATTGCACTGTTGCCGTAGCAAAACCAATTAATTCAAAATAAAGTTTATTACAGTAATTGTTCAAAATGCCGTCCATTATTATTTACACACACTTGCAATCGTCTTTCCAAAGAACTTTGAACATTAGAAATTAGTCTTGGACTTTGTCGTAGTTCCTCGGCTACCGCATTAACTTTATTGGTTAATTGTTCAACACTATTAATAGATTCATTATAAACCAGTTGTTTCATGTGACCCCACAAAAAGAAATCGCATGGATTTAAGTCCGGAGATCTCGGAGGCCACTTAGTAGGTCCATTTCTGCCTATCCACTTTTGAGGAAATCTAATGTTCAAAAACTGCCGTACGTTTAAATCAAAGTGAGGAGGAGCGCCATCTAGTAGGTACCACATCCGTTGCCTTAATTGTAACGGTATCTCTTCTAGGAGTACTGGCAAAATATCTTCTAAAAAGTGGAGATATCCTGGCCCATTTAATCTGTTCGGGAGAACATAAGGCCCGATTAAATACTGATCTATTATGCCAGCCCAAACATTTATTGAAAATTTTCTTTGATGCCCAGTTTCCCTAATGGCGTGAGGATTTTCATCACTCCAAATATGCGTATTGTGCATATTGAACACGCCATCACGAGTGAATGAAGCCTCGTCAGTATACAATAATATTTTTAGAAAATCAGGAATATCAACACATTTTTGAATCATCCATTCACAAAACTCCACTCTCTTTTCTTCATCACCTGAATATAAGGCCTGGACTTTTTAGATGTGATAAGGATGTAAACCTTGTTCTTTAAGTGTCCGCCACACAACAAATGAGGACACTCCAATTTCAAGACCTAGTCTTCTACAACTTAATTGAGGCCGGTTTTCAACAGCTTCCAATATTTCTTCTTCGGCCGCCAATGTTCTTTGTGTTCTTGTTCTCCCTCGATCTGCATTGACACTCTCAAATTTTCCATGGTCTCTTAGATGCTGAACAGTTGAAATAAACGTACGACAGTCCGGAATTCTCCGATTTGGAAACCGTTCGCGATACAGGATTTGTGCTTGCCGAGAATTTTCTCCAGCTGCCCCATAAACCAGCACTGTATCCATTAGTTCAATATTCGTAAATAGTGGCATCGTAAAAAAATATTTAAAAGTAATCGTAACAACACTTTTTACCAACTTGGAAATGACGCGCTCGTGTTAGCCAGATTCGTAAATCATCTAAAATTTTAATAATCTATAGTTTCAAAAATGTATAGTTTAAAAACAATCATTTATCAAATATTCTAGTTTTTTGATAACGAGGGTAGTAAAAACCAGTCTTCGGAAATAGAAATTAATTCGAAAATCTTGGCAACATGGTTATTTCTTACAAGACTAGTTTTCTTATCATCTGACAAAAACTTGCATATTAATTACTGTTGATGTTTAAAATAGGTAAATAAACCTAATTTATATAGGTCATCCTCAACATATCAGTGAAGTACGTTTGTTTTAGAATTAATTTTCAAAAATTAATAACTCCCTTAATAAGGGGTATTTTTAAAAAATAATATTTTTCTACATTCAGTGGGGATCTGCGCAATACCCAGTTTTAATATGTACGTGTATTTCAATAACACCCTGTATTGTTATGGTAAATTTTTCATTTTTAAATAAAGTAATTTTCACATATATTACAGTTATGCAGTGTCACCCTGTATATCAAATTTTTATTTTGAATCGGATATCGAAGGAGGAGATTGTTTTTGGAAGTCAAGTAAGACAAGTCAAGCCAAGTCAAGTAAGTCACGTCAAGTAAGTCAAGTCTGTCAAGTCAAGTAAGTTAAGTCAAGTCAAGTAAGTCACGTCAAGTAAGTCAAGTCAAATAAGTCAAGTAAGTCAAGTCAAGTAAGTCACGTCAAGTAAGTCAAGTCTGTCAAGTAAAGTAAGTTAAGTCAAGTAGGTCAAGTTAAGCCAAGTAAGTCAAGTCAGTCAAGTAAGTAAGTCAAGTAAGTAAGTCAAGTAAGTAAGTCAAGTAAGTAAGTCAAGTAAGTAAGTCAAGTAAGTAAGTCAAGTAAGTAAGTCAAGTAAGTAAGTCAAGTAAGTAAGTCAAGTAAGTAAGTCAAGTAAGTAAGTCAAGTAAGTAAGTCAAGTAAGTAAGTCAAGTAAGTAAGTCAAGTAAGTAAGTCAAGTAAGTAAGTCAAGTAAGTAAGTCAAGTAAGTAAGTCAAGTAAGTAAGTCAAGTAAGTAAGTCAAGTAAGTAAGTCAAGTAAGTAAGTCAAGTAAGTAAGTCAAGTAAGTAAGTCAAGTAAGTAAGTCAAGTAAATAAGTCAAGTAAGTAAGTCAAGTAAGTAAGTCAAGTAAGTAAGTCAAGTAAGTAAGTCAAGTAAGTAAGTCAAGTAAGTAAGTCAAGTAAGTAAGTCAAGTAAGTAAGTCAAGTAAGTAAGTCAAGTAAGTAAGTCAAGTAAGTAAGTCAAGTAAGTAAGTCAAGTAAGTAAGTCAAGTAAGTAAGTCAAGTAAGTAAGTCAAGTAAGTAAGTCAAGTAAGTAAGTCAAGTAAGTAAGTCAAGTAAGTAAGTCAAGTAAGTAAGTCAAGTAAGTAAGTCAAGTAAGTAAGTCAAGTAAGTAAGTCAAGTAAGTAAGTCAAGTAAGTAAGTCAAGTAAGTAAGTCAAGTAAGTAAGTCAAGTAAGTAAGTCAAGTAAGTAAGTCAAGTAAGTAAGTCAAGTAAGTAAGTCAAGTAAGTAAGTCAAGTAAGTAAGTCAAGTAAGTAAGTCAAGTAAGTAAGTCAAGTAAGTAAGTAAGGCAAGTAAGTAAGTCAAGTAAGTAAGTCAAGTAAGTAAGTCAAGTAAGTAAGTCAAGTAAGTAAGTCAAGTAAGTAATCAAAAAAGTAAGTAAGTCAAGTAAGTCAGTCAAGTAAGTCAATTCAACTCAGTCAAGAGTTTTATTTTTTTGATTATTGAGAAATAAAATTGAAATAAAATTGAAATAAAATTGAAATAAAATTGAAATAAAATTAAAATTAAAACAAAGTAAAAAAATAAATACAAAGAATGTTATTATTAATAAATCTGAAGCACCCCTGAGATAAAGAAAATCTTTTGTTCGAATTATAAGATAAAGTGGAAAGTCGAGGGCCATATTTATAATTTGTGTTGGGTTCAACTTTTAATAACCTACAAATCCAACAGGCAAAGATGAATTTTACAAAATTCCAGTTTCTCCTATATCCTAATAAAACTTTTGGTAATATAATATTTTGAATATGATATTAGTTCCGTATAATATAAAGGAAAATGTGAAATTCAACAATGTAATATAATATAAAAAATAAAAGTGATTATCTCACATGGTCCAAGTAAAAAGCTAATTCTGATGATTACATACCCTCCATTAATTAGAGTCAAAAGGACCTTTGTGTTAGCGATTTTACAGGTAAAAGTCAAAGGGTCAGATCCTCTAATGGATACGCCTTTGATGAAAAATAATTAAAGAAAATATCTCTTTGGGGATTTCAAATGCATACAATTAGGCTTGTTTCAAGGCGGCGTTCAAAGGGGGATTAAAGGGTTGGTTAATTGATTATTATATATTGTTTCAATCGATTTAAATTTTGATCTTTCTGAGTAATTTTGGTTTATTTTAATTAAAAACTATAATGTCTGAATTATGTAATGTACGTACATGTTTTGTTTTGCTTTGCCACGTTATCTCGAAGTTTGGGAGTAGTTGAATTAACCCTAAATATCCAACCCTTACGAATTTGAATATACCCTAAAACTTTACGTTCTTAGTTAAAAATTTGGATCAAACTTTTACTTTGTTTAAAAATGTCATAATAAGAGTGTATTAGTGGTAAGTGGTTCACAAATAATTTTTATTAAATAATTTTAAATTGCTCTTTGATGAAAAAAAAAAAAACAGAATAAGGATGATTTAAAACATTAAAAATTTCAATTTCTTCCATCTTTTATATTTCTTGGTTTTGTAAACCATTTGACCAGGGTTGACGAGAGGAGGTCCAGCAGCTTTAGGTGAGGACAAAATGGAGGACTTGGTGGTTTATGAGGACCTTTATTTTTAGATTTTACTAAACAGGATCTAAGTTTTATTATTACATTTTTTTTTAAATAAGATATCAAAAGGGCTTAATTTTCTTTTATAAAATTGTCCCAGCGCCCCACCTGGTTCTCGGCGGCCCTGCATTTGACCTAGTTTTCAAATATTCCCAAAATAGATATTTATTAATAAATATTTGTCAAATTGTAAACAAAATTAAAGCAGGGTCGATTAATTATCTTAATTTAAATAATTATTATAGTTAATTAAATGCCCATTACAGTTACAACTGAAAATTAAAATAATTAGGTAAATGCATCAATAGACTAATGAATTCGCTAATGTTGGACAAGAATTTTGTTTAAAATTAACGAATTGTAGCAGTAAAGCTTTCCTTTGATCTTCTATTAGGTTAACGTTAATTTTAAATATCCAAACCATAATGGTACTTTGTCAATTAATTATTTGATTAATATTAATTGGAAATCAATATTTTTATTACTTAAAATCTGTTGAAATTAAATAAACTCCAAAAAAACTGCAAGAAAAGCAATTTTGGTCACACCTATCAGCACCCATTAAAGTGTGCTGTCTAGGAATCTATTTTATTCTAAAATATCTATGTCCCAGTCACATATAAAATTTCCCTACTGCTATTGCAGCGTTTAGTTTTCACCTAATCCGTAACATTTGCATAAATATTCGGTAGACACTAAATGCATTTCAGTTACTTGATTTATTGGTTCATATATTGGCCTGATACAAAATTTTCATTGTTCCATCTGAATATTTATAGGTGAAACCTGTAAAGTAATTATGTTTAGTGCGGTTACTAGAATTAGTATATCGCAGGAAGCACAGTCAATAAATGGTTGGTCAATTATTTCATTAATATACAGAGTCGAACAGTACGCTATATTTTAACTTATATTAGTTTGTTAGTTATAAAAAGTGGCGGATAATCAGTATGGGCCCATAACCTATTGAATATTACTTAGGTAATACAAAAATATTTTTACTTAAATAATCAACAAAATTGCATATGTACGTCTATGCTATCAAAATCGCCAACATACAGGACTTCAATGAACAATTACATTTAACCTAAACCAATACAAAAATCACTACAAAGGTCCGCCATTAGCGGACTCGAATTCACAGCAAACCCATTAATAGGATTTGATAATGGCGCTACCAAAATTCTCCCAAGAGTGCCTTTTATCGGAAACGTCATAAACACGTGTCCTTTGACATCGGTAACACGCTATTCATTTCTGGAATTGCAGAACTATCAAAGTCGATACCATCTCTAACAGTAATCATACGGCATGGGCCGATAACGATCCTGAGAAAATCAAATAACTGTCGCCTGTATCCACATCCCTTTGTGATATAGGAGTTGTGATATGTTTCGATGTTTTGTCATCATAGCTTTGTGTTTTGTTTTAGTACAATAAACCAGTTTGAATATATTACAATTATAACGATATTATTAATTAACAAACAAATATACAAGGTATATATTACTCAAAATTATAATAAATTGATAGAACTACAAGGAATTATACAGGGTGTCTGTAAAAGGTCTTTACAAAAACATACCACATATTCCTTAGACCAAAATTAGTCGATTTAAGTAAAATTACTTTAGTACAAAGTTGCTTCGTTTGGGCTCCAGAGGGCCTTGAAATTACAATTTTTAAATCGTTTTTCCCATATAAATTTAAAACGGCATATGCGATTTTGCTGAAATTTGGTATATTGGTAGAGTTTTATGTGGCAAAAAAATGGTATTAAAATTTTGTCCGATAATAATACATAGACGTAGAACTTGATTTTTTAAATAATTGCACCTTCAAAAATTCTACGCCAATAGAAGAAAACGAGTTTGAGTATGAAATTTAGAATGCGCAACTCATTTACTTTAAAAAAGGTACTCTTGATAAGACTCGATTACTCTCATGGTTTTGACGAAATTTGCATTTTAGTAATTTTAGAACATAAACAATAATTATTAAAATACAAACTTTGTCAAAGCCATGAGAGTAAATCGAGTGTTATCAAGGGTACTTTTTTGTAGTAAATGAGTACCCAACCCAGATTTCATACTCAAACCCCTTTTTTGCCATTGGCGTACAATTTTTAAAGATGCAATTATTTTAAAAATCAAGTTCTACGCCTATGTATTATTATCGGACAAAATTTTATGCGATGAAAAACATAAAAATGTACTTTTTCATATCTTCTTCAACACCTCTAATCGAGACTTTTAACAAAAATACTCGATTCTTGCCATGTACGATTTTTTGAGAAATATTAATTATTTGCCTGCAATACGTATACAAAAACATTTATTGTTGGTTTCCATAGTTTCATCTAAATAAAAATATTGTCAAGTTTTAACACCTAATCTCTTGTTAATGATTGAAAATGTTCTATCTGACTCAATAAATAAAAAAACAAATGCGTGGTTTATTAATATGGCTGTACAATATACCAATGCAGAATATACCGATATGTTACTGACCAGAGCTGGGGAGGATTCGAATCCAGGATTTGAATCCTTTTTGAGGATCCGAGAGCGGGATTCGAATACTTTAGAAAAAAAGGATCCGTGATCCGGATTCGCAGAGAAAATCCTAAAGGATTCGTATTCAAATCATCAATATCAGTCTCGGATCCTTTTAGAGACCAAACTACGCCGGCGCGAACGGCCGACTCAAGCTTTGACTTGTCGCGAATTGTGAACTAAAAACTAAAACAGACTGAGACTGAATAGAAAACCGATGTATTTGGCGTTGTGCACGATTACAGAATTAACAAATCAAAAAAGGAGGAGGTTCTCAATTCGTCGCAATATTTTTTTTACGTATGTTCAACGATAATTCTTTAACACGGTGTCTGATTTCAATGATTCTTTTTTGTTAGAAAGGGGGTACTTCAGGGGTGGTTCCATATAAATTTGGTCAAAATCTAATAATTGGGTCCATGACAAAATCCTCACTCTTCATTTTTTATGTATGTTTAGCGATAATGCTTTACCACCTTGTCCGATTCATATGATTCTTTTTTTGTTAGTAAGGGGGTACCTCAGGGCTGCCGTCCTATGAAAGACCCTCCCCCCGTATCTCCAGAAAACATTATTTCGAGAAAAACGCAGTTTAAAATGTTTTGTTTGGGCGCAAAGCTATATACGGGGAAATAATTGTCTATGATAAAATTAGGAAATAATTATCATATACATAAATAATTGGATTATTGCAAATAAGTAAAGTTCTTTTTAGCTAAATGATTTTAGATTTTAGTTATATTTAAATTAATAAAATCTTAAAATATTTGTCCTTGTTTAGTTAATATCCATTGTTGCAATTTAGATCTATAAAAAACTATCGAATTTAGGTTTACATTCCACCGGAAGTGCGTTAAATATTTTAGGACCGAGGTATAAAACAGTATTAGATTCGAAAGCAAATATAATTAATATCACAGTATAACACTGACAGTGATTCGTATCCGTGATCCGAAAAAAAGGATTCGAATCACTTGATTCAATTCTTTTTTTTTTAAAGAATTCGAACATTGGATCCGTGATTCGAATCACATCTCGTGATTCGGATTCGTGATTCGAATCCATTTTTCGAGGATTCGTCCCAGCTCTGTTACTGACATTAGGATTTTGTGAAGGAAATGCTCGAGAGAGTGTCAGGGTGTACTCTGAAAGGTTTCCAAATCGTCGTGTACCTAGCCACCCAACTTTTGCTGCTGTTAAGAGACGTCTTCGGGAGACCGGTTCCTTTGCTCCCAACACTGTTGATAATGGAAAAGAACGTTTTGTAAGGATTCTTGAAGTTGAAGAAGACATTTTAGAACGTTTTGAAGAAGATCCAGAATTAAGCACCAGACGAATTGGAATGGAACTAGGAGTAAGTAAAGATGTCGTTCATAAAGTGCTTAGAGAACAATTGCTATATCCATACCATAAGAAGCCAGTACAAGAATTATTAATCCATGATCCTCAAATTCGTTTGGGTTTTTGTCGATTTGTTAATAAGCAAAGAGAAAGAGTTCCAAACTTTGTCAAGAAGGTTCTCTTTACCGATGAAGCGGGTTTTACAAGAAGAGGTTTAACTAATACCCATAATGAACATGTTTATGCCGTTGAAAATCCGCATGCAATAAAGGTAAACCATTTTCAGCACGAATTCAAAATTAATGTGTGGGCTGGAATAATTGGTAATTTCATTGTTGGTCCTGTCATACTTCCACAAAGATTAATTGGAGAAAACTATTTGGATTTTCTACAAAATACCTTGCCAGAATTGTTAGAAGATTTACCTCTCCTACTTCGGAGAGATATGTGGTTTATGCAAGATGGAGCTTCACCACATTTTTCTTTAAACGTTAAAAACCATTTCAATGAACAATATCCACACAAATGGATAGGCAGAGGTAATGACGCACCTGTTAACTAGCCACCACGTTCCCCAGAACTAACACCGATGGATTACTTTTTATGGGGACATCTGAAATCCACAGTTTACAGGGAAACTGTAGAAAATGAGGAACAACTCTGGCAACGTATTCAAGATGCAATAAACAATCTTAGAGGTGATGAAGAAGTTATGGAAATGATACATTTTAATTTTCTTCGACGTATAAATCTTTGTATGCGTGAAAATGGTGAACATTTTGAACAATTTTTGTAAAATCTCTATTTTGATTATGCTGTAAATAAATATTTTTGTGAAACCTATACACTCTAAATTATTAAAACAGAAATTTAGCGAAAACCATGAGAGTAATCGAGCCTTATCAAGATTACCTTTTTTAAAGTAAATGAGTTGCGCAATCTAAATTTCATACTCAAACTCCTTTTCTTCCATTGGCGTAGAATTTTTAAAGGTGCAATTATTTAAAACACTCAAGTTCTACGCCTATGTATTATTATCGGACAAAATTTTAATACCATTTTTTTTGCCACATAAAACTCTACCAATATACCAAATTTCAGCAAAATCGCATATGCCGTTTTAAATTTATATGGGAAAAACGATTTAAAAATTGTAACTTCAACGCCCTTTGGAGCCCAAACGAAGCAACTTTGTACTAAGGTAATTTTACTTAAATCGACTTATTTTGGTATGTGGTATGTTTTTGTAAAGACCTTTTACAGACACCCTGTATAAAAGTACATTAATTTAATTATAAATAAATCTGCAATTTGGGACAGTTGAACATTTTTTCCAAATTTAAAAAGTTTTATTTGCTTTCGCACAAATTTTGGTCGGTTTTTGCACCGAGGTCTACAATTTTTCGATCCTACACTTAGATAAAAGAGACCAGAGATATAACATACACCGGTTTTAAACCTGCGCAAATGTTGCCAATTTCTAAAGAAGGGTTAACGGAGTGGGGGAACTGGGCGGCGACACGCGGCGACCCGAACTCTATGACAGGGACCGGACTTTGTTTATTAGCAACTTAATGAACTATTAGGTTTATTTAAAAGGTGTTTAATCGAATTTTGTATTATGAAATCAAATTATCGTGATTTTTTAATATCAAACAGATGCCACGACATTTTATGTAAAGAGAAGACCTTTTATAGAATATTTCGTTAGCGTTTATTTACTACGGACTTTTCTGCAAGAGATTACAGTAAAATGTTGAAATAGAATATATGTTAATAGAGCAAAAAATGTTACTCATTGTCTATGAGTATTATAAAAATAGCATGTGCGCAGGCTAATACTGCAAATCTACCCTTATGAGTCGAACATTATATTTTTTCTACGGCTATTACATATTATTAAAAATTAGTCAAAATGAGAAAATGCTGTTTTGTATTGTAACCTCAGAAAAAGTATATTAAGGCTTCTTTCTTTAAGAATATTAATTATTATAAAGGATGAGTCACATAAAACTCTAGAAATGCATATGTCTGAAACCAGATAACATTTTAAAATTTAAATCTATTAAAAGTCATTTGGTCGCTAGGGATGAGTGATTATCGAAATAAATTATCGATAATTGAAAATAATCGATTATTTTCGATCAATAGATTATTTTCAAACAATATATTTTTTGTCATTTCCTTTAAAATCGACTACTTGATTATCTTTGAAAAATAAAAAATAATCGATTAATTAAAAAGCCAATTAACCGATAAATCAGTGTTTACAAAATATAATATAAATAGAATTATCGTTTATTTTAAATAATCGATTATTTTCAAATAAACCATTTTTTTTCGTCCATGGAAACAGATTATTCGATAATCTTTGAAAAATCGAAAATAATCGATTAATCAAAAATAATCAATTAATTAAAAAGTCGATTAACTGATAAATCGATTTAAAAAAAAAAACAGAATGATCGATTATTTTAAATAATTGATTATTTTCGATCAATCGATTATTATCAATGATCTATTTTTATTGTATTTCCTTTAAAATCGTTAATTCGATTATCTTTGAAATACCGAAAATAATCGATAATTCCAAAATAATTGCCTAATCGAAAATAATCAATTAATTAAGAAGCCGATTTTATGATAAATCGATTATTACCAATAATCTATTTTATTGTATTTCAAAAATATTCGATTAATTAAAAAGTCGATTAACTGACAAATCGATTTTCAAAAAAAAACAGAATGATCGATTATTTTAAATAATCGATTATTTTCGATCAATGGATTATTATCAATAATCTATTTTTATTGTATTTCCTTTAAAATCGATAATTCGGTTATCTTTGAAATACCAAAAATAATCAATAATTCCAAAATAATCGCCTAATCGAAAATAACCAATTAATTAAGAAGCCGATTCTATGATAAATCGATTTTCCAAAAAATAAAACGAATTATCTATTATTTTCTAATAATCCTTTTTTCATATTTCCTTTGAAATTGATTATTCGATTATCGAAAATAATTGATTATTAAAAAGCTGATTATCCAATAAATCGATAATTTTAAAAAAATAACCAAAATATCGATTATGTAAAATAACCGATTATATTCAATCGATTATTTTCATATAATATCTTTGAAAAATCGAAAATAATCAAATAATTAAAAAACCGATTAAACGATAAATCGATAATTTTGAATAAATCTACTTTTTCTGTATTTCCTTTAAAATCGATTAATACATTATCTTAAAAAAAAAAAACGAAAATAATTTATGAAAAACAGCGGATAAATCGATTTTCATTAAAAAATATCAGAATTATCGATAAATCGATTATTTTTGTAACCCCTATCAGTCGCTTGCTTTTATCTGAGCATTTAGCTCCAAAATTTAGAGATTCGGATTTTTTGATCCAGTTATCTTTGAAATCGCATTCGCTTGTATAATAAATAAATATTGCTAAATTTTGGATTTTTTTTAGTAAACGAAAATTATGTTCGAGTTGTTTAGGGGTTTGTAATGTAACATTTTATTAACGTGACTAAGGGTCGATTCCACCGTTGTGTTAAACGAAGTTTAAAATGACATTTTTACATTAACACTGTCATTTTAATCTCCGTTTAACACAACGGTGGAATCGCACCTAACTCCTGTAACTTTAGTATTTTTTTTTTGCTTATACTAGATGACTTTGTTTTAAGACTGAAAATTCAATGTCACTTTCGATTTGACCGCAAATAAGATGAACCTTGAAATTTTAAGTAGGTCATCCTGTATTTCATCTAATATTCTTATAAAAATACCTTATAAAAATAAAATTTAGCTAGCAACTATGATTCTTTACCTCTTATTTATCTACCAAAAAGGGCTAAAAACTACCTTTAGAAAACATTCTTATAAAACTACTTTTTAAATACAAAATTTCGTTAGCAATAATGCCTATTTACTATTTATTTAAATTAAATGTTCAAAATGTTACACTTTTGTAAATTTATGTAAGTAATATGAAAGCTGATTTCTGATGCTTAATATTTATTGAAACCCCTTAATGCGGATCTGAAGTATTCAGCCCAGAGAATCATGGCGCTTTATGTCAAAACGTTAATAAATATTTACCGCTGAAAACGAATATATTCATAACAGTAGTACTTGTATTATAAGTACATACAATTTTTCAAGATACATCGTGACATTTTGAACTTGAAATTGACTAACTAGAACACTTTAAATTGCTAAAATACCAACAAATAAATCAAAAAACTGCTGTCAATGGTGATTAAACTCAGGTGGAGGTGTGATCGCTGAATGGAAATCGGAGCAATTCGGGTGGCGTCGTGCAACAATGATTTTCAATTCGTGGGTTACTTTGGCTTAAAATAGACAGCATGCGCAGTGTGCAATGTTACATCTTCGGTCTCTTTAATTTAAGATCCTACAGTATACTACAGTATATTTCACTTTTTGACACGCGATTAATATTTTAATGTTAGCCGGACTATAAATCAGACAGAATATAAATTGGGTTGACCGGTATTGAAACTCCCTTTAATAATTATGAAACATTAGCTTCAACTGTATGTCGCATCTGCGTTTCTCCAAATAATCCCCCAGTTTAGATTCGTGTCATCCTTACCTTGTCTTAATATCCGGCTTATAACATGTGTGCAAAGGGCAAACTAGTTGACAGAGTCCTTTAAAGGGCAATCGCCCTTCACTCAAGTACTCCCTTAGCTTCTAATTGATCCTTTAGGGAAAAGCGAGTATCTGAACTAGTATTTGGAGTTTTGGATGGATTATTGTTTATTGAAAATGCTAATTCGTAAGAGTCCAGGATTCTATAGTTTAAATATCAATTAGTAAAGATGTTCTAATTCACTTTTTTAAGTTTTAAGTTTGTATTTTTGAAGACGTGTAACACTCGACCAAAAAAAACAGAAATAATTATCAAACGAAAAGTGGGACCATTCTATTGAATTTCCTCGAGTTGATTCATTGCAGCGATAAAATTATATGACCCGCTATATAATGAAATTATCCAGCTTTTTCAGCTCTTTGCTGATTTACATCTTCAAATGCAATTTAAATAAAAACCTGATGTGCCAAGTCGCAATAAAATAGTAGGGAAATTGAGTTTTGAGAATCAGTCGAATTCGCCGTTATATAAATTACGTTGAGGATATCTTTTGGCGCGGAAGAATGTAACTAAATTTAAAAACTTTGTGAATATTTAGTTCGTTGAAAAAGTTTGACGATCGAGGTAATAGTTTAACTAAAATTTAAACGAACATTTTAATGATAGATATTCACTTTTGTTTCTCTAATTTTTTTGTTTATATTTTTGAAAAGCTACTTACAAATTTGTACATACATTAATTAGTTTGAAGAGGTTAAGTGTTAAGTGTTCAAGGCAATAACGCAATTGGGAATTTAACTAAATTATATGTTTAAAAATAAACGAAAATATAACAGTGTAATGCACCCATTTTTTTATTTCATTGTGTTCGGATTTTACAAAGAATACACAAATTCCAATTTATATAAAAAGGATATAACTTTTGTATACTAGTAGTAGCCAATCAAAATGGGAAGAACTAAATAAAAACTGCCAGTGTACAAGGTTAAAATCCATAAAATTCGACCTACAATCCTACAAATAATGTGACATGTTGCAAAGAACATAATTACTTGATAGATTTTGGGTAATCTGCATTACGAGTTGCATCAATTACGTAAATTAAAATTCTCAACTCGTCACGGAAAACGGAATCAGTGCCTGGCGCATGGCGCACCAACAATTCGCGATCCTTTCGACTCAGTATCGAAAATTGCGTTGCGCTGATACAGTAACAGAGCTGGTGTATCAACGCTCGTAACCAGAGATAACAGAGATATAAGAAGTCATTCATAAAATATAATATTCATGGTGCCAAGAACAGTTCGCACTCAAAACATTCTATTTCTAGACGCGGGGCGAGGCGACGAAAGGTGAGAAGTAAAAGAAGGGATACAGTGAAGAATTATACATAGTTTTATCAATGAATAACTGCCCGAGCTTTTACTACTTAACGTAACTTTTCTTGCCGGTGTAAGCCCTGTTGCCACTTCCAATCTAACATCACTAGGTTTTGGAATTTGTTGAAAATTATTACATCTAATTTAATGAAATTACATCTAATTTGGTTAAAAATGCCTTTTTTTGTTCTAATGCGCAATTAAGTCTTTGTAGGAAGTATTTTTTTATAATTATTTAAAAAAAATCATTTACATTAGCCCTTATGATCGAAAAAAAATTTAAATGTCTCAGTTTCAACCGTCTACAAATTTGTATAAAAAATCTTCTTTTAGAAATATACCTCTCATTTGACGAAAAACGAAGGCCTAAATGAAAAAAAACTATTCTTTATAAAAGTTTCGCCTATGTATTGACAAGATAAAAGTACTTTCCTCATATTTGTTGCTTTTAAATTAACAAAAATATAGCAATAAACCATTAGTGATGTCATGGTTTTACTAGAAAGCAAACATTAAAGGCAGAGCCTATCGACTCTTTATGCATCTATCTCAGTATTGAAATGTATGCAATCAGTTTGACCCCTCTTATATTATTTTATACAGGGATTATTGATTTATCCACCATGTTTAATAGGGTGTACTAATTACTTCAAGATTTATTTTTAATGTAAAATGAAAAATAAGAAAATATAAACCATTTATTAAAGGTATTTATTGAAGTATCAATTATAAACAGTAAGGCTATTGCTTTGCAAAATACAATAAATCCCCAATATAAATAAATTATAATAATAATAATAATAATTGGAAGGAAGTATATAAAGCATAAATTAATAATATTAAAATTTATAATTACAAGACTTTCAAACTAATCAGAATCAGATTCACCACACGAATCAACATTTTCCAAAACATTAGCGGCTGTGGTCAAACCATTTCTGAAGTTTTTCTGTGCCATACAGGTGCAGGAACCGATACAGTAAATATTTTTTTTCCTGCATTTGCAAATTTTGCTTCCACAGTCTAGAACAGAATATTATTGTTAGAATATTGTATAGTATGTTTTTTGCATTTGCATGATGTAAGTTCTGTTATGTCTGGTGGCAGGTCGGGCAGAGTCTTAAAAGTGGGTATCAGACTTCCACCTTGATCTACTTTCCATCCATACTCTTCAACATTAGGAAGCTGCATCTGGGTTTAAAGAGGTTAGCCAAATATTTAGCTGGTAAAAACATCTTAAACAATGTAGTCTTAGGGCGTCTTCAGTCGGTGGTAATTTAGCGATGGTTTTTGAAGAGGTCAATAATCCCCTCAAAATGTTAATGAAAGTAACACTGGCAGTTTTGAATAAATTTTTAGGAAAATTCTTTCAAGATTAGAGAATATGTTTTCAGAGTACTGATCAGTGCCAAATCCATCCAAAAAGTGATGGTTTTCAAGGTAGGTTTTCCAACAGGTTTTGTTCCCAATGCCGGACAATTAAATGGTTGTATCACAACCGGTCAGAATGAAAAGCAGTCATATTTTTTAGAAGGTTTTCATCCAAATTTAAATAATGTACTGTTAGAAATCGTCTTGAGTCTCCTCGCCCTGTTCTGAACCATATATCTTTAGTCAAAAACTTCTTTAAATAAATTAATAAGACATCTGTATCGTTGCAATAAATAATGCAGCGTGAATGCACTGAATTTTTGGCTGACAATATGTGCAATGAGATACGATTATTAGCGTCTTCGTGATTTGAATTTAAAAAAATCGTCTTTTGATGGTTCAAAATTCTTTCCATATTTATTGATTTTCGCGAATCCACCACTAGTTAGAAATTGAATATGCTTTTGCTGAATAGAGTTTTGAAGAAGTTGCTCTGGCAGAAAATGTGTTAAACGTCTTTTGTTAAATATCTAATGAATAAACAAGTTCTATTGTTGCGGAAGTGGAATATTGGGTCGGTCAATTTCTATATCAATTTATTTCTGAAATCATCTCTTTTGACGTGTATTTTTGATAGAATGTCCTTTATAATGATCAAATACCACATCTATCATTTGAGCATTAAATTTATTTCTAAAAATAATGTTTACAAATATATGAGCATATTCTTTAAATGATATGCAACTCTTGGGCTTTCCTATTTTGATATAATTTTTGTCTCTGCTACTTGCAGCAACAAATCCGTAATTAAAATTTTAAACCTAAAAACTTATAACTTACCCAAATATATTTAGCTGCAACAGGATGAATGTAGATATAATAAAGATGCAAAAATGTCTATATTTTTTCCCAATTTATTAGGTAATTTAATATATAACACATACACTTATTAATTCTTTAGTAAAAACAGATAACAATATGACACATTGCCCTATGGAACATAACAAGAAGTTTTATAATAAAAAAAATGAAAAATCCTACCATATCAATAATGTGATACATCAGCCCGCACGTAGAGAGAAACAGAGCTATGCTACGTTTGAAGGTGAAGAGAAAGATACACTGAGAGTCGATAAATTTGACGGTGAGAATTAATTACAGCATAAACCTATGACATCTCTCATCGTTTGTTGTTATATCTTTGTTAATTCAAAAGCAAAAAATATAGTGTTTACTCTGTTACCTTCTCAACACATAAGCAAAAATTTTATAAAGAATGTTTTTTTTTCATTTAGGCCTTCGTTTTTTGTTAAATGTGTGGTATATATATATAAAAGACGACTTTTTAACTAAATTTTTGAAGGGCTAAAACCAAGATATTTACGTTTATATTTTTTTCGGCCGTAAGTGCTAATGCAAATGATTTTTTTTTTTAAATAAGTATAAACAATTACTCCCTACAAAGATTTTATTGTGCATTTGGCCAAAAAATTAGTATTTTTTTCTCTATTCGGTGGTATCAATATCTGGATTTTTGATGATAGTGCCCTTCTGCACAGTCTAATTTTGTATTAACTCCGGAAAAAGGGTTACCTTATCTTCATCTGTGAAAAATTCAGCTATGTGACAAAAGAGTGGGAGGTGAATCGTTTTCTTGAGCGAATATTTTAATACATACACTTTACTAACAATGACAACAGCGGATATTATACCCACAATATATTGTGATTATACCCTACTGTGTCCCTTAGAATATGTCTTATTCACGGCCGCACGATATTTGTTACATCTCCTGGTTATCTCTGCCGTAACGCATACAACCACAGAATAATCACTATTACAGAAATGAAGGCTTGCGTCGGCACGTTTGATGTCGGGGTGGCCAAAATTTAAAGTGACACTCGCTGACAGTTGACGTTCTTGCCGGTTGTTACACTGGTAAAAATTACCAAGATTCTTATAAATTCGGATAATACACTGAGAAAAGGATTAAAATATATGTAACAAACTTATTTAGCAACATCCACTATTTCTTTTCTGAATTGAAGGTTAGTGATATAATTAGAAAAAATAAGGCTTCACAATAATTTATTTTGAAGTAAATTGTACTGATCGCTATACTAAAAAAGAGTTTTTACTTGAGGAACCAGACCGAATGCTCGTTGTACTTAATTCATCAGTTTTTTTTAGATAACATTAACTCTTTAACAGAGGGATTCTATTACAAATTATTGATGTATTAATTAATTGTATACTTTCATGAAAAACACCTTCAACTATGATAGTTGGATCTAGAAAAATAGATTAAACTGATAATAAGCCTTTTATGTGTTTTAGAACCTTATCATATGTCAATAATACCATAAACAATCCTTGTATTAAGACTTTCGCCATACTCTTATAATAATTTGACAACTCGGTGGATAAATCTGTGATTTTTTACAATTCCATTTTTGTAAACAAAATTAATCTAGTAGTCGTTGGTAGAAAAGCATCACCAATAATTGGCGTATCGATTTATTACACTGTTTTACACTAGCACTAGCTCAAATGGCTTTTCTTTCGAGTCTTTTGTGCAGAGTTGTCCAGTAATTGCAACACTTCATTAACGTGGGAGTGGAGTCGACCCTCATGTTTTGCAGTAACCTCTTTTTCTTATTTGTCTGTATGAAGATAATCGTTTAGATAGAGCCAGGGTGCATCAATAATACATCTTAGGACTTTATTTTGGAAAACTTATATTATGGCACATCCTCGTAGCTGTATTTCATAAATCCAGACTTAGGATTTGTTTATAAATCATATGAATTTGTTGTGTACATAAATTTGCATTTTTAGATGCATAATTATTAGAACTATGAATTAAATTGAGATTTGAAGAAAAGTACTGTAGGAAAAAGGTTGTTATAAATAAAACACGTACCCATACTGACTATTAATTTTAATAAACCAAAATACGAAAAACACATATCACAAAAATCAGATTAATAAAAATATCAATATGACAAATACCTACACATCAAAAGGCACAAAATTTTAGACAAAGGAATATGCCCTAGGTCCTAAAAAATACAAGGTAAGCGCAAACTTCTTGTATTCATTGGAATGTCTTCTAGCTAGAGGCTTTTTGTTTTTAAATTCCGCTTGAGATAAGCTGCAAATGGTTGGTTTAAAAATTGTGGCCCAACTGAAGGATATTTTTGGGTTTGGCACATGCATTATCAAAATAGAAACAATATCTCTTCAATCTTCAAAGTTAGTCATTCTTTTGCTGGGACCTAAAAAAAATATTTAAATTAAAAAAATACATAAAAACAACACTTTTATATTATTTTTAATATCTGGTGTACTAAGAAAATCGTCGTGGGATTTAGTAGGGTACAGATTCATTCAGAATGATCAATTATTTCATTTGTTGTGGTAGCTTCTGTGTAATTATTCACTGGTTATATTAATCAAGTCTTTTCGACTACAGGCTCTTAACAACATGGGAAACCTAAAAAAATACAAAATACATTGTCATAGGTACATAAATATAATTTGATTTAAAAATGATAATAAAATAATTGTTTTGATTAAATAGCCAAGTAAATAACATACAGTTAACATTGCTGCATTTGAAAAGTACCTCGTTTTTCTTCTCATTTTACTCGAAGCCGTTCTCGATGGGATCTGCTCCATGGTCATTTAAATTGCATAATTTATTTTGCATACCTTTCTGAAACATTGGGAAATGAAAAATAACTAGTATTCGAATCCGTTCGAGGTAGACATGGGCGATAAACACATCTCTTTCTTTTAGATTCCATCAGTTCACTAAAAAATTATTTTGCTTTAATAAAATAAATAAAAATATGTAAATAGCTCAGCACCTACCACAAAAAGCCTTCGATTAAAAACATGTTTACTGAACAATGTTCATAAAATAGACAAAGGAAAGCACTAAACACAGATTTACTCAATAATTGTTAAAAATATACAAAGGAAAACACTAAAATACACTTAAATTCGATAAAAAAAAAATCATAAATTATAAATGACTGATCCTGACACATCAAAACAACACTCGTGACATGACAGTTTTGCCGGTTATAAAATGGCGGCCCTGATCATGCGCAAAAAATTTTGGACCCCAAAAATTGACGTGCCTTCGCTTCTGTAAAAGTATTCTGTGATACAACTGCGTTAACGCAATAACGCAACGCAGCGCTGCGTTACCCATGTCTACAGCCCGCGCTGAATAACACCGGTATCATGCGATACACCGAGGTGCATCGACTTCATTCGGCGCAGGCAGTGGTGTGACGCAATAACGCAATTTCGTTAACTTAATGAGTTGGCGCAATAGAGTGCGCCGGAGTTACGAGTATCAACGCAAAGAATTTTAGTGCGTTACTCATGCGTAAAATAATAAATACACTTATATATCAAGCAAGTAGAATATTATAACAACGGAAGTACGTAACATTCAACAAGCTAAGCTGAAGCTGCTCTAGACATCCCTTCGTCGTGGCTTTGTGGACAGCAGTTATGATCCGTACGATGGCTCCAAGTCTCGCCCTCTAGTGGTAAGGTTGCCAATTACACCACAGCGACACGTGTAGTCGGCCGTATTTGTAATGGTGGTGGCGTGTGTAAAAGGGGCGAACGTTTTACGTAAATATCTGCTACAGATTTATTTTTCGACACTTTCCAATTTTAAGCATGTTTTCAAACGATGGGAAGATGGATGTCAGCAACAAACAATAAAGCACTCTCAGATATTGGTAGTGATGCAATTTATACCACATTAAATATGCAGTCGTCTGTTTGGTACTAACGGTAAGTAATATTTACAAACTTGTTTTTGATTCAGTGTTAAAATAATTGGTTTGTTATATAAATTTCTTTTTGTTTTCAGTTTTAAAATGATCATTGTTGTAAAGAAAATGTTGGCCCTCCAAAATACCCTGTCAATCGATGAAATATTTGAGCCTCAGCCATCAATATCAAAAATTGATTCAATGCAATTGACATCAAACAAGAAAAGACCCTAAAATCTTCAAGGGTCCAAACGTGTGTAAGTTTAATTTATGCTCAAAAGTTAAATTCATTTATCACAGTGCCCACATGATAAATAAAAATTTGATAACTACAAGTGCTGTATAAATGAATCGAGAAAACAATTATCGGATGAAGAAATGCTCCTCAACCTAACTAGTCGACTCAATAACCCTATGGCAAATTTTATCCACACTCAAATTTTCCTGGATAGTAAAAAAGGATGATGCTTCAACTTCAATTTTTTTAAACATATTTGCGACTCCAAGTCTCAAAACTTTTATAAAGGTCTTGAGTACTTATATATGCTGATTTTGTTACAGAAAACATTTTTGATGGGTTTGTTTTATAAATATTTACTTATTTAAATAGTGTAAATGCATATTTGTTTGAGTATTTCCATGTTTAAATAGACAAATTATATGATGCGGCGTTAATTTACTGTAATAAAAAAAAATAAAATAAATTGCATTTTATTTCAAGTTTGAAATTAATGCAAAAATATAATGAAGTAAAATCAAATAAAGATATAAATTGGCAAAATATTTGACTAATTTCAAATCACAAAACAGCCAATATGGTTGTTTTATGATTTGAAACTAGTCAAATATTTTTCCAATTTTTTGCTTTATTTGATTTTCTTCATTACATTTTTGTGCTACTACAAAGTTAAATTTCAAAAAGCCCGCTCGTGGCGGCCATATTGAATTTTAGTACCACTCCAATTTGATAGATGGCAGCACATCGACTCAAAATTTTACCATTGAGTTTCCCATTTATTCACATTAGTAATCTATGGCCCTGTCTTCCACTTAATTTCTGAATTCTCGGAACGTCACTCAACGCCCGGTCGTCCAGTGTCGTGTCAACGCGGTTTGCGCTAAATATTAGATAAAATAATAATAGGCATTGAGGAAAATATAAAATATGTAAGTTATTTTTTTTTTGTTTATTATACTAGAGCATGTGCCCAAGTGCCCTTACGGGCAAACCGCCACTGGTTCAGTGACCCTTAGGGATAGAAACAGTAACACGTGTATATTTAAAATAATTACAAAATGACTAATAGTTTCAAGAATAGACAATCAATGTATATTCAAAGAATTATTACAATGGGTATAATTGTGTAATACATAATACTCATAATAATAGCAAATTTCTAAATAACGCAAACACAGCTACAAAACAGAACAGAGTATTCTTTACTACAAAGTTGATCGAGGCAATAATCATGCATTGCGTTCCGCTATTATTTTATGAATGAAAATTAGACTATTCAGCATCGAATTTCGCAAATAGAATCCAAAGTAACGGAACAATATGGGAAAGTCGGAGTAAGTTTTCCGAAGTTCAGTTACTTCCGAATAATCAGATAAGTATGCAAGGAGGTTGGCGAAGGTAAACAAAACTTTGTTGGTATTTGAAGTACCAATAACATTAGTAGTTTGTTGAAGGAGCACATTCTAAGCGGAACAAGAAACTTCTTCAGCTGCGCCGTCTGTGTGCACATGGTTAATATTATACATTGTTTAGTTTTGTTTGTATTAAAATAATCGATGTTGGTGCTGTAATTTAGAAACTATGGCGACGAAATTTATTACATTTGAACATTCTTTCTAGGAAAAATATTACACTAATAGCTAAGGGAAATGAATATACTTAAAGATGCCCATAGTTTGTTATAAGAATGGGGCTGTTCAAAAATTTTGAAATTTTTTTTATGAATAATAGAGTTGAAAATAAAACTACATTTTTTTTTTTTATCTATTCATTTGCCGGAGTTATGAATTTTTTTAAAATTTATGACGTCACCGGGAATAGACCAATAGGAGCTAGCGCACAACGTTGCCGGCTAGAAGGTTTACGAGAAGTGATGTACGTTCGTTTGTGTACTCCTTCTTAATTTTAGACTTCTAAAACATTGTTAAACAAATATCTTTTAAATACATAATATCAAATGTTTTTTGAAAGTATTATTTCTGTTTAAACTTTTACCATATTTAAAGTTTCATTGTTTTAAAAGTCACTTAATAATTCAGAAAATGGCAAAATGGCAGCACTGTATATGGCATCTGTCATAGTGTCTCGATCAAGAACTGTGATCAAGAATTTATTTGGAATTTGAGTGTTTAATTTTGTACTTTTTATAAATATTATGACTACGAAAAAGTGTTTTGTTCCAGAATGTGATAATGATTCACATTCATCTTCAAAAATATTTATTAGTGTTCCTAGAAATTTGGAAAGAAGAAAATCAACCTTCTACTGGCGATGTTTCTCGTGAACTTTTTAATAAAAATACACCGGATTATCAAGATGTAGTAGCAATTTCTGCGAATTGTCCCCTTCAGGAAATTGAAAATGAGGCTACTATAAATTCTTAGGTGTATAACCTAAAAACCCTTCTGGAAGAAAATGCAGAATCTCCTGAAAGTTTTGAAGATACCGAATTTATTCATCATTTTGTGGAAGAACTAGTGATAAAGAAATAATAGAAAAATGTGGGTATTTAAACAAACTGGTTCCTGGATCCCATATAATGGCAGATAGGGGTTTCAGAATATTCAGCTACTTGAAAACATGGGATGCACTTTAGTAAAGCCACACCTAGTGTATCACAGAATGAAAAAAGTTCTCCAGAAGATGTACAATTAAGTAAAAGAATAGCATCTCTAAGAATACATACATGTGGAAAGAGTTATAAGAAGGGTTAGTTAATTTAACATGTTAAAACCACATTCGTGTGTGAATTTTAAGCAAGTACATTTACTTAGTAATATCTGCATAATTGCTTGTTAACTTACAAGAACCTATTTTGTAAGAGTAAATATTAATTTAATAAACTTTTTTGTTTGTTTTTTAATTTAATTTACCTAATTATCACATTTCAGGGATTATAATAAGTTTTTAAACAGCCAATGTAATTTTTGATAAAAATTTAACTTTTCGAGCAAATCAAAGAGGAATGAGTACCTGTATATGCATAGATTTTTTTGGGACTAAAACTACCAAAACAAAGGCACCTATTTACAGCAGTTTAAAATGAAACATTTTAACAAAAACGCCTATGTCGCGGTGATAAATATTAAAAACAACCAAGTTCAGTTGAATGTGGTAGCAAAGTCTATATATTCCAATAAATCGGGTAACTACATGTGGTATCACTGGTGATAAATTTAAAAATATCACAATTCTTGCTATCTTTTTCAAAAAACCAGAAAGTGTGCCTTCTTATCAATCCTTTATGAAAATGACAACAGTAATAAATGTGAAAAAATAATTTTATGTTGCTATTCGTTATTACGATAGTAAAACATGTTTGCAGTTCCATTTATTTTTTATGAAAATCTAAGTAAAAACCAATGTCAAAAGGTTATAAGTTTTTTTCTGTCAAACCAAATATATCACAAAATTAAAAATTGATCGTAGGTCAAGCTAAAGTAATACCTTTATTGATAGTAGCTTTAAAAAAGGAGAAAGAATAATATTGACTTAAGTTATTATTATTAACATTGGCGATTTTTAATAAAAACTTTTCAATTATTGTTTACAAACAAAAATATAAAAATCTGTGAAAATTTTATTTATCAACCTTTTAATAAAAAATGAGAAAAATGAAGTAAAAAACAATTTATTTACAAATAAAAAATATATATATATATATATATATATATATATATATATATACGAATCCTAAGAATATAAAAGTACTGATTTATTTTCCTGTAGTGGATGAAGAGGTTTCTTTAACAATCTAGCCAAGTGTACATCAATATTTACGCATTTTGATAAATTAGAGCCTTTCCAATAACACTGAGTAGATGTTACAGATGGTTCCTCACTTCTTCTATGAAGCCACATGTTTATAACCACCTGAAAAAAATAAAAGAGATATGCAGTTACAAAATAACTATATAACCAGCTACAAAATGCTCTGAACGAATCTAGTAAAGAACCTCGGATTTTCAAAAGTTAAAAAAAACAATCTCACCACATTTTTGAAATATAGAGCTTTTCGAAAAAAACTGCTATTTTTAAAAGTACAATTTTTTGTTTAAACAGCTATGTCTCATTTAAGGCTATTGAGTTTTTATAAAATAAAAAATTACGGGATGCTTTGTTAGCTTCAAACGAATCCAGCAGAGCACCCCAGTTTTTTTTTAAACCACACCACGTTTTTTGGCTCCTACAATATTATAAAATATTCGAAATTTGGCATTTTTAAAAAAATTCGCAATTCCTTGCTGACTTCAAAGTTTTTTTTCTGAAAACAAATATACTTACCACATTTTTAGGATTTTAAAACAGCCTAAACATGTGTCATAAGTAGTTGTTTTTATATATAAAAAAACAAATTAAAAAACTGAAGTGTCCTGCTGACTTTGTTCCAACAAAGCACCCTGTATTATTTAAAAATAGCAATTTTTTTAGTAAAGTTTTACAATATTTCAAGAGTCTAAAAATGGGGTGTGGTTTTTAGAAAAAAGCTTTAAAAAACCGAATTACTCTGCTGGCTTCTTTCGAAGGTTAGCAAGAAGCACCATGTATTTTTTAAAAATATAATATTTCAAGTGCATAAATATATGGTGTTGCTGTTTTTACAGAAAAAACTTTATAAAACAGAGGTGCTTTGCTGACTTCGTTCGAAGACTATCAGAGCATTTTAAGTTTTGCAAAAAACGAGGAGCATAAAATTTTTGAAAAGGGTATAAAAATAGCCTAAAAATATGGCATATTTTTTAACTCAAAATTTCATAGGTGCTCTGCAGCATTCTTTGGTATCATAATTATTACTAGGTTCACTAACAAAATCTATTTCTAGATTATTTTAACACTTGCTGCGATTACAAAAAATGTCTATATGTCAAAATTAGAAAAAAAATATTTATAGAAATAAAAGGCCTTACAGGGGTCTATTCTGTAACAATTCCTTTATATTTAACGGCCTTTAAAAATATTTTCTTCTTTACTTCTGTCATTATTTAAACGGATCTTTAAAATACATTAGAGGACTATCTTAAAGAAATCTGTTTAAATAATGACAGAAGTAAATTAACGAATACAAACATATTTTTAAAGGTCGCCAATATTTTTAAAGGCTGTTAAATATAAAGCAATTGTTACAGAATAGACCCCATACACTGTTTATTATATGTGATATAAAAACAAAAAAGCATAATAAATATTACGAACCTTGACATGCAGCATATCGTAAGCATTGTGCACTAAAAATTTCATTTTTGTTAATTACAACAAGCACATCAGAAGGTTTTTGCCGTACTTTATGTTTAGGTGTAATTTGTCTCCTTCTGTCTTATGGAAAAAGAAATTATCCCCATATTCTTGCTTGGCAGATCTAAAAATAAAACCTGAGATAAATATGTTTTACTATAAGGTGTATTGGCTCCATATAAACTGTAAATACCTACTATTAAAACAAAGTCTTACCTTCCTGACTTTTGTAAACTGAGTATTGTTAAAAAATGCAGTAATCATCTCGGTAATTATATTTTCGTTTACAATGGGTAAAACACTTGATTCAACTTTTATAAATCCAGCTGATCCATATTAATAATAAAATTAAACCAAAACAAAAAACTAAGGTTAGGTGTTAGGTGGTGTCAATGTTAATGTCACTTAGATGTGCGTTCACTTCGACATTCTGTGTGTCGGTTTGTTCGTTGGCTTGGTTTTGTATAACAAAAAAAACTTCGACACAAGATGATTGGTCTATTCCTGATGACGTATAATTTCAAATTTTAAATTTCAATTGGGCTTAATTTAAAAACTTTTGGCTTTTTTAACGAACTGACTATTTAGAATAACTTGTATAGCGACTAACTATTACAATATAATTTATAAAACAGCATATCTCACATGTGAACATGGCCCATTGTATAATATTTACTGCCCGCTATAAATTATGAAATGTCCATTTACCACATATTGGGCCTTCATCAATTAAAGTTTTTCTTTACCTTTGTTACTTTATTTTCTTTATTTCAACTTTCCAAATCAACAATAATCAAATCCAAACGTACAATCTTATAACTATTCTAACAATCAATAATAAATATCCCTCTGACTAATATGGTCACCTATGATACCAATCAAAACGTTAATTTTTTAACGATACTAAGTATGTGTCTCACGCATCCAATGAAAATTCTCCTCTGACCAATATCTACAGTTTTGCCGGTTACCTCCCCGTTTAATATTAAAGTTAACCCATCTAAGAAAAGAATGGTATCAAGATCTATCTCATTTTTGTCCAGTTTATTAAAGAACATTTCGCAGAACTCTATTCTATGATCAGAATCGTCTTCTGTTAGCACCTGAGTAAAAGTTATTTTATATTCTCTATACAAAATAATCGCGACAATTAATCAACAAAAAAAAAGATTTTGTAATAGTTTTTAGCCCTGGCATCTTGATGAAAAGTTCGAAATTTATCGTCCTACTTTGGGTCACCAACTTACATTTTCAATTAAGTTTAGAAACTCGTCCGGGAAAGTGAAAATTTTGTTGTTATTTATTCAAATCTCACTTAAAAGTTGAACGGCAACCTAAATAAATTTTTCATGACTCGCCACCAGTTATGTAATGACATCGGCACTGAATAATTAGATTTTTCCGCAAGAAAATCACTCCCAAGTGTTTTGTTTAGCGAAGTACAAAGTCTTAACGGCCTACGGACTTTTCGAAAGGAGTTTCCAGCCTGGTTTAGTTACTCTAGTTGCTTCCACTTGAAAGTTGGTGTTATTTCCTTTGGGAAATAACCGGCATGGCTCCAGGACTTGAATGAACGAAAGAAAACCCAGAAAATTCCGCGAATGATTGAAATATTTCCTCGTACGTACTCGTATTGTATGAATCGTTTTGGAAATTGCATTTTCATGACGAAAGGTATGTGTGCGATGCAAATTATTAACTTTGTAGTGAATACGTATTTCATTAGGGAAAATTCATATGTTCATATTGCGTTACGAGTAGGAGCATATTTAATAATTTTATACAAGCTCGAAAACTAGGACTTTTACTAAAGAATGCTTCAATATACCTTCAACAAATACATATACATACAACTCATACTTATTTAATTTAATCTCTAGTCTTAAAATAAAATTGGTCATGATGATGTGCGGGCTATATCAAAATGAAAATTCTAGAAGCTTATTTCCGATTTTTACTTAAATAATTGATATAGTCCCAGCTAGCACAAAAATATCCCATCTACGTTAATAAGCTGCAATTTTAGGCTCTTTAAGCTCGCATGCAATGTACTGTAAATGTAACCCTATTATCCCTGCAACTACCGAATGTCCGCAACGGCAAGACTTTTATAGCACATCTCGTAGAAGTTATAAAGTGAAGTTCGGAAAACATCACACTAGCACTTTTACGGTACTTACCCCGAAAGTTGCTCTGAAACTTTCTATAGATGTTATAATGTGAATTCCTTCTACAGCATTATACAGTGTGTCCACGGATGGACTTAACTATACTTGTGAAAATATTTATTTTAAATTAAAAAAGTAATTCTTCATAATTTCTTTTACTTGTTAAATAAATTCGATTCACATTGAGAAATTATGAAAAATAACTTTTTCTTCAATTTAAAATAAATATTTTTACAAGTATAATTAAGTCCATCCGTGGACACACACTGTGTAATGTAATACAGAGAGGCTGAAATGGAGGCTATAGTAAAATCTCAATCGAGACATGAAAATTTTAAATAAAACAAAATATTTATATAAATTTATTATTAAAATGTTCTTGAAATCAAGTACCAATAGCACAAAAGTAGAGGTAGGTGTAGGCGTGTTCTTTTATTCAGTGCTGTATCCAGCGCTTGCAGCAAACCGTTCGTAAATTAAGAGGAGTATTTACTTGGCTGTAGAGCGGAGCATGCAAGGGTTTCGTAGTACCCCACTTTTAAAGTTTATTTTTGACTTATTCTGAAAGAAAAAAATATGTACGTGTAGGTAAAGGATAAATCTATGCTCCTCTGGAAACACTTTTTTAAAATTTGAAACAGTTTTTTCTAAAAAAAAATACAAAACTCGACTTGTTTTACCCATTTTTTCATTTTTTTTTAGAAAAAACTAAATTGAATTTTGAAAAAGTGGTTCCAGAGGAGCATAGATTTAACCTTTACCTACACACACATATTTTTTTATTTTAAAAATAGTTAAAAATAAACTTTAAAAGTGGGGTACTACGAAACCCTTACATTGCAAGATTTTTCGTCTGGAAAGTGGCGCCTCTGTTAGATTTTTAAGAAATTAATATTGGTGAATGAAAACAATTTATAATATATTTTACTGATGTTTTACGAGGGATGAATAAATTTTACGTATTTGTACACCTTATTTTTTACGTAATTTATTTCTGTAATACTAAGATTGGCATATATATTATATGCAAGGGTTTCATAGTACACCAATTTTACGGATTATTTTTTAATTTTACTAAAAGAAATTTTATGTAAGTACAGGAAAAGGCTTAACCCATACCTCTCTGGATTTACTTTCAAAATATGAATCAGTCTCTTTTGAAAAAATCTAAGAAAAGAAACGAAAGCCACCCGATATGGCATGGACCATAAATTCAAAACAAAATAAGATTTGGAAATTTATTTGCAAGTTAAAGTTTTTAAATGTGGACATTTTATTGAATTCGAATTTGATTATGTTGCTGCCAGTCTGGATGGAAGTAAAAAAAAAACAAAACTCTATAATAGAGTTAAAATGTCCATATGGAGTGCGGACTGTAGCAGAAGAAATATGCAGTAGAGAAATAACTTTTTGGAAAAAGAACAATTCCATTAAGGAGAACCACTATTGGTATTTTCAAATTCAGGGCTAGCTGTACATAACACAAATGGATTTTTGCATTTTGTGCTTTTGGACTTCTGGAGGAATAGAAGTGGAGAAAATATCTCATATTGACAGCTTTTGAGAAAAAAAGATACAAAATAAAATTAAAATTTTTTATATGCAATATGTCTTGCTGGAACTTGTTGACAGCGAAGCAATAGAGACATGGAAGTACGAGACAGAATATTAAATAATTCGTGAGAAATTTTGTTTAATGTTTATTAACATAACGCAAGGAATCTTAAATTATTTTGAATATTTTTATTAATTTAAGAATTAAATTTTATTTATTTCTAAAACATGGTAGTAGGCGATCCATTTAAGATATGATTAATGTCTTCTTATTATTATAGTACACTATTTTAAATTTAGAATTTTACCAGTGGCAGTGGTAATTGATGATAGGTATATAATTATTATTACACCAAATGTTTTAAAAGGCTACACCAACTAGTGGACCACGCTTTTAAGTCCCCAAATAATAGTTTCAAGATTTTGAATCGGATTAGAAGTTTTACTATACAGGGTTTTGTGTCAAAGCCAAGTCATGTAGGTATTGTTATTGTAATACGTAGATGAGTAACTATCATCAATAGAAATTTAAAATTCAAACAAATCTTTGTAACGACGTTATTTATAACTTTATTAACTTCATAACGGTCAAAAATGTTAGTTAACTTATTTAATTTTAAATATAAATTGATTTTAATTTTAACTTAGAAATTTTCGAAAAGTTCACTATATTGTTTAGTTGTTGCAACTTTACTGCGCTTAAGTAGCGTTCAGATTAAAATATAAATTTATGGAGCTTAACTGAAAAACAGAAACTAATTCCAAAAAAAGTATTATGGCCAATAAAAAGAATTTTGAATTATGATATCTGCAAGTCCTTATTTAAAACCTTTAAATTTAATATTATCATTATACAAGAGTTATTTTTACAAATTGATACAAATATCGAACATAAGTTTGTTGACATAAACATTATTTCCATAATACAAATAAATATATCTCTGTTAAAGAATACTCATAATTTATTTAATATATTCATTTAAACATGTTTTTGTTTTTTGTCTGGATGATATTGAATACTAACTTTTTCTATATAACTTATTATCGACACATTGTGAGATAAAAAAACAGACAATTAATTAAAAGCGTACTCACAATTTCAATGCTATACTGTTTCCCAAATTATGAAAATACTAAAGAATATTTAAAAAAAATAAAAAGCCAATTAAACAATGTGTTAATGTCTAGAGAAGAACATCGTACTTCTTTTTTAGAAACGAAAAGTAGTCAAAAATTCTGAAAATAACAACATATTTTTATTTCACAAAAATATTAAGTCAGTTTTTCTTTTTTATGTAAATCATATCATTTTCAAGGCAATAAAACAGAAGAAAAGTCACCGAATACCGATTTCAAAAAGGTCTATTAGTTTTTATAGGAAATGGAAAGAGAAAGAACGCTTTTTAAACGAGTTAAAATTCTTTACATATTTCGATAACTATAAACGGATTAAGGTATTTTGTACCGTGTTAAAAAATTTAAGAAAATTTTTAAAGAATATTTCTTTTTTTTTTAAATTAGTAAACTTTGACAAACATATACAATATTCTAAAAGATAAATCACATTTATGTGATTATACAAAACTTTAATTTATTTTTCTAAAATAATATGGATTGTCCTCTAAAATATATATAGTGGCTCGCAAAAAGTCTGCTTTTTATGTTACTTTTTTCAGAAAATGTTATTCCTGATAAAACTTAGTGTTTAATTAAACCTAAAACTTTATTTATTCAAAAAATTCTGTACCATAATTATAAATTTGGCTGCACAGTGAACTAGGTACTCTTCTAGGAACCGAACCCACATTTTTACATATAAGATTAATTTAAGAAGATGTATATAACTCCACATAGTAGTTTTTTAGTTATTACAAATAATATAGATTATTATATCCTTTTTAACCTACTTCAAAAAGGAGGAGGTTCTCAATTCGTCTGTATATTTTTTTTATGTATGTTCAGCGATAATTCGTTAACACAATGTCCGATTTAAATTATTCTTTTTTGCTGGAAAGGGGGTACTTCCGGGATGGTCCCATATAAATTTGTTCAAAATCTAATAATTGGGTCAATGGGAAAATCCTCAAACTTTTCATTTTTTATGTATGTTTAGCGATAATTCTTTACCACCTCGTCCGATTTCTATAATTCTTTTCGTTAGTAAGGGGGTACCTCAGGGGTGGTCCCATATAAATTTGGTTCAGATGTGGTGATGGCATCTGCACGATTTTAAAGTCGGTTTTTTAAAATTACTTTCAACACATCTTACGTAAATTAAAAGTTTAATAATTTGGTGCTTTCTTTATGCGTCGTTTTATGATTTCTTTTTGCATATGTTTAAGTACAGATAATTATTATTATTATTATTACTGGCAGTTTATTTTAAATCATTAAAATAATATTTTGTTGATCCAAAAAAGGCAAAAAAGGCCATGTCACATTCAGTGTAATAATAAAAATTAGATATATAAATATAGTATATTATGTACCAACAGACTAAACTTTCTCTTTCAATCTCGCCTTTTGTCGTAAAAAACTTTTAAATTTTTACCAGTGACGTCCGTGCCGGGTTTGAACTGAATATTTTTGAAAAAAAAAATATGGTGCGCCACTGCTTTTTCTAAAAACCAAAATTATCTTTAAAATTCTTATATATTTTGGAGCAAATTTGGTTTATGACGTACTTTCGTACGAAGCACCCTTTTCGGGTAAGAAAATGAAAACCAGTATATTGAAACTGCTTTTGATATTTTGTTGAAATTTGGTAGGAACCCACCATGAGTGGAAACACTTTTTTTGGGAAAAATTTCATAAAAATATCTAGAGTGATAAGAAACTTATGATAAAATAGTTATTTTTTTTTTTCTTAAAACTTTAACACCCAAAGGATTCACACCCTTAAGTATCGGCACTCAATAAATAAATACCCTGTATTAATTGATATTACCTTATTCGAACCAATCGTCTATTTTTTCGTTATTTGTATTTATATTTCACACCTCTATACTCTTAAATGTAATTTAATCTAACTAAACCTATTCACTAAATTAAAATATAAAAATAATGTAAAACCCTCTAATAAATCGAACTGCGTTATAACAATATCTCGCAATGCACCGAGAAAAGCAAATACGATTCTGGTTCCCCTAATTTAGGTAACTCTGACTCACTCCGTGTTAGGATTTTTCGGTTCCTTTGTCTTAATTTCGCGCGTTAGAGTTTGGAATACGTATCCCTCGTATCTACAGGCAATTGTTAAAATTATGAATGAATGCGGATTTTGTTTAGTCTCGGAAGTAATTTTGTAGTATTTAGGCTCCACCCTAAAGTTGTAATGTTTATACCTACTAAACTACCGTTGCCCCGCAGGTCTTTAAGTTTGTAATGTAAATTTTCCTCTTAAGTGATGGAAAGATGATTGTATGTGTCAATCATTCTTTTTTCCAGCGGTGAGTTCACCAATGAGCCAACACATCCATTGGCTTTAAAAGCCAATGGATATGTGATAGATGAATGGTGAGGATAGTTAATCAATTTGTTTGAACGTGTGAACACGATTATTTAAGTTAACCTAAAATATAAGAGTTTAAATATAAAACGACTGCAGAAAAGATAAATTACATCAATCACTGATGGAACAATTATTGAATAAAAGAACACACCTTATATCACAAACACACACAAGTACACATGTGGGATAGAAGAAGCTACCTATAAAGCACTGAACGATTGGACAAAATTAGATAAATAGTATAATAAGGTATCAATATTGCAAAGGTTTACTAAAACCTTAAACAGTGAACGATGATAAAGCTAGATTGGTAAATAATAATAATAAACAATTACAACAATGACTAGGTACATATTATTATATTAGATTACTAGAGGATAGCTAAGTTCCCTGATTTCTTACCTCTAGATGCAGAGATATATCATCTTTTTTAAGTCAAGCCTTTTAACTTTTTTTGTATAGATATTTATAAAATGCTATAATGTATCCTAAATATGACAATTTATTAGAAGAGCATAAATTATATTTTTATATAAAAAGACTTTACTTCTCAATACATTGAATAAAAAAGAAATTGACAACTTGTTTACCTATTATTAAAGGAAATTATATAAGTAATTAAAAAATATGCCTTACTTTGTTTTAAATAAAACAACAAATGTTAGTGTATTGAAATTTGTTTGAATTTTACAAATTTTATGCTTGATTTCCAAAGTAGATATAATATGTAGATTTTATAAAAAAACAACTCGTGTTTTTTAGCAAGATATTCTATTATACTCGAGAGCATCATTTATGATTTCTCTCAACTTTTCTTCTGGGTTTGCCCTTGAACTGTTGGTTACATTTCCAGGTACATCTAGCCTGTTGAAGAGAATAAACTGGTTGAATTCTGATATATTTGACACCATGTACCTATAGATCACTTTTTATAAAATTTTAGGTGTTTGTTATATATTCTTCTTAAGACAATTCTGTAGTATTTACTTTTGCTTCTAAAATTCCTAGAATTTCAAAGGAAACCTAAAATATAATATTTTTAAAATGTATTTTTAGTTCGATTAAGTATAATTACCTTTAATAAGTATTTGGTGTAAAATATTACCGGACATTTGGTTAAATGTTTATCTTCTGGTTTACAACGATTGATCTGCAATTCTTTGTTTTTATAATAGTTAAACCATTTTGTATACTTAATGAATGAAATAATAAATTTACATCAGGCATTGTAATCTGAAACAAAGACAATGGTTTAGAAAATAGTTTTCTATTTTATAGAGGACCCTTACCAAATCTACTCGAATGTATAAATAATATATATAAAATAAATTCTGGAAGTCAAAAAATAAAAATGTCATTCACCGGGAATAAACCTTCAAAAAAGACAAGAAAAATGACAAGAAAAACTGACAAGTGACAATTGACATGAACGTTCAGAAATCAGAATTGTAATGTTACTTTATTACTTTGTGTTAACATAACAGGTAGGTTAACTAGGTAAATAACAAATAGAAGTTTTGCGAGGTTTTGATTTCCCTCAACAACTTCTCATGAACGTTGCATTTACGTTGTATAGTAATGTTATTACGTTCCCTTAATGCAACATCGCCGAAAGGCTTGGCAACGTTATGTGCTAGCTGGGGTAGATCCAGTCAATAAGTGGTGAAGGCAAAATTATTCAAAAACAACACACTAATAGCAATTATCTCTCGGCAATCGGAACCAGACTGAATGTCATCAAGTGAAACGACACTGACAATTAATTAGTTCTATGCACTGACATTTAACGTCAAATATAATCTAAAAAAAATGATAATCCATATAAATGAAACATTGTTTTCTTATAGGTGAATGTATCAAATTGAAACAACCCAGTTTAGAACAAACATACTGCCATTATAAAGGATTATTGTACAACTTAAGTACTACAAATAAATAACTATATTCCTCTTTATAAGATTAATTAAATGATAATAATGACATCAGCAAGTTATCAATACATATCGTTAGTTTTTTTTGTTTATTTAGATAAGGCAAGTCTAGTAATTTGAGCTGCTAAAAGTGCACATTACACTAAGAGATAACAGATTTGAAAAACCCATTCTTTTTTTTATAACAAAACATTAATATTCAGTACATTAAACAATACTCACTACAAAATATACTAATTTGTTATTTTTCGCTAAATCTTGACTGACATCTTGGAATATTTTCTAAGATAAATTTTCCTTTTAATGTGGAAACCAACAGTATTCGAGAAAAGAAAAGGTATTATTGTTTTGTATATTTTCTATTGTCTCGCTGTTTTTAATTTACAGAAACTTGCGAATATTAGAATAATAGAAGAAGAACTATGCAAATGGAAACGTTTCGGTTTTTAAAATCAGAGGCGTGGAAAATAATCAGGGTGTTGTGTTCACAAAATGATAGTAGACACGAACAATCGAGAAAAGATATTTTACATAAAAAGAAGAAGAGATTAATATTTTAAAAATGAAAATATATCACAAGGAGTGGATAAATAGAGTAAAAATTACCGGAGATGACTTCTGCTAATATAATAACGTAGAGAAGAGCTGTCTTCCGATGGTCACTTTTTAATTATGGTTTAAACAAGGTCATAGGTACATTTTCTTCCAAGTTTCAAGTATAAAAATCAAACAATCATAAAGTTATGTGTATAAAATTATATATATGCATTGTATTGTTTTATTATATACAAGCATACCTAAACTCAATGAAACAAATAATATAAATATTTAATTTCATTCATAATTCATAAGATGATCAAATAATAAGAAAATTAACCCTTAAAACCTTCGAGCTACCATGCTAAAGAAATCAATGAAAGACGAACACGTTCTATAAGTTTGGAGTTACTGCAAGGATGAACTGCATAATGTCAGAGCTAGTTTGTTTCGAGCAAAAACGTTTTTAGAATTATAAGGAAGTATGGTCTGTTCCGGACAATTTCCCGGTACACTTGGCACTTTGCCCTTTCATTTTGGAATACAATGCACTCCGAAGTAAAGCGCAATCTTCATGCTAATCAGTCACTTCACATAAAAGAAAAGTAGCTAGTCGCTTATGAGGTAGGAGTGTAGCGTCTAGGATGATTTTATGTTTGCAACAAAACATGAATTAAAGAGTGGGACATAATTGTATTAACTACTATACAATAGAAACAAAATAATGCACAAAGAAGAATTAATAATTTTTAGTAAATAAAAAGTTGTACAAAAACATGTCTCGAGTTATATATTGTGAATATAAGAGGCCCTTTTATGTTATAATGTTTTATAGATTACAAACGTAGAACGTTATTATTGCTGTTATTAGTGTAGGCTTTGGTCTAGAGTTATCTTGAATATCCACTCAAGTGGTAAAACGTTATCTAGATTGGTGATATAAGCTTTAAAGCTTTGATTTTTTGTAAACCAACGATATGTATTCATCTTATCAGTAGACAAGAATATAAGATTTTATTCGTAGTACCTAAGTTGTACAATAATCCTTCCTAATTGCAGTATGTTTGTCTCAAACTGGGTTGTTTCAATTTTAATTCATTTATATGGATTATCATCTTACCTTGAGTGAAAATATTAACGAGACAATTTTGACCAGTTTATTTGCTTCGTACTCAATTATTTTTTTTTTTATAAATTGTTTTATGAAATTTAAAAGCTCGAGAACGCGTTAACGTGAAGTTAGTTGACAGAACACGATAATAAGGTGTCTGTGAGTTAAACAATCGCCGTACGTAGCGCGTTTGTTTTTATGATAGTTTTGTATCAGGAGAGCATTTTCCAAATGTTGTTTTATTGTACATAGTTATATTTTTGTTAGTTTCTTAAAATCTGTTAGGTTAATCGATTGTAAATTGTCCGTAAGACATTTTTTTAAAAGCTTCAAATTTTTAATCGATAGAGAACACAACGTGAGGAATTTTGTTTGTTACATCTTTTTCGAAGACTGAAAAAGAAGAGACATTGTCTAGAGAAAAATCAATCTTTATGTGTCTTATTTTAGTCTACCCATATGCAGGTTCTTTTTTATTTTCCCTAAATATAAAGGAATTGAATTTTGGGGAATTTAAGTGTTTTAGATAAATTTCCATAATGTATTGATGATGAATCTTTTTACATCCGCTAGGGATTTGAACGGTACCTATATAATTGTAAATATTACTACTTTCCATAGATTTTGAGTCATTAGTTTGTTATTTTATATAGGGAAGTCTTTCGGCAATTGAGTTGTATAATATTGAAGCGGATTTTTCAAACTGATTATTTGTGTCGAAAATTAACATTTGTATCACTAGGCGTATTTCATAAAAATAGGTTTTGTTACCATACACATACCAATACCTACCGTCCATTGGACGTCCACTTTAGATCCATTTTAGGGTCAAAACGTCCATATCCGTATTTGGACATTCAGTAATATCCGTTTATGATCATTAATTTGACAGCTGCATATCGATACTTCTTTTTGGACTTAATTTTAAATTTCGTAGTATTTTATCGTCCAGTAGACGTCCATCTTAGGTCATTATTTATTTAACCTGCCAGATAATCTCCATCTATATACACTTTCTTTTTTTTAATTTAATTTGTCTATAAAAATTGGCAAACTGGATCTATTGTATCTCATTATATCAGCGGAAGTGTGAAATCTTATTCTATTTCAAAAACTATGTAAGTATACCCGATTAGTGCCATACTGAGGCAAATAAAATCAATCCTGTTTTTAATAATACTAATAATATTTTTTAATATTAGTACAGCACTATTGAAAAATGTTTGTAATCCTGTTTGGTCCTCTTCAATATTCCGAATTTTATTTTTTCTAAATTTACCTTCCACGCAAATTTAATATGTGTACCAGAAACACGGACATGATTTTTTAAAATCAAATCTAAATGCATATCGCTGTACATGACGTTTAAAAAAAATCGATAACACCCGCCTCTCCTCCAGATCTATTTATTTTCGAATTTCCCAGTTTAAAATCACTTTTCACCTAACCTGACTGTGTATGAAATGCATAAATAAATTCAGCATTGCACGGCGCATATTTTACAACCATAGTAAAGTTCCGCGATAGAAAATTGTATGCGGCGTATGACATATCTAATCTGGGACTTGTGAATATATACTCAACTTGATAGAAGCAAAATATGTGTCCCACACCATTAAATTTTCAAAGTGCGGTCTGGAATTGATGCGAATATTTTATGGCGATTTCAGATGTATTTCGCGATTGCAAATATCTTCGTGTTCTATTAAAAAATGATCATTTTGTTCGAAATATTTTATATGTTGTGATTAATTTATTATTTTCTCGAAATAGTATAGGGCGAGCTATTTTGATTTTCTGTTGTTTCACTTTTACAGTCATATTAACGGAATCTAACAAACACAGTGCCGAAATTACCAAAATTTCATAAAATATTTTAGTTTATAAAATTTGCAACCAAGTTTTTTCTGACTATACAACTTTCCTTGGGAGAGGATTCTTCTGCCTTTGGTTTGTATTAATTATATCATTATAAAATGTGTTTTTAACAAATTACTGTCCTTATGGTAAATATATATTATATAGCTACTATCAAACTTAAATGAAAATGTGTTCCAACGTGAGGATTCAAAATAAAACTTTCCAAATGGAATATTTGTGATATGATTAAAATAAGTATTGTTCGCATATATTTAACAATCTTTTGTTGTTTATATCTACCCTCAAATCGTCAAGTTTTGAATAAAACGTATTCAGAATCGCTCATAACTCTCAACAGATTCCTACCCTATCATTTCCTCGCTCTTTTTTTTCACGAAAACGGCCATTTATTTTCCATCCATCCTAAAATCAATTTGTGTAGATAAAACATTTATTTCGCGAATATCTGAAAACTCCCCGGAGATAAAAGAAAAAATGATGAAAGGGAGAAAAATGTCACATATATCTAACTTAACGCCACGCTTGTATGTGGTTTTCATAGATGCGCGTTTGTGTATATTCATCATCTACAAAATTGATACGTCAGTTTTTTTTTTTCATGTATATAATACATATCTCAGGTACAGTATAGCTTAAAATAGCGAGCTTTTATCCTGTTTTTCTAATTTAAATACTCCCATTGTTCAAATAACCACTGAGCTAATAGACCATGAGCCCAGTGCCCCCAGACATAACTTATTTTCTAAAGGACAAAATGTGGGGCATCAAGTAGTGTTTATGCCTCCATACCTGCTAAGTTGGTTAGTGGGCCAATTCCCAGGTACCAGGTGAGAAAGGTAACTATAAATAAGGTTAACTTTACTTATTTTTTAAAGGCTGATTTTTATATATATTCCATAAAATATTATTAGAAAATAATATTGAACATCTGGATTCATAAATGACTTTAACTGGCCGAATTCTATAAAAGCTTGCTGATACTCTAATTTCTTCTTTAATATGTTGAATGGTCTTTGTTTTCCTTTCTTGAAGAAAGCAGGATTATAGTCACATCCAGTGAGAGCATGAAATCCGGGTAAGCTCCTACACAACGTCGGTCCTAAGTACTCATAAATCTTCGTTAAGTCAATATATCTTTGTTTATTTCCAGTACCTGTTAATATCCACACATTTGAATCGTAATTCTTCAAATTGTGCATATTACCCAACATTATTGTTGTGATATCAGTATCAGAACACCTTATTACAAAATTAGCCTGAGTATCAATATTACAAATATGGTAAATAATTTTCGTGTATGCCTCTTCATGCTGAAAAATCGTTGTCTATACTTGATACAACTTTATTGTTTTGAACCATGTAAGAATGACATTGTCTAAAATTAATACAAATTCTTTTATTGCCAATGAATGGAACCATTTCATCTGACGCCCAGTGTTGAATAAAAAAAATCAACAAGTGCCTGTTTAAAGTTGATATTCTTCAACTCCTTCAAGAAGTCGGATGGTCTAACTTGATCTGCCCCGGTAATATTGAAATCAAGCTGTGTATCCTCTTGTCGAAGAGATCTTTCGTAACTTTTTATAGAAGGAGAAAAGTATTGGTCAAAAATGACGTCGTATCTTATAGCTTTAAGTTGTGTGACCATTTGACCATTTGAAGCATCTTCTTTGAAATAGCTCCAAAAGTTTTTGGCACGTTTCTCATTGTATGCAGCAAAAAAAAACCGTCAACTAATAAAATGTCGGTTTGAGATGGTGGATAGTGTTGAACGTCTTTTTCTAAGGATTTCATTAAAACTGACTTTTGAGTTTTGCAGATGCCACCATCGAAATGGCACATTGATAATGGCACTGGGGTTATCGGATATGACAAAATTTTGGCCATATCTACTTTATGATTAATAGATATTCCTAGAACTCGATAATTTTAAATCACGGTTTTCCAGAGTAGATATTTCAAGCCTTATTAAAAGATTTTATACGTGTTGCTGTTGTACCATCGATTTATATCTTACTTGCTCCAAAGCACGAGCATATAGTACAGTCGCGCATACTCACGGCCAAATGTTTTTGATGTCTAGGGGGTGTTTGGCCCTTACAATTAGTCTGGCTGAATAAATATATGTTTAAAATACTTCCTTAAATAACATATATAAAAACCAGACATTAGAATATAAGTAGTTACAAAAAAAAAAAAAAAATTGGGAGCTTTAAAGCGTCTAGCGGAAGTTATGGCCCACTTAAAGTGTCTGGCAATGTTCAATATTATTTTCTAATAATATTTTATGGAATATATATAAAAATCAGCCTTTAGAAAGTAAGTAAAGTTAACCTTATTTATAGTTACCTTTCTCACCTGGTACCTGTGAATTGGCCCACTAACCAACTTAGCAGGTATGGAGGCATTCAATACATATATAAACACTACTTGATGCCCCACATTTTGTCCTTTAGAAAATAAGTTATGTCTGGGGGCATTGGGCTCTTACTCTATAATAAGAACACTGCAAACAAATTAAAGATTGATAAATAATAGCATTTATATTTTTATTTCGTCTGTATATACAAATAAACCAAATAAATGTAATTACTCGTCCCATGCAGGCCAAAACAACTGCCACGTTGTACCACATCATCTTTTCTTCAAGGCCGAATAAATTCCGAAAACATCCTCACTGAACCGATCATTTATGTTTCAGTTCAATTCAAATATGTTTTTCTATAATTTACCCTATATAGTGGGTAGGCAAAGGAGTATAAGTCAAAAATTTAGAAACTAAGTGTCCTATAAGTCGACTTATAATAATTTTCCTCCCCAAAAAAGGTATTTTTATATTTTACACTATGAAGAAACTAATTCACTCAAAATTTTGACTCATTCTCCTTTGCCCACACATGATAGAATTAGTATTATTAAATTTATTTAAATTTCGCTATATTTTGTTTTCTGTTGAGTGAAACAATAAGGAAAGCGTATGATTTACATTTTCTAAACATATATGATTATCAACCAACCATGTCTGCTATTTGCTCACGTTTATGCAAATAAATCCCCGTTTGTGCGGTATTTTTCGACGCGTGAAATAACGTGGACATTCTGAATTGTAAAACAATTTTCTACTAACCGGGTTTTGTTATTTTAGAGAACACGGCGAAACGCGTCGAAAAGTTGGTTTTGAAATGTTCACAGTCAAGTTGTAGGTAAATTCACCTTTTAAAGTATGTTTGACTTGTAGGTTTGAGAGAATCTGCTTTTTGTTTGAAAATTGGTTATGGATATATAAAAATTGTAATTTCAGTTGTGAAAACTATTAGGAAATTATGTGACTTGGTCGAAAATATTGATTATTTGTTTATTTATTTTTCAAATTCAAATCATTACTCGCAGTATTAAAATGAAATATACCTATTACTTATTAAAAACAGAAAAGCTCTTTGTATAGCGTCTTGCATAAGAAACGCCAATTTTAAATAAAAGCTCCTTTTTTGCGTGTACCATTAAAATTCTTATTCGATTTTTAGGCGTGTACGATTTTAAGAGAAGCAGCGCCTCGCGCTTTTAATATTTTAACATTACAACACGTTTAATGGTTAGAGTATAGCGACCATAACGTCATTTCGTTTCTGCGATTCCGAGCTGGTAAATTAGGAGGCCTTGAAAGGGTTTCGCCGCAATTACTTTACATTGTTTTAATTGCTTCGAACTGAGGACCTTCGTCACTGGATGACGGGCCTACGGTCAGGAAGCTTTGGTTTCAGTTACTACAACTTTAATATCAAAATAGAAAGTGTTCTAATAAATTACATTTTAGACTAGGGTCAGGAATGTCCAATGACCAAGTGTCTGACCTATTTCAAAGATTGTATCTGTGTCGCAAATATATGCGAAATACGTGTCTGCGTATTTCCAAAATGAGATCAGGTTGGTTTGGGGTAAAGGACAAAGAAATTAAGCTAATTATATAAGGGAAGCTTTTTTACAATTTCTTTTAAATACACAATCTTAAATTTAAAGTCTATTTTGGTATGTTGATCACTGTTGTTTAGAATTTCTTGTTTATTATAGTAGCTCTATGGTTTTGAAGTTTTTCGCCAAACTGTACTTATTTCTGATTTCATCCATATTATTAATTTACTATTAAGAGCTTTTTTCTTTCATATAATTAGATTTTTAGTTTTGTAGCTTGTTGTTTCTAAGACACTTCCACACATGTGTCCCTTGTATTAAATATTATTAAGCTTAGTTTTACTTTATTTTCGTTGATGTAATGACATTTTTTGTTACGCCGCTGGATTTCGATTACAGCTCTAGAAACCGTAGAAATAATTACGCGAGAAATGATCACTGTTATGGCCGACATTTTGATTAAGGAATAATTCTTTTTGGTGGGAGTTTTTCATTAAAATAACAAAAACTAAAAAAAAATTGAAAGATTTCTGTTTTATGTCATCGAATAGGACAACAATGTAAAAGAATGTTTACCGAAACCTTTCAAAACAAAGATACTAAGAAAACTATAAGAGATCATCTGTTATTTATCTAACGAGGAAAATTTTATTAATTAAAACTGTTAATTCGAATAATATTCATGAATGGAATGGGTGTGCATTATGTGCAACTGTTGTTGTTTAGTTTATAACGGTAATCATATTAAAACCAAAGTAAATGCAATAAAAAGTAATCGTGCGCTTTGTTTATGGCATGATGGTGCACCAGCAAAACCGCATAAATTGCAATTTTATGAAAATTGTTGAAAACTGGTCAGTTTTAATAATCGATAATAATTTTTAGATTTTACGTTTCATTCTTTTATCTTTTTTGATGGCTATGAGTAGTAACATGACTGGGATTTTAATACAATTTTTATTTTTTTAACAATTTAGTGTTGTAGGTAATCCAGAGACTTTATTTCTAGATTGAAAGTAACAAATATGGGCGATGTCTTAATTGACTACTTAAAACCACAAAACATTCACAAAAAATCTACCTTATTCAACCTGACTTTTATGTTCTAACTTATTTTTGTATTTTGTATATTTTTATTGATGATTAATTAACAATTTATTACAATATTTACAAATAATAAAATTATACTCAAGCCTATTTTAAAACTTAATAACCGAGGCTGGTATTACAATACACAGTTGAAATATTTGAGGTTTATAATTTGTCAGGCAAGTTCTGGGACACCCTATATACTTAACAACATTTTTGAAGTACAATTAATAACTTGAATGTTGTTACCCAACATCTAACTCTATCTAAAAGCTAATTCAACTTCAACAGTTAAAATTAATTCTAAAATAAATTCGACTCACATCAACTAAGTAGTATTTGATATATATGTTGGTGTTCAACCCTTCTAAGAAAATTTGTATTATAAAAGTAAATAGTCGAATGCTTACACATTTCAGTTCTCCCCCAAAATCTTCCATTATGTTCCCGGTTATCTGATGATGGTGCTTTGAGAGCCTCGGCGCCGTTGAAAGATATTTAACTTTAATCTTTAAACTTTGCCAAGGCAAATAAAACACAGACAATACTAATTACACGAACCCATGCTTTTCGACAATTTATTAATTGTATGAATTATTTCTGGAAATTATTTGTTTTGTTCCTTTTGTAGTCTTTGAACGACGTTGCTTCGACAGTATTTATCATATCCTTCATTCTCTATTATTTTGCAATACTTGTTTACATCTTAAATAATTATTTAGATAGATAGCCCAATCGGATTAGTATTTTAGATTCTGAAAAATTCGAAGCAGCAATTTTCCTTCGGAATTCGTTGGAGGGGGTCTCTGGTAGTCTAAATTCAAAAAGTTGGGATTCCAAAGTTGTCGTTACCTCCGCCATCTTGATTTAAAGGGTTATTTTTTGTATCTTGAATAACTCATTTATTTTCAATTTTACACGGAAAATAGTTTTTACAAAAGGTATTTAAAATTAAATTTCCTACAATTCTGCTTTTTTTTGTACGATCGATTTTTTTTGATTTATACCCGAAAAGAGGGGGTGAATCTTTGGTTATAGAATAACTCGTTTATTTTCAATTTTACGAGAAAAATTGTTATAAACAAAGTTGTTTAAAATTAAATTTCCTACAATTCTGTTTTTTTGTACGATCGATTTTTTTCGATTTATACCCGAAAAGAGGGGGTGAATTTTTGGTTATATAATAACTCGTTTATTTTCAATTTTACGAAAAATTGTTATAAACAAAGTTGTTTAAAATTAAATTTCCTACAATTCTGTTTTTTTTTGTACGATCGATTTTTTTCGATTTATACCCGAAAAGAGGGGGTGAATTTTTGGTTATAGAATAACTCGTTTATTTTCAATTTTACGAACAAAATTGTTATAAACAAAGTTGTTTAAAATTAAATTTCCTACAATTCTGTTTTTTTTTGTACGATCGATTTTTTTGGATTTATCCCTGAGAAGAGTGGGGGTGAACCTAAGTATTGTATTGTCACGTTTATTATTGATGTTGTACCATTATTTTTTCTGTTTGTTTTTTTTTGCTGATTTTCAAAAATGTTATTTGGTACAATTATGATTCCGAGTTTACCCCCACTCTTCTCAGGGATAAATACAAAAAAATCGAGCGTACAAAAAAAAACAGAATTGTAGGAAATTTAATTTTAAACAACTTTGTTTATAACAATTTTTCTCGTAAAATTGAAAATAAACGAGTTATTCTATAACCAAAAATGCACCCCCTCTTTTCGGGTATAAATCGAAAAAAATCGATCGTACAAAAAAAAGCAGAATTGTAGGAAATTTAATTTTAAATAACTTTTGTAAAAACTATTTTCCGTGTAAAATTGAAAATAAATGAGTTATTCAAGATACAAAAAATAACCCTTTAAATCAAGCTGGCGGAGGTAACGACAACTTTGGAATCCCAACTTTTTGAATTTAGACTACCACAGACCCCCTCCAACGAATTCCGAAGGAAAATTGCTGCTTCGAATTTTTCAGAATCTCAAGCCTGTTCTTCACCTAATCCGATTGGGCTAAGAATAATTATTTAGCGATAAGCGATAATAAAACTATGAAACTGTCAAACATATACTTTGACTAATATATATATTGTATAATATTACTAGATGATTTCTACGTTCATTTAAACACGGTGTATTTTGATGCCAAGCCGCATCTAATTTTTTTAAAACCAAGGTCACATTCACATTATAATCCATACGATTTTTATGGAAAAAATATCACGTATGCCACTGGAATTGGCTTCCTCTTAAAAAGATTTATACCAAGTTTCATAAAAAAATAATCAAAATAATTAAGTTGTTTATTATGCATCAAGAAGCTATCTAGTAATCCATGCGATTACAAAAATTAATGCAATTTGCGGGTTTTTACCGTATTATCACAATGCTCGAATATTTGACTGTATTCTACGAGATTTGCGGCGATACTGATGTTCGACCGTTTAAATTTAAGAATCGTTCTTCGCCACACGATACATTAATTTTAATTCTGTTTTCGAATTATTTATTTATTTGTATCTTTGTTATAATAAAAAAAATATGAAACTAAGTCAAACTTCTATTCAATCTTAGAGTTTTCTTTTGTATCAAATAGTAAGGGGAGAAAATAGAAATTCTAATATAGTCCAGTGATAATAGTAATTAACAAGCTTAATTTTCTAAATTAATTTATTGACAAACAATGAAACAAAAAAATTCATATGATTAATATAATTAAATGTTCACTCTGAATCGACACTGAGAGTAGAGTCATCTATACTCTGTTAAATTTTTTAACAGACTAGCCGGAGCAACAACCTAGATAAAAAAAAAAGTAAATATAATTGACCATACTATTCATTTATTATTGTCATGATAACTATATAAATAAATAAAATAAACTAGAATTTCATAATACCCTATATATATTTAAAATTTAAAACCTCTGCGCCATTGCCTTCACAAATCCGTTATAATTCTTGCCTCTCATCCAACTTTAACATGAAATGAAAAGTTAATATGAAATTATCACATCATTACAACCTGCACGTCGAAGAAAATTCATTGCGGAAAATGTTCCAGCTAGATATTCATGTGGCGTCCAAAATAGTGCTCATATGTCTGTTTATTTGCAATTCCGGAGCAAAACTGTCTTGCAACTCACAGCGAAGGTACAAAAGCAGAGTTTTAAAATTACCGGGAATTTTTCCGGTACAGAGAAATTCTTTTGAATGCAAATATTTTGTAAATTATCACGGTAGATTTTTAACTGTTATTAATGAAGAATATAAACATTAAAAGTACAGGAAATCTAACTTAAAAATATTAAAAACAGGAAATGTACTATTTTTTTATTGTTATGAAATTTAAACCTTAGAATAAATTCTGAATTATCTATAAAGTGTTTATCTATCATCAAGAATTGTTTTTTTTATCAAGAAAAAAAAAACAAATTCAACATAATGACATTATATCAATGGTAAGATATTATATCACTATGTCATTATTTTAATTTCATGATCTTTCAAAAATAAAGTTTTCTTACGCTTGTGAAATCTTATGCTGATAATACCTGCCCCAAACGAAAATCGACTTTTCCGAGAATTTTTTCTTTAAATCTGAGAAAACAAGGAAAATGTGGTGGATACTTTTCATTTGACCATTCTGTATATATCTGTGTTGGAAGACGATGCCATGTCCAATTTGTGACGAAGTCACTAAATTTTATTTTTAATTCATCTTAAAAATGTATATTTCAATTAATTCCCGCCTGAGAACATGTAGAAGTTCCCCCGTATTTTTGTTTCCCAAAAATGACCGATTTTCAACAATTGCGAGTACCCTCGTAGGTTAAAATATCCTTTTATTTGCCGAAATCCGAATGGGCATTTTTAGAGTCGATTTCGTATGAATTATCTACTTTTAATTGTCAAGGTACAAGAAGGACATTTTTTGTATTTCTGAATTGTAAACAGTCGGCTGTAGTAGTGGTATCCCCACTTTGTCGTACTAGTCTTCCATCTTTCTTTACCGAAAAAGCATAAATTGATGGAAAGCTAAAAATGCCGCCTCTTGACTCCCGACACCCGAGAAGTACTGATCTTTCTAAAAATTATAGTGACGACGCCGTATAGTGCCGTGACCGTAAATAAGTAGTTGGTTAACCCGTTGGATTTGTTAAGGTAGGAACCGTATATTTTTTTTTATATTGGCTTTCATATAATTAATTGGGACACCCGTGTTACAAATCAAGAATTTTGATTCATGCCCAGCATTTTTTATTTCACTCCTTAGTGGAAACCGTTGGCAATTTTTTTATAAGAAGCACCCAGTATTTTTCATGTAAATTTCTCTTTTCTTTTATTTACTCATTCAATTGTATTTGAATCATTCCGTTCTCCGTCCACAACTAATTATTGAACGAAGCCGACGATTTCTGTAAAATCAATTCACACACCGTCAAATCTCAAAATAATTTTTACGTTAAACATTGTATTTTTCTCCCAAACACCGCGCTGAAACCTATTCTCATTCAATAATTACCAGAGCGCCGCCGATCGCCTCGTCTAAGATACAGGGACGTTCCGAAAACTTTGATTTCATTTATTTGCTTGCATTTAATTACAGTCATATTTCAATTGTTTTCGAGTGTATTAATTTATTTTTAATAATCCATTTTCGCGTTAATCAGGGGGTGATAGCGGTATTCGCTTGCTTCCCCCTGTCGATGGTCAGAGCTGTTTCAGCCCCTAGTTTTTTTTTTTGTTTTTTAACAGCTCGTGGGAAAGGGTTTCTCTCTTGTGGAAGCTATGGACTACCAGATGTCTGCATGAGAGAAACTTTCAACCGTTAATATTTAATTAGTTTTCATTGATAATAATTTATTTTTAATCAATTTTCCGCATATAGGGAGCCGTTAATATTTAATTAGTTTTCATTGATAATAATAATTTATTTTTTATCCATTTTCCGCATATAGGGAGCCGTTAATATTTAATTATTTTTCATTGGTAACAATTTATTTTTAATAAGTTTTCGCATATAGGGAGCCGTTCATATTTAATTGCCGCTGTATTATTAATTTTTGTAAATATATATTTTAGTACCTATTCCTGTGTTTCTCTTATAACTGGCTCTTAACCGTTCTCTTTCAGGGTACCGTAGGGTACGAGGTGTAAAGGAGATAAGTGTTTTATTTTTTTGATTAATTCTAGTATAGTGATTACCTAGCAGTGACCGCCTGGAATTATTTTTACCTCCACTGAGTTCACCTTGAGTACACTCTGGTGTACCACAGGGTCGCAGAGCAAACTGCGATATCAAAACTGGCGCCTGAGCAACTCCTATTTGGGAATCACCTTCATAGCGCCACACAGACTCGCTGATTCACTGTAGGTGAACCAGGAGCCTGTCACAAATTTCCCAACTCATATTAAACCTAACCAGACACTGTGTTTGTGGGTTTACATTATACAGGGTGTCTGTAAAAGGTCTTTACAAAAACATACCACATATTCCTTAGACCAAAATAAGTCGATTTAAGTAAAATTACCTTAGTACAAAGTTGCTTCGTTTGGGCTCCAGAGGGCCTTGAAGTTACAATTTTTAAATCGTTTTTCCCATATAAATTTAAAACGGCATATGTGATTTTGCTGAAATTTGGTATATGTGGCAAAAAAAATGGTATTAAAATTTTTTCCGATAATAATACATAGGCGTAGAACTTGATTTTTTAAATAATTGCACCTTTAAAAATTCTACGCCAATGGAAGAAAAGGAGTTTGAGTATGAAATTTAGATTGCGCAACTAATTTACTTTAAAAAAGGTACTCTTGATAAGACTCGATTACTCTCATGGTTTTGACGAAATTTGCATTTTAGTAATTTTAGAACATAAACAATAATTATTAAAATACAAACTTTGTTAAAACCATGAGAGTAAATCGAGTGTTATCAAGGGTACTCTTTTGTAGTAAATGAGTACCCAATCCAAATTTCATACTCAAACCCCTTTTCTGCCATTGGCGTAAAATTTTTAAAGGTGCAATTATTTAAAAAATCAAGTTCTACGCCTATGTATTATTATCGGACAAAATTTTATACGATGAAAAACATAAAAATGCACTTTTTTCATATCATCTTCAACACCTCTAATCGAGACTTTTAACAAAAATACTCGATTCTTGCCATGTACGATTTATTGAGGAATATTAATTATTTGCCTGCAATACGTATACAAAAACATTTATTGTTGATTTCCATAGTTTCATCTAAATATTGTGAAATACGACTAAAAATAAACTTACCAGTATTCTTAATTGTAGGCTTTAAATTATTATATTTTAGATTATAAGTAGTTACTTTTTAATCAGATATGGAACAGTATGTTCGTGATTTTGAAATAGATACAATCGAAACGTTTACATTAGAAAATGCAAAAGAATTAAAAGAAATTTTTGAGGTAATTAACCATATTGACAACTTTAAATTATGCCATACAAACATTAGAAGTCTTAACAAAAATATAGATGAATTTAAAGCATTCCTAGAGGACCTAGATACAAATATAGACTGTATTGTAGTAACAGAGACCTGGAATCTACCTCAACCAGAACTCTATAATATAGTAGGCTATGACTTTTTATACAATAAAGGTAATTTTAACCAAAATGATGGGGTAGGTATTTACATAAAATCAAACCATGAATACAACTACAGACTTTCAACTATCTACAACACAGATGCAATAGAACTTCTTTTAACACTAAATAATAGCGATAAAATTGCCATTACTGCTATATATCGTTCACCTTCAGTTAATCCGAATGAATTTACAGATCATTTACAAAATTATTTTCAAAACTACGATCACTCGAATGCGGCATATTCAATAATTATTGGAGACATGAATATCGACATTCTGAAGCACGAAGAATATTCTAACGAATATCTCAATGTTTTAAATGAATTCGGTTACATATCTACAATAAATAGTCCAACAAGGGTTACAGAAAACACAAAATCTTGTATTGATCATATTTTTATTAAATCTAATTACAATATTACTGATAAAATAATACCCTTTGTTGTACGAACAGATATAACAGATCACTATATAACAGCTTTACAATTTATTCTTAAACCTACAATAAAACCTGAAAAATAAAATAAATCGGCAAGATTTAAAAAATTCGTTGATCAGAAAATACTAAAAAATCTTTTAACTAGTGTATCCTGGGATGATCTATTGGCTACTAGGGAAGTCGATTCTGCAACAAATACATTCGTCAGTTTATTATCTAATTTTGTAAAAGATAGCACAAAAGAAATAAAATTAAAAAGAAAAACACATAAAATCTGTCCCTGGATTACAAACCAGCTGCTAAAAAAGATAAATAAGAAGAATGCACTTTTTCAACAAACATTAAAAAACCCAAATAACCTAGAAATTAAACAACAATATAAAACATTTAAAAACAAAGTAACTAATTCTATAAAAACTGCGAAGAATACCTATTATAAAAGCTTTATTAACAAAAATATTGAAAACAACTCCTGTAACCACCAACAACTTTGGAAAGTAATAAATGAAATTAACTCCAATAGAGAAACAAAAAAATATATAAATTCAATAAAAAACTCGGAAGGGGAAACAATAAATACATTCAAAGAAATTGCAAATATTTTTAATAAAACCTATATAAATGTTGGAAAAGAACTGGCTAAAAATATTAAGCCAAATCCAACCTATCGAGCACCTCGTAATATTCTCTGCAATTCTTTCGTTCTATTTCCAACTTCCGAACGAGAAATTGAAACTATTATTAACGAGTTAAAATCTAATAAAAGTCCTGGTATCGACAATATTAAGGCCGAAATATTAAAAGATATATCTAAATTTATTGTAACACCACTCAATCATTTGATAAACCTGACTTTTGATACTGGTGTATGGCCTAATATATTTAAACAGACAATAGTTGTCCCCATATATAAAAAAGGAGATGACACAGTGGCAACAAATTATAGACCAATTTCATTAATAACACATTTATCAAAGATTTTTGAAAAAGCTCTTAAAAATAGATTAGTAAATTTCACATCAAAATATGATATAATATCTGATAAACAATATGGTTTTAAAAAACATGTCTCTACGGAAGATGCTATTATCGCACTATCTACCAAAATACTAACTGCTCTAGATGAAAGCAGTCCATGTCTCTGTGTATATCTAGATCTCTCGAAAGCATTTGATACTGTCAGCCACCGTTTACTTTTGGATACTTTAGAAGAAGCAGGTATAAGGGACACATCACTAAAATTATTTGAAAGTTACCTCACAAACCGACAACAAGTTACAAGAGTAAATGGTGTCTACAGTGATCTAGAATCCATATCTTACGGTATCCCACAAGGTACGGTACTCGGTCCTATTCTATTTAATCTTTACATCAACGGATTATTTTCTATCGAGAGTTCAGGGGAAGTTTTGGGATTCGCAGACGACACCTCAATATTTTATAAAGCTAATTCATGGCTAGAACTAAAGCAAAAAGTTGAACAGGACCTTCCAAATCTGAAAAACTGGTTTGACAGTAAGTTACTGACATTAAATGTAGATAAAACCCACTACTTACCATTCAGTAATAATATAACAAGACCTCCATTTGACAAAGTAACTTTTACTGCTTCTGGGCAAACACTTACCATTCTCCCTGAAAACAAGATAAAATATCTAGGGGTTTACATGGATTCATATCTCGAATGGAAAGAAAACATAACTTTTACATGCCAAAAATTAAGAATGATAATATATAAATTTAAAAATATAAGAGATTATCTACAACCACATCAACTTAAAATATTGTACCATAGCTTAGTAGAAAGTCATTTGAGATATGCCATCATTGTGTGGGGTTGTACTTTACAAACACATTTACAACCACTTGAAGTTCTGCAAAAAAGATTTTTAAAAATAATGCTCAAAAGGCCCTACAGGTATCCTTCTAACTCATTGTTTGTTGAGGCAAATGTTATGAATCTAAAACAATTTTTTTATTATAATATTAATATTAAATTTCATACAAATAAACAACTATTCAACTTACCAGATCATCCATATAGCACAAGAAAAAAACATCTCCATACTGTGCCTCGTACTCAAAAATCAGTAGGACAACGATCGTATTTGTATCTAGGTCCAAAATTATATAATACTCTTCCAGTCGACATAAAATGTAATACCTTGTCCATATTTAAAAATAATTTAAAAAAATTTATCAAAAACGAGAAAATGGAGGTAATAAATAATATTCTTTTAATTAACTGATATTTATTTGCGTTTTGTATGGTCAAAGTTTCGATATCTTTTTAATTAAGTGTAGGTATTTTGATTGTGTTTGTCTCCTATATAAAATATTATTATCTAAAATGTATATATATATTTTTTTTTTCCTGTAATGCATTAATTTTATTTTATATGTATAAATTTGTTTATTTTTTATATTTATATTTGTTCTCAAAACAAGTGCCTTATTGGCACTTATTGAGTATCAATATTTATTTATTTGAAATTGTTGTTCTGTTACCTTGTAACTTGTGTTATTTCTTGAATAAATATTATTATTATTATAAATAAAAATATTGTCAAGTTTTAACACCTAATCTCTTGTTAACGATTGAAAGTGTTCTATCTGACTCAATAATTAAAAAAATAAATGCGTGGTTTATTAATATGGCTGTACAATATACCAATGCAGAATATACCGTTATGTTACTGACATTAGGATTTTGTAAAGGAAATGCTCGAGAGAGTGTCAGGGTGTACTATGAAAGGTTTCCAAATCGTCGTGTACCTAGCCACCTAACTTTTGCTACTGTTGAGAGACGTCTTCGGGAGACCGGTTCCTTTGCTCTCAACACTGTTGATAATGGAAGAGAACGTTTTGTAAGGATTCCTGAAGTTGAAAAAGACATTTTAGAAGGTGTTGAAGAAGATCCAGAATTAAGCACCAGACGAATTGGAAGGGAATTAGGAGTAAGTAAAGATGTCGTTCATAAAGTGCTTAGAGAACAATTGCTATATCCATACTATAAGAAGCCAGTACAAGAATTATTAGTCCATGATCCTCAAATTCGTTTGGGTTTTTGTCGATTTGTTAATATGCAAAGAGAAAGAGATCCAAACTTTGTCAAGAAGGTTCTCTTTACCGATGAAGCGGGTTTTACAAGAAGATGTATAACTAATACCCATAATGAACATATTTATGCCGTTGAAAATCCGCATGCAATAAAGGTAAACCATTTTCAGCACGAATTCAAAATTAATGTGTGGGTTGGAATAATTGGTAGTTTCATTGTTGGTCCTGTCATACTTCCACGAAGATTAACTGGAGAAAATTATTTGGATTTTCTACAGAATACGTTGCCAGAATTGTTAGAAGATTTACCTCTCCAACTTCGAAGAGATATGTGGTTTATGCAAGATAGAGCTCCACCACATTTTTCTTTAAACGTTAGAAACCACTTGAATAAACAATATCCACACAAATGGATAGGCAGAGGTAATGACGCACCTGTAAACTGGTCACCACGTTCCCCAGATATAACACCGATGGATTATTTTTTATGGGGACATCTGAAATCCACAGTTTACAGGGAACCTGTAGAAAATGAGAAACAACTCTGGCAACGTATTCAAGATGCAATAAACAATCTTAGAGGTGATGAAGAAGTTATGGAAAGGATACATTTTAATTTTCTTCGATGTATAAATCTTTGTATGCGTGAAAATTGTGAACATTTTGAACAATTTTTGTAAAATCTCTATTTTGATTATGTTGTAAATAAATATTTTTGTGAAACCTATACACTCTAAATTATTAAAACAGAAATTTAGCGAAAACCATGAGAGTAATCGAGTCTTATCAAGAGTACCTTTTTTAAAGTAAATGAGTTGCGCAATCTAAATTTCATACTCAAACTCCTTTTCTTCCATTGGCGTAGAATTTTTAAAGGTGCAATTATTTATAAAATCAAGTTCTACGCCTATGTATTATTATCGGAAAAAATTTTAATACCATTTTTTTGCCACATAAAAATCTACCAATATACCAAATTTCAGCAAAATCACATATGCCGTTTTAAATTTATATGGGAAAAACGATTTAAAAATTGTAACTTCAAGGCCCTCTGGAGCCCAAACGAAGCAACTTTGTACTAAGGTAATTTTACTTAAATCGACTTATTTTGGTCTAAGGAATATGTGGTATGTTTTTGTAAAGACCTTTTACAGACACCCTGTATAAAAAAAAATATTTTGAATACGGAGATTCAAGTCTGTATTTTAAATCTACAAATATATTTTACCATAATACCTAAATAATCCAGCTTTAAAATTGCTATCCAAGTTGAAGAGGTAAAAAAGAAAATATAAAACCGATCTGTGACACTGATTCGACTCGATCGAGGAAGGGAAATCATGCATTTTTATTTTGCCTAAAAATATATTTTCGGTACGTTCAGCTTCGGTGGGAGAATTTGGAAAACGCTGACAAAAGAGTATCAACGTCTTTCAATAAATGTCACGTTTTCTTTGTAGGTCATCAAGAAGAGTTTTTACAAGGCACAAGACATATTGTACGTTTATTTTGAAAGACGTGAATGTATTTGTGTATAGAAAATGTCGATATGCCGATAGGAGAGATATTCATTTGAATCTCTCTCCTGTATAACTATTGCAAACTCGTATTGTTTCATTGCGAAATATTATATATAGTTTCATGATAAATACATGAACTACCTGCCCATAAATTTCCGCATTACAACGTTCGTCCAATATGTATCATTCCAACAGCACCACTGACAAGGGTAAACATCGTAATCAGGCACAACGTAAACTTCAAATCCTATATGAAGTTACAGGATAGGAATCGTCAGAGTGTCAAATTTCTCTGAAATATGACGTTTTAGTCTGGTGAAGGATTCTCTTCTCTCTCTCTACACTGTGTTTGAAACGGATTTATCAGAGGCATCCACCACAATAAGCTGTTTGTTACGTGACAGTCTTGAATTATATCAAGGTGATCATATATCACTAGGGAAACATGGAAAAATTGAAACGTATGTTTGTGTTTTTGAGTAATGAATTTATAAGAATTTTTGAGAATAGTTATTTTTTACTATACCGAAGGATTCTTATTGTCTTTTATGAACGAGGTTGAGTCATTTAATGCTCCAATTAACTATTATTTACCCCATCATGGATATAAAAATCTGATGTGTCCAACACATGACTTTCCTATCTAGTTATTACAGGCTTTTTCCGTTTATTGTGTACAACCTATTGCAGCATCTCTATAAATGTTTAGAGGATAAACTAAATATATACATTGTCCACATACATCTACCGCGAAACATTTTTCTATAGATATTCATTGAAAATGAAAATACTGAAAAATTTAAATTTAGCACTTTTCCATTACGGTCCATTTTAGAAAAATCATGTATAAACAAAAATTATAGAAATCGATATCGCAAACAACTTTTAGTTCAACAATTTTCATAAAAATCAGAATTTTGCACATTTTGTCAAATTTCTCGAATACGGACCATTTCAGGAAATTTTGACATAAAACAAAAATTATAGATAATAATATTAGAAGTAACTTTTATTTGAACAATTTTCTTCTCCAAACATAAATAACAGATATATTCCATAAAATATAAAAACGGCCTCCCATAAAGTACCCCCCCAGATGTTCCGACTTTGTCCAAAATCTAATCATTTCACGTCAGGCCGAAATAAAACTTAAGTTTAAAATTTATTGATTTTTTCTTTATCCGTTTTTGAGTTTTCTTCAAATTTCGAAATTTACACATTTTCTCAAATATCTCGAATACGGTCCATTTTAGAGAAATTATTTATGGGACAAAAATTATAGAGAATTATATTACAAACAACTTTTGTTTAAACAATTTTTATAAAAAAAAATATTTTTTTACATTTTGTCAAATTTCTCGAATACGGACCATTTTAGGAAAATTTTGTAAATAACAAAAATTATAGATCATAAAATAATAAGTAACTTTTATTTAAAAAATTTTCTTCCCCAAACGTAAATAACAGATATATTTAATAAAATATAAAAATCACCACCTATAAAGTACCCCCCCAGATGTTCCGACTCTGCCCAAAATCTAATCAGCTCATTAGACGCTGGAATAAAGCTTAAGTTTGAAATTTGGTATTTTTCCGTGTATCGGTTCATGAGTTATGCGTTATACAGACACACACACACACACACACACACACACACACACAGACACACAGACACACACAGACATCATCGCGAAAATAGTCAAAACGGATTCAGGGGACCTCAAAACGTAAAAATCCGTCGAAAACTCGAGGTCGAAAAAAATCATGATTCCTATACTTTCCTTATATCTGTATACAGATAGGAAAGTAAAAATCTGATGTGTCCAACACATGACTTTCCTATCTAGTTATTATAGGCATTTTCCGGTTATTTTGTACAACCTATTGCAGCATCTCTATAAATGTTTAGAGGATAAACTAAATATATACAGTTTACACATACATCTACCACGAAACATTTTTCTATAGATTTTCATTGAAAACGAAAATACAGAAAAATTTAAATTTAGCACTTTTCCATTACGGTCCATTTTAGAAAAATCATGTATAAACAAAAATTATAGAAATCGATATCGCAAACAACTTTTAGTTCAACAATTTTCATAAAAATCAGAATTTTGCACATTTTGTCAAATTTCTCGAATACGGACCATTTCAGGAAATTTTGACATAAAACAAAAATTATAGATAATAATATTAGAAGTAACTTTTATTTGAACAATTTTCTTCTCCAAACATAAATAACAGATATATTCCATAAAATATAAAAACGGCCTCCCATAAAGTACCCCCCCAGATGTTCCGACTTTGTCCAAAATCTAATCATTTCACGTCAGGCCGAAATAAACCTTAAGTTTAAAATTTAATGTTTTTTCCTTTATCCGTTTTTGAGTTTTCTTCAAATTTCGAAATTTACACATTTTCTCAAATATCTCGAATACGGTCCATTTTAGAGAAATTATGTATAGGACAAAAATTATAGAGAATTATATTACAAACAACTTTTATTTGAACAATTTTTATAAAAAATTATGTTTTTTACATTTTGTCAAATTTCTCGAATACGGACCATTTTAGGAAAATTTTGCATAAAACAAAAATTATAGATAATTATATTAAAAGTAACTTTTATTTGAAGAATTTTCTTCTCCAAACGTAAATAACAGATATATTCCATAAAATATAAAAATGACCACCTATAAAGTACCCCCCCAGATGTTCCGACACTGCCCAAAATCTAATCAGCTCATTGGACGCTGAAACAAAGCTTAAGTTTAAAATTTGGTGTTTTTCTGTGTATCGGTTCATGAGTTATGCGTTATACAGACACACACACACACACACACAGACACACACACACACACACAGGCACACACACACACACAGACATCATCGCGAAAATAGTCAAAACGGATTCAGGGGACCTCAAAACGTAAAAATCCGTCGAAAACTCGAGGTCGAAAAAAATCATGATTCCTATACTTTCCTTATATCTGTATACAGATAGGAAAGTAAAAAGAGGATTCACTAAAAATTCATCTACGAGTGGTATTTTATGAATCTTGTGCTACTACTTCCGGTGTTTCAATTAATGACGTTCAGATGATCTGACCTGTAGTTCAAATCCTTTTGAACGTTGCTCCTGCTAACATTTCCAAAATGTATCGTCAAATTTTGGTTTGTTCCTCCCAGAGACATCTACAACAGATCTGTGAGACAGTAATTTGCGACACTGCTGATACTGCTAGCTTTGTAGCTACCAGGTGTATAGTAGAATTATTGTAATGTGAATGCTTCCAAACTTACCCACAATCTTACAAAATTATTGCAAACTATTTCTATGTCGGCGATGTGTTAACAGGATCTGATTATTCTTTATTGTTACCAAATTTTAAATGAAGGTCGTTCCCTCTTCGAAAGTGGGTTTTTAATAATTCATCAGTGTTAGTAAGCATTCAAAGTTCATCATTTGCTTCCGACATACCTTTCAAATGAAAGACATTGGCCGTGTTCATCGTCGTCAAACATGTTTTAAAAGCAAAGAAACATGTTTCATAAGCGGTTGGAATGACGCTGAACGATCATTTTTGTTTACGATTTGTTTTCTCAACCTCAAATCTGTCAAAAAATGGAATGACATTTGGTTGGCACAAAGAACGTTATGTGAATTGTTTACTTTAGTATTTTTTTAAAAAAATTGAGTTGAATTGATTTGTACAGTGAATTAGAGTTTATATAAGTACCCTTCTGAAAGTGGTTTTGACAATTTTACGGCGAAAAACCTACAACTTGTATTATTTTGGGTTGTAAAGTCATGATGTTTTTATTGCCTCTATGGATCTTGAATTCTACATACTTAGACTAATCAAAGAAATTGTAATAGTCATTTTATTAAAGGTAAAATACATTTTTTTGACACACAAATAAAAACATACTGTAACTAGATCATACTTTGAAGAGCAGAATGAGAATGCTATTTATTGTGTTTAATCAACTGTCTGGTCTGCACCAATAAATTAAAGGAACTCATGATACTAATAACATACATATCAAAAAGTGATCTTTTTACATATATTAAGGATACATAAAAGTGTTTAATAATAGAGACATCAAGTATGACTTTCCTATTTTTAGGGAAACAGAATTCCTTCAAAGTTAGTAATCATTTAAACTGGACTCCAGCCCAGAACTTGAGGCATGTGTCTCAAACCAGTTCAAAACTAACTGATTCGAAAAAGGAGGAAGAGATAAAAATGAAAATCAACCTGAAGTAAACTTTTATTTTTGAGTCATACCTAACATCATAAGTCCCGCTTTAGGCAAGACAAACCCACTTTCAAGTTATGTGTTCCATTGTCCCCAAAGAATGCAAGAATGTCCCGCTTTAAAAGAAAACGTGATCTGATTCAAAACATTTTTCAAAAAAGAGTGGTATCTCATATAAATATGTGCTAGTGAAAAAAACTTACTTAATTTGAAGTATCAGTATTGAAAGCCAAGCATAACATAAACAAGTCACGTCAACAGTTCCATTCCCATTTAAAAACTAAAATATAGAAAATCAGCCCACTAAACAAGTTTTATTTCGCTTTTCTAATTTCTAATAAATAAACATAAAATTATGTTATTTCACTTATTTTTAATACATTTTTTTATTATATTATTGTTTTACTTTTACTACAATCTTACTGTTGTTATTCTACATTAAAAATAATGAAAAATTGCTGTTGTCTTTTAAAATTTACAGGCTTCTTGCTGTGAGGTAAGAAATGATAACGTTTTATTACAAAAACCGAAAATTGTTAAAATAATCCCTATCTAATGCTTTACTTATTTTTTTACAAAGTATTTTTGATTTAGGTACTTAGGTGTTATACATTTTTGGTCATTGCTAATATTCATATTGAGTCTGAATTATTTTTATGTATTAATAAAATTTGTCTAGTATTATAGAGTTATACATACCTTATCGACAAACTATATACATTAATTCTTTTATAGGAATGATATATTTTGTATTGGAAATTAATAAATATACAAACTTAATGTTGTCATATAGGTAGAGCGACTTATTAGCAAAAATTATTTGAAATGTATACAGTAATGAGGTATTTTTTTAAAGGTTCAACAAACCAAGGTGGGCCCTTTTTAATGTAATTGCTTATATTCAATTTATTTTGTAAATAAAATGTCATACTTTTATTATTATTATTTATTTTTTAATGCCCTTTTGGCCTTATATACATTACATGAAAACAAAAACATCGGTGCAGTTTTGATAACAAAACTCGTCTGTTTTGAATAACTGTGCTAAAACTATATAATATGTAGGTATGTTATATTATCCATATTCCTTACTGGTGGAATCCCATTAACGTCCAAATGAAATAATTTAAGCATACGTGTATGTATCTACGTCTGGAATTAATTTTATTTTCTTCAAATAGGTACCTCCATAAATACAATATTATATTAAAATACAACTTAACTAATCAACTCTATTAGGGTATAAAACCTTAAAAATATAAATAAATAAACAAACACATAACCTAACAAAATGCCAAAAGACGGATTTGACAGGGGTTCAAGGTCAATTTTATGCTTTTAAAGCAAACAAGCGAGTTTATTTTCGCTTTTATGCTTCTTCAAAAGCGCTGCAGCGGTTGACAGTTCATCGTCACCGCTTACTCAGCGTTACAACATGTTTGACGACGATGAACACGGCCATTGGCTTTTTGATGTTGTCCTAAATCCGATTTTCTTATATTTTTAATTCAACCAATACATCTTCCTAGAACAGTAACCAAAATATTAATATTTTTAGAAAAATTAGAGTAGAGTCAATCTGTTTCTCTAGACACTCAATGATTGTCACATCCTCTCAAAATGTTTTTTGTAAATTTTCTGACATTGATAACCTGTGATAGAGATACAAGTTTATACTGTCAAAATAACATTTATTGTCAAGTTAAAAGTAATAATTCTAAAATATTGTTTAAAATGCGTATACCTTCAGATATAATTGTAATAATATTTGTTATAACAATACCATTATTAGCAACAATGATAACAATGCACACGAAATACATGCCATTGAGGAAGATGCAAGATATGATGGCTTTGGGTAAGTACTTTTATTTTTATTATTCTATTTAATGATTAGTCCAATCCACTAGATCCTTAAACTTTTTTCAGCTTTTATCGCTGCATTTACGATGATTTCCATTTTTTGGGAAACTCTGCTATATCTGGTGATCTAAGAGGCAAATTAGTAGGGGCTCTTCTTTCTATCTATGCACCATCTAGCTGTAGCCAAATTTTCCGTCTAATTCCCAAAGAAATGTACTTTAAAACACTCTAGAAATATATCTTCAAAAATCTGTCTTTCTATCATTCCACCATAAACATTTAACGACCATTGGTTTTGTCTATTCATAAATCAGTTATTATTGAAAGTAGATTCATCAGTAAATAGTATTTGACCAAAAAATGGTTCATCTTCTCCTTGTTTTCTTTTCAAAAATCTTGAACAGAATTCTTTCTGCTTACGCTTTTCATAAGCAACAGTACCAGTTTCCCGAAATCTTCTTAAGTCTTTCAAAAACTTTTTCCTGGGGTGATTGAGGAAGGAAAATCCTGCTACTTAACTTCTTTAACGTGAAATGTTCACCTATGGGTTTAAATTCTCTTTCAATTAAGTAAAATCAAATTTCTTTAGAGCTATCTGCAATACTTACGGTTCCCTTAAACCTATTTTAATTTCAGGTTGGAATTCGTTATCAAGAGCAACTTATCAACCATCCACTGATCTGCCTTTTGATGGACAATGCGTGATAAATTTTACAGGTCTAATTTTTCAAACGTCTTCATATGTAGCTTTATTCCAGCCAGTTAACTGTGAATTTTGGGATATTGGATCCAGAAATATTAGCTTTTTTAGACTAGCTGAGACACATATTCAAATTGAAGGGCATTGCCAGTGTCGTGGAAAAAAATATCCTGCGAATAGTAAGAAAATCCTATTCTTAATTCTAAATTCTATAGAGTTTAGTTCAAAAGAATGTTTGATGTTATCGATAAATATAAAAAAAAAATAGTAATGGCAATACAGTGAGCTGAAAACTAGGAACTAAAATTATGTTTTTATGTTTTATATACCTAATTTCTATATTATTTAATGCTTAGAAACTGATACTGAAATACAGAAAACTAGTAGACGTATGAAGAAAACGAATCCATCATACACAGCAACAACAAGAACAGCCTTAGAAGGTACAACTATTTCTATATTGTTTTTAATTTAAAAAATGCCAATACAGAGTACTCAAGGTATGCCAGTTTTTAAGTTGAGTTTAATTGTTATTTAAATATACAGAACCTGGTACTAAAAATCTGCGAACTACTGATGGTATTCAGAAAATGAAATCAACACAGAATCCAAGAGGAACGAATACTCTAAAAGGTGTATCCATTTTTGTATTGTATTCTATAATATTAATGTCATTATTTATTATACAGATACTGGTACAGAAGTGCTTCAAACTACTGAGGGAGAGAATAACATGAATATATCAGAAAAGCCAATAGCAACACAGCTTACACAAGGTATATCATCAGGTTTTAACTTGTATTCAATTTTATATCAATGATATATTAATTTATAGGTCTTGGTACTGAAAGAGTACGAACTACTGAAGCTACTGAGAGAACGAAATCATCACAGGCTCGTGATTTAGAAGGTAGATTTGATGTTAAACTTTATTTTATTTTATATTATTGAAAGTGATATTGATTCTTGGTATGAAGGCTGCAAAAAAGGCCATCAAGCTTTGTGTTTCGCCAAATCTTGCAGCACTGCTGTCTTGTATTTCTGTCTTGACTCGACCTTTGCCTCTTCATTTTCTCTTGAGGCATATTCCACGCTTTACACCATGTCTGTTTTGTTCCATCTGTTCCAGATGGCCTAACCAGGTCTAGCGTCTTCAATAATACTACAATTTTTTTTCTTTGTTCATTATAGAATGCACAAATTTAAATGTCCACTTTTCTTCACAATATTTTCCTTTCTGAGGTATCTAGCTTACTTTGTTGTGTCTGGTTTCGCTTTTTTAGAGTACTGTTGGTCTTATTACTGTTTTATACAATAGTGTTGTTGTTATCATCAAAATCTTCGTTTAATTTATCATTTGGTGTATCTTTCCAACTGTTACATTTAGTTTTATATTATTAATGTTAATATTTTATACACAGAAATTGCTACAGAAGTGACGCAAACCATTAGGAGCATGGATAATACAAATTCATCAGAGAAACCAATACTAACACAGGTTACTCAAGGTATATTATCAAGGTTTAACTTATATTATATTTATTGATATTTAAATTTGCAGAACTTGGTACTAAAAGACTTCTAACCACTGAAGAAGCCACTGCGAAAACGAAATCATCACTGACTCCTGACTCAGAAGGTAGATATGATTTTAAATTTCATTTTATTTTTTTAATACTCACAAAAACGAAAATCACTTGCGTATAGCAAAAGTGTCTAGCATTAGAGAATATCATAATTGCCTGCTTGTTGTTTTGGCAATTCTGAGAAATTCGCTTAGCACTTTCGACTGAAAGTTAGAAAATAACCCATCCTCCTGTTCTTACGCTCAATGATCCACAATGCTGTACGCTTTAATATGGTGATAATTGCCGATGCAGCGTTGTATTTAAAACAAAATGTCTATTGCAGATGAAAATGTTCAACTATAGCATTGAGAATAGAAAGAACCTTTGGTATTGACTTAGACAGCATATAACGGCTAGAAAGTTCAGTTGTGATATTTTACCAGATAGAAAGGTTTTTCTTTACCATTTTTAATGTACCAATAAGTCAAAAATGACATTTACCCTGAGTTACCTTGCCATAGCAGCTATTGTTCAAGAGCTACAAATTGGTGAAGGTTTTTTACCAACAGATACATCAAAATGTATAACATAACAGCTTTTCACTTAGTTATATTTAATTTCATATTATAGATGGTATATATATCTTATATATTTTATAAACAGATCTTGGTGTAGAGGAGCTCCAAACTAATGAAGCAATTGAGAAAACAAAATCGCCACAAAATCCAGTTATAACGGAGACAATAGAAGGCAAGTAAATTTAATTTTGATTTTATATTATTAACATTTAAATTGTATACACAGACCTTAGTGTTCAAGGATTGCAAAGTAGTGAAAGCGTTGAGAAAACGAAATTAACACAGAATCCAATAGCAACGAAGACTTTTGGAGGTATGACAGTGTTTATGATATTATATTTTGATTTGTATACAGTCTGATTGTTACAGATTTTTCCGAAACAATTAATGAAGCTCAATCGTCTAAGAAAGAAGACAGTAAAATTCAATCTAAAAGTGATATTTACTTTGACACAAAAGAGACTACGAAAGAAGGCAGTGAAATCCAATCTAAAAGTGATATGTACTTTGACACAAAAGAGACTACGAAAGAAGGCAGTGAAATCCAATCTAACAATGATATGTACTTTAACACAAAAGAGACTACGAAAGAAGGCAGTGAAATCCAATCTAAGAATGATGATATGTACTTTGACACAAAAGAGCCTACGAAAGAAGGCAGTGAAATCCAATCTAAAAATGATATGTACTTTGACACAAAAGAGACTACGAAAGAAGGCAGTGAAATCCAATCTAAAAGTGATACGTACTTTGACACAAAAGGGACTTCTGATTTTAGAAAACATAAAGTTAAATCTAATTCGTCATTAACCGAAACCCCATCAACAATAAGTTCTTTTTACAACAAACAGGAGTCCAACAGCAACAATACAGAAATTGAAATCTCTGACGCAGAATTTGAAGGTTCCTCATCTTCTGGAATATCGCTGGATAGTGTACAAGTACAAGATGAATCAAAATCTTCATTTAGCGCTTCTAATGAAGGTACTTCTGAGTATATTAAACATGAAATTACACCACCCATGCCTTTAAACGTACCAAATATACCACCAATTTTTATTACAAGAGAATCTAAAAAAGTTTCGACCAGAGCTGGAGTTATGAATACGCAATCAAAGGGTGATATGATGATATTAACTAAAAAATTGTATAATAATTATAAAAAAGAAGGAAATTTAAGTGTTGGTTTTGATTATAGTCACGAAAACACAGCAAATATCTATGCAGAAATTGAAAAATCTAATTCTGAATATAAAAGATTTATAGCCTTGCTTTTTAATAAAAACCAGAATAATTCAGGATCAGCACTTTCAATCGACAGTTCAGAAGTTGATTTAGTAAGCATACCTGAAGAGACATCGATGTATGACAGCATTATAACCAAAGAGACACCATCATCAAGCTCGGCATCATTTGAGAACATACACATCCCTACACAAATTGAAAAACCGATATCCACAGGAGGATCAGTTTTAAGTAGAGGAGAAACGTCAAAAAACAGTGAATTTATGTCTTTATTTTCAAGATACCTGAAAGAAAATATCAACATTTTTACCACAGAAATGTCTGAAAACTTATTAACTAAAGGATACCTGAATAATAGAGGGAAAGAATCTGAAATAATTTCTAATAAAGTAAAAATACCTAGTTATCTTACATCAGATTGTAGTAGTTCTATATTAGAAGGCATAGCTTCTGATATAAACCAAGAATACAAATCTGATTCCCAATACATCAACTCATTATCTACTGGTTATTCATATCACAAAAAAGAAACAGAAACTGAACAAGTTAGTTTAGAACATGAAACTATAAAATCAAGCGCAGTAACTTTGTTCAATCAAGATATTAGTGAATCAGAATCACAGAAACAATATTCCGTTTTAGGAAAGACATATTCAAGTTTACAGAACTTTGGTTCCTCATCTACAGAACAACCCAGTTACAGTAGCGATACATCGGAAAATGTATCTACAGATATTGAAAAATTTGGTTCAATATCTTCGAAAACATCGTTGCTATTTAGTAGTACAGATCAAACTCAGAACGTATCACAATTAACCGAACTGTATTCCAAAGAAGAATCGAGTAATCTATCTAGAGAAATTGAAAGATATAGTCCAGAATATGGTGTAGAAGAAGTAGCATCTGGATCATCGGAATATCTTATCAAAAGAAATATTTATAGTAAAGATTCATCCAGTAATATCCCTATAGAAACGTCTGAATCAGATTTACCAAAAAGTAGCGAATTTTCATCTTCAAGTTACCCAAAAAATCAAACAAAAATATTTACTGTTGAAGCTACGTTAGATAGGTCGGACTATGCTAGATCTACATTAACAGATACCTCTATTACCAACAAAGAAACAGATTCAAGCTTTTCATCTACAGGATACTCAAGTTATTACAAGAATAAATTAGCAAGTGATTCTACAGAAGTGACGATCAGTTCTCTTCTATTTTCTACAGTAGGAAGATCAGAATCTGAAAAGTCTCAATCAATTGGATTTTTTCCTATTGGCGAACAAGAATTCGGTTCAATATCAACTGCATATTCCAGTTATAGTAGAGAAAATTTCATAACAGTTACAAATAATTCAAAAGAAATCTCCAGAACTTCTGCTAGTGGAACTGCTTCAGGAATATCTGAATTTGAGATATTTTTATCAACAGATTCTTCAAATTTGTATCAAAGTAATACGGATATCATTTCACAATCCCTTGGTTTTTCATCTACAGGATATTCTGGTTATCCTATGAAAGAATCTCAAAGTATATCTGCTGATCCACCATTAAGCGATGTATTGTATTTCACAGAAAGTTCTGAACTACCACTCTCAGAAGATATATCTAATAGGGCACTGGAAAATGTGATTACAACAGCAGATACTTCTAGTATTAGTAAACATGAAACCTTATCATCTACAACAAGTTCTCTGTACAGTAAACAAGACTCTAATAGTAATCCACCATTCAGTGTTATATTGTATTCTGAATATTCATATTCCACAGAAACTTCTGAACAACTACTCTCAGAAGATTTATCTAATCAGGCAATGGGAAATGTGATTACAACAGCAGATACTTCTACTATTAGTGAACATGAAACCCTATCATCCACAAGTTTTCTGTACCGCAAACAAGATTCCAATAGTAATCCACCATCCAGTGTTGTAATGTATACTGGATATTCATATTTCACAGAAAGTTCTGAACTACTACTTTCAGAAGATATATCTAATCGGGCACTAGGAAATGTGATTACAAAAGCAGATACTTCTACTATTAGTAAATATGAAACCCCATCATCCACAACAAGTTCTCTGTACAGTAATGAAGAGTCCAATAGTAATCTACAATCCAGTGTTGTAATGTATTCAGGATATTCATATTCCACAGAAAGTTCTGAACTACTAATTTCAGAAGATATATCTAATAGAGCACTGCGAAATGCGATTACAATAGCAGATACTTCTACTATTAGTAAACATGAATCTCTATCATCTACAACAAGTTCTCTGTACAGTAAACAAGATTCCAATAGTAATCCACCATCCAGTGTTGTATTTTATTCTGGCTATTCAACTTATTCTACAGAAAGTTCTGAACTACTACCCTCAGAAGATATATCTAATAGGGCATTGGGAAATGTGATTACAACAGCAGATGCTTCTACTATTAGTAAACATGAATCTATATCATCTACAATAAGTTCTCTGTACAGTAAACAAGAGTCCAATAGTAACCGTGCAGAATTGGAAAGTTCTTTATCTTTTGGAATGTCACTTGATAGTGTACAAGTGCAAGATATATCAGAATCTTCATTTAGTATTCCAAGCGATGGTTCTTCTGGAATATCTGAGTATATGAATTCTATATCATCAAGTAGTGAATAATAATTGAAGTCAAGTATATTAGTATATTATCTTCAGGAAGCCGTTATAGTGCAGGATATTATATTTACTGAAGTATTACTAAAAATACAGTCTTCAATGGCTTTCATGATTTAATCTTCTATAGTTTACACAGAAACGAGCAGATCCATCTTTCTTAATTACTAGGATTACAGTGAGCATCAGGAACCAGCAGCTTCTTCAATAATATTTGCATCCATTATGTCCTATATCATATTAGCTACTTTTTCTGTCTAGCAAATGGTAGTCTTCTAGATGCCTGCCTTATTGGACTTGCATCGCCTATGCTGGACAAGATTGTAGATTTTCCTGTTTCGAAAATGTCACAGTTGGTATTTATAAATTCTTTGACTTTTTTTAGTTCTTCAACTGTTAAGGTAGTTATAATTTTTAACCAGCTCTTTCACAAAGCTCTAGCGTCAACTGAGTTACCATTTTTTCACCGATATACAGAACCCTTTTATTGTCCTTTCTTTATTTTGACTAGTCTCTTCGATAAATTGGCAACCCTTACTGGAATTCCTGTAGACTCTTATTATATTTCTGACCAAGAATCTTTAGTTGACTTAGAAACACTTGTTTCCAATGCTGCTGGCCATACTTTGTCTCCAAAGCTTGGACCGAGCCGCAGCTTCAAATTAGAGTCTATATGTTTCCCATCAAACGTGGGTTGCTTAAGGGTCTTGCTGGTATGGTTTTATGATACTGGGTTTCAAATGTGGCATGGTAAGGTTATAGATGGAGACGTGGTAGTATTTTCAGCTTTACGGTTGCTTACCGAAGCTTGGTTACGAATTCTTCTATCTAACTCAACCATTTTAGTTCTAATTTAATAACATTTATTAAACGATAATGTTGACTTTATCACGAAATGTTCAATTTTGTTAATAAAAATTATTTATAAATTATAAAATTTATTTTATTTGAGTTCTTAATCACATATTTAGTCTCATAGATACTGTTACTTTCTGATTTTCATCGTGATTCCATTTCAATGTCAATCAACCTCTAAAAGATGCGTTTATTCTCAGACTTTCCATTCGACACGGTAAAAACAATCTAGATGTAAAAAAAGCCACTGTTAATGGATGAGAACACATTTGTAGAATCCAGTCAACATAATGGGCGCTTATCATTGATGGATGTTGAGTGCAGATTCTTGTACACGTCGACAAAAACTTACTGAAAATACGATGCCGGATAAATCTTATCAAGAATACAAAAGCTTATCCAACTGGTGGTTTGACTTAGAGTGATCAACCGCTCGGAAAAGCGAAAATTTACTTGAGCTGTTTATTTTTGGGAAAGCAATTAAATAAAGATAGAGTATTTTTAAATCAGTGGTATTATAAAAAAATCTGATGTGTCCAACACATGACTTTTCTATCTAATTATTATAGGCATTTTCCGGTTATTTTGTACAACCTATTGCAGCATCTCTATAAATGTTTAGAGGATAAACTAAATATATACATTTTACACATACATCTACCTCGAAACATTTTTTTATAGATATTCATTGAAAACGAAAATACAGAAAAATTTAAATTTAGCACTTTTCCATTACGGTCCATTTTAGAAAAATCATGTATAAACAAAAATTATAGAAATCGATATCGCAAACAACTTTTAGTTCAACAATTTTCATAAAAATCAGAATTTTGCACATTTTGTCAAATTTCTCGAATACGGACCATTTCAGAAAATTTTGACATAAAGCAAAAATTATAGATAAAAATATTAGAAGTAACTTTTATTTGAACAATTTTCTTCTCCAAACATAAATAACAGATATATTCCATAAAATATAAAAACGGCCTCCCATAAAGTACCCCCCCAGATGTTCCGACTTTGTCCAAAATCTAATCATTTCACGTCAGGCCGAAATAAACCTTAAGTTTAAAATTTAATGTTTTTTCCTTTTTCCGTTTTTGAGTTTTCTTCAAATTTCGAAATTTACACATTTTCTCAAATATCTCGAATACGGTCCATTTTAGAGAAATTATGTATAGGACAAAAATTATAGAGAATTATATTACAAACAACTTTTATTTGAACAATTTTAAAAAAAAAATATTTTTTTTACATTTTGTCAAATTTCTCGAATACGGACCATTTTAAGAAAATTTTGCATAAAACAAAAATTATAGATAATTATATTAGAAGTAACTTTTATTTGAAGAATTTTCTTCTCCAAACGTAAATAACAGATATATTCCATAAAATATAAAAATGACCACCTATAAAGTACCCCCCCAGATGTTCCGACTCTGCCCAAAATCTAATCAGCTCATTGGACGCTGAAACAAAGCTTAAGTTTAAAATTTGGTGTTTTTCTGTGTATCGGTTCATGAGTTATGCGTTATACAGACACACACACAGACACACACACAGACACACACACACACACACACACACACACACACACACACACACACACACAGACATCATCGCGAAAATAGTCAAAACGGATTCAGGGGACCTCAAAACGTAAAAATCCGTCGAAAACTCGAGGTCGAAAAAAATCATGATTCCTATACTTTCCTTATATCTGTATACAGATAGGAAAGTAAAAATGTACGTAATTTTATTGATTTGATTTACACAGCATGTCGGTATAGGGATCGTGACTGGTTTTCTATATAAAGAAAATTTGTTATAGTTTTTCCTTAGGTTTATTTAAAAATTAATTCGTTTTTTTTTGGGATTTTGTTGACTCTGCTTTTTTGTTCTTCTTTTTCTTGCTTCCTATTAAGGAAATCAAAAACGAAAGCCTCCATTTCAATGTCATCGAATTTTTAGGTTCAGTGGCATTGGCAAGGAATATTGTGTCGTTTCTGAAACATTTCGAAATGCCATCTCCACAAAAAAATAAAATGTCAGTGAGGAAATGGAAGCTCGTCAAAACAAGGACTATCTGTCTTCAAATTAATTCAAAATATAAGATGTATTGCACGAGATGCTACAGTCTGATTAAAGCATAGATTAAAGACCCAACCTAGGAAATACCCTGTATTAGAAAACTATAACTAAAAATCTAAACAGCACTAAAATTCTGAAGTAAAGGTTTATTATTTTAAAATAATTATAATTTCTAGATAGAATAACGACAGAATTCATGGTCGCCATTTTATCTAGTACCTACTTATAAAATTTGGCAACTTTGGATAATTTTAACAAATAAAACAACACATTATCGCGTTTACTTAGTTTGCAAGTTGTAAAATTAACAAGCAGCGGTCTCTTTCATCGAACAAAGCTTTTGTCCTAAATTTGTTTGTTAGTGATTGTTCATTTAGTTTCCAAACTATTTAGTAATCATGTTAAAAGCGGTATTTTATGGTAGACACAGCTTGAGCTCATTATTTGTTAGGAAAAAGTAGTGAGGTCACTATTTATTTCTTGTAAACTATAGAAAATATAATACAACAACCAGATCTCCTTTGTAAATACCTGCAAACATATAAAAAGAAAAACTTTAGCTAAAACATTTGTATTTAAGTATGTCATATTGAACAACAAATATTAGAAATTAAAAATTTAAAAAACGTGCAGATGCCATCACCATATCTTAACCAAATTTATATGGGACCACCTCTGAGGTACCCCCTTACTAACAAAAAAAGAATCATTGAAATCGGACACCGTGTTAAAAAATTATCGCTGAACATACATAAAAAAAATATTGCGACGAATTGAGAACCTCCTCCTTTTATGAAGTCGGTTAAAAATACAAATTTTGTACGTTGGAGATAATAATCTCTAACTAAAATAACCATTTGGGTACAGTATATTTTTATCGTTTTTTATTTTTACAAAATAAAAAATTCTGTTCATTAAAACTTATCCCCCATACAGCGATTCATGAAGAATTTTCGTGTTATTTCAAGGATTCAATGTAAAACTTAAGTTGACGTCTCTTTCACCCACCCCTCACTAATTTCGGAGTTTCTTAGTTCGTCCTGAATTATGGACAAATTCTTCAGGAGTTTCTATTTTAAGCACGTCTTCATAACTCTGGAAAACCCCGCAAGAACTTAATTAGAAGGTTTCAAAGGACCTCCAGTAAATTCGGTTCTCCTTCTGCTCACACTCTATATTAATTCGGCTGAATCCTTAGTATGCGCTCGAGTTACATATATATTTTACTTCAAAAACTTCATAAATGTGCTTTAAATCGCAAATCCTTTGTTCTATCAGGTTTAATTAAAATTTTTAGGTAAATAAAATATGAAATACCGCAGGGTTAAAAATATTAATTTAAGTATATGATGCTGTAAGGGAGTTCTTAATCGTCTGAATGTTATACGGACAAACCAATCGAATTTAGTATATTTTTTCTGCGACCCACTTAAGTAAATCTACAAAATTTTTGCCCCAAAAATTGTTGCCCAACAGTTTCCCATTTACAAGGGAAATTTAATAAAAGACAATAGATCAGTAAATAAAAAATTATAATAAAAGTAAAAAAAAGTAGAAAATAGTGTAAACTTATGAATTTAAAGATAAGCTCTTGAAAGTTATCAAATTCTTCCAGCTCTGTTACTTTGATTGAATTATCGATTTTATTTTATAGTAGTAAATATTTGTTTTATCCGTAGTCACACTCTAATTTTAAACAGTTTTGAACACTGATATCGAATAAGATTTTACAATCCAATGGGTAAATACAGAACTTTTCCTACAGAAGTTGATGTAAAATAAAACTATTCAAGTAAACTTGAAAAAAATCGACGAAATAATGTAATTTAAAATTTTGGCAGTAGCGCAAAATTCGAGTATTTGATGATAACGTAGGGAAATTTAAAATTATGGTGTATGTGCTTTTTATTTTAAATTATGGTGGAGGAACCTTGTTATTTCAAACTATTAAATTAAAACGTATCAAATTACACACGACCGGAAATTATTTTTCTAAAATAGACCGTAACGGAGAAATTAAAAAAAAAAGTGTATGTATAAGAATTAGTATACTTATTACCGTGTCCCATCTATGAATTTTTGAAAAATTATCTTCAAATTGAGATTTATCAACCACTTTGGAATTTATATAGGTAATAAACGCATTATGTTATTAAATAATGAAATGAAATTAAGTTAGTTATATATGAATTCAGCTTTACTACATTTTTTATAAGATGTACAATAACTTTTCTAAAATTTAATAAATATTAAAATAAAATAGAATCTGCAGTACAAAAAAAAATGTTAATCAGATTTGGTGAATCAGTTGGTGAACCAGTTTTTGTCGAAAAATATACTATCGTCAGCAGATATGATAGAAGTAATACAGACCATGGTGGAACTCTAATTTTATCCTTAGACAAGGACTTTTCTGCTGTATCTAAATACGACTTTCTACAAGCTGAAAATTTCTTCGAATTTTCCATTGTAAACAACAAAAACATTGATTTGTTTATTATTTGTATTTATAGAACACCTAAATCAAATGTTCACCTCTTTCTAGAGAATCTTCTTAATCTACTTGACGCATTGCCTATAAAAAGTAAGAAAATTTTATGCGGCGATTTTAATATTGACTTTGCTAATGTATGTGCTACTCAAAAGTCTTTGATCAATATTTTTGAATCATTCAGTCTCACTATGCACGTAAATTCTCCAACTAGAATCACAGAAACAACATCTACAATAAAATTATAGATTACGTAGTCTCTGATTTTAAACCCGTTGATGTAGAGCACCAAGTAATTAGCTCAGGTCTCTCAGACCACGAAGCAGTATTTGCCAAATTTTTGATACCCCGTACAGCTCCAAAAAAGTCCGTCAGCTACGTAGAATTTTCTCTAAGCATAATTTCAAAAATTTCTATAATTTATGTCGAACTACTGATTGGAATGGTCTTTCTGAAGATATTGACTCTAAATTTTTAGACTTCTTAAATAAAATAATTATGTGTTTCAATACAGCTTTCCCCCTTCGCCCCATTAAAACTAAATGTCATAAATCTTGGACAACTAAAGGAATAAGAACATCATCTAAAAATATGAGGTCACTCATGTATATTAAAAAGTACACAGATAATCCCCTAATATTAAACTATATCAACAACTACAGAATATTGTATCGGAAAATCACCAAATCTGCTAAGAAAAACTATTACAAAAATCGCATCGCAAGAGCTAAAAACTCCTCCAAAGAAACCTGGTCTATAATAAATGACTTAAGGAATAAAACCCGTTCTTCAAACAGTGTAAATCCTAGCCCAGATGAACTAAACAATTATTTCGTAAATGTAAGTAAAAATATCAAATCTAACATAGCTCCGAGTCAGGATGCTCTCTTCTTCCTCCTACCTACTAAAAGGATCACTGAAAGTTTCTTCCTAAGACCAGCAGACAAGCATGAACTAGTGCAAACCATAAACAACATCCAAAATAAATTTTCCTGTGGAATTGATGGCCTGTCCACCAAAATATTTCTAAATATACCGGATGTAGTAATCAACATTTTAACTTCACTGAATAATGAATCCTTTGAAATTGGTCTCTTTCCTAACTGTCTAAAAACAGCTATAATAATCCCACTTCATAAAGGTGGCGACAAAACCAAAACCTGTAACTATAGACCTATCGCGTTATTGCCTACCTTATCGAAGATAGTAGAACGGCTAATGAAAAACCGTCTTTTGCCCTTTCTTTTCAAGCATAACATCCTCACAGCTCATCAGTATGGCTTTCTACCTAAAAAATGCACTAGCGACGCAATGTTTTCCGTTCTTAATGAAATATACACATCACTTAATGATAAACTTTTCACCGCTTCAGTATTTTGTGACTTCGCAAAGGCCTTCGATTGTGTAAATCATGATATTTTAATTAATAAGTTACAAGTTTATGGCATACGGGGTTCTCCTTTACAATGGTTTAAAACTTACCTAGAAAATAGAAATCAACAGGTGCGGGCGAATGGTGAGGATTCTACAAATCTAGCAATAAGCAGTGGAGTACCTCAAGGATCAGTATTAGGTCCAATTTTGTTTTTATTATTCATCAACGACATCACAGACTTAAGAATAAGTGGTAGAATTACTTTATTTGCTGATGACACCAGTGTAACCTGGAATCATTCTAACATGCAGACATTACAATCTATCATAAGTGAAGATCTAGTGACTATTAAGTCCTGGTCTGATTCGAATGGACTTTGTTTCAACACCAGTAAAACTGTAGCATTGTCTTACAGAGGTACTTTACAACCTATAACTTTAAACAATAATCTGATCCAAACGGTGACTTCAATCAAGTTTTTAGGTCTTTATATAGACGATTCTCTAAAATGGTCTGCTCATATAGATACCTTAGCAAAAAAATTATCCTCCGCATGTTTTGCCATTAAATCGGTTTCTAAAGAGCTGACTCCTTCTACTGCATTAATAACCTACTTTTACTTATTCGAATCTCACCTTCGCTATGGTTTACCTTTCTGGGGTTCTTGTAGCTTATACCTTTTCGAATCTATTTTTAAACTGCAAAAAAGAGCAATCCGCTATGTATTTGGTTTAAGTAGTAGGACACATTGCGAAAATTACTTCAAAAATTTCAAAATTCTAACCCTTCCTGCTCTATTTATTTTCGAATCCGTCTGCTTAGTTCGCAAGCACATTCAAAATTTATCCGTAAGACCGACTCGTAGATATCCTACAAGAAATTTAGAGACTGATGTTTATTTAACAATGCCCACTTCTGACCTATTAAAACATTCCATTACCTACAATGCCAAAAAATTGTATAATAACCTTCCGATGCAATTAAAATCTATAAATACATACGATAAGTTCCGAAGACTGGCTAAAGCTTTTCTTCTAGAAAGACCATATTACACAGTAGCAGAATTTTATAACGTACCTTAGACATTTGAGTTCCACATACAATGGCATTAATTAAATAATTAAATATTAAAGTTTAAATTTAAAAATTAAATTAGAATAATTATAATGACGGATATTGCATATCCATTGCAATTGTTATTCCTATTTTGTCTGTTTGTTTCTGTTTGTTTTTTCTGCTGTTTAGTTATTTTTATAATATGTTTAGTATTTAAGTTACAAGCTTTGTCTATAAAATTTTTGTAAATTTTTTTACGACAATAAAGCATATCTCTCTCTCTCTCTCTCTCTACCAACTACCACAGATAAAACATTACGACTTATCCCTCCTTTATGAGAGATCCTTCTGTTAATTCAGATGTTAAACCTAAATAATTTTGGTGTCGGTTAGCCTACATTTAACGTCCCCCAGTGCTATAAATATTCACGGGTCAGACGTCAGTCTAATTTCCGGCGTGAAAATTCGGATAAAAAGGTCAAAAACAGGGACCCTCAACCACTTTTGTACGAAATTTATCGCAAAGACTCAAGTACTAAACACGTAAAAGTTCTACAACATGCTTTAATTTAGTAGTAGTCATGCCTACAGTAATTATTTCATGTAGGTAGTTTGAAAAACAGCGTTCCCAATGACAAAAAACTTATTTTATAATTTTGTTTTACCCTTAAATGGACAGTGGTAAACAAATTTAAAAACGAGATTTTTTTAAACATTATAAGAGAAACATTGTTAAATAAACGTTTGATATACACCGTGTTCCACGTAAGGCGGGCATTACAACTTTATGGAGAATAAATTAATTTGTATTTTCGCCATTTTCTGAGTATACATAATCGAATATGCTCTTTTGAATTAAAATAAAATGAACTCTGTGCAACTTCCGGTTATACCGGAAGTGACCACTAACTTCGTTATTTTAAAGGGAATACCCCACAACGATACCCCATTTGCCTATTCTAGTTATAACAGATTTGGCGTTATTCAATTTTTTTTCTACATTTTTAGTCGCCGGTAGACATTTTCTTAAAGTCGTCTATCTCAGGTACTATATCTATCAGATACTTAAAATTTTAACCAGAGGATGTATTTCTTGAGAATATTTAGTTATTCATTATTTGTTGTACGGGGTGTTTGCAAATTATTTTTAAAAATGAAATTTTTTAAACATAAAAAACTTTTTTATTTTAAATTAAACACCATATATATTTTTTAAATTTTAGATTCAGCATGAAATTCTGTAAACAATGATACCCCATTTGCCTATTCTAATTATAGTGTATTTGGCGTTATTCAGTTTTTTATAAACTTTTATATGCCGGTAGACATTTGCTTTTTTAAATTTACTTGTACATCGTTTGTTCGACTGTGTGTTTGGAAATTATTTTAAAAAATAAATATTTTAAACATGAAAATTTTTTTTATTTTAAATGGAAAATCCTGTATATTTTTATTTCATTTTGTTCAGAAAATTATTCTTCATTGATCTTCATTTGCACTATTAATTCCCTATAATTATCTCTCGCCAATTTTAAGAAAATTTAAATTTAAATTTTACGCATGCACCTACATAATATAGTATAGTTTTACATTTTAATTTTTTATCTTAGTATGCCGTGGAAATATGCTAAACAACAATCTGTCAACAAACTGAATTGTCATATTTCTATGTATTTAAGTTGTGTATTTTTTGCGTTCAAAATATGGAAAATATTGAAGAATATACCAACCAAGATATTCTTAATTTATTTTACATTCATGGAGAATGTAATCGAATCAAAAGTAGAACCTGCCGCATGTTTAATGAACGATACCCTCATTTACCACCAATGAACAGACAGAAATTTGATAGAATCGAAGCTAACTTTTTGAATAATTTTAAACAAAACTCGGGAAGAAACCGTCAACATTATGTCCGAGATGAAGAAGTTAATCTAATTAACGTATTAGGGTATTTTACTGCGTATCCTCACGCCTCCATTAGAATGGCTCAAGATAATTTAAATATTAGTCGAGGGTCAATACAACAAATTTTAGCACTAAATAAATGGCATCCCTATGCACAAAGAAAAGTTCATGAGTTGCGAGATGGTGATCAAATAAGACGAACTGAATTATGCGAATGGTTATTGGTACGAATTCAAGAAGATCCCGAGATTTTAAACAAAATTTTGTGGTCAGACGAGTCGAAATTTACACGTAAAGGGATCATCAATCGCAAGCAATGTCATTTCTGGGCAAACGAAAATCCACATTTTTATCGTGAAGCACAATTTCAGTACGAATTTAGTTTTAATGTGTTTGCAGTGATCGGTTTTGGAAGAGCTTTTTATTACATTTATAATGAAAGACTGACCTCAGAAAGATACATTAGAATTCTTAGAGAAGTAGTTGCCGACATTTTAAACCAGCTACCAAATAATAATTTTTGGTACCAGTTGGATGGTGCCCCAGCACATTCAACATACTATGTAAATCAAGAAATTACAGCACTCTTTGAAGACCGATGGATAGGTCCAAATGGTCCTTGGCTTTGGCCTGCAAGATCGCCAGATCTAACTCCTGTTGATTTTTTTTATGGGGTCATATTAAAAATTTAGTGTACTCTACCCAAATTAATACTAAAGAAGAATTAGAGCAAAGAGTTCGGAATGCCTTTAACGAGTTAGATGGTGAAATTATTCGTAAAGCAACAACTAATCATGTTGAAAAAAGATTGTTAAAATGTTTAGAAGCTAACGGGGGGCATTTTGAACATTTGATAAAATGATTTTTTTTAAAGCATGTGCTTTTAATAAAAATTGTTTTTAGTTAGTATGTACCTTATCATTAAAAAAATTTAAACTTTTTAAACGACATATTTTGTTGCAGAAAACTGTAAATGTTTTTAAAAGTACATCCTATCTACTACTTCTGGCTAAAATTTCAAGTATCCAACAGAAATAGTACCTGAGACAGTCGACTTTAAGAAAATGCCTACCGGCGCGACGACTAAAAATTAAAAAAAAATGAATAACGCCAAATCCGCTATAATTAGAATGGGCAAATATGGTATCATTGTTTACAGAATTTCATGCTGAATCCTAAATTTAAAAAATATATAGGGTGTTCCCTTTAAAATAAAAAAGTTTTTAATGTTTAAAAAATTTCATTTTTAAAAATAATTTGCAAACACCCCGTACAACAAATAATGAATAACTAAATATTCTCAAGAAGTACATCCCATCTACTACCTCTGGTTAAGATTTTAAGTATCTGATAGATATAGTACCTGAGATAGACGACTTTAAGGAAATGTCTACCGGCGACTAAAAATGTAGAAAAAAATTGAATAACGCCAAATCCGCTATAACTAGAATAGGCAAATGGGGTATCGTTGTTTACAGAATTTCATGCTGAATCTAAAATTAAAAAAAAAATATGGGGTATTCCCTTTAAAATAACGAAGTTAGTGGTCACTTCCGGTATAACCGGAAGTTGCACAGAGTTCATTTTATTTTAATTCAAAAGAGCATATTCGATTATGTATACTCAGAAAATGGCGAAAATACAAATTAATTTATTCTTCATAAAGTTGTAATGGCCGCCTTAGGTGGGACAACGGTGTATATTATGCAATATTATTCTAAATATTCCTGTTCCATTAAATCTCGCCGGGGCAGTCTAGCTCTTAAAATATACATCAAACATTGTAGAGTTTCACATTACATTTTATGTAGGTTTTCCAGTGGCAACAGTACTCCTTCAGGGATGCATTTCAGTTGTAAATTCAGAAATCCAGTTGAATTTTTTTGAAATATAGATGAAAAACACGTAGAGACAATTTACGAAAACGCGAGTCTTGTGTGCATGGGGAATATTTACCTTGTCTAAGACTCTTTGTAGAGGGTAGAAACTCCGTAGGAATGACATATTTGTGCTCGCTAAAAGACAGTGAAGCACGTACAGGGCAAGATAAAGATATAAATGTAAGTTTTTGATGTTGAATGTTAAAACTATTTACAGGGTATTCTTACATAAGAAATACTGTAAATAAAAAATGCCAGAGACAAAAAATCACTGATTATGTTATATATAACAAGATGTAATATTTCCACAGATGTCCAATGGTAAAACTAAAATGCTGCATTTTTGAAATCTAAGGTATTTTGGTCAAGACATTCTATGGGCACTCTTTCAAGCAAAAAAAATATCTGTTTCATATAGACGCCATATTCGAGTGTAGTTATAGTCCATTATACACGAATTTAATATTACAAACAAATTATGACAAATATTCCTGTTGATTTGTGCAATATGTGTCACCGATCCCCTAGACCACCTTAACGCCCCCTCAGCCTTCTACCGTTCCCCTGGAGACTTCCAGCGCCTCCTATTGCCCACTTTGAGAACCATTGATCTACTGCATTTATACATATGTTTTCTTAAAAATAAAATGATGAATAAGTGGGGAAGATAATTTAGGAAGTACATCCTCATGAATAATTTATAGCTTTTATTATTAAAAAAGTTCCATATTCTGATTGGTACACTAACTTTCGACGTTATTATTATTTTTTAAAGTATGTTTCCAGAATAAAAAGTTAAACTTTAGTTAAAGAATATTCTGTAAATTTCCGAGTTTCAAAAATGAACAAATACAAATCAACCAGCTGTTAAAAGTAAGGATAGTTCTACTTTTCTCTTGCTTTTCCTACCTATTCGATGAAAGCGCGAAATTTTTAAAATTGGTAATATATTTTAGATGTAGTGTGAAATTTTAATTTGCTGCTATTCGATGGGTTGTAATACGAAGAAGTCTCAGAACCAAAGACATTTATAATCAGTCTATATAAATAGAAATGTCATTAGATTGATTGACAATTCATGCACTGAAAAAAGTTTTTTTTATAATTATTTATATTATGCGTAGTAATAAAAATAGTAATAACTCATTATAACATATTTAAAAGACCACGTATAGCCACAGAAGTTAAATTAAACTAACGGGTAACTCGTGACATTAATGCTTGAATTTAAATAATATTAATTATTTTTAAGCACCATAATTTCAACGTTGCAGGCATACTGGTTTGCAAAAATGTCATTATGTTTTAATTTTCTCTAGATTAAACAAAATCCTGAGCCTGTTCTAAAGCAAAAAGTTAATTACTTTTCAGTTTTTGTAAACCCTTAGCTAGAGCGCGTAGGTAACATACCTACCTTGATATAAAAATTTTATACGATGGGTAATTATGATAAAAGTGGAGGTTTGCGTAATTACTGTCTAACTTATTCATGTCCTTAATATAAAATTAAATATTTTATTGTACATAATATAAAGAACGTGAGATTAAAATTTGATTATGTTATTTAGGTCTTTATCTTTAATATATGTATGTATTCCCCTGTTGGGCATCTTTTTGTACGATATTTTATTAAAAAACGAAAACAGATGGAGTCTTTTGGAAAAGAAAATCGACGAAATTCATAAAATCTCAGAAGTAGGTAAATACTTCTGAGATTTAAGCCAGATCTATTGCAGAAATCATTAAGGGAAATGGAACAGAATATATTTAATATTTCTTCAATCTTCTTAAATAATACCGAAGAGACAATAAAAATAAATGTACAGAACACTTCAGCCCCAGAAATTAAAATGGGGATCGAAAGCTTGGAAAAAAAACTAACAAATGTTTCAAGCCTAGTTCAGGAGTTAAACTCCAAAATTGTGTCAAATAAACAAAATAATCAACCTACAAAAAGACAATCTAACTACACCACATCATCTTCTACGCAAACCATAACGACTCCTGAAGACATAACGACTCCTGAAGCGTCCAATACCTTAGAAGATTCTAAAGCTCCAGTCTGTAGTCTTAATCAAAAGTGGCATTACGTAGTAGTTAGCAATCTTCCTTCAGGCTCTACTCTAAATCACGTTGTGCATTACATCAAGGAAAAATCAGGTTCTAGTGAGTTTATTCGTTGCTACCCCTTGATCAATGAGAATAATGAATCTAAGGAAACAACATTTAAAATAGGGCTGCAGTCAAGAAATTCCGCACAAAAACTATTAAACAACAATATCTGGCCGGCTGCAGTCTCAGTTCAATGGTCAGTCGAATCCTCCGCTCTCCCAAAGGCTTCGACTTCCCCTAAGACATCGACTCCCCCTAAGGCATCGACTCTCCCGATGACATCTACTTCCCCAAAGGCTTCGACTACTCCAAAGGCTTCGACTCCTCCAAAGGCTTTGACTCCTCCAAAGGCTTCGACTCCCCCTAAGACTTTGACTCCAACGTACACTCCGCAGCAGAAACAGAATAATCACAAAACCCTTGCTGATTTGGATTATTCTTTAAGTAAAAGTATATGCCCAAATCAACCTGAAGTATTGACCATCTCTTCCGACAAACATGCTATCTCAGCTTGTAAATCCAACAACTTCTCCTATGGTAAGTCCTTACAGATCATAGCAGAATCACAAGACAACACAAATAACTCGCTGAACCCGTTGACTCCTCCTAGAGTCCGACTAACAAAAAAATCGTGTATCGGCAATGGTCGTTATTTGATGGCTAGACTAAGAGAACCGGCTATTTTATCGTCCCTCAAGCTCTTCCTCGCCTATCTTCATGAACAACCATCATCTGTCTGTCATGAGGGCTACACGAACACAAGTGTAAAAGTGTTTCTAGCCTCTGAGGGACTGCCTGTTGATCCTGGAGCTTTACGGACCATTTATTATGATTATCATGATCTATATGGTATTGGCTCAGCTGAAGTGGATAACGATCTCTCTACCTACAGAGTATATATATCCGCGGAACGAAGAATACACCTGCAGAAGCAAACGGAGTACAATCATCGTTATTTTACTGCCGATTCACCTAGGAAAAATTTTTAATTAATACGACGTGTCCTGGGGAACTAGAATCCCCAACTAGTCTTACTGGCTATGCCGACAGTAAATTAAGAATGGTTCTAATTAATATTCGATCAATACGGAATAAGACTGATGAATTGTATTTGTTTTTGGAAGAGTTAGGGTTTCCCCAAATAGTTGCTATTACAGAACACTGGTTACAAGTTGGTGAACCAGTTTTTGTCGAAAAATATACTATCGTCAGCAGATATGATAGAAGTAATATGCCCAAATCAACCATGGTGGAACTCTAATTTTATCCTTAGACAAGGACTTTTCTGCTGTATCTAAATACGACTTTCTACAAGCTGAAAATTTCTTCGAATTTTCCATTGTAAACAACAAAAACATTGATTTGTTTATTATTTGTATTTATAGAACACCTAAATCAAATGTTCACCTCTTTCTAGAGAATCTTCTTAATCTACTTGACGCATTGCCTATAAAAAGTAAGAAAATTTTATGCAGCGATTTTAATATTGACTTTGCTAATGTATGTGCTACTCAAAAGTCTTTGATCAATATTTTTGAATCATTCAGTCTCACTATGCACGTAAATTCTCCAACTAGAATCACAGAAACAACATCTACAATTATAGATTACGTAGTCTCTGATTTTAAACCCGTTGATGTTGAGAACCAAGTAATTAGCTCAGGTCTCTCAGACCCCGAAGCAGTATTTGGCAAATTTTTGATACCCCGTACAGCTCCAAAAAAAGTCCGTCAGCTAGGTAGAATTTTCTCTAAGCATAATTTAAAAAATTTCTATAATTTATGTCTCAACTACTGATTGGAATGGTCTTTCTGAAGATATTGACTCTAAATTTTTAGACTTCTTAAATAAAATAATTATGTGTTTCAATACAGCTTTCCCCCTTCGCCCCATTAAAACTAAATGTCATACATCTTGGACAACTAAAGGAATAAGAACATCATCTAAAAATATGAGGTCACTCATGTATATTAAAAAGTACACAGATAATCCCCTAATATTAAACTATATCAACAACTACAGAATATTGTATCGGAAAATCACCAAATCTGCTAAGAAAAACTATTACAAAAATCGCATCGCAAGAGCTAAAAACTCCTCCAAAGAAACCTTGTCTATAATAAATGACTTAAGGAATAAAACCCGTTCTTCAAACAGTGTAAATCCTAGCCCAGATGAACTAAACAATTATTTCGTAAATGTAAGTAAAAATATCAAATCTAACATAGCTCCGAGTCAGGATGCTCTCTCCTTCCTCCTACCTACTAAAAGGATCACTGAAAGTTTCTTCCTAAGACCAGTAGACAAGCATGAACTAGTGCAAACCATAAACAACATCCAAAATAAATTTTCCTGTGGAATTGATGGCCTGTCCACCAAAATATTTCTAAATATACCGGATGTAGTAATCAACCTTTTAACTTCACTGATTAATGAATCCTTTGAAATTGGTCTCTTTCCTAACTGTCTAAAAACAGCTATAATAATCCCACTTCATAAAGGTGGCGACAAAACCAAAACCTGTAACTATAGACCTATCGCGTTATTGCCTACCTTATCGAAGATAGTAGAACGGCTAATGAAAAACCGTCTTTTACCCTTTCTTTTCAAGCATAACATCCTCACAGTTCATCAGTATGGCTTTCTACCTAAAAAATACACTAGCGACGCAATGTTTTCCGTTCTTAATGAAATATACACATCACTTAATGATAAACTTTTCACCGCTTCAGTATTTTGTGACTTCGCAAAGGCCTTCGATTGTGTAAATCATGATATTTTAATTAATAAGTTACAAATTTATGGCATACGGGGTTCTCCTTTACAATGGTTTAAAACTTACCTAGAAAATAGAAATCAACAGGTGCGGGCGAATGGTGAGGATTCTACAAATCTAGCAATAAGCAGTGGAGTACCTCAAGGATCAGTATTAGGTCCAATTTTGTTTTTATTATTCATCAACGACATCACAGACTTAAGAATAAGTGGTAGAATTACTTTATTTGCTGATGACACCAGTGTAACCTGGAATAATTCTAACATGCAGACATTACAATCTATCATAAGTGAAGATCTAGTGACTATTAAGTCCTGGTCTGATTCGAATGGACTTTGTTTCAACACCAGTAAAACTGTAGCATTGTCTTACAGAGGTACTTTACAACCTATAACTTTAAACAATAATCTGATCCAAACGGCGACTTCAATCAAGTTTTTAAGTCTTTATATAGACGATTCTCTAAAATGGTCTGCTCATATAGATACCTTAGCAAAAAAATTATCCTCCGCATGTTTTTCCATTAAATCGGTTTCTAAAGAGCTGGACTCCTTCTACTGCATTAATAACCTACTTTTCCTTATTCGAATCTCACCTTCGCTATGGTTTACCTTTCTGGGGTTCTTGTAGCTTATACCTTTTCGAATCTATTTTTAAACTGCAAAAAAGAGCAATCCGCTATGTATTTGGTTTAAGTAGTAGGACACATTGCGAAAATTACTTCAAAAATTTCAAAATTCTAACCCTTCCTGCTCTATTTATTTTCGAATCCGTCTGCTTAGTTCGCAAGCACATTCAAAATTTATCCGAAAGACCGACTCGTAGATATCCTACAAGAAATTTAGAGACTGATGTTTATTTAACAATGCCCACTTCTGACCTATTAAAACATTCCATTACCTACAATGCCAAAAAATTGTATAATAACCTTCCGATGCAATTAAAATCTATAAATACATACGATAAGTTCCGAAGACTGGCTAAAGCTTTTCTTCTAGAAAGACCATATTACACAGTAGCAGAATTTTATAACGTACCTTAGACATTTGAGTTCCACATACAATGGCATTAATTAAATAATTAAATATTAAAGTTTAAATTTAAATTTAAATTTAAATTAGAATAATTATAATGACGGATATTGCATATCCATTGCAATTGTTATTCCTATTTTGTCTGTTTGTTTCTGTTTGTTTTTTCTGCTGTTTAGTTATTTTTATAATATGTTTAGTATTTAAGTTACACGCTTTGTCTATAAAGTTTTTGTAAATTTTTTTACGACAATAAAGCATATCCCTCTCTCTCTCTCTTTTTATGTACTACATCTGAAGAGTTTTACGGTTAACATCTCTTTGATTTTGAACCGAAAAAAGCATACACATAGTGGCATCATTGTGTAATCTTTTCAGATAGGAGTGTTTGATAAAGCAGTAACCTGTTAGTTATCCCAGAATGGTGACTATCTGGCATCAATTTTTCCGTTAGAAAAATAATTTCCGGTCGTGTGTAATTTGATAGGTTTTAGTCTTATAATTCTATTTCAATGTTTTCTTTAAGATGCCTATTTTAGCCATAAAAATATTTAATAGTTTGAAATAACAAGGTTCCTCCACCAAAATTTAAAATAAAAAATATATATATGTATTATATACACATTTTTTTTAATTTCTCCGTTACGGTCCATTTTAGAAAAATAATTTCCGGTCGTGTGTAATTTGATAGGTTTTAGTCTTATAATTCTATTTCAATGTTTTCTTTAAGATGACTATTTTAGCCATAAAAATATTTAATAGTTTAAAATAACAAGGTTCCTCCACCATAATTTTAAATAAAAAAAATGCATGTATGTATTATAAATACTTTTTGTTTAATTTCTTCATTACGGTCCCTTTTAGAAAAATAATTTCCGATCGTGTATAATTTGATAGGTTTTAGTCTTACTATTTCAATGTTTTCTTTAAGATGACTATTTTAGCAATAAAAATATTTAATAGTTTGAAATAACAAGGTTCCTCCACCAAAATAAAAAATAAAAAAAATGCATAATGTATTATATACATTTTTTTTTAATTCCTCCATTACGGTCCATTTGAGAATAGTATATTATGCAACGATCATGTAATGATGGTTATTAATACACGAGCATTAACCGGGATACGAAACGAGCCAAAGGCGAGTTTCGTATGGTTTATGCGAGTGTTTTAATAACCATTACATGAGAGTTGCATACGCTATTTTTTCTACACCCGATAAATAATCAAGACCTATAAATATTATATTTATATTGGTATTGAACACAATAACAGTAATTACTCGTATTTCTATAAAAAATTCTACAAAATTGTAATTAATGGTATTACTTCAGGTATTGGTATTTCCCTAGATTTTTGCGGTAAAATATTTTGTACTGTATTTTCTGCTTTCTCCGATATGTGTGGAGGAGTCTTCTATATCGCTAATATCAGACATTTTAATATTATAATTATCGAAGTTTAGCTACCTACGAAAATTTAATACGTTTTGACAACTAAAATAATTACATAGGAACCTAGGACAAACGTCAAACAGCATGCTTGATTGAAAAATTGTAGGTTTCTATTGATTAAAAATCTGTATCGTAATGAAAAATCTGTATCATAATGGGTATCATTATGAAACGGATTTTGGGCATATAAGTGCATTATTATAATACGGGTGTAGAAAAAAATATTTAATAGTTTGAAATAACAAGGATCCTCCACCAAAATTTAAAATAAAAAATGCATTTATGTAATATACACACATTTTTTTTAATTTCTCCGTTACGGTCCATTTTAGAAAAATAATTTCCGGTCGTGTGTAATTTAATAGGTTTTAATCTTATAATTCTATTTCAATGTTTTCTTTAAGATGACTATTTTGGCCATAAAAATATTTAATAGTTTGAAATAACAAGGTTCCTCAACCATAATTTTAAATAAAAAATGAATGTATGTATAATGTACACTTTTTTTTTAAATTTAATATAAGTAAAATGGAATCAGACGTTTTGCATCCTAATCTTGTAGGATTATGTAAAAAAAATACATTATATCTTCATTTTTATAAGGGACTCGATACGGTACCTGCTCTTTCTCAAGTTTTAGATGAAATTATTAAGGGTATTGATATATTTTAACTATTTTAGGTTTCTCAAAAGCCCTCGATACCATAAATCACAAATTAACAAATTATTATGGGTTTGATTAAGTCAATGAAATTTTTTAAATCGTATTTTACAAATAGAAAAGAAAAAAATGTCAGTAATTCTGTCTTTAGAATAAAATATAATTGTCAAAGAGAAAATAAAGTATCCATTTTACTTGCACATTTCTAAAAGACTTACAGCAACAGCAAACGGTGACCAAACTTGTAACCCTGTATATTAAATTGCATATAATATTCATCAGCGAACTTTTAATTTTAGTAAAGACCTCATATCGCCTAACCGTTCTTTTACCAAATTGCACTTTTATCCCGTTTTTTGTTAAAAACCGCGGCAAAGCGTCTGATTTTATGCACATAAAATTAAGAACGCAGCTACATGTTAGTAAGTTCCCAACTTTAAATTGCTCTTATCCGATAAAAAGTTGGATCTTAAATGTTCAGCTATACATGTTCTGATTTATAGAAGTCCGCTTGATGAAAAAGTTTGTAAATATGAAGAAACTTAAAATGTTAAGCGGGAAACTAAATACTTTTGGCTTTTTTGACAAACTGATTATTTAGAATAACTTGTATAGTGACTAACTATTATAATATAATTTTTAAAAAGGCGTATCTCAGATGTGAACATGGCCCATTATATTTTTTTGGTTTCTAGAAGGTACTCAATGATTATTATGTCTTATACTTAAAAGTCTTAAAGTAACTAATGTCGCCTCTACTTTCGATACACATTTGCTGTTTCTCTGTAATTCCTATTACATTATCCAAAAATTAACATGTACATTCATTTACTGGAAGTGTATGTAGAAGACATTTTTATTACAATTATTAATTCAGAAGAAAACAGAATGAAATTTTATGAATTTAAGAAAAAACCCTAAAATTAATCTTACTCAAATTATTTAATATTTAAATTTAATGGCCATCTTCAGGACTGTAAAAACTGATAAAAATTATAATACAGCTACTTAAAAATAACGTTACTTCGATGCAAGGTGTAAATTATTAGGACAAAAATATTGATGAAGATCAAAAATTAACTAAGCAGATTTTCATATTTCTATTATACCGAAAGTGCACTAAAATTCGTTTTTTAAACCCACTTGAAACAATAAAACTAATTAATTTTTGAACGGTTTTTATTAAAGAAGTTATTTCACAATTCAGTGAAGTGGTTGCAGTTGAAGTGGAAGATTGAAACTTGGGAAATTTTAATCTTGAAATTATGGTCTGTTCTAATTAAAATTTTCATTGCTCTGCTAGTCCGATGATGCTTTTTCAATTTGTTTGACTTTAAAGTCTACGTAATTCCTCTATTGATTCAAAATGGGTATAGAGTTATTTGAATTCAAATACGCTGAACTAAAAAATTTACTTCAAAAGTTAATGTAGCGGAAAATTTGTTTATTTCGGAGATGGAGAAAAGCCTGTTGGAAGGCTAAATTTATTTCGTGGGTGATTTTAATGAAAGAAAATATTCAGAAAATTTAGCTTTATTTTATGGTTCATGAACTCAAACATAACTTTTTTTCAATTTGCGATTAGATTTTGATTTTATTGCTAATTGTCACCTTTTTTTTTTAATTTAGTTACTAACATGGATTGATTAGTACGGTTTAAAGTTTTTTTCAATTCTGAATTACCTGATTTCGAATTATATGATACAACTGCTGCAAAACATCTACTTTGGTAAGAGCGCCCTTTGGAATAATTGATTCTTTTGCAAACTACAAACTTAGCGACTGTCGCATGAAATTGTTCCACAATATTACAATCAACATCATGTAATAGACTTCTGCTGTGATCTGACAAAGCATGTATAATTTGTAGAAGTCTTGTAAAAAATTCAGGATTAGATCTGAAATTGGTTATTTCGTTTTTGGTTTCATCTGTATGCTTCGGACAAAAATAAATATTGCAGTTTTTATGATCACCAAAAACGTGAAAACTTGCATTGTCTGTCTTTCTTTAATAGCAAAACGTTAATAGTGTTAAGACTATTTTCTTTTCTATAAGAAACTGCCTTCGTAACAGATGTTCTTAAACGAAGAATGTTTTGACTAACTAATTTTCTTAGTTTTATTGGAAAATTCACAAATAACTTTCTCTTTTAGGCTAAAAATTTTACTAAATACGTTCAAATCTTCAATTCGCCGGTATAACTAAATAAATCGTCGATCCATTTCCTATGATAGGGAAAATATGGCTCGACGACCCGTTCTTGGAATTTTGAAGATAGGGGTATAATAGGAGTAATATGCCGACAAATTAGTTCTCATGAACGGAGCAATAACTCTTAACCTTAGAAAAAAGAGACCATAGATATAACATACACCGGTTTTAAACCTGCGCAAATGTTGCCAATTTCTAAAGAAGGGTTAACGGAGTGGGGGAACTGGGCGGCGACACTCTGTGACAGGGACCGGACTTTGTTTATTAGCATCTTAATGAACTATTAGGTTTATTTAAAAGGTGTTTAATCGAATTTTGTATTATGAAATAAAATTAACGTGATTTTTTAATATCAAACAGATGCCACGACATTTTATGTAAAGAGAAGACCTTTTATAGAATATTTCGTTAGCGTTTATTTACTACGGACTTTTCTGCAAGAGATTACAGTAAAATGTTGAAATAGAATATATTGTTAATAGAGCAAAAAATGTTACTCATTGTCTACGAGTATTATAAAAATAGCATGTGCGCAGGCTAATACTGCAAATCTACCCTTATGAGTTGAACATTATATTTTTTCTACGGCTATTACATATTATTAAAAATTAGTCAAAATGAGAAAATGCTGTTTTGTATTGTAACCTCAGAAAAAAGTATATTAAGGCTTCTTTCTTTAGAAATATTAATTATTATAAAGGATGAGTCACATAAAACTCTAGAAATGCATATGTCTGTACCAGATAACATTTTAAAATTTAAATCTATTAAAAGTCATTTGGTCGCTAGGGATGAGTGATTATCGAAATAAATTATCGATCATTGAAAATAATCGATTATTTTCGATCAATCGATTATTTTCAAACAATATATTTTTTGTCATTTCCTTTAAAATCGACTAACTAAAAAGCCAATTAACCGATAAATCAGTGTTTACAAAATATAATATAAATAGAATTATCGTTTATTTTAAATAATCGATTATTTTCAAATAAACCATTTTTTTTTCGTCCATGGAAACAGATTATTCGATAATCTTTGAAAAATCGAAAATAATCGATTAATAAAAAATAATCGATTAAATAAAAAGTCGATTAACTGATCAATCGATTAAAAAAAACATTAAAATGATCGATTATTTTAAATAATTGATTATTTTCGGTCAATCGATTATTATCAATAATCTATTTTTATTGTATTTCCTTTAAAATCGTTCATTTGATTATCTTTGAAATACCGAAAATAATCAAAAATTCCAAAATAATCGCCTAATCGAAAATAATCAATTAATTAAGAAGCCGATTCTATGATAAATCGATTATTACCAATAATCTATTTTATTGTATTTCAAAAATAATCGATTAATTAAAAAGTCGATTAACTGACAAATCGATTTAAAAAAAAAACAGAATGATCGATTATTTTAAATAATCGATTATTTTCGATCAATCGATTATTATCAATAATCTATTTTTATTGTATTTTCTTTGAAATCGATAATTCGATTATCTTTGAAATACCAAAAATAATCAATAATTCCAAAATAATCGCCTAATCGAAAATAACCAATTAATTAAGAAGCCGATTCTATGATAAATCGATTTTCCAAAAAATAAAACGAATTATCTATTATTTTCTAATAATCCTTTTTTCATATTTTCTTTGAAATTGATTATTCGATTATCGAAAATAATTGATTATTAGAAAGCTGATTATCCAATAAATCGATAATTTTAAAAAAATAACAAAAATATCGATTATGTAAAATAACCGATTATATTCAATCGATTATTTTCATATAATATCTTCGAAAAATCGAAAATAATCAAATAATTAAAAAACCGATTAAACGATAAATCGATTATTTTGAATAAATCTACTTTTTTTGTATTTCCTTTAAAATCGATTAATACATTATCTTTAAAAAAAACGAAAATAATTTATTAAAAACAGCGGATAAATCGATTTTCATTAAAAAATATCAGAATTATCGATAAATCGATTATTTTTGTAACCCCTATCGGTCGCTTGCTTTTATCTGAGCATTTAGCTCCAAAATTTAGAGATTCGGATTTTTTGATCCAGTTATCTTTGAAATCGCATTCGATTGTATAATAAATAAATATTGCTAAATTTTGGATTTTTTTTTGGAAACGAAAATTATGTTCGATTTGTTTAGTGGTTTGTAATGTAACATTTTATTAACGTGACTAAGGGTCGATTCCACCGTTGTGTTAAACGAAGTTTAAAATGACATTTTTACATTAACACTGTCATTTTAATCTCCGTTTAACACAACGGTGGAATCGGACCTAACTCCTGTAACTTAAGTATTTTTTTTGGGCTTATACTAGATTACTTTGTTTTAAGACTGAAAATTTAATGTCACTTTCGATTTGACCGCAAATAAGATGAACCTTGAAATTTTAAGTAGGTCATCCTGTATTTCATCTAATATTCTTATAAAAATACCTTATAAAAATAAAATTTAGCTAGCAACTATGATTCTTTACCTCTTATTTATTTACCAAAAAGAGCTAAAAACTACCTTTAGAAAACATTCTTATAAAACTACTTTTTAAATACAAAATTTCGTTAGCAATAATGCCTATTTACTATTTATTTAAATTAAATGTTCAAAATTTTACCCTTTTGTAAATTTATGTAAGTAATATGAAAACTGATTTCTGATGCTTAATATTTATTGAAACCCCTTAATGCGGATCTGAAGTATTCAGCCCAGAGAATCATGGCGCTTTATGTCAAAACGTTCAAAACGTTAATAAATATTTACCGCTGAAAACGAATATATTCATAACAGTAGTACTTGTATTATAAGTACATACAATTTTTCAAGATACATTGTCACATTTTGAACTTGAAATTGAATAACTAGAACACTTTAAATTGCTAAAATACCAACAAATAAATCAAAAAACAGCTGTCAATGGTGATTAAACTCAGGTAGAGGTGATCGCTGAATGGAAATCGGAGCAATTCGGGTGGCGTCGTGCAACAATGATTTTCAATTGGTGGGTTACTTTGGCTTAAAATAGACAACATGCGCAGTGTGCAATGTTACATCTTCGGTCTCTTTAATCTAAGCTCTTAACACATAACATTCAAACGCCTTATTAAAACCTGCAATCATTGACCTTCTCCATCGCAGTAGAGTAATTTTGTAATTTCCCTAGTAGAAAGAGAACATTCCCTATTTTTTTTTTGTTTTCCACTTTTAAACAAATTCAATATACATTTTTAACAAAATTTATGTGTATTGTTAGTAATTATTTTGTTGTTAAAAAATGTTTTCTCTTTATTTCCTTCGGGTAAAGGAAAATGATTTAAAATTCGGTTCGTATTAAAAATGAAATGCCTAAAAGAACAAAAATGTATTCAATAAACGTCAGCGTGGACGTACAAACGACATACAAATACTTTTATTTAGTCATTCGGAACGTCCGTCCATTCGAATTCAACTCACGCCTTGGAAATGAGTTGCTTCAATTTTGATTAAAATCCATCAATCACGAACGTTTTCAAAACTGTGGCATTTCAATAAAATTATTTTTTATTGTTCTAACAACACTATTCAAATATTAGGCGATAAAGCATACGTGAATTGATAAAGGAATTACATAAATCAGATAGTTAGAAGTTTGTTCAATTCGGAGAAATAATAAAGCGCATTCGAGGGTTAAAACGCAGGACCTTATAAGTATCAATTTAGAAATGTTTCAGGAGAGCAAAAAAACTATTTTATTTTTGTCCTAAAACATAAGTACTGTGCTAATTGAGTGTGACCCTTTTCCAAAAACTTTTGGGTTATTGAAACGTCATAATAATAAAAAAGAATATTGGTGAGCAGCCATCAGAATAAATAATGATAGGTCTTTAGGCCTCTTGAGTTAAGAGTTGCTCTTCTAAATAGTCAACTAAAAAGTTAACTTAATTTTAAAAGATCACCGGTTTTAAGAGTGTACAAAATTTATTTTCAAAATCGCAACTAATCAGAAACCTTTTTGTTTAAAGAAGTATAGGATTTAAGATTTTTATTAAAAAATACAAAGTTAAAAAAAATTATGGTCATTTTAATCCGTGAATATTACAATATAGAGCTACCCAAGCCACTACAGCAAAACCATATCCATAAGAGGCTTTTTTTTATGACCAAAAAATCCTTATATCAACACGTACATTATATATTTTCTTCAGCAGTGGTCGCCAACCTCTCAATGTGTTGAACTACTTTGTTAATTTTGGAATAAACAGCGAGCTACCCACACGGAAGCCACGTAACGCAACATAAATGAAATAATCCACAGTTAATCTATCATTATATGTATTTATTTTACTATTTAACTGGCAATACATAATACATAGGTACTAATAATAAACTAATAACAAAATAACTAATATTACTAGTACGTAATTGTTCATAGCTACATTCCTACCTACCAAACGAAGGTGTTTGAAAAATAAACACAAACTTTTATCCAGCCACAACGGCATGTCACGTAAGATTTAAAAATAGTTAATAATAACAACAAAAAAGTAACGCACTATCATGAACATAAACATTGAAAAATAAAAAAGCACGTTCAATGAGAAAGCTGACACTCAGACTCATCGATAATTTTTTAATGTTTGTAGTATAATTTGATACAGCCATTCGAATACAATTATTCAAATGTTCATCTGTAAGTCGATTGCGATATTTGTTCTTAATAAACTTCATATTGGAAAAAGAAGATTCACACAAATAGGTTGAACTGAATAATGCTTTCACTTTCAAGGCAACACGGCATAGAACTGAATTTGTTTTTACTTACAATAGGCCAGATACATTTGGTACTTGAGACTAACGATTTTAAGGCTAAATCATTTTGAAACTCAATTACTTCCATTTTTGTTGCAACGATGTCTTCGCCAAAGTTCTGCATAACACAAGTTGCAAACTGTTGGATATCAATTTCCATAAAGGGTGAAACAACAAACTGCGCTACTAAAGCCATTTCGTTGAAATCCTTAAAACGATTTTTAAAGTTATTCTTCAGGGTAGAAACTATTTCTACATGATATTTGCTGTCATAGGGATTTTGAAATATTTTTTCTGAAAGAATAGGAAAATGCTTGGCATTGCTGTTAATTAGGTTTTGTTCCCAAAACTCCAGCTTTTTGATAAATGCTTTTATATCAGAAATCATTTCCGCTAGTTCTTTGTCTCTCCCCTGAAGCTGCAAATTAAGTTCGTTTAATTTCTCTGTAATGTTCACGAGAAAACCAAAATCCCTAAGCCAGATTGAATTTTCTAGTTCCGGAGTCGGTTCATCGCGTTGTTTGAAAAATTGAACTATGTCAGATAGGACATCATTAAAACGTTTCAGCACCCGTCCTCTACCTAATCATCGGACTTCAGAGTGAAGGAGTAGGTCCCCGTATTGACAATCAACTTCATCGGCCAAGGTTTTGAATAATCTTCTTTGTAACGCTTGAGCTCTAATCTTGTTCACAATTTTTACCACCAGTTCCATAACATTGTTTAGTTTCAGAAAATTTCCACGTAATGCTTGCTGATGGATAATGCAGTGGTAACAGAGAAATTGCGGAAAAGTTTCATCTTTACGACATAACGCCACCAGACCCTTATCACAACCCACCATAGCTGGAGCGCCATCGGTTGTCAAGCCTACCATTTTCGATATTGGAATTTTCTCGGAAAAAATAATAGTTTTTAAATGAGAAAACAACTCCTGTCCAGTAGTGTGTCCTTTCAGTGGAATAAACTTCCAAAGATCTTCTTTAATCGTAAAATTACTAAAAACCATCCTGACGAACACGGCCATCTGGGCAGTGTCAACGACACCTGTTGATTCATCCAGTTGAAGTGAAAAATAAACACAGTTATCTAAGTCAGTTCTTAACTGTAAAAAAATATTGCTCATTACTTCTACACGTCTCATCACTGTATTAGCAGAAAGTTGCATAGATTTTATAGCTGAAACTATCTCGTCTTTATTTCTAAAGTTGGCAAATAACGAATCAGCAGCTTCTAAAAACGCCTGTTTTTTCATTTCCCCGTCTTCATAAGGTTTCTTTTTTTGTGCAATTATCTGGGACACACGGTACGATGCTTCAGGTGCAGCCTTATTTTTGTCGACTGTTCTTAAAAATATTAATTGTTGTCCAATTAACTGCTTTTTTAACTGTTTCAGTTTCTCCTTTTTGGCGGCAGAATGTAGTGGGAATGATTTTTCAAAATTAGAATGTACAGTTTTATGATGTCTCTCAATATTTCCTTTTTTAGCAACGGAGACCGAAGTATTACATAACAAACACACTTCTGTAAAAAAGTATTGTTCTTCCCATTCCGAATGAAAGTGGTATGTCTTTACCTTCTTACAACTGCTTGTCATAATATTATTTTTTGTTGTTCTCTACTAACCCAACCGCTGGACGTTAGTTACGCGTTCAGTTTTGAACTGAGCACAATGTCGCCGCGCCGTGCGTATTTATCCCGTTCAAAGCAATTCTGATCGTTCTCGAACACTAACGCGCTGGTCCGGCTGGTCGGTTCTAGCCGATTCTAGCTTGATGGCGTCAGCGGCAGATCGCTCACCGCAACGTTGCCGCTGTTTGTGTTTAATATTATGACAATTAGATTTTTTGTGGAATTTTCGGAAGCTTCTCTTATTTTTGCAGTTTGTATTTTTTAAATTAAAATCGTTGTGAGAGCTACCAGAATTGCCTCCGCGAGCTACCGATAGCTCGCGATCGACAGGTTGGCGACCACTGTTCTACAGCTATCCTTATAACAATTTTATATAGGTTGTGATATATTAATAGTCTTAGTTATTTGATATGATGTTTAATTTTTCTATACCTTGAATTTATGATTAATATGCAATCTATCGATCTCCCGCATCATGCCCTCAACAATTCAATTTAAATTTACGGGAATATTTAAGTAATCATACAGAACATAATAAAAATAAAAATACTTACTTTTTCGTAGGCGATATTAACATTGATATAAAATCAAATTTAGATTATGCCAGTGATTATTTAAATTTGTTAGCTGAATTTGGATTCGCGTCGTTCATAAATTCTTATACAAGAATACACAATAACTCAAAATCCTTGCTGGATCATGTTTTTATTAAAAATACAGATTATATAAATTTAAAATCATTTGTTCTTAAATATAATATTACGGATCACTTTCCTACTGTTGTAGCTTACCTAGATCAGAACCTAAAAGATTGTGAAAAGCCTATAACAAAAAAAAAATAAAATTTTAAATGAAAAAAAACTCTTAGAATTAATTAAAAGTTTCAAGTGGGATGCAATTTTTACCATAAGCGACGTCAATGCCGCAACAGAGTATTTTGTTAATAATTTAAAACATATGATAGAAGAAGTAGTTTACTGTAAAAAAATCAAATATTCTGAACAGAAGCGAAACCCTTGGATTACTCAAGGATTAATGAAGTCTGTAAACAAAAAGCAAAATTTATATAAGAACATATTAAAAAATCCGCAAAATGTTCATTTACTAAATGAATATAAATTATACAAAAATAGGCTAACTAATTTACTTAAAATATGCAAAGAAAAATACTATAAGTCTCAGATTGAAAAAAACCAAAACAATTCAAAGCAATTATGGAACACTATTAAACATTTTACAGGAAAATATAACAATCAGGCCAATAATATAAATAATATAATTTATAATAACAGAACTATAACGTGCGAAAAAGAAATTGCGAACATTTTTAACTATCATTATGCTAATATTGGGGAACTTATGGCTAAGAAAATTATTAAACCAACCACACCAGTAGTGAAACGAAATATTTTAAATAATTCATTATTTCTGAAACCTATTTCTACCACTGAGGTGGTTGAGCTAATAAATGATCTGAAAAATAAAAAAAGTTCAGGATCAGACGGCATAACATCAGAAAATCTAAAATTAATAAGCCATTACATAAAAGAGCCTCTAGCACACATTATCAATAAAATAATAGAAACAGGAATATTTCCAAAATGTTTTAAAATAACTATAATAAAACCGCTTTTTAAAAAAGGTGATAAAAGACAAGTTATTAACTATAGGCCTATCTCATTAATTTCTACAATAGCGAAAATAGTTGAAAAGGCAATAAAAAATCGAGTTATGGAGTTTTTAGAAAAAAATAATATACTATCTGAACAACAATTTGGGTTTAGATCTAATAGATCAACTGAAGATGCTGTGGTTCAATTAACTAATCAGATCTATAAATTCCTAGATGAAGGTAAATGTTCGATAGGAGTATTTCTAGACCTTGCGAAGGCCTTCGATACCGTTAATCATAAAATATTAATTGATAGTATGGAAGACCTTGGCATAAGAGGAATTTGCTTGAAATTATTTAAAACTTATCTCAATGAACGGCAGCAATTTGTACAAGTTAATGAAGAGTTAAGCGAAATTCAAAACGTAGTAGTTGGTGTTCCCCAAGGAACTGTTCTTGGTCCAATGCTATTTATAATTTATATCAATGGCCTTTTATCTTTTGATAAAAATATTTATATATCGGCCTTTGCTGACGACACCGTCATTCTCTTCTCTGACAACTCATGGGACAAAGTCAAACTCAAAGCGGAAATAAGCCTAAAAAATATAAAAAATTGGTTTAATGAAATGAGTCTTACCCTAAATCTGGAAAAAACTAAATTCTTGACATTTTCATGTAATAAAATCAATTTGCCAAATATAGAAACTCTTACTATAAACGAAAATAATAATCTGTGTTCAATAACTAAAGCCGAATCAGTAACTTACCTTGGACTTGAGATTGATCATCACTTAAAATGGGATATGCATATTAACAAATTAACAAAAAAATTAAGATCAATCCTATTTACCTATAAGCAACTAAAAAATATCCTTGGCTTTAAAGAACTTAAAATAATGTACCATGCGCTTGTAGAATCGCATATTCAATATGGCATTGCCGGATGGGGCGGATTATACAGTACGCATTCTAAAAATCTAGAAGTTCTACAAAAATATTTCTTAAAAATCTTATATAATAGAACACGTATCTATTCTACAGAACAACTTTTTAGTGAAACAAATATTTTTGACCTAAAAAAACTCTATTATTATAGAATCCTATCGCTGCAACAAAAAAATAAAAATAAGTTAATTTCTATTGATCATACGCATAATACTAGACACAAACAAAACGCAGAAATTAAAACGGAAAAGGCAAATAAATCAATCGGCCAACGCTCTAATTATTACATTACTCCCAGATTATATTCCCTAGTTCCTCAATCAATAAAAAAAACGAATAATGTATCTTTATATAAAAACAAAATTAAAACATGGCTTGCAAATTTATCTATTATCGATTTACAAATATGCTTAGGTTTTTTGCATTAGTCTCCACATTTCCACACTCATTCTTTTTTTTATTTATTTTTATCTGCTCTTATAATTGGTCTAATTTATACTCTATATAATATTTTTTTATAATTTATGCTACTAACTAAAAAAAAAAAAATATTTCAAATATATTTTTATTGTTTGTTATGATTTTATGATAAATTTTTTTTTATCATTATTTTTTATTATTATTGTTAATGTTATTATGTTCAATTGTAATTCTATTACTCTTATTATTCATGTTATGATTGTTATTATTATTATTATTATTATTATGTTCAATTAAAATTCTATTATTTTTATTATCAATGTTATTATTGATGTTGTTATTGGTATTGTTATTATTATTATCTTGAATTATAATTATATTACTATTACTATTATTATTACTATTACTATCACTTTTATCTTACATAATATTTACATTAATGTGCCGATGATTAATTGATGTCCCATAACAAGTTCGTCTTCATGGGACTGCCCTCAATTTATTTTCCACAATATAAATATGTGTGAAATAAAGTTCATCTTTATTGTGATTTCTTTTTTTTATATCATGTATTTAATTAATTTTAAGATTGTATGTATATTGTTATTTGGGAAATAAATTATTATATTATATTATTATATACAGCATCTTTCAAATGTAAATTTAGCTATTACTATTATTAACGACACGTTTTCGTGAGTGGCGCCGCTATGATAATCTCATGGAACTTAATCCAAGGAATAGACGCGTTCCTAAATTCTATATAGTTCATTTAGGAGATTAAATCCTAAGAGTCTGGGCGATTCGTCTAATACATATTAAGTTTCTCGTGAAGTTCGTCATATACCTTTCAATTATCAGTTTGAACCCGAGCCGGCACCCTTTCAAACCAACTCGATTACGAAATTAATTGAGATTACGTCATAATTAGACAGAGGGCGTCACTTATATAGATAAGCACTGGTTTAGGAGAGCCTTTCATTATTGCTCTAAACTCATTTACTAAAATCTTAATAATAAATGAAATTTATCATAATTCACATGAACAATAAGTGGTGTACAATTTTTAGTAAAATCGGTTTGAAGTAACACAATATTTTTGATCTCTTCACATATCGAAAAATATATATTAGGAACCATTCCATAAAATTTACAAGTAATATTACTGAATATATCATGCTAGTCTCATATATTTTTATATATCATTTTCAATACGTGAATTAGTAGGAGTTCCCCAAGGATCTGTGATAAAACCACTGATGTTTCTGTTGTTTATCAATGCTTTTCCATAATACTTTAATTCAATTTGTAGTATATTTGCAGGTGATACCTTATTAGCTGTTGTACCCATTAAACTGAAATTGCTTGTTGAAGAAGAGGCCTTAAATATAATTTTTCCATATTAGAAAAGCCCTGTATAATATCTTGGATAAATTTATTACGAAATAAAACAAAAATATTCGATATAATGGAAAAAAAAGTAAATAAATATCTATTCTATTTATGTTATTTAACTTGTAATAGTTAGCAATACTTTTAATGATTCATTACAGCTTTCTGGTCGTTCGTCAGCTCGAACAAATACGAGTTTGCTAGTTCTGTGCTGACAAAACAATTTCTAATTATGCCGGCACAAACGTACTTTCCAACTCTCTGTCCTCTTTTGCATTTCAAACCCATGCCGAGCCAACTCACTGGCACCTGGACTGCACGCTCCCGAAAACTAACAAGGTGGCACGTCCGTCGCGTCTTCCAAGACGTGCATTGTTTTCGAAATAAATGTCGACAAAAGTAGGGACAAATTCAGTTCAAAGCGTATTACCAGCAGCTTGTTAACACATGCAGTATAAACAGGATGAATTGATCCTTTCTTTGTATAGGCCAGCAGAGTTCTTAATTTTTTTTCTATAAAGAAAGAAGCGGAAACATTTTAGGTTGGTATACAATTTGCCTAAAATTATGGCATACTCAGTATGTAAAAAATCCGAATCCAAATGAAACTTATATAGTTTGTTAATGCTTGCTCCACTTTGTAAAATAAATCGCACAAAGTGTTCAAAAAATAAGAATATTGATAAATAGAGCTAGGAATATATGCAAAACGCCATATTTTGTATATGTTGCATACATATATACAATTTTTGATTTTGAATGCATATATTGACATTTTTTTAATTTTTTAGCATATATCTGACGTAATAATTGGCTGGACATATTAAAATTATGAGTTTTGGACCAAAATAATATTTTGTGAAATGCCTTTACAGATCGATTTCCTAAAATTTTGAAGGATTAACTTTTCTCTGTAATAAATTACAGTTAATGGTGTAGGTACTTAAGAGGATTAAATTATAAACACCCTCCTTAAACCAAAAAATTTTGCTATACAGAGTGGCCACTTTTTCATTGAAATGTATTGCTATCTCGTAAACCGTTGGTAACACAAAAACTAAAATATCAGGTCCGGTTTCCGAGATATTCGATAAAAAACAAATAAGTACCATTTCTTTATTCCGCTACAGAACGTTTATTTGCAGAAATAGACAAAAACTCATTTGGAATTTTTTGTTTTATATCAAATTGTGCGTATGATAGCGTATTTAGTTTTTTTATCCGACGTTTCGTAAATGCAGGACCACCATCAACTTCTTTATTTGAATATGGACCAATATTTTCCTGGCTCATAATTTTAATGCATGTTCAATATTGAATACAATGATGTAATAACATATTGTGATTAGTCAACATTTCGGAAGATTTGAACATCATCAGGTAAGTTTACAAGTACGGACCTGTGTTTTGTTAGTTAAATATATTTGAATTAGTAAATGATGTATTATCAGTGTAAGAAATCAGGTACGTTTACTTGTACAGACCTGTATTATAAATTATTTGAAATAGACAACTACATTTTAAATGCTTAAAATAATTTAATAAAAAAAAATATGTATTTAACTACTTAATCACGTCAGAAACAAATAAATGAAAACAATGATTAACGATAAGAGAAAAACTACAGTAGTTGCTCAAAATGTCCTCCTTCTTCTTGAATACATAAGTCAATACGGTCTGTCATTTGAGCTATGCTGACAGAAACCATTTGTGGAGTGATATTATTAAACGCATTAATTATCCTATCTCGTAATTGATTTAAGTCATTTGGAATACCATCATAATATACTTTATTTTTGATATATCCCCATACAAAATAATCCATAGGGTTTAAGCAGGGTGACCTAGGGGGCCATCGAATAGGTCCATGTGTACCAAACCACCTCCTGGGAAATCTTTCGTTTAAATAATTTCTGATTAATGCAGCATTATGTGGCCCACAGCCATCTTGCATAAAATAAATATTTCTTCGATCACCTAAAGGAAGATTATCTAACATATCTTCTAGCAATTGTAAATAGTTGTGTTGGTTGAGGTTTCCGTCAATAAAAATAGGACCAATTATTTTATTATTGAGTATTCCACACCATAAGTTTATTGAAAATCTAATTTGGGGTCTTACTTCTTGAATTAAATGTGGGTTGTCGGTGGCATAAAAATGTTTATTTTTTCTATTAAATATTCCACTATTAGTAAATGTCGATTCATCTGTCCATAAAATTCGTCCATGAAAGGATACATCATTATTTAATTTTCGTTTATACCAACGGCAAAATTCTATTCTACGATTATAATCTCCAGGATGTAGCTTTTGTACAGTTTGGAATTTGTAATCATGGTACTTATGTTTTTTAAGAATGTTTTTCACAGTACTTACAGAAACTCCACATTCTCGGCTTATTGCTCTAGACGACGTTTCAGGGTTGATATAAACTTGAGACAAAACATTTATTTCATTTATTGTATTACGTTTTAAATATTTATCACGTTTTTTTTCAATATTTCCTTCGTGAGCCATATTTAACGCTATCCTATAATAAATTAATAAAGATGGTTGCCTCCTTCCTGGATACAACTGAAGGTATCTTTCTGCAGCTTCTCCATTATTTCTGTTACATTTTATGTACACATCGTACATATCTTTTTTCTCACTTCTACTGTAACGAACCATATTTTCAATACCCTAATTAAAAATATACCAATGCTTTTATCCGATACCAGACTGTCAAATATACAATAATAAAATGTGACATGTCAGGTTAACTTGATTTAAATTTATCTGTATAATAATCAAGACGTGTTGCTAGATATACAATTATTATTGTAAGTAGGTATCTATCTGCAGTTTGTTAACTTTTTCTTTTTTACTTTCCTATCTGTATACAGATATAAGGAAAGTATAGGAATCATGATTTTTTTCGACCTCGAGTTTTCGACGGATTTTTACGTTTTGAGGTCCCCTGAATCCGTTTTGACTATTTTCGCGATGATGTCTGTGTCTGTGTGTGTGTGTGTGTGTGTGTGTGTGTGTGTGTCTGTGTGTGTGTGTGTCTGTGTGTGTGTGTGTCTGTGTGTCTGTGTGTGTGTGTGTCTGTGTGTGTGTGTGTCTGTATAACGCATAACTCATGAACCGATACACAGAAAAACACCAAATTTTAAACTTAAGCTTTGTTTCAGCGTCTAATGAGCTGATTAGATTTTGGGCAGAGTCGGAACATTTGGGGGGGTACTTTATAGGTGGTCATTTTTATATTTTATGAAATATATCTGTTATTTACGTTTGGAGAAGAAAATTCTTTAAATAAAAGTTACTTCTAATATTATTATCTATAATTTTTGTTCTATACAAAATTTTCCTAAAATGGTCCGTATTCGAGAAATTTGACAAAATGTAAAAAAAATATTTTTTTATAAAAATTGTTCAAATAAAAGTTGTTTGTAATATAATTCTCTATAATTTTTATTCTCTACATAATTTCTCTAAAATGGACCGTATTCGAGATATTTGAGAAAATGTGTAAATTTCGAATTTTGAAGAAAACTCAAAAACGGATAAAGAAAAAAACATTAAATTTTAAACTTAAGGTTTATTTCGGCCTGACGTGAAATGATTAGATTTTGGGGGGGTACTTTATGGGAGGCCGTTTTTATATTTTATGGAATATATCTGTTATTTATGTTTGAAGAGGAAAATTGTTCAAATAAAAGTTACTTCTAATATTATTATCTGTAATTTTTGTTTTATGTAAAAATTTCCTAAAATGGTCCGTATTCGAGAAATTTGACAAAATGTGCAAAATTCTGATTTTTATTATGAAAGTTTTTGAAATAAAAGTTGTTTGCGATATCGATCTCTATAATTTTTGTTTATACATGATTTTTTTTAAAATGGACCGTAATGAAAAAATTGTAGGAAATTAAAATTTTTCAGTATTTTCGTTTTCCATGAATATCTATAGAAAAATGTTTCGAGGTAGATGTATGTGGACAATGTATATATTTAGTTTATCCTCTAAACATTTATATAACTAGATAGGAAAGTCATGTGTTGGACACATCAGATTTTTATACTATGAGGAACCATATCAGTTTAAAAAATCCAACAAAATATGACAAATCAGGCTAACTTTATGTATTTAAAAATCGGGATGTACTTTATTTATAGATTAATATTGGGATTGGTCAAATGCAAAAACCATAAAAATGGAAAATATTTTTTAGCAAATGTGTAAACGAACATGTTGTCTTGATGTAAAGTTAAAAGTTTGACTTTGGTATTTATTATTTATAATCTCTTACAACGATAATACATCATTTACTAATACAAATATTTTTAACTAACAAAACACAGGTCCGTACTTGTAAACTTACCTGATGATGTTCAAATCTTCCGAAATGTTGACTAATCACAATATGTTATTACATTATTGTATTCAACATTGAACATGCATTAAAATTATGAGCCAGGAAAATATTGGTCCATATTCAAATAAAGAAGTTGATGGTGGTCCTGCATTTACGAAACGTCGGATAAAAAAAACTAAATACGCTATCATACGCACAATTTGATATAAAACAAAAAACTCCAAATGAGTTTTTGTCTATTTTTGCAAATAAACGTTCTGTAGCGGAATAAAGAAATGGTACTTATTTGTTTTTTATCGAATATCTCGGAAACCGGACCTGATATTTTAGTTTTCAAAACGCCCTCAAATTGGACTTCGAAATATGGAACTTTTTCCCCATTTAACCAACTTTGTGTTACCAACGGTTTACGAGATAGCAATACATTTCAATGAAAAAGTGGCCACCCTGTATATCCTTTCATGTAGTTGTATTAATATCTTCAAATTTCTAAATGACTCAGTTTACTTTCAACTTTCAGTTTTTATTGTTGTATTGTGTTAACCAGTGAGAAAAATGGCAAAATTAATTGAGTCGTGGGTAAAATCTTATTCAAATTTTGTTGTAGAAGGTGATAACCAGGTGTTTTGTAAAACATGTTCTAAAATTGTAAGTACTTTTTTATTTTATATTTTATTTTGACCTTTCTCAATGGTAAATCAAACGGCAGTAAAATATTATTTTAACTCACAATTAATCACAAAATAATTTATTTTTCTTATTTATTATTAATTATATTCAGAGTTTAAGGGATGTGGGCTTTGAAATACCTTTTGAAAACAATAGATTTGTTAAATTTTACCGGTTTGGCTTATAATTGCTGTTGTTTTTCAGCCTAAAGTAATTTTTTATTGTACCAAAAACAATTACAAATATTTTGGATTGAAACTAAACCACGCAAAATTACATTTCTGTTCAACCGATTCAACCCCATCCACCAGCACCACCGCGTCTACGACATAAGACTTATTACGTTCCACATGTCGCAACTGCGTTCCAAAGCTTATCTCCAACTTTGTTGAAATACACTCATGAAGGAGCAGATACGTACGATATGACTTGACAACTAAATACGCTGTTTCAGATCTCATTTGGAGATGATTAAGAACGCAGTGTTGGTTAATAATTGCGGCAAACCGAACGCAGCTACCGAACTCGCGGGACTTGGGGTTAAAACTTTATTGGAGGGAAATATGTTAATGCTAATACCGTGATAATTTACAGTTAAAAGCTTAGATAATAATCGCAAAATGGGGAAACTGTTAGAGACGATCGTGAGTTAGAAAAGATGGCATAAGTTGAATCTTATACAATAGTTAGAATCTGCTTTTGTTTAGTTTTGTCCCCAATTTGGCAACAAAGAACAAATATGGAATCATCTCGGTATCTGTCTATTATTTTTAATATATAAAACTGAAATGTGAAGAGAAGTGGAAAGGAGAAAAGATATTATGCAGGTTTATTGACGTACTAACAAAATAGCATTATTAGTCAGAGCTTTTTCATATAAGCAATGGAGATAATTTTCTCAGTGTTATATATAAATTTCCGCACTAGTGAATTACTATACAACAAGCAAATGCCAGCATTCCTTTTGACTAAGAAAGTCAAGCCATCAATTCCGTTAAAGACGAGATGGATTAAACGAGTTTAGATTGTTTTCCCTGTTTCCGCCCATACCCATGGTCTTAGGAATAATCCCCGAAGGCGCATAAATATCCATTTGTCCTACTTTATCGTTCGAATCGGAGGATTCAGGTCCTTTCGTCCTTGTCTGTGCATTCTAACTGCTAGTGACCTGCATGCACTTTACGTTTTAAATCTTGGGAACCAATTAAGTACAGTTTAAAGCTTGGGGATGTTGGTAAATATCTTTTAATTAGGGAATCACTAAATTTTTTTTACAGGGGTAGTTTTAACAAATTTAACAAATTTTAACAGCGAAAATTTATAGAAATTATTTAGTAAACAATTTGAATTGTCTAGTAATTGTTATAATGGACAACATATTTGGATATTTGGAGTTGCAGAATATATGACGTTATTTGAGAACAATATTTTATCAAAACACATCCTGAATAAGTAGATTTAATTTAAATAATGTTAAAAAACTTTACTAATACAAAGAAAGTTTTATTCTTACAAAAATTTTTAATCATATAAAATAAAGAAATTGAACTATTTTGAATTACTGAGGCCCTTCCTATGTCATATCAAATGTCATCATTATAACTATAACTTAATATCACAAAAATGTTCGCAGTAAACACAAACAAAACGAGATTATCCATTAAGTAGGTAGCGCCGTAGTCATAAACTTGTTAACAAGCTTAGAGACAAAATAAAACTCTCCCTCTAAATAAAAGCAGCTATCAGAGGTAAATCTGAAAGAATAAAAAGCTCTATTACACCGGACGGCAGGAATAGAAAGAACTACAAGCAATAACTTAGTGTTGTTTGCCCGGTGTGTTTGTCCCCAAAGGATGAAAGAAGGGAGACCCTTTTGGGGATTTTAACTGTATCTACTTTGCAAGTCTGGCAGAGATCAACGGCTTCAATAATAAGGTTTGTTTTCTTCTGGACGCCTTGTTAAAAAATTGTGTATATATTTTGTAATCCTCGGAGAATTTTTAAGACAGTAAATCGAAAATTATTTCCACAGGCCATTACATTTTACAACGTAAGGAGATTAGAACAGTGAAACAGAAGGTTGTCATAACGATTTAGAAAACAAATAGTCACAGCAGTGAATAGTTCCTCTAAAATCAACGCCACAAATAAACTTTCTGTCTCACAAATTATATGTATAGACATGTAGCTAAATTGATACATTACAACTAGTAACATTTTTCACTTATAATATCAGAAGAGCTTAAATTATTTCTGGAAATTTTCTTGAGGGCACGAATATTTTAAAAATTGTCCCACTTAAATATCGTGGCGCCTCGAAAAAATTTCCATAAAAATTTTTTATTTGCAATACTAACCAGTCAAAATTAAGGTATCTTATTGGTTGAATAATAGAGGTGTGAAATTTTCAATACAATCTAAGTTAGAACTCTTAATTACTATGGAAAGAAAGAACTTTTCTTCAGTTGTGAATCAAATAGTGTCAAAAATAGAAATCAATTCAGTTCCATACAGTAGAAAACAACTATTATTATTATTATATAATAAAAGTTATAAAAATATTGATATGTTCAGATTACATTTAGCTGGAAAAATCTGTTATGACAGGTTAAACTGATCCAGTCCAGTCAGTTTATGTTAATTTAACTGTTCTTGTTAAATTAAGCGTCCTGGACGAGGAAGTAAGTGTGGATTCATTAGAGTAGGAAAGCCCTCGAGCTACGAGGATGAAGTAAATGCATTGTAGGATCAGAAATTTAGATTTCTGGTCAAATTACGGTGACGGTCAGATAATGCTTGCAAGTTAATTTAATAGGATTAAGTGAATTTTAAAACGAATATGAATTTAGATTAAATTAACTTTGTTGATCAAAATAAAGTAAACTTATTTGAACAATTATTCATAAAGGATATAAAAATATTAAAGATATTAAGAAATATTTAATAAAGTTGGTTTTAGAGTGTGTATAAGAAAACAAAAAATTAGTAATAAATTCTAAAGATGCTATAATGGTGGTATAGTAGTATTAAGTTCTTCCATGAAACGGTTTTTACCATAGCAAGTATTTTTTTTATAATCCATATGTTTTATATAATTTCTGTAATCATGCTGTAGATTCTTTTTTTACATAATTATTTGTAAAATAGTAGTACAATGATCTGTTATGTAATTTTGTAATACTAGTGGTAAAATCTATTTTTCAAAAATCAAAAGTTCCACAGGATTCCATTCTAGGACCTTCGTTATTCTTTATTTATACGTCTGATTTAAGCAAACACATATACTTAATTACATCCGCACTTTTGATGATAATAACTCAAATGCAGCACAGAATGTAATAAACGCTGATTTATCACGAATAAACACATATTTTGTAAACCATAACTTGCATTTGAATGCTTTTAAATCTAACTTAATTTTATTTTTGAATATCAACTTACGTTCAATTATAAAAGTAATATTTCAATTAAAATTAATGAGAAGACAGTCTCGTGCGCAGAAGTAGCTAGAAGTCTAGACTTACTTTTAGATGAGAACTTGCAGTTTATTGAATATTTTTTAATATGTATCACCGCCCCTTAGATCGCCTTAATGTTCACCATTTTCCACTAAGTCTTTTACCGCCCCCCGAAGACCTCCAGCGCCCCCTAGGGGTCGCTATCGCCTACTTTAAGAACCACTGCTTTAAATGAAGCTATTTAAAAAAAAAAATGGCATTGATTCTCACCAAAACTGACTATTTCGAGTTTAATATTATAATATAATCATAATAAAATCATTTAAGGTACAGTTCATCAAATTTCTAGAGGTGTTCGACGCCCAGACAGAGAACGCGCTACGTGTGACTAAGATAGCTATTGTACAGTCTGCTAAACAAGTTATTTTAAATAGTTTTTAATATTTTTAGGTAATTAAATTTTAAAAGTGTGGAATAGTTTAGAGATTAAATTGGTCTGATTGGACTTTCTTAGAACGTTTTTAAAAGCAGCTAAAGATAGTATGTAGAATTGAAAATAATTATTATGCCATAAAAAGTGTTTTGGAATTCCTTCAACCTTTTGAAATTGAGTCAGAAAATATAAATTTTATAGGATAGCGGAAAATACCTATAATTTTTTTGTAGGCCTTTGTAAATCGTGGGAATAGTTTATATTTTATTTCTACCTTATTAAGGAAAATGGTACCTATTATTAATAACGGTTGTTTCTGAAACATTACTAAAATTTTCGAAATTTTGTTTTTCTACAAAATAATAAACTATACTATTTAGAAAAAAATTTATTTCTCTTATAATTTTATAAAAAATAACAGGGGAATATTTACATTTCTTGATCTATTAAACAAAACGATAAATTATCTCGACGAATGACACCATGTTCTAGTACGGAAGCTAGCTTTACATTTTTGTTGGTGGTTTCATGGGTTTCATATCAATTTTTTGTAATTGTAGTTTACACGTACATATACCTCTTAACACTTGTTTGCTTTATTAAAAAAGTGTGTTGTTGTGATTTACGTCGAAATAAGTCAAAAACAACTTGAAACCCCATATAAAATCAAAAAGGAGATACGGAAAAAAATTGAGCCTGTAAATGAACACAACTCAGAAACAAAAATAGCTATCTAATAATAAAAAAATAAAATTTGATTCTTGTGCAGCTTCATCTATATCATTAACTGTTTTTGGTTTTTTAATGGTTTTTCTTGGTGATGAAAATTCCGATATCTCACGGTTATCGATTCTTTTTTTCTCTCCAGAAATGCGGACGACAGTGTTTTTAGATACTCCTGTGGCTGCAGCAACACGATCATTTACATTTTTAAATGGTATTGAAGGTGAATTAAAGTTTCCTTCTCTTCTCATAAACTCTATAACATTGGCTATTATTTCGCGAGATTGACTGTTAATCACGCGGCCTCCTAATTTGCTATTAAACTCCATACTTAGGTTCTATTAAACTGTAATGAGCAAAAAACACAAACGAAAATAAAAGAAATGTTTTAGCGAAATTAACATCTGACATTTACGTCTGAATGAAATAGTGAAATACTTCATGCGCAGAGTGTACTTTCATTGCGTAAATCCGTCGGGATGCCTGTCAGTAGTGCTTTCTCTGTCTAGCCGTCGAAAGCCTCTAGAAATTTGATGAACTGTATCTCTAGTAGTTGTATATATTTTTGTATTTCTTTAAAAAATGTTTCAGTGGCCAAATTTGACATATTGTTGACCAGCTTTCCTTTCTTAAGTCCTTTTTAAGTTTTTATAATTTATGAAACTTTTATAATATTGATTTGATTTCTCGTTATTTTCTTTGGATTTTGAGATAAAAGCTACTGCAATTGGAAAGTGATCTGTAATGTCACTTTCAAAAATAAATGATTTAATATTGGTAACACTACTGCCGATATTTTTTATGAAAAAATGATCTAAACAAGTATTGTTTGCAGGTCTTGTGATTTGATTAATGTAAGAAAGTAGCCATAATAATTTAAAATACATAAAAGATGTAAAAGTGTAATACAAAGGTCTTTATTCTATACTGAAACATTTCATCTTTCATTAATTTTATATCTAGTATTTTTCATAGCGTATTTAAGAAATGACTTACAAAACTGGATGTGATTTCTCACACCAATAAATTTCACATAAAACGGATATAACTTGAATTATACGAAATAAGAAATAACAAACGAAAGCGATAAAATCGATATCTTTAAAAATTTACCGATCGCTCGCTATCTACAATATTTTTCGTTGATCTTAGATTTGCCATGGAGGGTAAGCAAGGCATGTGTACGTCTTGTAGACATGAAATATGCCACAATTTTAAATTCGATCACGTCTCAATTGAATACGAAATGAACATTTCCATAATAAATTTGTTGAAACGTGTCCGGACTCCGGCCGAGATTCAGGATAAAACGCACTTTTCGGGGACCCCTCGAATTTTCTTTGCCACCTACAATTTTTTTTCGGGTTACAACATCTTAGTGCGTACTTTCGTAAATTATTCATGGTCCTATTGCGGGAGAAGAAATAATACGGGACACTGAGAGGGTCGTAAAAACTTTTCACAAAAATTTATGGAAGTAAATAAACCATACAGGGTGGACCAATGATTGATTTATATCACTTAGATTAAAAGAATTTTTGAGTTTTGTCCAGTTTGCCCCATAAAGTTTGCTTGTTACTCCGATTTAATAAATAAATAAAATGATTAATAACTATACTAGCTTATTTAATTTTTTCAGCAATAAATCGTTCTAATGTATGTGTATGTAGATATATAAATATTCCGGATTTATATATGAAAATGTAACGTGATGTGTAATTATTATTGAATGATATGTCATGGAATTCATTAAAATTTTATTAAAATTCGTTCTAATTAAATGGTTTTGTTCGCCGGTAAATTTAACAAAATTCATCCGAAAACGTGCTATTTGAATTTAAAATAAATATTCGACTCATTTCTGAACAGAACAATCCATAATTACAATAAAGCCAATTTGATATTATTGAACAGATGCAGGTCCGGTGACAGAAATGTTGTGGCCCATTACTATGATTCTATTGTTGACCAATTTAGGAGGCATACTTTCCCAAGCCATACCTGTCTATATCAAGCTTTAACTCGAAAAGGTTAAATAAAACCATTTAATAATATTGAGAAATCTAAATATTGCCCAATTTGTTTGTTTCTTTCGGCCATTCACAGGATATATAGGAAGAGCAAACTCATTATGCAGAATGTATGTGTATGGTAAGTATAATGCTAATAATGCAATGCTAGCTTAAGAACCATGTCCTAAAGAAGAAGTTTATTAGATAAAATTATACATTTTGTTGTGAGCTTGATGCCACCTTGTCAAAAGGTACTAATAGACAAAATAGCAGAGGTTAATCAATCAAGTTTGCGCCATCTAGAATCATGTAACAAAAGGAATCTATTTTTTTAAATCATAAAGGACATGAATGTCTTTTAGTTGATTGAAGATACCAACTAGAATGGTTTATTCGACTACAATTCCCTTTTACGCTTGATAAGATTTGCTAAATCCCAGTTCCGGACATAGATGAAGATGAAATATTTTGCGATGATGATGATGATAATATTATTCTTCCTAATTCGCCCCCTAACTATAGTCTATTTTTATGTATGAGGGAGTAATAAAACAGCATTTCTAATGCAAAACTTAGTACGGTCATTTTAAATATTTTTACAGAATAATCTAAATATTTTCTAAAATTGTAATAAATGTACCTGAGCTATTACAAGTTTTGGGTCTTTTATTGGTCCTTTATAAACATAAGCTGTACAGAACAATAGAAAAAGGTTTGAACAGGCCAAAAGCCCTGTGTATTAACGATTACATAGCCGTATCTTAAGATTATTTTCAATAAGTACCTATTTGCCAATTTTGTTTTATTTTAATTCCAAGAATTTCTTACAGTAATCAAATTATAAGTAGATAAATACCTTCCCAACAAATTTCACCGAAAATGCGATTATAGGTTTTCCATTTAGTAAGGAGGTCCACGTTGTGTATTCTTGACAGTTTACTAAATGTCGTTTAGTTGCAACTTGCAAGGTGCAGTGTGAATTCTAGTGTGATCATGGAAAATTTGGAAGGGCCGCGTAAACGACAAAAAATCGGTCCTTTAACAGTTAATGAAAAAACATTAATATTTAATTGTTTTAAATCATTTACAGACAAACATTTATGTAAAAGTGTTGATGACACAGTGGAATTAGTTAGTAGTACGCTTGGTGTTGGGAAATCTACGATTTACAGAGTTGTTAAAGAAGATAAATGTGGCGAGTTTCAAACAGCACGTAAAGCTCCAGGAAAACCAAAATTTCAATTAGAAAATCTTTTGAAAGAAAGACTTCGAAGGAAAGTGCATGCGTTATTCTTTAGAAAAGAATTTCCGACAGTAGACAAAGTTCTTGCCACGGTTCGAGATGATAAGGATTACCCTGAAATGAGTCGAAGCACACTATGGAAACTTTTGAAAGAAATAGGTTTTCTATGGAAAAAGCATTCCAGAAAGTCTATTTTAATAGAAAGAAGCGATATTGTAGTATGGAGAAGAAAGGACTATAAAAGAAATGAGAAACCAAAAAAGAAATATATTTTATTTAGATGAAACATGGATCAACGAGGGACATAAACCAAATAAATTTTGGCAAGATGAAACTGTTACAAGTCGAAGACAGGCTTTTTTAAATAATTTATCTACTGGTTTAAATCCACCATCAGAAAAGGGGCACAGACTAATGATAGTACACATCGGTAGTTCAAACAGTTTTGTTAAAGGTGGTTTATTGACTTTTGAATCTACTTGTACCGGTGACTACCATGAGGACATGAATGCTGGTGTCTTTAAAGAGTGGTTCGAACAAATTATAGATCTTCTTCCTCAGAACTGTATAATAGTAATGGATAATGCAAGTTATCACTCGAGACTTATAGAAAAAATGCCCACAACCAAGTGGTTAAAAAAATATTTACAGAATTGGCTAAATTCAAAGAATATTAAGTTCCATCCTGGTTCTGTGAGAAAAGAACTGTATCATTTGTGTTCCCTTCATAAAGAGAAATTCAAAAAATATGAAATTGATGAAATTGCTAAAAATCGTGGGATGACGGTGGTTAGATCACCACCATATCATTGCGAAGTAAACCCGATTGAACTGATATGGGCACAGATAAAGGGAGAAGTTTCAAGAAAAAATAATTCTTTTAAAATGATAAACAGTTGTTTTTGGAGGCTGTAAATAATGTGAAGCCTGAAAACTGGGAAAAGGCAGTAAATCATACGATTAAAGAAGAAGAGAAAATGTGGAAGTTGGACAATATTACTGATGAAATGATCGAGCCACTCATTGTAAATATTGGTTGCGACAGTTCATCTTCTGATTTCGATTCTGATTTGGATTTGTAGGTAAAAAGTAGTTTTTATATTAAAATTATTATTTATGAACGTAACGTTGTTTAAAAGTCAAAGTTTAAACCCTTATACCTACATAACCCGTTTGACACAATGTTCTTAACATACCTTGTGGAAAAATAAAACATTTTAGAAAAAATTGCACTTTTTTACCTTCAGCTGTTTAGAAGTTATAAGCAGGTTAATTAGATGAAAATATAAGTGTATACTCGAGGAATAACTTTAAAAAATATTTTAACTGTCTACTAAAAGAAGTGATACGCCTATGGATTACGAACGCTTTATTATTTTAATACTCTCTCATACATAAAAATAGACTATAGTCGATTTTAACCCCAAAAGCTGAGCTTGTCCGGAAAACAAATCCTACCACGAGCCATACAAAATAAAAATCCACATGGTCTGCAGTATAAGACAAATAGAAATTTACTGGGAGCACCATTCTACATAACTAATAAATTTAGCACTATCCATGTTTTTAGTACTCCAACAGCTTGCGTATTTCTGGATCTAGTCAAGGCATTTGACACGGTTAGCCACATACAATTGTTGGATGCCTTGGAGGATGCAAAAGTACCTGGGAAAGTTCATGATTTAATGCAGAGCAATTTGATAGATAGAAATCAAGTAGTCAGGATAGACGAAGAAGTTGTAAAAAATAAATAAATTTTGGTATACCACAAGGTACCGTAATAGGACCTATATTATTTATACTATACATAAATAATGTACATACAGAAGGTAATATCTTAAGTTTTGCAGATTATACTGCCATCATATATTCTGCTGAAATCTGGACTGACTTAAAGGTTAAAATGGAAAACGATTTAGTAAAACATAGATGTATTTAGTCACAAGTTACTAACGGTAAATGTTCAAAAAAACTTTTTCGTAATTGAAACATCACGCCTCATTAATTTATATTTTTCTCTGAATTGACATTACTATGTTTAAAGTTTGAGACGTAGATACTTATTTAAAAATCCTTTGTGGATATAGATGTTATACAGGTACTAATATTTTTTTAATTTTTTTTTTGTAAATAGAAATATTAGCAAGTTACTTTACTACTTTTACCCACTGTATATAACAGAAAATTTAAAATATTTATTTTTAACCCAAAACCTATTTTTGAATCTAGTAATTTTCCATACAAATTATTTTTTATTTGCCTCTTATCCTAGCATTACAACTGTTATCTAGTCTATATAGTAAGGAAGTCAGTGCTATTTTTTGTTACACATTTGAAAAAGGTAATTTTCAAACGCTGCAGAGATTAACAAAAAAATTTTTATTTTCTACAAAGTTGGAATGAACTCGTCATGAGATGGATGTTTTAAAATTATTTCTTTAACTTACCATTGAGACACCGAAGACATTTTGAAATTCTGAAAAAAAAAAAAAATTACTCACAGATCCTTCTTACGACAAATTTAAATAATAAAATACTTCATATTTTAAACATTATATCTCACATAATAACTTAAGTTTGGTCAAATTTGAAGTTGAATAGCCTAGCTAGTTGTTTATCACTGCATCTTAAGAAAGAAATATTCAATAGTTGATAACTTATTAGATGTTAAAACAGCCAGGAATAGTTGAAGAGACTGGATTAATATAAACTTGCTTTATTAGTGCTAAGAATGTGGTTGTACTCCTGCGGAGTTGAGGTGATTGTTAGAACTGTGATTGCCGATATTATTGTTAGTCTGCTGATTTGGAATTCCGTAATTAAAACCTTGAACATGGAACCAATTCTGTTTATGGAATATTCTATTTCTCGGTGAATATTCTAAGACTTTAATCAATTTATATTGTTCTCATCAACGTTTGGTTTATTAGCTAATGGTTTCCGCAATAGATGTGTTCGCAAAATTTCGAAAAAATTCTCATAGGGTAATTTTTTTGCGCACGTGGGCATATTTTTTTTTATTTTAACTCAAAATACCTTGAAAAATCTTCTGATTGGGTATTTGGGTCTGGAAAAGCCGAACAAAATTTTTCTAGGGCTTCTCAGTTTTCTTGTAGGGCTCCAAAATCGTTCGAAAACCCACGTTCGGCCCCATATCTCATTTCACATGAGCCCTATCCGTTTTTTATGGTAATTTTCCTCTTTTCCAGGTCAAAATACCCTATGCTGAATTTTTTCAATTTTTTTAGATCAACCAATAAAAATTTTTGTGGTCCATAATTTACATATTTTTCCTAAAATACTCTCCAGCGACATTAGGAGATTCTAAATATTTTTTTAATAACTTTTATACTCTATTGAACGGCTTTCGACCATATTTTGGTCATATCTCAATTAATATGGGCTCAGGAATGGTTTATCTCAGAGATAACAAGGGAGATATAACTACTCATTCATAAAATAGAATATCTATGATGCCAACATCAAATTAGTCAATTTGGTGATCAGGAGAGGAAAGACGTGATGTGTGAGGTAAGGGAGGGGATATACTGCAGGACTGAAGGCCGTACACGTTTGTTAGTCGCAGCGGAGTTTAAATAAATTGCATTGGCGTACCCCAGGAACGGGATAAATTAAATTATTTAAAAATATATGTTTTTTTAACCCCGTAAAATTTTTTGTATTTTAATATAGATATATTGAGCAGTAGTACAAATATGTTTTCTGCAAAATTCGTTGAGTTTTTAATTCATTAACGATATATAAATTTAGAAGACTTTTAAAGGCATCTTTTTTTACAGATGATAGAAATTTGTATATATTTCTAATATGCACCAGAGTTTAATCGGGCCGTACAAAAGTTATCTAAATAAAAAATATACGATAATAAATAAAATAATACTATTTCTATAAAATTTGCTGTCGCTAATTTATAAAAGTCACTGGTTCTAAATATCCAGGGTTTGTTCTTAGATCAAATAATAATTTTTTTTAGTCCACATGGATATTAGCTTATCTACGTACAGAATACAAAACGAAAAAGTATGCTATTGCATTCATTTAAACGGATATATTTCATATCTATTCTAGGTAGTTCATATTTTGGTCACCCAATACTATTCTTTTTAAAATGTTAAATAAGTGACAATTGTGTCAAACTAATCGTCAGTATATTCAATTATTGAGATTAAATATACATTAAAATGAGTTATTTTTGTGTCGAATAGATAAATAGTAAATATTTTTTTTTATATAAAACTAAGAGGCGTCACACTATAAAACTCAAAGAAAATAATAATGTAAATATTCTTTTAAAATCCATGTTCAAAACTATCTGCCTCAATGTGTAAACTGTTGGTATTTCCAATGAATCAATCAATCCCTTATTTATAAATAAACAATTTATATCCTATTTCCTGGAATTGTTTTAATCCTATTTTCTATATCAAAACAAAAATAGAATTCTAAACAGGTAGGTAATCAATATGTATTTATGGACATATGTAAATAATCTTTATAAATACATAGATTATAGTTTTAAGAGAGTATTTCTTTTAAATTAGGTTTTAAGTGTTTATCAAAATAGTTCATGAAAATTCTACCTGAATGCAATAGCTAAAAATTACAAGTAAAATATTTATTCCTAATTTTTTTTTTATTTATGAAATTGACAGTAATGTTCTGAATTATTTCTAAAAAAAAAATTGTACCTATTTAAAATTAAGTGCTAAATATTATTTTTGCTGTTTTGATAGAATAATGTTTGTCCGCTGAAACAAGGGATTTCAAAGAACTAAAATATACCGGGTGTTCAAATTAAAGTGTTACAGCTAAAGACCGCCTATTATAAAAGAAACGTATCAGACGAAAGTATTATAGTTTTGTGGGGAAAAAGTTTTGGCTAAAATCGTTTTTTATAGCTAACCATAATATGGTCAACTTTTTTTTCGTCCAGCAAAATTTTCAAGTAGCTGTTACTCAAAAAGTAAAAGTCGAACAAAAAAAATATTTCCATCAAAAGTTTCTTATTTTTTTATGTACTTTAAGAATATGAAAAAAAAAAATAATGGGGTTCCAATTTAATAAACAAAGTCCATCTCGATATGGCCATAATATGGTCAGCTATAAAAAAAATTAAATTAGCCAAAATGTTTCCCTCAAAAAACTATAAAACTTTTGTCTGAAACTTTTTTTCTAAGATACATATTTTCGGCGGTATTTAACTGTAACACTTTAATTTAAACACCCGGTATATTTAGAATTTTTGCTTCTTAATGTGATTTATTTATTTAATTGATCCTAATGTACTAAATTATTAGTAGGTACGAAATTTTTTTTTTAATTTTGTGATAAAATATTGCATGCTTTCTGCTGTTTTGGTAAACATTTTATCCATGGAAACGCGAACCTTTAATCAAAGTCGATTGTAGATTTCTCAAGATTTTTTTGTACAGTGAAATAACAATAATTTTTTGACATGCCTAGGTACTAAAAACAAAAGTTTTGCCAAATAACATTACCTATGAAACTTTTTTCAATTAAATTGAATCATTTTAAAACCCGTTTTAAAGAGATTTAATAAAAAATGCAGAATTTTTACACAAATTCGATTTTTACATAAGATTAACTAGGTACTTTGAGATTTTTAGGAATATTCCCAGTACCAATTTTAAAATTTCGCATCTTCTCCTGTTTTGTTAAGGCTAATTAACAACCATGGTTAATTCAAAACATTAATAATACTAATAATTTAAAAATATATAAGATACTTTTCGTAATTGGTACGTCTATGATAAGTAAATTCTAACCTATAAATACTTACATATGAAACGAAGAATTTGGGTCCAATTTGTCTTGTTTTTTACAAATTTTGCACTGTTTCACCATTTTTAAAGTTTGTATGTTAACAAAATAATGGGAAATCATTTTCACAAGAAAAAACTGAGAAAATCCGATGAACAATAACACTAAACAATCTCTACAACGCCAACTGTCAAAACAAGTTGATGGAATTATGAATGAATATTTTATATTCCGTTGTCTAAGCTCACAATAAACAACGTAATATGCCCCGCCTACAAAATACTAGCTGTTGCCACATCTCGTAAAAAATACTTGATATTTAATATACCACTAACAAGTTTTGGAATTTATTGAAAATAATTACATCTAATTTAGTGAAATTATATCTAATTTAGTTAAATTTGATATAACAAATGATTCAACATTTTTTGGGTTCAGTTGCAGTAAAATAGGTTGAATTATTTTAGCTTTTTTAATATATGTAAATAATTGTGTAAAAAAAAACGAGAATAATGAAATAGGCATATGACAACAGCTGATATTATACCCTAGTGTGTCCCTTGGAATATGTCTTATTCACGACAGCACGATATTTGTAAGTAACTACATCTCCTGTTATCTCTGGTTTATCTGCACCCATATCCTGGAGAGATCTTCTTCTTCTTCAAAAAAATTATTTTCCAAACAGTCGTCTAATTATGACACTTCAGGTCATGGAATACCTAAGAATGTCATGAAAAGAAAGAAAATGGCCTCTACTAAAAGTACGTTATACGAAATTATTTAAATAACCTATGTTTTTTTAATATAATTATCATTATGACATTCAAAATAAATATGCTATTCTAATGTAGCCATTACTATACAACTACCGACTATATTTTTTCATGTTAGTGACATTTTTGCCTTTTCCTTTACATTAACTAACAAAAACAATAAGTTTTTTGTATTATAAAGTTTCGCGAACCATTCTACAATGTTTTTGTTAGTAATCAGATTAACCACGAGCAAATTTTACACATTGTATGAACTGGTTTGAATGAAACTTATTTGTAAAAAAAAAAAAAAATGGAAATGCTGCACGTACCCGTAACTTTAAAATACAAAAGCTAATATTTACCGTCAACTATACGCTCTCCGTTGATACACTTTATTTTCATGGATAGCACCGTGATTCCGATGAAATGTTTGCTTTTTACTCACGTTTTCCAGAAAGAGATTCGCTCGCTATTTGTAGTCAGTTAGGCTGACAAAAAAAATATTCAATACGGAATTAAATAGAATGATTAGGCTATATTATGACATACGTTATCAATTAGAAGTTTGTTTCGTTTTCAAAAAACGCAATAATTGATTCTTTTAACGTTAATATAAAGAAAGACAATTCAAAATTTTGATTTGCTTCTATTTTGGAATTTTTGTACGTCAAAAATTTGATCAAACTTATGATTAGGTAACTATTTTTGAGTTAGTTTAGGTTCTAGTACGTTAGTTTTAGTGGGGTCTCTAATTACCTTTTGTGTATACAGTATTTTTAGTTCGTAATTCGATTAATTTATAATATATGTTGATATAAATGTGATACTATAAAGCGTATGGGTACATTGTTCAGTTTCACTACTGGAAAAGATTAAACAACTTGTTTCTATTGTTTCTATTGTTTGATGGAGTAAATTAGGGACAAGCAAGCACATTTTTCTGGCATTTAAATCGATCTAGCGCTCTCATTTGAATACAGTGAATCTTGGTACTAAACCAACTACGCCTTCTCCACTCAAAGCGAAACCAGAGCCAGTTGCATTATCTACAAATATTCGTAAGTTGGAAATTGCCTTTGTAAGTTAATTTTGTGGTAATCATTGGACCTGAACGCGGACTGTATTTCAGAATGCTTTTATACAATTCTTTATTTAGTATTATATTCTTCGGAACACCCAGTATTAAATCCAATCATCGCTTATATTATTAAAGATAATTTTACACTGACAAGCATCATAAAAACATTACTACGTCCAATATAAAAAAATCCTCATCGTAAACCTTCACCCTTCTTTCCATTCCAGCAACGACAATGGACTCAACTAAACGCAAATTGCCGCAATTGTCCACTGCCAATTTGTAAGGGATAGAAATTTTCGCGTAGGAGACCTTTTACCTCCATTTCCTTATTTGGGTTAGGTAGACTGAGGACCGATCATCTCCGAAAGCGATTGAACCTTTCAACATATGAATGGGCGCAGAAAGAAATTTCCATAACCTATAACACATGGCACACGAACGATTTTCCTTCTTATAAAACTGAGAGCGATCCAGGATGATTGCGAATGATATAGGAGGGTCAGGTAATGCTGAAACTGTCCGGAAAATTTTGATAGCAGAATTAATTTTACTGTTTTACCCGTTTCAGGTGAAAACAGTTGGAACATGAGAGTAAATTGTTTTTTTTTTACACTTTATAGTATTATTGACTGATCATAAACTGTATTAATATAAGTACTATCCAAAAGACTAGTATCATCACATGGCGATCCTGCCAGGCCAGAATATTATGAAGAAATATATATATATATATAAATATATATATATATATATATATATACATCCCGCAGCAATATTGCGTCCTTTCATAACCCATACATTTTGCGTCTCTGGAAACAGTGTGTTTAGAATAGATTTCATCGAGTATATTGAAACTACTAAAAATTAATTGTCTCAAAATATGTTTTTTATGACCATATCGTTAAAAAAATTATATACGTTTTTTTTTTTATTTTCCGACCACTTTGACTCCTTTTATATTAATATCTATCTTGCATCCGTATATTACTATTTTACGTCCAAAAGAATATTTTTGTTTCATTTAACATATTAATTTACGTCCAACAGTGTTGCCAATATTTTTTATAATTCAGGAAGGCTTTGTATTAAAGTCCAATTTATTTCGAAACCAACCATAAGAATAGTCTAAATATATAAAATTATTTGTTCTGATTGACTGACTGACCCCATCAATCTTACCGCCAAAACTTCTAAGTCTAGGAAGCTAAAATTTATAAGATAGGTTTTTTTATAACGTATGCAAAAAAGAATTTTCAAAATTTTTAATTCTAATGCTTTGTATCTCTTTGTTGTTTGAAGTTAGACACATAAAAATTTGAAATACAGCTACAGCGTAAATAAATAATAACATGTTTTAGGGTTTTAGGATGTTCAAATTTAAAGGGGAGGAAACGGGGAAGTGAACGCTTGTATAGAAAAATAATTTTTTTTAGGTTATCGTTTTTGAATTTTCATATTTTAAGGCGGGAAACATGTGGGGACAGGGGATAAAAGTTTGTTTGCGAGTATCGATTTTTTAAAGGTAGGAATTTAAAAATTGGAAATATAGCTACACATCATAAATAAATAGGTAATGAATTGTTTAAGTGTTTAGGATTTTCACATTTTAAGGAGGGGAAATGGAAGTTTAAAGTTTTTATTAAATATTGGTTTTTTAAAGATAGCAACTTTAAAATTGGAATTGTAGCTACTCATCATACATAAATAATGACTTGCTTCCGGGTGTTTGGATTTTCACATTTTAAAGAGGAGGGAATGGGGGTAAAGTTTAGTATGGAGTATTGGTTTTTTAAATATAGGAACTTGAAAATTGGAAGTGTAGCTACTCATCTTAAATATTTTTTATATTTTCACATTTAAAGGGCGAGAAACGGGGGGTGGGGTGAAAGTTTTTATGGGAGTATCGGTTTTCCAAAGGTATGAATTGGCGCTACTCATCATAAATAAATAATGATATATTTTCGGGTGTTTGGATTTTCATATTTTAAGGGTGGAGAAACAGGGAGTAACATTTTTTATGGAGAAAGAAATAAAAATACACAAAAATATATAAAATTAAATTTAGAAAAACATAAATAAAAATAAATGAAAATAAATAAAAATAAATAAAAATAAATAAATAAAAATAAATAAAAATAAATAAAAATAAATAAAAATAAATAAAAATAAATAAAAATAAATAAAAATAAATAAAAATAAATAAAAATAAATAAAAATAAATAAATAAAAATAAATAAAAATAAATAAAAATAAATAAAAATAAATAAAAATAAATAAAAATAAATAAAAATAAATAAAAATAAATAAAAATAAATAAAAATAAATAAAAATAAATAAAAATAAATAAAAATAAATAAAAATAAATAAAAATAAATAAAAATAAATAAAAATAAATAAAAATAAATAAAAAAAAATAAAAATAAATAAAAATAAATAAAAATAAATAAAAATAAATAAAAATAAATAAAAATAAATAAAAATAAATAAAAATAAATAAAAATAAATAAAAATAAATAAAAATAAATAAAAATAAATAAAAATAAATAAAAATAAATAAAAATAAATAAAAATAAATAAAAATAAATAAAAATAAATAAAAAATAAATAAAAATAAATAAAAATAAATAAAAATAAATAAAAATAAATAAAAATAAATAAAAATAAATAAAAATAAATAAAAATAAATAAAAATAAATAAAAATAAATAAAAATAAATAAAAATAAATAAAAATAAATAAAAATAATAAATAAAAATAAATAAAAATAAATAAAAATAAATAAAAATAAATAAAAATAAATAAAAATAAATAAAAATAAATAAAAATAAATAAAAATAAATAAAAATAAATAAAAATAAATAAATAAAAATAAATAAAAATAAATAAAAATAAATAAAAATAAATAAAAATAAATAAAAATAAATAAAAATAAATAAAAATAAATAAAAATAAATAAAAATAAATAAAAATAAATAAAAATAAATAAAAATATATAAAAATATATAAAAATAAATAAAAATAAATAAAAATAAATAAAAATAAATAAAAATAAATAAAAATAAATAAAAATAAATAAAAATAAAAATAAATAAAAATAAATAAAAATAAATAAAAATAAATAAAAATAAATAAAAATAAATAAAAATAAATAAAAATAAATAAAAATAAATAAAAATAAATAAAAATAAATAAAAATAAATAAAAATAAATAAAAATAAATAAAAATAAATAAAAATAAATAAAAATAAATAAAAATAAATAAAAATAAAATAATTAAAATCAATAAAAATAAATAAAAATAAATAATAATAAATAAAAATAATTAAAATCAATAAAAATAAATAAAAATAAATTATCAAATTTAATTACCAATCATAATAATGAATCATAATCATCAATCATAATCATCAATCATAATCATCAATCATAATCATCAATCATAATCATCAATCATAATCGTCAATCATAATCATCAATCATAATCATCAATCATAATCATCAATCATAATCATCAATCATAATCATCAATCATAATCATCAATCATAATCATCAATCATAATCATCAATCATAATCATCAATCATAATCATCAATCATAATCATCAATCATAATCATCAATCATAATCATCAATCATAATCATCAATCATAATCATCAATCATAATCATCAATCATAATCATCAATCATAATCATCAATCATAATCATCAATCATAATCATCAATCATAATCATCAATCATAATCATCAATCATAATCATCAATCATAATCATCAATCATAATCATCAATCATAATCATCAATCATAATCATCAATCATAATCATCAATCATAATCATCAATCATAATCATCAATCATAATCATCAATCATAATCATCAATCATAATCATCAATCATAATCATCAATCATAATCATCAATCATAATCATCAATCATAATCATCAATCATAATCATCAATCATAATCATCAATCATAATCATCAATCATAATCATCAATCATAATCATCAATCATAATCATCAATCATAATCATCAATCATAATCATCAATCATAATCATCAATCATAATCATCAATCATAATCATCAATCATAATCATCAATCATAATCATCAATCATAATCATCAATCATAATCATCAATCATAATCATCAATCATAATCATCAATCATAATCATCAATCATAATCATCAATCATAATCATCAATCATAATCATCAATCATAATCATCAATCATAATCATCAATCATAATCATCAATCATAATCATCAATCATAATCATCAATCATAATCATCAATCATAATCATCAATCATAATCATCAATCATAATCATCAATCATAATCATCAATCATAATCATCAATCATAATCATCAATCATAATCATCAATCATAATCATCAATCATAATCATCAATCATAATCATCAATCATAATCATCAATCATAATCATCAATCATCAATCATAATCATCAATCATAATCATCGATCATAATCATCGATCATAATCATCGATCATAATCATCGATCATAATCATCAATCATAATCATCAATCATAATCATCAATCATAATCATCAATCATAATCATCAATCATAATCATCAATCATAATCATCAATCATAATCATCAATCATAATCATCAATCATAATCATCAATCATAATCATCAATCATAATCATCAATCATAATCATCAATCATAATCATCAATCATAATCATCAATCATAATCATCAATCATAATCATCAATCATAATCATCAATCATAATCATCAATCATAATCATCAATCATAATCATCAATCATAATCATCAATCATAATCATCAATCATCAATCATCAATCATAATCATCAATCATAATCATCAATCATAATCATCAATCATAATCATCAATCATAATCATCAATCATAATCATCAATCATAATCATCAATCATAATCATCAATCATAATCATCAATCATAATCATCAATCATAATCATCAATCATAATCATCAATCATAATCATCAATCATAATCATCAATCATAATCATCAATCATAATCATCAATCATAATCATCAATCATAATCATCAATCATAATCATCAATCATAATCATCAATCATAATCATCAATCATAATCATCAATCATAATCATCAATCATAATCATCAATCATAATCATCAATCATAATCATCAATCATAATCATCAATCATCAATCATAATCATCAATCATAATCATCAATCATAATCATCAATCATAATCATCAATCATAATCATCAATCATAATCATCAATCATAATCATCAATCATAATCATCAATCATAATCATCAATCATAATCATCAATCATAATCATCAATCATAATCATCAATCATAATCATCAATCATAATCATCAATCATAATCATCAATCATAATCATCAATCATAATCATCAATCATAATCATCAATCATAATCATCAATCATAATCATCAATCATAATCATCAATCATAATCATCAATCATAATCATCAATCATAATCATCAATCATAATCATCAATCATAATCATCAATCATAATCATCAATCATAATCATCAATCATAATCATCATCATCAATCATAATCATCAATCATAATCATCAATCATAATCATCAATCATAATCATCAATCATAATCATCAATCATAATCATCAATCATAATCATCAATCATAATCATCAATCATAATCATCAATCATAATCATCAATCATAATCATCAATCATAATCATCAATCATAATCATCAATCATAATCATCAATCATAATCATCAATCATAATCATCAATCATAATCATCAATCATAATCATCAATCATCAATCATCAATCATCAATCATCAATCATCAATCATCAATCATCGATCATAATCATCAATCATAATCATCAATCATAATCATCGATCATAATCATCGATCATAATCATCGATCATAATCATCGATCATAATCATCGATCATAATCATCGATCATAATCATCGATCATAATCATCGATCATAATCATCGATCATAATCATCGATCATAATCATCAATCATAATCATCAATCATAATCATCAATCATAATCATCAATCATAATCATCAATCATAATCATCAATCATAATCATCAATCATAATCATCCATCATAATCATCAATCATAATCATCAATCATAATCATCAATCATAATCATCAATCATAATCATCAATCATAATCATCAATCATAATCATCAATCATAATCATCAATCATAATCATCAATCATAATCATCAATCATAATCATCAATCATAATCATCAATCATAATCATCAATCATAATCATCAATCATAATCATCAATCATAATCATCAATCATCAATCATCATTAATCATAATCATCAATCATAATCATCAATCATAATCATCAATCATAATCATCAATCATAATCATCAATCATAATCATCAATCATAATCATCAATCATAATCATCAATCATAATCATCAATCATAATCATCAATCATAATCATCAATCATAATCATCAATCATAATCATCAATCATAATCATCAATCATAATCATCAATCATAATCATCAATCATAATCATCAATCATAATCATCAATCATAATCATCAATCATAATCATCAATCATAATCATCAATCATAATCATCAATCATAATCATCAATCATAATCATCAATCATAATCATCAATCATAATCATCAATCATAATCATCAATCATAATCATCAATCATAATCATCAATCATAATCATCAATCATAATCATCAATCATAATCATCAATCATAATCATCAATCATAATCATCAATCATAATCATCAATCATAATCATCAATCATAATCATCAATCATAATCATCAATCATAATCATCAATCATAATCATCAATCATAATCATCAATCATAATCATCAATCATAATCATCAATCATAATCATCAATCATAATCATCAATCATAATCATCAATCATAATCATCAATCATAATCATCAATCATAATCATCAATCATAATCATCAATCATAATCATCAATCATAATCATCAATCATAATCATCAATCATAATCATCAATCATAATCATCAATCATAATCATCAATCATAATCATCAATCATAATCATCAATCATAATCATCAATCATAATCATCAATCATAATCATCAATCATAATCATCAATCATAATCATCAATCATAATCATCAATCATAATCATCAATCATAATCATCAATCATAATCATCAATCATAATCATCAATCATAATCATCAATCATAATCATCAATCATAATCATCAATCATAATCATCAATCATAATCATCAATCATAATCATCAATCATAATCATCAATCATAATCATCAATCATAATCATCAATCATAATCATCAATCATAATCATCAATCATAATCATCAATCATAATCATAATCATTAATCATAATCATCAATCATAATCATCAATCATAATCATCAATCATAATCATCAATCATAATCATCTATCATAATCATCAATCATAATCATCAATCATAATCATCAATCATAATCATCAATCATAATCATCAATCATAATCATCAATCATAATCATCAATCATAATCATCAATCATAATCATCAATCATAATCATCAATCATAATCATCAATCATAATCATCAATCATAATCATCAATCATAATCATCAATCATAATCATCAATCATAATCATCAATCATAATCATAATCATCAATCATAATCATCAATCATAATCATCAATCATAATCATCAATCATAATCATCAATCATAATCATCAATCATAATCATCAATCATAATCATCGATCATAATCATCGATCATAATCATCGATCATAATCATCAATCATAATCATCAATCATAATCATCAATCATAATCATCAATCATAATCATCAATCATAATCATCAATCATAATCATCAATCATAATCATCAATCATAATCATTAATCATAATCATCAATCATAATCATCAATCATAATCATCAATCATAATCATCAATCATAATCATCAATCATAATCATCAATCATAATCATCAATCATAATCATCAATCATAATCATCAATCATAATCATCAATCATAATCATCAATCATAATCATCAATCATATTCATCAATCATAATCATCAATCATAATCATCATTCACAATCATCAATCATAATTATTAATCATAATCATCAATCATAATTATCAATCATAATCATCAATCATAATCATCAATCATAATCATCAATCATAATCATCAATCATAATCATCAATCATAATCATCAATCATAATCATCAATCATAATCATCAATCATAATCATCAATCATAATCATCAATCATAATCATCAATCATAATCATCAATCATAATTATCAATCATAATCATCAATCATAATCATCAATCATAATCATCAATCATAATCATCAATCATAATCATCAATCATAATCATCAATCATAATCATCAATCATAATCATCAATCATAATCATCAATCATAATCATCAATCATAATCATCAATCATAATCATCAATCATAATCATCAATCATAATCATCAATCATAATCATCAATCATAATCATCAATCATAATCATCAATCATAATCATCAATCATAATCATCAATCATAATCACCAATCATAATCATCAATCCTAATCATCAATCCTAATCATCAACCATAATCATCGAACAAAATCATCGATCATAATCATTAATCATAATCATAATAATCGTCAATAATAATTATCAATTATAACTATCAATCATAATCATCATTCACAATCATCAATCATAATTATCAATCATAATCATCAATCATAATCATCAATCATAATAATCAATCATAATTCATCAAGCATAATCATTAATTATATTCTTCAATCATAATCTGCAATTTTAATCATCAATCCTAATCATCAACCATAATAGTCCAGGATCCGTAAGTAGGGTCGACCTTCACCCATCTGTTTAATTGAAAAAACTTATTTTTTAATAAATAAAATATGTTTTTAAATATACTGCAAATGGGTTGCCTAAGAAAATACGGTCACGCCCATTTTTTACTTTCCTTTCTGTGTACAGATAAGAAAAGTATAAAAATAATGATAAAAGTTGTTTATGATGTCATTATCTATTATTTTGTTCCTATACATGATTTTCCTAAAATGAACCTAATTCGAGATATTTGAGGAAAAGTGCAAATTTCGAATTTTGAAGACAACTCAAAAACGGACCAAGAGAAAAACACAAAATTTTAAATTTAAGCTTTAATCCATCCTGCGATGAGCTGATTAAAGTTTCGGCATAGTTGAAGCATCTGGGGAATACTTTACAGGGTGTCGTTTTTTTTACTTTAAGAAAAAAAATACTCTGGACCGTATTTTCTTAGGCAACCCATTTTCGGTATATTTATAAATTTATTTTATGTAATAAAAAGAAACGTTCATCCATTAATCAGATGGGTGAAGGTCGACCTTACTTCGGATCTTAGACTATAATCATCAATCATAATCATCAACCATAATCGTCAATCATAATCGTCAATTATAATCGTAGATCATAATCGTCAATCACAATCTTCAATCATAATCATCAATTATAATCTATCAATCATATTCATCAATCATAATCATCAATCATAATTATCAACCATAATTATCAACCATAATCATCAACCATAATCGGCAATCGTAATCGTCAATTATAATCGTAGATCATAATCGTCAATCACAATCTTCAATCATAATCATCAATTATAATCGTCAATCACAATCTTCAATCATAATCATCAATTATAATCATCAATCATAATCATCAATCATAATTATCAATGATAATTATCAATCATAACCATCAATCATAAATATCAATCTTAATCATCATTCTCAATCATGAATCCTAATCATCAATTATAATCATTAATCATATATATCAGTCATAATCATCAATCATAAATATCAATCATAATCATATTGGTATATTATTAATAATAATATTTTTCTTACAACATGTAAAACAATATTAAATCAGATTTTTTAAAACCATAACTAAAATTATGTTAAAGGAATTATAATATATCTAATAAATTTAAATAACCTCTAGTAATTGCTCCCAAACTTCTTATAACTAAAATTTAATTTAGTACTATCCGGTATTTAATCAAACAACTAAAATTATTTTGAAATAATTATAATTTACGTAATAAATTTTAAAAACCTAAGATATTTGCCAAAAACTTCTTATAATCAAAACCCAAGAACAATTATTTTAAAATAATTATTTATATATAATCCATTAAATTAAAATAACCTAAAGTATTTTCCGCAAATGTTTTTACAGAAAAAATATACAATTTAGAAATCCCTAACTTCACTCAAACCCTTAGAATCCTAACTAATATAACAAAAAATATAAACTCCAACATCCACGCACTTAATGCTCTTTACAGTGATTTGATTTTGCACTTTACGGTGTTGCCGCTAGTTGGAGTCAAAATAGTGAGTGAAATGAAAGGATAATATACATTATGTATATTATTTAGCGCCTCTAACGGTAATCTCACAAACTAAATTTTGTATATTTTCTTTCATATCTGACACTAAATTGCGTCCACTTAATTCATTATTACTGCCATCTCGTATTAGTTAGATTAAAATAAGGGTTAACTTCAGAAACCCAACCTCAAAACAAACTTATCTCTGTAAAATTGATTTAGTTCCGTGCTTTTACAAGGCGGGCAAAGCCGAAAACTATTTTGCGTCCGATATTCGGACGTAAAATAGTCATGGAAGCAAAATGTAACGTAATGTGCATGTTATCGGACGCAAAATACTGCTAAGGATATATATATATATATATATATATATATATATATATATATATATATATATATATATATATATATATATATATTATGGAAATAAATTTTGTCATTTTTGTCGCATGAATTTAGAAACACCCTGTATATAGCCAATACGTAAATTGGAATAAGGAAAATAAGAAAGTATAGAAATTTTAAATGGTCCACTTTGTAAACATTGTTAAAACTTATTACATTTTACACATAGTTAATAAATAACACAGCTGAAAATTTGTACGCTCATATATTACTGGTTTTGGGTCAAGAGACCACACTGTATGCATGTTTGTAATTAATTATTTATCAAGTTTACGAACAGCCACCGTATACCAGTAATATTCGTTTAACACTTTAAACTTTACCTAAATGTACCAAAAACTAAATAATTTTAATGAAATACCACAGCAGAAACGTGTCAAAAAGTTTTTCTGTAACATGCCAGACGGTGTGTTATTATATAACTGCCGTTTATAACAATTTGATGTAACAAACAAAAAGTCCAAAAATAAATCGCTCCAAAATTTACGACGAAAGTTTATTTATCGCTTTTCTCAATTTCTGAGTTGATTTGAAACGAACATTCCAAATTGGTAAACTAATATAAAAGTCTTTGTTTCTCTCGAGCTAATAGAGTGATAGGATGATGACTGAAGATAAGCCAGTGCAGTACATTTTGATTGGCTGGCACCTACCAGTTAAATAAGAATAAAAAATTCTATAGACAGTCCTTTATATGGGTCCGCGGTTTGAATGCCACCGTTAGACGGTATGTTTTTATTTAATTTAATTATTTAAAAATAATTCTGACGCTAAGTAGGATTCCCCACTACGTTATTTAAGTACTTCAGTCTAAAGCAAGCCTGCAGAACTTTTCAAAGGACCAATTCAAAAACCGTAAGTATACGAGAGACCTGAACCTATAGTGGTCTGTTCTAATTCTATAAACCAAGTCCTTCTGCCGAGCTTTTCGCTTTTCTAAAGCTTCTATGAAGCTGCTAAAAAGGCAACTCTGTTACTGAATAATATGCAAAGTTCCAAAGAAAAGGTCCTAGAACGGAACCTTGTGGAGCTGCTTACGTTGCATCTTCAGTTTCCTTTTGTTTAAATACTTTTCGATGATTATATTTAGTAGGTATTTAGAGTAGACTCCTTTTCTGAGTACGTTTATTATAATGTTGCCACTAAAGGCTATTAAAGGCTTTCCGGACCTCAAAGGAAACCCTAGTCATCCATTTGTGTTGGTTTGTTTTTTACTAATGTCACCACTTTTACCACCGCTCCACGGATTTTTGTCATAGAAAACTGTACTGGGAATCTGACATTTTTCGACTGGATCTTCTTCATCAGCGACTCGTACAGAAGACATATTGGTCTTTATTTTTCTCTTTTCTCCTGGATTAAAGTATTTTGGCATGAGCACCAGTTTTGCCTTTCTACATGATTCTATTAATCATGTCCAACAATCACTCTGTTTCCTCAACTCCGGTTTTTTTATGGTCTCTAGGAAGATGTTTTCAATCCCTGGAGCTCTACCTGTCTTTACAAGTACAAGTAAAGTTAGTCCTGCTGCCAGAGTATATCAAAATAAGAGAGTACTTATCGGTGATAGTGATTTTAAAGAAAAAGGTGTGAAATTATGTATGGAAAGCGATAGATGTTGACAATTCTGATAGGAATTTGAATTATATTATGACAGATAAGAATGACGAGAAAAAATACCAAGAAAAATAGTGATTACGAAGTTAACTTTTTGAAAAAACCAAGAAATCGTTACCTTGAAAAATAATAACGAAGAAGAGACCGCAAAATTGGCATCATTTCTGCATTTTTCTAACTATAGATCAATACATTTTTTCAGTACATCAAAGTCACCAAATTTTGATTGCCAAAAGTGCCGATGCAATCATTATCTTCTACAATTCTCTCCATCCAGGTCTTTAATTAATTAAAGCAAATATTTCAACAGGTTAAAGCCACGAAAATCGTTTCAATTTAATTATCAGTCAGGAAAAGCGACACGGTCAAAAACTGTCAGTAAAAACCGGTTAAAATATAGAGAGATTGGGTTAAAAGCATTCTTTAATAAGTGAGCCGACATCAGGAGTCCGTTATCTACAAGATAAATGTAGCGGATTTGAGCTTTTGTTGCAGTAATGATATTTAATAAAGAAAATTGATATTCTCCTTGTAGAGATGTGCCGGGAAACTCTAAAAAAAAGAGGTCGTCATAATTTATGTTCAGTGATTGATGTCGGTTCGGGATTTTGGATCTTTTGTTTTCTTTGTAATTCGAAAATTGTGGTAAATTGACTGACGTCAGGATTAAATGACTCTTTTTCATTTTGATTTATTGAAAATTTCCAACAGATGGATATTTTAGAATGTATACGAACTGTTTATGATTACAAATATAGGGAAATTATTGTGTGATTAATTCAACTTGCAAGAAAAATACAAATCGAAATAATAAAGATATAATATATAAACTATTGTAGTAGTTTTTCTGATTAACTGCAGATTTCCTTAATTTAGAGTTAATTGCCTGACCTTAAAATTTTTATTAAACTATTTAGTACTGACAATGACTCATGCATATACTAAATGGTTTCGCTTTTTCTTCGCTTAGAGTTAGGAACCTCATTCTACAGTCGCAATGACACAGAGTATCGATTGATATTTCTTCTTCTTTTTTATAGAACCTGTATGTATTGCTATTGGTTCTTAAGCAAAACTTTTTTTAAAGCTGTAAGTGGATATGATACACCCATTATGCAGTAATCTAGACTTACTAGAGACCTTTGAGTCTGCTTTTTTCTCGAAAGACATTCCTGAGTTGTAATAACTTTTCTAATCGAACGTTTATAAATTAACATAGGTTGAGCAAAATCACAGACTCCCGAAAGGATATCCCGGCATTTCGTACGGGCTACTACAAATAGACATTTGAGAAAGGCTCGGTCCAGCCAATAGGAGACGCTAAAATCAAGCACCTGTCGGTCTCGTCGTACAGCGATGCCAGGCATAAAATATTTATACCATACTATCTTCGAGCATATTTTCTATTTGCTATAATGGAATTGAACGCATCTTTTTTTGAAGTTTCACAACTGTGTTTTCTAAATCTGAACCTATATAAAGAAAATGCCAAAAACTAATATAGAATGTAGCGTTTTAAATTAGAAGCAACAAACGAATGATAAAAGTGATATTTCTACTATTAACAAATAACATTTGATTGTTATTGTTTAGAACGCGGTTATGCGCAAAAATAAATTATCGAACGTAAATTTTATGACCATTAGACCATTATAAACCGAAACAATGCCCCGGAATTTTATTGCGAACGCTTTATCTGCGTCTGATTTTCGAAACGATTTACAGAGATGCCAAACGACGAAATTTTTTATTATGTCGAAATGAGGAAATGATTATAGTGACCTTGATTTCCTTGTTTTCTTTTTATGGGTGTTAGGATTTTATTGTTTATATCGAATTTTCTTTAAATGGGATTGAACATTTGATTTTTATCTGTAAATCTGTGAAGTTGGTCCATAAAGTTTTCAAGAGTAATAAAAAAAAATTTCTAATGGTTATTTCGTTCTTTAACAGTAAAAGTACCTCGTTAGTCACCAGAGTCGTCATATAAGTACCTAGGTACATTTCCGATTGGTATCAAGGATACCTTGAAAGATTTACGGTACAAAATAGCAATTAGCATTTTATGATGATTAATACAATGATCGCGTATTTATGTTACGACATTATTAAGTTCATAAATTTGTCCTAACTAGATAATGTTAAGTTTCTTGAGCACGATTTAGAATATAAAGTACTAAGAATGATGATTTACTATTGAAAATTTTTTAATTTATTGTTTTCAATATTAATAATACTATTTAAAATGGAAAATATACAATAATAATTTATGGGAAGAAAAATATTTAAAAATTGATAATTTTATAATTAACCTAACAAAAATACGTATTTAAATATTATAGATAAAAAGTCATAAAAAATTAGAACCTATAGAAAAAGTCGAGCAACTCTGAAACAAAAAGAAATGCCTGGAAAAAAGTAGACCAAGATCTATGAGGTAATGGATATAAAATAGTAATGGACAAGTTGGGAAATATCTAGCCACTAGAGTTGAGGTGGGAGAAAACCTATTCCCATTACACCCTGTAAGAAAATGGGAGAGGCTACCAGCGAACGAAGTCAGTCAATATACCGTTCTTTACAAATCAAGAGCTTACTTTAGCCAGTAATATATTTAAAGAAAAAATGCACCAAGACCAGATGGTGTACCTCCGGAAATCATAGAGGCAGTAGTAACGAATTATCCGGATAGGGTACTCTCATATAAAGATAAATATAAATCAGTGGAGACTTAGCTGAAAAACAATACGATTTTCGAGATGAAAGATCTGCAGTTGGAACCCTTCAAAGAGTGCAAGAAATTGTTGATGAAGCTAAGAAATAGGAAGGAATCCTGGCCCCAGAAAAAACTGGTTATTCTAGCAGAAGGGCGCAAACATAAAAACCAAGGAATGTATTAAATACTTCTAAAATACACGTACAGTTAAAAAAGAAGCAACAACTTAGGAATTACCTTGTATATTTTAATTTCTGTTTAAGGATACATAGATACGGCGTGATAATAGTCTAGAAACTTGTAACGTAAGTTTATTACCCATTAAAATTAATTAATTATTATCACCAAGACACAGTGAGAACATAAAATAGAGTATATGGTTTCACGGTGTAATTCGTTTAACAGCTAATCAATTAACTAGTTATTATATATGAGACAAAAGAAGTTTTGTCAAATAACTAAATTGTAATAATATTTCTTAGATTTTAAGTTTAGAAAACTAAAGAAGATAAATAAATTCCTTAAAATAATGCAAACAAATCCAGAATTTTTTCCAAAGTAGATGACTACATGCGCAGACTAACTCACGAGACATGCGTTCACGTGAATGAAGGCATATCCGCTTATTCTTCTAATCTAAGCATCACATGCTTCGTTAATTCCCTTTTGCCTCAGTAATGCGCATGATTTTTCTTTTAAAAAATAATCTATGTTACGTCTCCCTCATAATGCCGTTTGGTCCATGTAAATCTGACCAATAACAGCTTAGATATAAACTTGGGTCCTTTTGGCTCTATCACTGCGCTTGATATTTTTTCTCTTCAAGTCCACGTCACCTTCACAACGCCGTTTCTGTCAATTGAACCAAACCAATAGCAACGTATATATAGACTTTAGGTCCTTTTGGCATTGCGACTGCGCATGAGTTTTCTCTTTCATAACAAACAAAGTTTAACGCCAATTTCTCAAATTCTTATTTAGTAAGCTTGCAAGAGATATTTACCAATATAACTTTTTATCTCAGAGTTTTTGACAAACCCCCATTGACAAGATCAACCCATGTTCAACAAATACATTTATATATTTCCAATTTTGTGTTGGAAAATAAACAATGTTTTAACCTTCTGTAAAGGGACCTGTATTAACCCTGAAATACTCTGTATAACCGTTGACAACAAATAATTTCCTAAATTGTTAAACAATTGATAATAATTAATTATGAAGTCTCAAACGATCTTACGCAGCGGTGCCTTTAGGAAAACGAAAACGTGCACCGTTGTAGGGGTCCTTTTCTTCAAAAAACCACGAAACCGCTGCGGTCTGTCTGAAAAATTAATTAACAACCGCTAATTAATATTTTTTTATATAACTGACGGCACCAATTAGTAATTAGAATTCGTACTGTTCATAAATACTTCGTTAGATGGCGCCAGATGCTGTCTAATAAATAAAAGTCTTGGATTATGGATGGAAAGAAATAAAAAGAAGCAGGAAATAATGAAAAGATTTAATTTATTATTCTGAGACTGTTTGGATGCAAATTTTGGGCGGTATGATTATTAGAATATTAAATCCATCAGGAACTATATTAAAATAATTATAAACTTGTTTGAATTTATATTATTGAATCTACGTTGTAATAACAATCCCCTGCTTGTTCTTGTAGTTCTATTCCTATTAGTTTTTACATAATGGGCATTTTTCTAAATTTGATCTGCTCTCCCTTAAATTAAAATTACAATTAATTTTAAATCGATGTTAGAAGTACCCTATACTATGTTAAATGTTTTCTTTTTGTTAGTTCTAGTTTTAATTCTCTATCCCTATTGGTTCCTTCATAATGGGCATTTTCCAAATTTCATTTACTCGTTTTTTGTGTCTCTCTCCTAAATTAAAATTACAATTAATTTTAAATCGATGTTAGAAATACTCTATACAATCTCAGACGGTAGGAGAAATTGCTATAAATGCAAACTATTGAAACAGAAACAATTATGTTTATGGAAAATCTAAGACTCAACAAATATTCATTCTTTATCTTTTTGAAACGAATGGTTTTAGAAGCGAACAAACTTTTTTGCTGATACTCAATAAAAATTTTCTAGAAACAATAAAATAAAAAGTTCGCTTCTTTTCGGCCTTTCCCTAATTCAGTCGAATAATAAATAATTGTCTTTGCAGACGATGCCCGCATGTCTTCTGTCTGTTCGTTTCGCATACGCGTCTACGGATCTGCAATCAGTTTGATTGAAATTGTTGGAAAACTTTGACGGCCTCAGTCGAGCAATCATTTATTAAACGTGGGGTGTCTCTTCGACTCTTACGAGTTTTCATAGGCACAGAATGGCTGTATTTTTTGTAGACGTTTGGAGCGAATTTGAAATCATTTTTATTTATACATTGCCCCTGATAAAGAATCCAAAATATCTGTTATGCAAGGGAGAGGAAATTTGTCAACTTTCTGTAGTCTATTTATTACAGTTTATTTCCGTTTAAATCTGCCTTTTTTGGAATTAAAGTTAATGGACTAGACCAATAATTTTTGCCACCTGCTTTCTAGCCCTGAGCTCATCGAGGTGACAGCTATAATAATTAAAGACCGGACATTTTAATCGCGTTCAAATAATTGGTTTTATTCACATAGGCGTCTCATTCTGGGTTCGCTATTTAAGACGGCAGACAGTGCGGCAGATTCTAATACTATCAGGACAAACCTCTTTTTTTTATTAAAACAAGATAAAAAAAGTGTACTGATATATACATAGACATTAAAACTAATACAAAAAAGTGAGATTTTTTTTATCGTGTACCTATATTCTTTGTCTTTTGAATCATTTTCATTAAACAAATTTAATGTTTTCTTCTCACCAACGCCGAGGATATGTAGGATATTTTACAAAAGTTTTTAGTAACCTCAGATCCTTTAATTTGTGGCCTGAGAAATTTTCCTTAAAAAAAAATAACTTTTTTGATGAAGATGTTAAACTTTTCATAAGCGAGTTTAAGGTGTAGTAATGTAAACGATATTCTGTATGATATTTTTTTTATTATTATCTCTTATATAATTACAAAATATCTATTCCTCAATATTTTGGCGTGGTACACTACTCTCCTGCCTAAAATGAGGATCGAGGACCCCAGCTGCCTCCCCCGAATTTGTTATTTCCTCCAGAAAATTGGAAATTTCTAGCCTTAGCTGGTCCCGATTCATTGTTGGAAAAATTGCATCGGGGCCAAATATTAGGACTCTACGAGCGTTTGGACTAAGACGCTGTAGAGAGGGCCTAAAATGAATGTCAAATAGGCCCATCATATGTTGTCTTATACTTTCTCGATCCATTGTCGGTTAGTTGCCGGTGATATTTTTATTCAAATAAAGTCAATCCTTATATTATATTTATGAATATTTTGGCTTTTATCGATACCGTACATACCGATTTTTTGTAACAAAAAATTTATGTTTTTATTTCCTGTGGATATTATGGTACTTATACACGATGAGACAATAAAATAAATGTCTGTTAAATTTCTGTAATGTATGTATTAATTCAATTGCTCACTCTATATAGGTATCTGTTGGTTGAAAAAATGTAAAAAGATAACAAAGAGTCGATAAACAGGAGATTTGAGAAGAAAGTGTCTTGTAAAAATATCACTAGATTTTTCCAATGAGTATATTTGTTTAGTTCAAAGGGAAAAGTGATAGAAACTGGAAACGTAAATATGGAAAATTTATTATCGGACTTTGATTGTTTTCGTCGTTTTAATGACAACAAATTATACTGCCGCAATTGTGATCAGGTGTTAGTTTTTAATGGAAAGTCAAGTATGACACAACATGTGAAAACACAAAAACACATGCAATCTTTAGAGGGATGTCCAGACAAAATCTTTTATGAAGATTTATGCAACGCATTTGTTTCTGCAAATATTCCATTAACAAAATTAAATAATACAATTTTCAAAAATTTTCTTTGTAAATATACTAAACGTAAAATACCGGATGAATCCACAATTAGAAAACATTATATTCAAAATCAGTACGATAAAGCAATGACGGCAATAAAAACGAAAATTTCCAGCAAATATATTTGGGTTAGTGCAGATGAAACGACTGACATTAAGGGTAGATGTGTTGTTAATGTTGTTGTAGGATTATTAAGTGCTGAAAATACTTCACAACAGTATTTAGTTTCTAGTGTGTTTCGTGAAACTGTGAACGCTGAAATGATTTATGAAATAGTGAAACGTGGATTGAACAATGTAATTGATAATGACGTTTCAAAAGTTTTATTGTTTATTTCAGACGCGGCAAGTGTAATGTTGAAAACAGGGAAACTATTACAAGAACATTTTCCAAACATGCTGCATGTAACTTGCCTTGCTCACGCGTTACACCGAGTTTGTGAGTTTATCCGTGACAGCTTTCCAGACATTAATTCGTTGATTAGCTGTTTTAAAAAAATTTTGTTAAAAGCACCGTCCCGAGTTTCTTTATATAAAGAAATATGTCCGAATATCCCCCTACCTCCACAACCAGTTATTACACGATGGGGAACTTGGTTACAGGCTGTGTTCTTTTTTTCGGAGCATTTCGACAGACTAAAAGTATTTATTTCCAACTTATCAGAGGACGCTCTCTCTATCACTCAGTGTAAAGGTTTAATAACAAAAACAACTTTGCAGTCGGAGTTAAATTTTCTTGCGACTTATTTTTCGTGTCTCCCAGAAACTATAAAATTCCTTGAAACCCGTAACTTACAATTATCGGTTGCTATGGAAAAATTTGAATCGACATTGTTACACTTAAAAAACGTAAAGTGGCCCTTACAAGATAAATTTAACCATAAAATAGATTGTGTTATTAAAAGAAATCCAAATTTACAGACTCTGAAACAAATCTCCCTGAACAATTTTAACGATTATGAAACTGCTTTAAAATATTGTGATTTTGTTCCACATTTTTCATTTGCTCCTGTAACGAGTTGTGACGTAGAACGATCGTTTTCTAGGTTTAAAGATTTATTGACTTCTAAAAGAAGTAATTTCACTGAAGACAATTTAGAAAAATATGCAGTCATACAAACATATTTTTCAAATGAAGAAGATTGATATTAATTTGTATTGTATATATTGTATATAATTGTATATTTGCTACTTTAGGATAAAGAGTGTATATTGGAACACTCTAAACATAAAACTAATGATGGTGTATCCTCGTTGATATATTTATTAGTCAATAATATATTAACAGAAAAAGCCAACAACATTATCCCACAACACAATAAAAAAATAAATAATAATATCATTTGTAATTATATAATAATATCCAACCAAATTTGAACTAAAATTTAATAAAATAATTATTGCAATGTAAATGTAATAATAAGCCCGCCCCAAATGTTACGCCCGGGCGATAAAAATCCAATATCTTATCTACTGTGTCGACCAGTTCAGTAAATAACTTGTTTTATTCAGAATGTATTATTCAAATCGAAGGTCCGCTCTTACCGTTACTTCGCTGATAATAATAAATTAAATTGTCCGGTCTTTAATAATAATCCCACTTCATAAAGGTGGCGACAAAACCAAAACCTGTAACTATAGACCTATCGCGTTATTGCCTACCTTATCGAAGATAGTAGAACGGCTAATGAAAAACCGTCTTTTGCCCTTTCTTTTCAAGCATAACATCCTCACAGCTCATCAGTATGGCTTTCTACCTAAAAAATGCACTAGCGACGCAATGTTTTCCGTTCTTAATGAAATATACACATCACTTAATGATAAACTTTTCACCGCTTCAGTATTTTGTGACTTCGCAAAGGCCTTCGATTGTGTAAATCATGATATTTTAATTAATAAGTTACAAATTTATGGCATACGGGGTTCTCCTTTACAATGGTTTAAAACTTACCTAGAAAATAGAAATCAACAGGTGCGGGCGAATGGTGAGGATTCTACAAATCTAGCAATAAGCAGTGGAGTACCTCAAGGATCAGTATTAGGTCCAATTTTGTTTTTATTATTCATCAACGACATCACAGACTTAAGAATAAGTGGTAGAATTACTTTATTTGCTGATGACACCAGTGTAACCTGGAATAATTCTAACATGCAGACATTACAATCTATCATAAGTGAAGATCTAGTGACTATTAAGTCCAGGTCTGATTCGAATGGACTTTGTTTCAACACCAGTAAAACTGTAGCATTGTCTTACAGAGGTACTTTACAACCTATAACTTTAAACAATAATCTGATCCAAACGGTGACTTCAATCAAGTTTTTAGGTCTTTATATAGACGATTCTCTAAAATGGTCTGCTCATATAGATACCTTAGCAAAAAAATTATCCTCCGCATGTTTTGCCATTAAATCGGTTTCTAAAGAGCTAACTCCTTCTACTGCATTAATAACCTACTTTTCCTTATTCGAATCTCACCTTCGCTATGGTTTACCTTTCTGGGGTTCTTGTAGCTTATACCTTTTCGAATCTATTTTTAAACTGCAAAAAAGAGCAATCCGCTATGTATTTGGTTTAAGTAGTAGGACACATTGCGAAAATTACTTCAAAAATTTCAAAATTCTAACACTTCCTGCTCTATTTATTTTCGAATCCGTCTGCTTAGTTCGCAAGCACATTCAAAATTTATCCGAAAGACCGACTCGTAGATATCCTACAAGAAATTTAGAGACTGATGTTTATTTAACAATGCCCACTTCTGACCTATTAAAACATTCCATTACCTACAATGCCAAAAAATTGTATAATAACCTTCCGATGCAATTAAAATCTATAAATACATACGATAAGTTCCGAAGACTGGCTAAAGCTTTTCTTCTAGAAAGACCATATTACACAGTAGCAGAATTTTATAACGTACCTTAGACATTTGAGTTCCACATACAATGGCATTAATTAAATATTTAAATATTAAAGTTTAAATTTAAATTTAAATTTAAATTTAAATTTAAAAAATTAAATTAGAATAATTATAATGACGGATATTGCATATCCATTGCAATTGTTATTCCTATTTTGTCTGTTTGTTTCTGTTTGTTTTTTCTGCTGTTTAGTTATTTTTAAAATATGTTTAGTATTTAAGTTACACGCTTTGTCTATAAAATTTTTGTACATTTTTTTACGACAATAAAGCATATCTCTCTCTCTCTCATTTATTGATTCAAAATTCAAAGTTCGAGTCCTCATTTCTCTTACAATTTTTATAAAACTGTTTTTGTGTCAGCAAATGATCCAGTACTTAAAAACATAACAACCAAAGATGTTTCTTTGCAAATAATAACATTTTTTAATAAAAATCATAACAGCACTTTTGTAAGAATAAAATTTTTCCCATTTTCATATTAAACTTATGAGTGATTGATCAAACTGATTTTATTGCATTTTTGCATATTTATTTTTCAAAATAACTCATTTTTTTACTTTTTAAAAACATAAAGCTTATATTAATTTTTAAATAATGTAAATATGTTTATTTTTTTAACATTTTAACCTCCTTATATTTCTATATATTCAAATAATGAATAAATCAATTATTTTAACGTCTACATTAACTAAGTACCTCTAGACCCCCTAGTCGCAAGGGTTTCCCCGATTGGTTACCTTTACAAGCTCCTTAATGTTTCTCCTTTGAACACGGGAACATCATCCTAGGGGATCAGTGGCTTAATCCCTCGTTTGAATCTTGTCCGCTGATAAAATAGATGGAAATCTTTCTGCAATCAAAATGAAGTAGATTCTAAGACTGTTTTCATTTTCTACTGAATAATTTCCTTTGCGTTTTCCTTTTAACGCTTTGCTGCATTTCAACTTGTTCCGTGTAATGCCTAAGTAATTATTTCTTTTTATTTAAGCGGTGGTTGAGAATCTAAAGCATCAGTAAAACCGAAAGATTTCGAGACGTAAGATTATTTAGAAAGCATTAAAATATATTTAAAATAACTGCACTTGAATTAGAAATAATGACAAAGAATTAAATTATTATTGTTTGATATCATTTATTGAAACTTATTTAACTATTTAAAATAAAATACTCTAAATGTTTTCAATTTGATTTTAAAGAATTTTTTTTAAAATATCAGAATGACTGATTCAAAAAATTAAGTCTATGTATACTTTTGATAAACACTAATAATCGAATTATGCATAAAAATTGTATAAAAATTACTTACATTTTGGTATTAGTCTTACAAACATTTTTAGATTATACAAACTTTAGATGAAAAATATGACACTACCAATCACATGTGTTTAATGTTTAATGTATAATTTAATCAGGCAGTAAGAATGTTAGTATCACACTGTATTTACAATATTTTTTATCAAAATTTAACATTTTTACATTTTCGGTCCATCGGTGTATATTAGAAATACTTCTAACGAAGTTTATGTATAAAATGTATCCTGTTTTTTTCATAAAAATGATGAAAAGCATAAAAAATGTAACATATTAAAAGAAATGAGATAAATTTCGACACTTATTTTCCTTTATTTTTATATTAAAACAAAGCTGAAAAACTAATTATTTCTTGTAACAAGGGTCTTTGACTTTTTAGATGATGTTGATGTTGAAAGTTTTTAATATAAAATATAATACGGTGTCTTTTAAGTTTGCTGTTTTCATAAAATTAACTGTAGTAATATATATGTCGCAGATGTATTAAATAATCCAGCTTTTTTTGTAAAAATTCTGGGAATTTTAAACAAAAGAAAGAATTTCTGCAAACACCTATCAGTTCTCAGGTAGTTTTTCAAAATAATGTTTGACCAGAATTGGTTGAATTAAACAATAATGATACTGGTAATATATTTGATACTGATGAAGATTTAGAAGATAAAAATATTACAGCTACGAACACTAGCTGAGAAAAAAATACCATTACAGCTTGATGATTCAGATACAAATGATTGCAATGTTTCTTTATCAAGATCAATTACTAAGTCTAACTCTTCAGTTTCAAAATCTGTTAAACATTCCGATTGAACGGACTCTTATGTACCCGATTCTAATCAGTTTTTCTCAGTCTTTTTGATGATGATATTTTTAAATATGTTAACTAATGAATTAAATGTGTATGCAGCAATTAAGAATATTAATATTAAAGCAATAATTGTAGCAGAAATGAAAAGATTTGTTGGAATTCTATACTGGGTAAAGGACAAAGACATCCATAATCAACTTAGTCTATTTTTATGTATGAGAAAGTATTAAAATAATAAAGCGTTCGTAATCCATAGGCGTACCACTTCTTTTAGTAGACAGTTAAAATATTTTTTGAAGTTTCTAAAATGTTTTACTTTTCGACAAGGTATGTTAAGAACATTGTGTCAAACGGGTTATGTAGGTATAAAGGTTTAAACTTTGACTTTTAAACAACGTTACGTTCATAAATAATAATTTTAATATAAAAACTACTTCTTACCTACAAATCCAAATCAGAATCGAAATCAGAAGATGAACTGTCGCAACCAATATTTACAATGAGTGGCTCGATCATTTCATCAGTAATATTGTCCAACTTCCACATTTTCTCTTCTTCTTTAATCGTAGGATTTACTGCCTTTTCCCAGTTTTCAGGCTTCACATTATTTACAGCCTCCAAAAACAACTGTTTAACATCACTCATTTTAAAAGAATAATTTTTTCTCGAAATTTCTCCTTTTATCTGTGCCCATATCAGTTCAATCGGGTTTACTTCGCAATGATATGGTGGTGATCTAACCACCGTCATCCCACGATTTTTTGCAATTTCATCAATTTCGTATTTTTTGAATTTCTTTTTATGAAGGGAACACAAATAATACAGTTCTTTTCTCACAGAACCGGGATGAAACTTAATATTCTTTGAATTTAGCCAATTCTGTAAATCTTTTTTTAACCACTTGGTTGTGGGCATTTTTTCTATAAGTCTCGAGTGATAACTTGCATTATCCATTACTATTATACAGTTCTGAGGAAGAAGATCTATAATTTGTTCGAACCACTCTTTAAAGACATCAGCATTCATGTCCTCATGGTAGTCACCGGTACGAGTAGATTCAAAAGTCAATAAACCACCTTTAACAAAACCGTTTGAACTACCGATGTGTACTATTATTAGTCTGCGCCCCTTTCCTGATGGTGGATTTAAACCAGTAGATAAATTATTTAAAAAAGCCTGTCTTCGACTTGTAACAGTTTCATCTTGCCAGAATTTATTTGGTTTATATCCCTCGTTGATCCATGTTTCATCTAAATAAAATATATTTCTTCTTTGGTTTCTCATTTCTTTTATAGTCCTTAGGTAATTTCTTCTCCATACTACAATATCGCTTCTTTCTATTAAAATAGACTTTCTGGAATGCTTTTTCCATAGAAAACCTATTTCTTTTAAAAGTTTCCATAGTGTGCTTCGACTCATTTCAGGGTAATCCTTATCATCTCGAACCGTGGCAAGAACTTTGTCTACTGTCGGAAATTCTTTTCTAAAGAAGATATATATATATATATATATATATATATATATATATATATATATATATATATATATATATATATTTCCTTCGAAGTCTTTCTTTCAAAAGATTTTCTAATTGAAATTTTGGTTTTCCTGGAGCTTTACGTGCTGTTTGAAACTCGCCACATTTCTCTTCTTTAACAACTCTGTAAATCGTAGATTTACCAACACCAAGCGTACTATTCCACTGTGTCATCAACACTTTTACATAAATGTTTGTCTGTAAATGATTTAAAACAATTAAATATTAAAGTTTTTTCATTAACTGTTAAAGGACCGATTTTTTGTCGTTTACGCGGACCTTCCATATTTTCCATGATCACACTAGAATTCACACTGCACCTTGCAAGTTGCAACTAAACGACATTTAGTAAACTGTCAAGAATACACAACTTGGACCTCCTTACTAAATGGAAAACCTATAATCGCATTTTCGGTGAAATTTGTTGGGAAGGTATTTATCTACTTATAATTCGATTACTGTAAGAAATTCTTGAAATTAAAATAAAACAAAATTGGCAAATAGGTACTTATTGAAAATAATCTTAAGATACGGATATGTAATCTTTAATACACAGCGCTTTTGGCCTGTCCAAACCTTTTTCTATTGTTCTGTACAGCTTATGTTTATAAAGGACCAATAAAAGACCCAAAACTTGTAATAGCTCAGGTACATTTATTACAATTTTAGGAAATATTTAGATTATTCTGTAAAAATATTTAAAATGACCGTACTAAGTTTTGCATTAGAAATGCTGTTTTATTACTCTCTCATACATAAAAATATACTATAGTGTCTGGTGCTATGTCTAGAGATAGCTTTGATTATATTATAAAGTATTTCATATAGCTGTTAGTCCATTCTTCACATCATTGAACCAAAACTTTTTGAAATTTGAATCCTATCAAGAAAACTACAGCTTTGATGAAGTAATTGGTGCCTTATTTTGGACGACATGGCGGTAAACAGTTCATAAGGGGTAAGCCTATACGATGGGGTAACATAAGCTGCATAAGAAATAAATATATATCAATTGGTTTGAACCATATCAGGTAGCGTCCACTCACGTGTTACCAGAAGATAAGGAATTGTGAGTTGGTGATGGCGTAGTACTTATTTATGTAGATACTCTTTAAAATTGGGTCGCCATATCTTCTTTTTGACAATTTGTTTTCAGGATTGTCGCTTTTTGAACAATATCAGCAAAAGACATAATAATATGTGGGACTGGTACAATATACAATATTGGAATTAGAGGTAAAAAGTGTTACTTTTTCTGGTTTTTAAACATAGTATAGACACATTAAATAAGTAAAATCCATGATAAAAAATTAATTAAAAAAGAACGTTTACCAGCCTATACTTAAAAAGAAATCATTTGTCATGTGAACTGAACTAGGGAAAATCAACTTAAGTCTTTTTAAACTCGATTTTCTTTCTTTAATGTATAATTTCGCAAATCCAGAGGGTAAATAATGAATGTATATTATTTAGTACACCTCAGGAATAGCGAACAAGCGCATTTTTTCGTGTTTATTTATTACTGAACGCTTTGATGAATTATTACGTTTAGTGCAAGATGATGGATGACCGAAACCGTCGAAACCGAAAACCTTACACATCACGCAATTTTCATCTTCATTGTATGTTTTCATTAACACCGCAAAGGCGTTTAATTTGTATCAAATGCGATGGTTTTAGCGCTACATCGTTATACACTTTGGGAATTTATTATTTCGGCGTTACTGGCAATATTCCTAATTTACTAGACCGTCATTCCATATGAATCGAACCTAATTGTGAGGAAAACCATTCAGGCAAAATTTCTCGATGAATTTGAAAAATGGACGCAAAGTTAAATAAATGAATAGCCGTCATACCGTATTAAATTTAAGAAATCAAAATAAAAGATAAATAGAATTTTGTTTAAACTATGTTTCGGTATCACGCTCAACAGATAACAAAAGAAAAAAGTACCAGAAATCTTCAAGATACCAGAAGGGTCAACATCTGTAATTATTTGTTACCTTTGATGGACAAAAAACTAAGATCTGCAGTGCATTTTTTATGTCCATACTTAATATAACAGATTCATTTATAAGATTTTTTGTTGCAATAGTGGAAAAAGATCGCCTTATAATAAGTTGACTATATTTTGCAAATAATATGTGATCATATTTTATTACTTCCTGCAATTGAATCACTACTGTAGGTCCTTGAGTAAAAAAAAATATTTGGACCCTAACCTTAACTTGTACAATGATTTATATGCAAAGAAAAAAATATTCCCTTTGTTTCAATTGAAAAATACAGAGAAGTTTTTAAAGAATACAACAAAAGAGGACTAGTGCGACATACATTTAGCACAGAAAAATATAATTGGAGGGTGTTTTTTTTCCAACCTCAAAACGAATTTTCCGATTATTTCACACCGGTAAATATTATTAAGAAAATTAGTTTTATTTAAGTCTTCTAACTTCTATTGCTGCAAGCAAAAAAGAAAAATTTGTATACGCAAGAGTCCCGCAAATTCGGCAGCAGTTTCCTATAAATCCCACAAAATTTCGTAAGGCGATCACGTAATGAATGTTTTTGGGGTTCGTTAATTGTCTGAGTCGGAACTTTTTGTATGTTAAAGAAACAATGAAAACTTAACTTTCCGAACTGCTGTCGTCTAAAAATCCAGAACTTCTGTAAACCAAAATTATTTGTTTATTAAATTACCTAGTTTTAATTTCGAAATTGTTTCAGACACTCTGTTCATAGAATTCGAATTAAGACAAGTTAAATTGTATTACAGTTTTCAATTAAATGGAAAATTTGGAAATTGGCTTATCTTTGACTATCTACTAAAGTTATATGTATTTTTATGTATGAGAGAGAGAGAGAGTAATAAAACAGCATTTCTAATGCAAAACTTTGTACGGTCATTTTATTTAAATATTTCCTAAAATTGTAATAAATGTACCTGAGCTATTACAAGTTTTGTGTCTTTTATTGGTCCTTTATAAACATAAGCTGTACAGAACAATAGAAAAAGGTTTGGATAGGCCAAAAGCCCTGTGTATTAAAGATTACATAGCCGTATCTTAAGATTATTTTCAATAAGTACCTATTTGCCAATTTTGTTTTATTTTAATTCCAAGAATTTCTTACAGTAATCGAATTATAAGTGGATAAATACCTTCCCAACAAATTTCACCGAAAATGCGATTATAGGTTTTCCATTTAGTAAGGAGGTCCAAGTTGTGTATTCTTGACAGTTTACTAAATGTCGTTTAGTTGCAACTTGCAAGGTGCAGTGTGAATTCTAGTGTGATCATGGAAAATTTAGAAGGGCCGCGTAAACGACAAAAAATCGGTCCTTTAACAGTTAATGAAAAAACATTAATATTTAATTGTTTTAACTTAGTTAGTAGTACGCTTGGTGTTGGAAAATCTACGATTTTGAGAGTTGTTAAAGAAGAGAAATGTGGCGAGTTTCAAACAGCACGTAAAGCTCCAGAAAAACTAAAATTTCAATTAGAAAATCTTTTGAAAGAAAGACTTCGAAGGAAAGTGCATGCGTTCTTCTTTAGAAAAGAATTTCCGACAGTAGACAAAGTTCTAGCCACGGTTCGAGATGATAAGGATTACCCTGAAATGAGTCGAAGCACACTATGGAAACTTTTAAAAGAAATAGGTTTTCTATGGAAAAAGCATTCCAGAAAGTCTATTTTAATAGAAAGAAGCGATATTGTAGTATGGATAAGAAATTACCTAAGAAATGAGAAACCAAAGAAGAAATATATTTTATTTAGATGAAACATGGATCAACGAGGGACATAAATCAAATAAATTTTGGCAAGATGAAACTGTTACAAGTCGAAGACAGGCTTTTTTAAATAATTTATCTACTGGTTTAAATCCACCATCAGGAAAGGGGCGCAGACTAATAATAGTACACATCGGTAGTTCAAACGGTTTTGTTGAAGGTGGTTTATTGACTTTTGAATCTACTCGTACCGGTGACTACCATGAGGACATGAATGCTGATGTCTTTAAAGAGTGGTTCGAACAAATTATACATCTTCTTCCTCACAACTGTATAATAGTAATGGATAATGCAAGTTATCACTCGAGACTTATAGAAAAAACGCCCACAACCAAGTGGTTAAAAAAAGATTTACAGAATTGGCTAAATTCAAAGAATATTAAGTTCCATCCCGGTTCTGTGAAAAAAGAACTGTATCATTTGTGTTCCCTTCATAAAGAGAAATTCAAAAAATATGAAATTGATGAAATTGCAAAAAATTGTGGGATGACGGTGGTTAGATCACCACCATATCATTGCGAAGTAAACCCGATTGAACTGATATGGGCACAGATAAAGGGAGAAATTTCAAGAAAAATATTTCTTTTAAAATGAGTGATGTTAAACAGTTGTTTTTGGAGTCTGTAAATAATGTGAAGCCTGAAAACTGGGAAAAGGCAGTAAATCATACGATTAAAGAAGAAGAGAAAATGTGGAAGTTGGACAATATTACTGATGAAATGATCGAGCCACTCATTGTAAATATTGGTTGCGACAGTTCATCTTCTAATTTCGATTCTGATTTGGATTTGTAGGTAAGAAATAGTTTTTATATTAAAATTATTATTTATGAACGTAACGTTGTTTAAAAGTCAAAGTTTAAACCCTTATACCTACATAACCCGTTTGACACAATGTTCTTAACATACCTTGTGGAAAAATAAAACATTTTAGAAAAAATTGCACTTTTTTACCTTCAGCTGTTTAGAAGTTATAAGCAGGTTAATTAGGTGAAAATATAAGTGTATACTCGAGGAATAACTTCAAAAAATATTTTAACTGTCTACTAAAAGAAGTGATACGCCTATGGATTACGAACGCTTTATTATTTTAATACATACATAAAAATAGACTATACAAAAAAGGTATTTCGCTTTTCAAAAATTTTTGGTAATGTTCACAAGTAGGTAATCTCTCTAGAGATATTGGATTATAACTGAAAAACCACACGTTGTTTTTTAAATTCATGTAAGATGAAGAGTTTCCAGTTATTAAATCTAAATCAAACAAATAAATGAGGCAAAATTTGAAATTTAAAAATATGACAAAAAAAAATAAGTAAGATCATCGCTTAAAGCAGCTGGTGAGAAAAATTACATATTAGATCCAAATTTATTTTAACTCTTCAAAATATACAGCATGTTCTTCTAATTTCTTTCTTGTCTTTTTAATAAATTTCATAAGAATTCTTCTACAGTGTGTTTCAATAAAAAATACAATTCCCGCAAACAGATTCCCAAAGCAAATGAATATAAAAGGAGTTTTAAGTTCTTTTAAACTCAGCTTATGATTAGAGTTAACAAAAATATCTTTCATTTCTTTACGTCCTTCTAAGAAATTAGCGTCATTGATCCATTTTCTCAGTAGTCCTGATTCATGGATTCGTTCTACCAATGTATCAACTCGATGGAACATAGGGTGATTTTTTTTCATGATGAAATATATGGTATTAATGACTATCTAAAACAAAATTTATCGTCTATTATACAAAGAGGTATAGTCTTTTTTTTTTCAATGTTTTCTTGACTTTCTGATATGGTCGCATAAGATTTACTTAAAAAAAAAACGAGGAGGGGCGCAAAATTAAGGTTTTGCCCGGAGCGCCAAAATGTCTAGGGCCGGCGATGCATAGTTTATACGGGGTTTACCGAAAACTGGCGCCCAAAAACAGTATTTTCCAATTATCTCTTTTCCGACTCATTTTTTTATGAAAATAGTTTTGTAACAAATTAAACTAGGGAAAATTTTCTATAATTTAGCCCAACAGCGAATCAAAGTCTACTATTCAGTATATCTATGTCAAAATTGAACAACAACGTACGTGTGCTCATTATACCCATTAACATTTAATAAACATTATCTTATATTCTGAATATATTCATAAACAAAAATAATACTCACTGGATCTTTTAGAATAACTTCAATATCTTCTGCGTTTTTTATCGATAATAAATCTGCAGTTGAAACTGTCATTGCATATTTCGGTTTATTTAAATATTGAGTGAAATTTGATACATACAATTCTATAGAAGTGATTTCTATCATTTTTTGTGTAATTTTTTGATAAAATTCCGGACCTCTGGTGGATAAAAAATACTTAACGGTTCCAGGTATTACGACCTTTTGATCAGTAAGAACAAAATCATCGAGAGTATTTATTTTGGGTGTAAGCCGAGGTCGCATCAACAAGCTGCTGAGATTGGTTTGATAAAAAATATTAAAATGCGTAATATACCACGATACAAATAAAATAAATATTAATGATATCGATTTTTCTATCTTATTAAGATTAATTTGATAGGTTAAAAAGAGTTTAAATATATTCCAAAATGAAGATACGAAATGTATGTTATTCAGAAATTTCCAAATAAAAACTATTGTTATAAGTGTCAGGATATGTAGTACAAAAACAGAATCAGAGAATACTAAAAGTAAATTAGAACCAATTGGTCTTCTTGGTAAAGTTGCAACGTAGAAGTTTTCTTCTATTACCCATCTAGTATATTCACATTGATAATTTCGCATTTGTGTTCCGTAATGAGCACTATATGGTGCAAACTCAATGTTTTTTGTTTCTAATAAATATATCAAATTGTCGTAATTTCCTGTCCTTACATGTTCTGATACATAATTTGATTTGGTAGTATCTACTTTTACTTTCATTACATCAAATATTGTATGCACAAAAGATCCAATCATGCCTTTTTTTCCTGTAGGATCTATAATTATTTTAAATGGTTCAAGTGTGATATTAATTCTACATTTTTCAAGTTCATTTGGAATTTTATCAACATATGGATTTTTATTTGTATATTTAATAATCGTGTTAACACTTTGACCGCAGTTGTTTATTCTGTCGTATGGATACCAGGTATAAAAATTATTATTTGTATAAATTACTACATTATAAATATAATAACTCCATAGCAAAGCAAAAATAGATTTAATTTCTGATCCATCTTGTATTTTGGATACAATAAATAAAAACTTTGATGAGCATTTACTCCAGTTTGCTGTTAAATTAAATTTGTTCATTAAAGAATGCAAATAACTAACTTCTGTTAATTGAAATATAAAGTTTCCACAAAGTTTTTCAACTTTAGAAATATTGGTAATAATAGTTTTCTTCAGATGTATCGAAAAAATTGTATCGTTGTTAAATGTATCACTTGTGATAATAATTAAAAGCTTATCGCTTAAATAGGTATATATAAACTCTTCTAACTCAAATGAAGATGTTTCATTTTGAGGCTCAAGTTTAGTAGTGACTTTGATAAATAGGTAAAATAATACCAAAAGTATACATTTCATATTTCAGAATGTTTAGTCGGTTAACTGTGTTTAAAAATATAATGTTTCTAGAAATATGGAAGTCAATGTATATAACTGTATAACAGTAATTCATTTTTTGTATAAAATACTTTAATAAATAAATATATGTTCAGACAGAGCTGGATTTATATCAATATAAATAATGAAAAATGTAGAACCATATACAATGGACTAATAATAAATCAATTTTGTTTACAAAAAACAAATTGCAACAATTCACGTTGTTATTCAACATAATTGTCAAAATATTACGGAAAAGTCTATGTATGAGGATTTTTTGTCAACATGAGATTTGAATAAACCTAAAAATTTTGTAGACTCTGTGGCTTCTATAGCATCCATATAAGGAATATGGCATTTAAAGATATTTTTGTTTTTTAAATTTAATGAAAGAAAATTTGCAGTCCACCATGTTTTAAATGATTTGAAATAATTATTAATTTTTATATGAAGAATATTAACGTTTTTATGTCACAAGATAGTAATATCATCACCTAATAGAGTGCAGCTTCCTCAGATATTTAACTTACCTAAATCATATATAAAAATTAAAAACAAGGTAGGTCCAAGAACGGAACCTTGAGGGACACCCCATTTTATGTCACTTATTTGCGAGTCTGAAACAGTTTGGAATATCTGTTTGCGACGTCATTTTTGGTAACTAAAAGGATTAATAATACTGATAATACATTATTGGTAAATAAAATGATTATAAATTGCTTTCCACATAATAATATATTTTTCTGAACAGCACTCTGTACGTTCGGATACACCAACAATATTCTCTTGTGGTTTAAAAGGGTCCGAATTGACATTAGTCCAATATTACGACTGGCCAGACAAACCAAACTCGTTTCGAAAGTTTCGGTCGTAACAGAAATACATAAAATGAGTTATATTAGAGTTTTTATGCTTTTGTATTGCCAAGTTATGACTGTTTGCCAAATATGGCTTCTTATAAATGAAAGTGTTGGATCGTTGGGGAAATATTGATTAGAAAATGGCGGAAAAAACGTTATTTTACGAAGAGGAAATTTATTATTTTAAAAATGAAGAATAATGAGAGCTCAGAAAAAGAAATGTAATGTGAAAAATATAATAGTAGGAGAACAATAATTAATAAAAAAGTTTGAAGAATTGATAAAACTAATATGGATACAATAACAAATACTTGAATGTTGAAACGTCAATAAGTATGTAGGCGATTTTGATTTATAATAACACAGTTTGAGTATTCGTTATTACTGTAATTCCAAGCGGCTTACATTATTTGTGATTATATCTTAATTTTAACCCAATTATAATAAATCAATCCAACTAAAGGCGACTCGTTCTTAATACGTTAGAAAAATCTTTCGTTCAGGGCGATGTTTTTCAAAAATAACTCAAGACTGTTTCGCAAAAACGTAACCATTAATCATTGTGTACCAAGAACCGCAACAAGAGCAAGGTCTACTAGCAATTATCATGAAAATTATGGTATTTATCTGATTTAGAATATGCTTCAATAATTCAACACGCTTTTTATGGAACAATCTGAGTAAGATATTTGTTAGATTGTATAAATATTAAAAAAAGTCTACGACCATTATTATTATTTGTAAATGATTGATTATATGTCTTTATTATGAAGTGAGTAATCGTATTGTTATTTTAAATGCTTAAGTCGGTAGAAATGTACAGTTGTTTCTTCTTGTTTTAGAATTAAATAGAAATATTCGTTGGTAAAAGAGGATAATCATTAAATATGTAGTGAAATATAAGGGCGACTTCCTACTCATTTTTTAGGCTAAAAGTTTATAGTTTACTTATTTTTCTATTCAAAAATGATATATGGAAATTATAAATAAGAAATTAATAAATACTCACCATTAGATGAAGTCACAAAACCCCCATGTTCCATTTGTAGTCTCGTCTTTCCCATCCAAGGTCCAAAAACCATTTTTTGTTCGCGATACCCGGTATATTTAATTCCGGACATCTTCTGTTCCCGGCGACGATCTTTCATTCTGACCTCAATACTCAATGACTCATTCCGTTTCAATAGCAAGCCTTCGATGCCTCCAGGTTTGTTATTAAACTCAAATTTTTTTACTTGGCAACCAAAAAATTAAATATTTTGCATATAAATTTTAAAAGGTAAACTATAGGATAACGATAAATATATATGACATATATAAGGTGTTAAAGAAAAAATAGATACAACTCTGAAAACTATGTTACAAGTTTAAAATTAAAAAAAAAGGTTATTTCTTATTGCTTAAATTAGCTGATGTTTTTTTTATAGTGTAGAGTTAATAAATGAAAAAAATTAAGAATTACATTGCTTTATTTACAAGTCTATACTAAAAATATACGGTTTTTTTCCAAATAAGTTCATTTGAGTTTAATAAAAATCGTAAAACCATCGCCGACCACTATTTTTGCAGCCTTGTCTATTCGATCTGTACAGAATTTACACCATCGAAAAACTAAATCCTGCAGAACATTTTCCGCACGTACTTTTTCTATAGAAAATAAATTCGGAAGGTGTAAAGTTCTGAAGATAGAACGTCTTTATTGTCAAATGAAACGATTACAAATACACCACATCGTCTATGTCGATACAACAGACAGAAAGATATTTCTGCGCATGTGTCCCATCGGCATAAAGGATCTCTGCAAACATGAGTTGCTTTTCGAAACAAAACTATTTTTAAAACCGAGTAAAATTGATGTATATCTAGCAACTCCAACATACTCCTACCCGTTACATTTTTCAGACTGATAGCGATTCGACACATTGATTTTAAAGCACTGAAAAGAAAAAGAAATAACAAAATTAATAATATTTATTAATTAAAAACTAAATAAATAAAAAAATAATTTTGGAAATCGGGAGGTCACATTGTAGATAAATTTTACAGAGTAAAGTATATTGGAATTATGCAGTGACACCCTGTATAGCGATTTGATTTTAAATCGGGTCTTAAAGGATGGGATATTGATTTAGAAAAAAAAAAAATAGAGAGATATCAATTTTGAAAATTCGAAAAATGTCGAAAATTTTAAAATAGTATTGAAAATTAAAAGATCTTCATGAAGAAATTAAATAAGCAAACTTTTAAAGATACAATGTAAAAAAATATAATAGGAACTACAAGATTTATGAGAAAGAGGAAGAAAAGTGTCCAACAAGCAATGTATTAAAGGTTCTGTTTGTAGAAGGAACTTAACAATATATTATACTTTGTTTAAATATCAATATTTCCCCCTTCAAACGGCACACCATTGATCTATATTAAAAATATCACTGCTCAATAAAAACAAGCTTTTTAAAAAGTGCTAGGAAGCAAAAAAAATTAAAAAATGATGTATTAAACCAATGGTATTACAATACTAATTTCATTGTAACATATAGAACAGGTTGGGGGTTTTAGGAGTTCAAAACCACCCTAAAATTGTTATGAACTGTACAGATTTCATGGTTTTCATTACAAAATGTTAAACAGTTTATGAACTGTACAGATTTCATGGTTTTCATTACAAAATGTTAAAACAGTTTATGAAATATTGAAAAAATCAATTTTTATTTTGTACTTTCCAAGGCTGTACTAAAGTAGACTCCGTTTCACGAAAGAAGAACCCAACTGAAGTTGCAGAAACCAAATAATGTCTTGTTTACCTACATCGCTTAGTGGGTTACACCACTGGGGTAGAATGAACATTTTTATGCCAATAGCCATTCATTCAACGTTTATGAAGTGGGTTTAAGGTACAACTATTGCTCAATATGCCTAAGAAAACAGTTCACTTTTGGTTCGACTGTAACTCTTCTACCATTCTGATTTGTGCCAGTATTTCTACAACCCCTTACGATTACAAGAAGTAAATTTTGAACAATGACTAGATTTTCTGTTAAGACAGACTGAGTTTGAAGTCTAGGGAGTCCAATCTCTAATGGCCTGGTTGTATATACCTAATGCTTCTTACCATAACGTGAAAACTAAAAAAAGTATTACTTCAGCATCTAGAAAAGCAAAATTGAACATGATGCCAATAAGACAAAACCCGCTTTGTATGAGTTAGTAAAAAAAAATCGGTTAGGTATTCCTGTTTCCTATAAATTGGACTGTTTACTGAAAGATCATGGGCACAAAGTCTTACGGTTACCACCCCTCTTATCACCCAGAATTCAACCCAATAGAAAAAATCTGGGCACCGGTCAAGAACTGAATGATGTGAAGAAATTAGCCAGGAAGAAATTTTCTGAAGTTTCTGATCAAAAATGGTGTTCTATTTGCGAACATGTAAAGAAATGCGAATCTGAATGGATTAAAAACGAACACATTTTGGATAATACTGTAGATTCTCTTGTGTTTACTGTAAATTCAGGATCGTCTGATGAATCTACTAGTCATTTTTATCCAAAAAATATTTATAACCCAAGATTTTAAAGGAAATTTAATATACTTTTTGTTGTATGAAGCAATGCCTGCACCTACCTCTACTCAGAAAGCAATTATAAGCAAAAAAGTAAAAAAAAAAATAGATCTTTAGCTATTTAATTCTTTTTTTCTTATAATTTTTCCCTAAAAAACATTTTAAATAAATAATTCGATGAGAAATTGCATTTACAAAATCATTCCTTTCTATATTACATATTCGGTAGAGTCTATAAGGGATTTGCAAATTGCATTTTTTTTATTTCAATATTTCTTGCATATTTATATTTAAATTTGAAATGGTTACGCTACTGATTTGAAGTCAAACATCAAATTTAAACAGGGAAAACATTAAAATAATTTCCGGATTTCTAACAGCATCCAACATCAAACTGTAGTGCAACTATCAACTGTGAGGTAATAAAAACAGTGTGTAATACAAAAGTGAAACCATAATCGTCGAAACCACCACTATTCAATCTAAAATCATAGGCCGAATAGCCCTAGCAGCTCAGGCCTACAAAAATTGAAAAGAAGAATAAGATGAAAAACAAGAAGAAATTTATAATATGGCGCTGGTTATGAAGACATACGACTGCAACTTTAGGTCGGTTCTTCTCTCGTGAAATATTCAATCGAGTTATTTTAAACTCCAGAAAATGTGGTTCCATTTTTTTGTTACACCCTGTATACTGCGAATTTAGGTAGTAAACATTAACCATTTTTGTATTTCATACGTTAATTTATTAAGTGAATATTGAAATTCAGTTAGTTATAGATCAAAGTTTTATCAAGAATAACTTTTTATCAAATGCTGCAAAGACCTTATTAAAGACCTTATAAAGAAATTATTAATAAATGTGAGACAATCGGTATAATAGCACATATAAACAAACAATATTCAGCGTATTTTTTTAACTTCCCTCGTATCCATTAAAAAAAAATCTGATGTGTCCAACACATGACTTTCCTATCTAGTTATTACAGGCTTCTTCCGGTTATTTTGTACAACCTATTGCAGCACCTCCATAAATGTTTAGAGGATAAAATAAATATATACATTTTCCACATACTTCTACCTCGAAACATTTTTCTATAGATATTCATTGAAAATTAAAATACTGGAAAATTTAAATTTAGCACTTTTCCTACAATTTTTCCATTACGGTCCATTATAGAAAAATCATGTATAAACAAAAATTATAGAGATCGATATCGCAAAAACTTTTATTTCAACAATTTTCATAAAAATCGGAATTTTGAACATTTTGTCAAATTTCTCGAATACGGACCATTTCAGGAAATTTTTACATAAGGCAAAAATTATAGATAATAATATTAGAAGTAACTTTTATTTGAACAATTTTCTTCTCCAAACATAAATAACAGATATATTCCATAAAATATATAAACGGCCTCCCATAAAGTACCCCCCCAGATGTTCCGACTTTGTCCAAAATCTAATCATTTCACGTCAGGCCGAAATAAAACTTAAGTATAAAATTTAATGTTTTTTTCTTTATCCGTTTTTGAGTTTTCTTCAAATTTCGAAATTTACACATTTTCTCAAATATCTCGAATACGGTCCATTTTAGAGAAATTATGTATAGAATAAAAATTATAGAGAATTATATTACAAACAACTTTTGTTTGAACAATTTTTATAAAAAAATATTTTTTTACATTTTGTCAAATTTCTCGAATACGGATTTTAGGAAAATTTTGTATAGAACAAAAATTTTAGATAATAATATAAGAAGTAACTTTTATTTTAAGAAATTTCTTCCCTAAACGTAAATAACAGATATATTCCATAAAATATAAAAATGACCACCTATAAAGTACCCCCCAGATGTTCCGACACTGACCAAAATCTAATCAGCACATTGGACGCTAGAACAAAGCTTAAGCTTGAAATTTGGTGTTTTTCTGTGTATCGGTTCATGAGTTATGCGACACACACACACACACACACACACACACACACACACACACACACACACACACACACACACACACACACACACACACACACACACACACACACACACACACACACACACACACACACACACACACACACACACACACACACACACACACACACACACACACACACACACACACACACACACACACACACACACACACACACACACACACACACACACACACACACACACACACACACACACACACACACACACACACACACACACACACACACACACACACACACACACACACACACACACACACACACACACACACACACACACACACACACACACACACACACACACACACACACACACACACACACACACACACACACACACACACACACACACACACACACACACACACACACACACACACACACACACACACACACACACACACACACACACACACACACACACACACACACACACACACACACACACACACACACACACACACACACACACACACACACACACACACACACACACACACACACACACACACACACACACACACACACACACACACACACACACACACACACACACACACACACACACACACACACACACACACACACACACACACACACACACACACACACACACACACACACACACACACACACACACACACACACACACACACACACACACACACACACACACACACACACACACACACACACACACACACACACACACACACACACACACACACACACACACACACACACACACACACACACACACACACACACACACACACACACACACACACACACACACACACACACACACACACACACACACACACACACACACACACACACACACACACACACACACACACACACACACACACACACACACACACACACACACACACACACACACACACACACACACACACACACACACACACACACACACACACATCATCGCGAAAATAGTCAAAACGGATTCAGGGGACCTCAAAACGTAAAAATCCGTCGAAAACTCGAGGTCGAAAAAATCATGATTCCTATAAGTACTTTCCTTATATCTGTATAGAGATAGGAAAGTAAAAATTAATTGGATAAATCAATATTAGAATTCAATTCAGATCAAACTTTTATCTAGAAATAATTTCGCCTCATAAATTAAAAATTAGTTTTACTTAATACGGGTCAATGTTTTTAAGTTTCACTGTACCCAATAACACGTGATGTTACAAGCTAAATGTGGCTATTACCAATTCTATTAAAGAAATCTAATTTAAAATATCAACTGATACATTTTTATTGAGAAGTTGATACTTGATAAATACATAGGTACCTACCTAGCTTTTTATATATCATCTACTCGTGAATTTCTATAAATAGTAGGTACATACAAAAACCCTAAATACATCTATAAAAACTTTCATTATAGGTACATTTAGTTCAAATTCTTAACAGTTGTATTAAAATACAAACTTAAAATCATAGATATATCCATGTAGTGTTTTTGTTGTTACACAAAATATCTACAATATAATACAAAAGAAACATTCTAGTAAATTTTATATAAAATTGATGTTTCCTTAAACTTGCTCAGACAAGAAACACAATGGATTGTTATCATCTGTCAAATTAATCAAATTTTGCACAAAATTAAAAGGAAGTTATGATCGACAAACGGTGTTATTTTTAACAGGTAGATAATTTTATGAACACACGAATAAGGTGGATGTTAAAAATAACATTACTTGTCCATCACACAATGAAAAATCGGTAATATTTATAAGTAAAACTAACCTGTTTTTGTTCATATTAAACCACTTGTAACACACATGAAACTATCCCACATCAACACTCAATTTTTAATTATTAAACAACATTATTTTAATACCTAAACAATTCTAAATTAACTAAAACTATTCAAATCAAGTTTAAGAGGCATAAATCACGATAACAATTTTAAATTTGGTAGGTAAATGTCAATATAGCTATGTCGCAGCGGTTATGCGCATGATCGGCTCTTGCGAACGCTGATGTAATGCGCCGTTGCCATATCAATTTCTTTTTAGAATTTATATTAATAATAATTTATAGAATTTTTAATGATAATATTTAGAATATTATTACTCGAAGTATGTTTTTTATGTAAAATGATTTAAAAAATATTCTTTTTAAATAAATTTGGAGTATTAGAAAAATAGATATAAATGTTGGTATGGTATTGTTATATGTTTGGTTATATGTATGGTTATGCATTTGATAGGCTCTTACAACTGCTGTTGTAATGCGCCGTTGCCATATCAATTTTTTTTTAGACTATTACAGGAATTTAAATTAATATAAAATAAACAAATTTATAGAATGTTTAATCAACATTTTTGGATTATTACACACTCGAAATATCTTTTTAATGGAAAATTATTCTTTTCAAATAAATTTTGAGGATTCGTAGTATTACCTTACAAAAATAGATATAGATGTTGGTATTGTATGGTTATATGTATGGTTATGCATTTGATAGGCCCTTACAACTGCTGTTGTAATGCGCCGTTGCCATATCAATTTTTTTTAGACTATTACAGGAATTTATATTAATATAAAATAAGCAAATTTATAGAATGTTTAATGAATATTTTTTGATTATTACATACTCGAAATATGTTTTTTATTCAAAATGAATCATAAAATATTATCTATAATATAAAAATGAATCGCAAAATGTCTTGGTAAGCGCATAACTCAACAACGCCTGGACCAATTTTACCAATTCTTTTTTTTAAATGTTCGTTGAAGTCCAAGGATGGTTTTTACGGCGAGAAAAATTCGAATAATTTCCGGGAAAACCCTAAAAACAGCCCTTTTCTTTTTCCCATATATCTATATATATAAAAATGAATCCCTATTTGCCTTGGTCACGGCATCACGCGGACCGATTTCGCTAATTCTTTTGTTGTTGTGTTTGTTATTGTCTATATAGGATGTATTCAAATTTTTAAAATTTTTACATAAATATAACTTTAATATTTCTGATAATATGAGACAAGCAAAAATTTTTCAATACAGACCTTCGCTTTCTATTTAATCCCTTTTACTGAAATTTTATTTATTAATAACTTTATTTTAAAAGCATTTTGTTTCTCTTTCTATAACAGAAGAAAAAAGCCATTATCTACAAGTTTTAGATATTTCAACATTATTAAATATTTATAACTACTACATTACTTTTTATTTATTTAGGGTGTTACACAACAAGAGTGGCAATGATGGATACATATCGCAAGAAGTTTCGTTTTACGAAAACAATCAAAGAATGATGTTCTTTTTAGTAAGCAAAATTAAAGTTATAGTGTTGAAATTTTGCTATTTTTCTATGGATATAATTTAATGCCTGTTGCCGTATTATCCAACAAAGATAGTTGTTTTCCAAAGAGAAAGTTGCTTGTATTTATTTTGTGACACATGGGCTTAGAATTTTCGTTTATTTTAAATTTTCCTTACATTTTAATTTCGAATTGTTCTCGTCTTTAAGACTTAATGTTACCTCGTAGATAAGTGAACCCTGGACTAAACTATTGACGATATGGAATAAATTACGATGAATAAATGTATTAAAAATAGGAAAGAGTAGGACATTCAAATGGTGGCACAGTAGGCCATCTGTGTTCCAGTGCCACCATGCGAAATCTATAAGAAAAGGAGAAGCAGACTCTGCCCCAAGCTTAATTGAGGGGCTGGACCTAAGTCTAATTAGAGAGGAGTCTGCCAAAAATAGGATAATAGAATATCTGTAATCGCCTGATTTGCGGTACTTGCTTTATTTGAAATTTTAGCTACTAGGTATTTTAGTAGAATGAAAAAATATGGCGCTACATGAATGTAAATCTTTTTCTGAAATAACTCATAGCAATTTATTAACTATTTTTGTTCATTTGTTACATAACAATCTTTAATTAAACGCCTTGTGTATATATTTAAATTAAATCAAATAATTAGTCCGCTAAAGTAAAAAATTATATTTATTTCTATTATACTGTTATAAAATATTTTATTATAATAATTCAATTTGCTAAATAAATTGCATTAAAGCAGAGCAGGTGTACGGAGTCCTCTGAGAGCCCAATAAATTCCTGCAGCCTGTTAGAAAATCACGCGAACAAACGCCAAGGTGTGCCAATAACCATAAATTGGGAGTTTTTTTTTGTTTTATTATATATTCGCACTGAAAGCATGCACTTGTTGACCTTATGAATTAAAAATGTGCACTCGGAATATCTTAGGGAACAATGTAGTCATTCTTGAGTGCCGATACTGAATAAATTTGCCGTCTTTCACTTTCTACCTTTGCAGTAGATTCGTATGTGAAGGTTATAAATAGAACAGTGGATCTATTTTATTACCGAAAATGTAGTGGATTAAATATGAAGTTGGATTTCAGATTTTGGATCACACATTTATTGTCAAATGACAAATAAAAATGTTTTCTATATCATTATGTATATGGCTGACGCCGTACATTATGTAAAAGTATTGTAAAATATTCTTCTAAAAGTTTTATGAATAAGATAACAAAAATGGTAATATTTTTCTGGTTCTGTTTTCGAGCCTTAAAAATGAAAACCATTTGTTTTTTCTACTTTATTTTAGTCTAGAATTAAGTGTAAATTAAAATTCATGGTAAATATTTTTATATGCTTGTACATCCTCAAGAAATCATTATGTAGCCTCGCAAATCCTCGCAGATTCTTATGCATCCTTTTATATTCTTATACATCCTTATACATCCTTATACATCCTTATACATCCTTATACATCCTTATACATCCTTATACATCCTTATGCATCCTTATACATCCTTATACATCCTTATACATCCTTATATATCCTTATACATCCTTATACATCCTTATACATCCTTATACATCCTTATACATCCTTATACACCCTTATACATCCTTATACATTCTTATACATCCTTATACATCCTTATACATCCTTATACATCCTTATACATCCTTATACATCCTTATACATCCTTATACATCCTTATACATCCTTATACATCCTTATACATCCTTATACATCCTTATACATTCGCGTTTAGATGCGTACGGCTGCGTCTAGATGCGTCTGGCTGATTTTGGTTGAATCTGGCTGCGTCTAGCTATATCTGGTTGCGTATAGATGCGTCTGCCTGTGTCTAACTGCGTATGGTTGCGTCTATCTACGTTTGGCTGCGACTAGCTGCGTCTATCTACGTCTGGCTGCGTCTGGTTGCACCTGGCTGCGTCTAGATGCCTCTGGGTGCGTCTAGATGCGTCTATCTACGTTTATCTGCGTCTAGATACGTCTGGTTGCGTCTAGAGTAGTCTGACTGCGTCTAGATGCGTCTATCTACGCCTATCTGCGTCTAGATACGTCTGGCTGCGTCTGGTATAGTCTAACTGCGTCTGATTTCGTCAATCTACGTCTGGCTGCGCTTAGATGCGTCTAGATGCGTCTGGCTGCATCTGATTGCGTCTGGTTTAGTCTAACTGCGTCTGGTTTAGTCTAACTGCGTCTGGTTGCGTCTATCTACGTCTTATACATCCTTATACACCCTTATACATCCTTATACATCCTTATACATCCTTATACATCCTTATACATCCTTATACATCCTTATACATCCTTATACATCCTTATACAATCTTATACATCTTTATATATTCTAGCTGCGTTTAGATGCGTACGGCTGCGTCTATATGCGTCTGGCTGCTTTTGGTTGAATCTGGCTACGTCTAGCTACGTCTGGTTGCGTCTAGATGCGTCTGGCTGCGTCTAACTGCGTATGGTTGCGTCTATCTACGTTTGGCTGCGACTAGCTGCGTCTATCTACGTCTGGCTGCGTCTGGTTGCACCTGGCTGCGTCTGGTTGCGCCTGGCTGCGTCTGGTTACGCCTGGCTGCGTCTGGTTACGTCTAGATGCGTCTGACTGCATTTAGATGCGTCTGGCTGCATTTAGATGCGTCTGGTTGCGTCTATCTACGTCTATCTGCGTCTAGATACGTCTGGCTGCGTCTGGTTGCGTCTAGATGCGTCTGGCTGCGTCTAGGTGCGTCTGGTTGCGTTTATCTACGTCTATCTGCGTCTAAATACGTCTATCTGCGTCTAAATACGTCTGGCTGCGTCTGGTTGCGTCTGGTTTAGTCTAACAGCGTCTGATTTCGTCTATCTACGTCTGGCTGCGTCTAGATACGTCTTGCGTCTAGATGTGTCTGGCTGCATCTGATTGCGTCTGGTTTAGTCTAACTGCGTCTGGTTGCGTATATCTACGTCTAGCTGCGTCTATCTACGTCTGGCTGCGTCTAGATACGTCTGACTGCGTCTGACTTCGTCTAACTGCGTCTGGTTGCGTCTGCCTGCGTTTAGATGCGTCTGGCTGTGTCTGACTGCGTCTGGATGAGTGTAGCTGCGTCTGAATCTGGTTGCGTCTACGTCTTATACATCCTTATACACCCTTATACATCATCCTTATACATCCTTATACATCCTTATATATCTTTATACATCCTTATACATCCTTATATATCCTTATGCATTCTTATACATCCTTATACATTCTTATACATCCTTATACATCCTTGTACATCCTTATACATCCTTCTTTTTGTACACCTACATCTTTAGCAATTTACCATTTGCTTTTAAACGTATTAGATCATAAATTATTTTTGGTTAAATTTTGGATTTAACTGGAAGCACCTTTCAAAACTAAAAAAACTAATAGTATAAAATAAACTGAGAATGAATTATTATTTAGCCATACTCTTGTAAAAGAATACGATACTTTAGCTATACAGAGTGATAAAAAGATATTTTTAAACTGGTTGGGTAATTACTTTTTGAGTTCTAACTCTATATTTCCAATTAACGCATTTTTCTTTTAACATGTAACTATTATGGCATATCAGCTATGAAAACCAGTTTTGTTTCTGATAAAAAAAGACGTTTTCTATGTTTGATTGATATTTAATAAAATTAAACAATATTTTCAATTTCTTTTAGACAAAAATCTATACAAACTTAAAGAATAACTTCGTTATTATTACATCAAACATAAGAAATTAAAGTTATGATATAATTAAAAATTAAAAAAGAAATGGCTTTCTTAACAATGCTCACAATGAAACGTTATATAAACTGACAGAAGACATTATTAGTTCAATTTATTTGGACAGTTTCTACGCCAGTAAACAAGTCTAGCGAAAAGCGCGATAAAATATTTACCCTCAAAGACAATAAGAAATTAGATAACATCAAAAACATCATGCAACATTATTTGCTCGCGAATTGATGGAATAACATTGAATGGAAATACTGTTTGGTGTTCGTCTTTATCAGATGAGAAATATAAAGATTTCATGAATGGAATATTTTTAACTTTTTAAATACTTATCCTTTTGTAAATACGTCAATTCTACTACTACATATTAGTAAATAACTAGTATATTTCAGTTATTATATCTGACGTAATTCCAGTTATAACAATGGGGCATGTTCAAAAATTTTGAAATTTTTTTTATGAATAGTAGAGTTAAAAATAAAACTACATTTTTTTTATTTTTTTTTTATCTATTCATTTGCCGGAGTTATGAATTTTTTTAAAATTTATGACGTCACCGGGAATAGACCAATAGGAGCTAGCGCACAACGTTGCCGGCTAGAAGGTTTACGAGAAGTGATGTACGTTCGTTTGTGTACTCCTTCTTACTTTTAGACTTCTAAAACATCGTTAAACAAATATCTTTTAAATATATAATATCAAATGTTTTTTGAAAGTATTATTTCTGATTAAACATTTACCATATTTAAAGTTTCATTGTTTTAAAAGTCACTTAATAATTCAGAAAATGGCAAAATGGCAGCACTGTGTATGGCATATGTCATCATAGTGTCTCGATCAAGAATTTATTTGGAATTTGAGTGTTTAATTTTGTACTTTTTATAAATATTATGACTACGAAAAAGTGTTTTGTTCCAGAATGTGATAATGATTCACATTCATCTTCAAAAATATTTATTAGTGTTCCTAGAAATTTGGAAAGAAGAAAATCAGCCTTCTACTAGCGATGTTTCTCGTAAACTTTTTATTAAAAATACACCGGATTATCAAGATGTAGCAGCAATTTCTGCTAATTGTCCCCTTCAGGAAATTGAAAATGAGGCTACTATAAATTCTTAGGTGTATAACCTAAAAACCCTTCTGGAAGAAAATGCAGAATCTCCTGAAAGTTTTGAAAATACCGAATTTATTCATCATTTTGTGGAAGAAATAGTGATAAAGAAATAATAGAAAAATGTGGGTATTTAAACAAACTGGTTCCTGGATCCCATATAATGGCAGATAGGGGTTTCAGAATATTTAGCTACTTGAAAACATGGGATGCACTTTAGTAAAGCCACACCTAGTGTATCACAGAATGAAAAAAGTTCTCCAGAAGATGTACAATTAAGTAAAAGAATAGCATCTCTAAGAATACATGTGGAAAGAGTTATAAGAAGGGTTAGTTAATTTAACAAGTTAAAACCACATTCGTGTGTGAATTTTAAGCAAGTACATTTACTTAGTAATATCTGCATAATTGCTTGTTAACTTACAAGAACCTATTTTGTAAGAGTAAATATTTAATAATTTTTTTTTGTTTGTTTTTTTAATTTAATTTACCTAATTATCACATTTCAGGGATTATAATGAGTTTTTAAACAGCCAATGTAATTTTTTATAAAATTTTAACTTTTCGAACAAATCAAAGAGAAATGAGTACCTGTATATGCATAGATTTTTTTGGGACTAAAACTACCAAAACAAAGGCACCTATTTACAGCAGTTTAAAATGAAACATTTTGTCAAAAACGCCTATGTCACAGTGATAAATATTAAAAACAACCAAGTTCAGTTGAATGTGGTAGCAAAGTCTATATATTCCAATAAATCGGGTAACTACATGTGGTATCACTGGTGATAAATTTAAAAATATCACAATTCTTGCTACCTTTTTCAAAAAACCAGAAAGTGTGCCTTCTTATCAATCCTTTATGAAAATGACAACAGTGATAAATGTGAAAAAAAAATTTTATGTTGCTATTCGTTATTACGATAGTAAAACATGTTTGCAGTTCCGTTTATTTTTTATGAAAATCTAAGTAAAAACAACCAATGTCAAAGGGTTATAATTTTTTTTCTGTTGAACCAAATATATCACAAAATTTAAAAATTGATCATAGGTCAAACTAAAGTAATACCTTTATTGATAGTAGCTTTAAAAAAGGAGAAAGAATAATATTGACTTAAATTATTATTATTAACATTGGTGATTTTTAATAAAAACTCTTCAATTATTGTTTACAAACAAAAATATAAAAATCTGTGAAAATTTTATTTATTAATCTTTTAATAAAAAATGAGAAAAATGAAGTAAAAAACAATTTATTTACAAATAAAAAATATATATACAAATCCTAAGAATATAAAAGTACTGATTTATTTTCCTGTAGTGGTTTTAACAATCTAGTCAAGTGTACATCAATATTTACGCATTTTGATAAATTAAGAGGTTTTCCAATAACACTGAGTAGATGTTACAGTTGGTTTCTCACTCCCTCTATGAAGCCACAGCAAAAAGCTACATGTTTACAACCACCTGAAAAAAATAAAAGGGTTAGATATGCAGTTACAAAATAACTATATAACCAGCTACAACATGCCTTATTTTATGTAACAAGACGAGCAGAGCTTTACTAGCTCTGAACGAATCCAGTAAAGAACCTCGGATTTTCAAAACTTAAAAAAAAAACAATCTCACCACATTTTCACATTTTTGAAATATTATAGAGCTTTTCGAAAAAAACTGCTATTTTTAAAAATACAATTTTTTGTTTAAACAGCTATGTCTCATTTTAGACTATTGAGTATTATAAAATAAAATATTACGGGATGCTTTGTTAGCTTCAAACGAATCCAGCAGAGCACCCCAGTTTTTTTTTAAACCACACCACGTTTTTTGGCTCCTACAATATTATAAAATATTCAAAATTTGGCATTTTAAAAAAAATTCGCAATTCCTTGCTGACTTCAAAGTTTTTTTCTGAAAACAAATGTACTTACCACATTTTTAGGATTTTAAAACAGCCTAAACATGTGTCATAAGTAGTTGTTTTTATATATAAAAAAAAAATTAAAAAACTGAAGTGTCCTGCTGACTTTGTTCCAACAAAGCACCCTGTATTATTTAAAAATATCAATTTTTTTAGTAAAGTTTTACAATATTTCAAGAATCTAAAAATATTCTAAAAATGGGGTGTGGTTTTTAGAAAAAAGCTTTAAAAAACCGAATTGCTCTGCTGGCTTCTTTCGAAGGTTAGCAAGCACCATGTATTTTTAAAATTATAATATTTCAAGTGCATAAATATATGGTGTTGCTGTTTTTACATAAAAAACTTTATAAAATAGAGGTGCTTTGCTGACTTTGTTCGAAGCTATAGAGCATTTTAAGTTTTGCAAAAAACGAGGAGCATAAAATTTTTGAAAAGGGTATAAAAATAGCCTAAAAATATGGCATATTTTTTAACTCAAAATTTCATAGGTGCTCTGCAGCATTCTTTGGTATCATAATTATTACTAGGTTCACTAACAAAATCTCTTTCTAGATTATTTTAACACTTGCTGCGATTACAAAAAATGTCTATATGTCAAAATTAGAAAAAAAATATTTATAGGAATAAAGGGCCTTATACACTATTTATTATATGTAATATAAAAACAAAAAAGCATAATAAATATTACAAACCTTGACATGCAGCATATCCTAAGCATATTGTGCACTAAAAATTTCATTTTTGTTAATTACAAGGCAACCACATCAGAAGGTTTTTGCCGTACTTTATGTTTAGGTGTAATTTGTCTCCTTCTCTCTTATGGAAAAAGAAATTATCCCCATATTCTTGCTTGGCAGATCTAAAAATAAAACCTGAGATAAATATGTTTTACTTGCTCCATATAAACTGTAACTACCTACTATTAAAACAAAGTCTTACCTTTTTGACTTTTGTAAACTGAGTATTGTTAAAAAATGCAGTAATCATCTCGGTAATCATATTTTCGTTTACAATGGGTAAAACACTTGATTCAACTTTTATAAATCCAGCTGATTCATATTAATAATAAAATTAAACCAAAACAAAAAACTAAGGTTAGATGTTACTGATGTTAGGTGGTGTCAATTTTAATGTCACTTGGATGTGCGTTCACTTCGACATTCTATGTGTTGGTTTGTTCGTTGGCTTGGTTTTGTATAACAAAAAAAAACTTCGACACAAGATGATTGGTCTATTCCCGATGACGTATAATTTCAAATTTTAAATTTCAATTGGGCTTAATTTAAAAACTTTTGGCTTTTTTAACGAACTGACTATTTAGAATGACTTGTATATCGACTAACTATTACAATATAATTTATAAAACAGCATATCTCACATGTGAACATGGCCCATTCTCAGAAAACGTAATCTTTGATGAGTCCCGTTTACCTGAAATTTAATTCAATTAACTCAAACAATTTCAGTAACTATCCAACCGAGACTAATCCCTTTTCTTGCTAGGAACATCGCTATATTTTCTTTAGTGCTTGCCAGCAGTTTCTACGAACGGTATTAATTTAAATTCATCAGTTGGACTGGCACGGTAGGGTCGCAAACGATACCAATGCTAGAACATACGTATTCAGCGGACTGTGGAAATGCATGGAACAGATATTGAGAAACAATGCACTATTGTAGTTTGCAAGCCGACCCTTAAGGGTATCTTCTATCAGATGTTGGTTGTTTATGAAACGTATATATTAATTGTTTAATTTTAGATAGATATAGTTTGTGGAGACAAATTTATTGGATTTATTATATCGTTAAGATCTTATTAAATGTAGATGCAATGCAGTTTTATACATATTGTTACGAAATTACTTAATATTAATACGTCTAGCATTTATTATTAAGGATATTAACAAAAATACTTCCATAGAAACCATAATTAAAATCAAGCTTCGTTTTTACAAATTTTGGCCATTTCTGATAACAGAAAACAACAAAAGAAAAACGGAAAACTTACGAGTCAGGTGTATAGTGGTAAAATCTTTGGAAAACTAAAGCCATTCCACAATTCAACGGTATTCCAAGGCAAGCAACCTTAAATGTCACCAGAGTCATAAAAAAGATACCAACAGCAGCCCTAGATTCATGTGGTGCCGTGCTGGTAGCTGTACATGAAGATACAGATGAGTACATGTAAAAGAGATACCATTATAGTAGCATGGCTTCAAAAAACTATAGAAGAATGAAAGAATTTTGGAATCGCAATGAAGGCGTTGGTCAAGGAACTTTGCAAAAAAAAATTACAGTACGAAGAACAGTGGTAGTCACGACGAGTGAGCTCCTACCAAAATTAAAAAACAACAAGAGAATGGCTTCGTTTTAAAACTTGGCAAGAAGTGAAGACTATCAATAGGAATTGTTCTGAAGGCTCCAGAAACTACACCACATTGTTTTGAATTGTATTTAAATTTGTAGGTTTGAAGAGTATACAATGGAACCGTAGTCAATTTTAGAAAGAACTTAAGTTTTATAAACAGTCAATAAAGTTTTTCCGTTGGTCCCTCATCAATTATTTAAGTAGGTTCAATCATTTTCGACAAGTAAAGGGTACATTTTGAATACATAGCTTCCAAGTCAATCTCTAATAAATCCTAGGTACGGTATTTATTGTATTGGTGTACTTCAAAATATGATCTCCAAGTTATAGAATTGGTAATTGTGTAACTGGTTTGGTATCTTTGAGAAACCGATACATTGCCAGTTATTTTGGGTCACTATTAACCTATTTTCCTTTTGTAAAAATATAAAATCATCTGCGAATTAAGCGTATTAAGTATATCATTAATGCCAACTAAAAATAACATAGGCCTAATGACGGATTCTTGTGGTATTCCATTTTCTTGTCTTTTGGTGTTGGATAAATTTCTGTTAGTTTTACTTTGAAAGTTTCTATTAAAAAGAAAGTTTTCAATACGTCAAAATATGTCAAAGTAAATGGTTATACACTTTTAATTACTACAAAAAGCTTCATTTATAATACTTTAAATTTATGAAATTATCTGTTATAGATCTTAATTGTCCAGATAAGGCATTTATTTATGATTTTTCCAACAGTTTGCATATAACAAAGGCAAAAAAATGGTTTCAATATGGATTCTGTAATGTTGGATGTTTTGGCAACTCTCTCAAAGAAAAAGCTTCCGTGATAATTGTCTAAAAATACTTATTTATAAGCAACTTATTCAATACAAGAAAAAATATAATTCCCAATTGAAATGACATTGATATTTGTCGCCGTCCTTGAAGATATAAATATATAAGAAAATTCCGTCGCCATTAAATATAATCCCTCAATTTATTACGAAGGAAATAATTTTCGAAGTAATACTGTACCATCCACGCTGGGAATCTTAAAATATCCAATTGTGAAGTATATTTCATATCCTATTCAATATCATACAATTTCCCAGCGTGAAATAGTCTAGATGGCAATCTGTAAGACATTATTTATTTTCCCCGAAGAACGAACGGGCGTATGTGTATGTGTGTGCCTTCTCTTTTCTGTTGGCGACAGGTGGAAGGCGTCCCGGCTCCAGAGGTGGCGGAAAAAGAGCCTTCTGCCTCGATGAACATAACGCTACCGCCATTTTCTCATCAGGATCGGCTTCGTTTCCCAACATTTTTTACATTAAGTAGTCTATTTTTTATTAACTGAGAGTATGCAATGCTGTTTGCAGTAAAATAGGATTGAACTGGATAATAAATTGTGGAATACAGAATTTGTGACAATAGAATTAATAAATGTCATCATAATACTTGAATGTCATTTGAGAGATTTGCGAAGAGACAAATCTAAACATAATAATTTATGGTCCTCTATAATAATGATTATTTGCATCATATAAATTAAAATATGTGGCTTTGGACTTGGCTGACTTTACCTTAGGAACAACAGAAACAAGCACTAGTGTTCTCTAAGAATAGCATTCCAGACTTGCGATCAGTTATGAGTTGCATCATAACTTGGTTGTACATACTAAACTTCTGAAAAACATACCTATTGGTCAACTCAACTAAGAATCTAGACCAGTGATCGCCAACCTCTCAATGTGTTGTGTTACTTGTTAATTTTGGAATAAACAGCGAGCTACCCACACGGAAACCACGTAACGCAACGTAAATGAAATAATCCATAGTTAATTTATCATTATATGTATTTATTTTACTATTTAATTGGTAATACATAATACATAGGTACTAATAATAAACTATTAACAAAATAACTAATATTACTAGTACGTACTTGTTCATAGCTACATTCCTACCTACCAAACGAAGGTGTTTGAAGAATACACACAAACTTTTATCTAGCCACAATGGCATGTCACGTAAGATTTAAAAATAGTTAATAATAACAACAAAAAAGTAACGCACTATCATGAACATAAACATTGAAAAATAAAAAAGCACATTCAATGAGAAGGCTGACACTCAGACTCATCGATAGTTTTTTTAATGTTTGCAGTATAATTTGATACAGCCATTCGAATACAATTATCCAAATGTTCATCTGTAAGTCGATTGCGATATTTATTCTTAATAAACTTTATATTGCAAAAAGAAGATTCACACAAATAGGTTGAACTGAATAATGCTTTCACTTTCAAGGCAACACGGCATAGAACTGAATATTTGTCTTTACTTATATATTACAAACAGCTCAAAATACTATTCTAAAAATTATCTTTAATAAGCCTAAACTTTTTCGAACTAAAAAACTTTATGATAAAACACAAATTTTTAACATCAAATCGCTATTTATATATCAATGTATTATAAAAATTTACAACAGTACTAAAAAGTTTCAATATAAAAACTCTCGAGTTACTCGCTCTACTGCCAATATGGACCTAGCCGTTAACCTTTTTAAAAAATCAGTTACCCAAAAACCATTTTTTTATTTTGGCCCAAAATATTATAAATATAAAACAAATCGCTAAAGAACATATATTTAAAACCGAAGTAAAGAAATATATTCTATCTCACAATAGTAAATTTTTATTCTGATTCATTGTCCTATTCAAATTATAAAAAAAAAATATATATACCGATAATGTCAAACATGCCCTGCGATTCCTCAAGCATTAACCAATTCAACATCAATAAATTATTTATTGTTTCGGCCTTTACTTGATGAAAATCCATTTAATTTTGAAAGAGTAAAACCAAATTTGGTAGATTTTCACACTTTTATTTTAAAAATAATCAATAAGTCTGGCACTGTATCTGCCAAATCCCAATACATCATCTTCATTATTATTCCAATTTTTGTTTATTTTTTTTTTATGCTTACCATTTATATTATATTATATATTATAATACAATTTAAAAAAGGGGACCTAGAATGAGCACAATAGCAACACAGCCTATGCAAGATGCTTATTCTAGGGCTCCTTGTCAAATGTTAAATGTTTTCACACTTTACTGTAATTATTGTATTTATATTTTGTCAATAAATTTTGTCAATTTTGTCAATCTAAAAATAACAATTGTTACATTTGGAAATTTTTCTTTAATAAGAGTTATTTTTTGTTAATTAAGTTTAGTAGGTGTAGTAGAATAGTTAATAGTTTCTTTTAAATGTTCAGATATAACAGGTAATAAAAGACCTGATATTTGTGAAATTCGCAGATACTTATTTTGTTAAAATTAAACTTATTTTGTTAAAATTAAACACTTACAATAGGCCAGATACATTTGGTACTTGAGACTAACGTTTTTAAGGCTAAATCATTTTGAAACTCAATTACTTCCATTTCTGTTGCAGCGATGTCTTCTCCAAAGTTCTGCATAACACAAGTTGCAAACTGTTGGATATCAATTTCCATAAAGGGTGAAACAACAAACTGCGCTACTAAAGCCATTTCGTTGAAATCCTTAAAACGATTTTTGAAGTTATTCTTCAGGGTAGAAACTATTTCTACATGATATTTGCTGTCATAGGGTTCTAGTGGATTTTGAGATATTTTTTCTGAAAGAATAGGAAAATGCTTGGCATCGCTGTTAATTAGGTTTTGTTCCCAAAACTCCAGTTTTTTGATAAATGCTTTTATATCAGAGATCATTTCCGCTAGTTCTTTGTCTCTCCCCTGAAGCTGCAAATTAAGTTCGTTTAATTTCTCTGTAATGTCCACGCGAAAACCAAAATCTCTAAGCCAGATTGAATTTGCCAGATAGGACATCATTAAAACGTTTCAGCACCCGTCCTCTACTTTACTATCGGACTTCAGAGTGAAGGAGTAGGTCCCCGTATTGACAGTCAACTTCATCGGCCAAGGTTTTGAATAATCTTCTTTGTAACGCTTGAGCTCTAATCTTGTTCACAATTTTTACCCCCAGTTTCATAACGTTGTTTAGTTTCAGGAAATTTCCACATAATGCTTGCTGATGGATAATGCAGTGGTAACAGAGAAATTGTGGAAAAGTTTCATCTTTACGACATAACACCACCAGACCCTTATCACAACCCACCATAGCTGGAGCGCCATCGGTTGAAAAGCCTACCATTTTCGATATTGGAATTTTCTCGGAAGAAATAATATTTTTTAAATGAGAAAACAACTCCTGTCCAGTAGTGTGTCTTTTCAGTGGAATAAACTTCAAAAGATCTTCTTTTATCGTAGAATCACTAAAAACCATCCCGACGAACACGGCCATCTGGGCAGTGTCAACGACATCTGTTGATTCATCCAGTTGAAGTGAAAAATAAACACAGTTATCTAAGTCAGTTCTTAACTGTAAAAAAATATCATTGCTCATTACTTCTACACGTCTCATCACTGTATTAGCAGAAAGTTGCATAGATTTTATAGCTGAAACTATCTCGTCTTTATTTCTAAAGTTGGCAAATAACGAATCAGCAGCTTCTAAAAACGCCTGCTTCCCCGTCTTCATAAGGTTTCTTTTTTTGTGCAATTATTTGGGACACACGGTACGATGCTTCAGTTGCAGCCTTATTTTTGTCGACTGTTCTTAAAAATATTGATTGTTGTCCAATTAACTGCTTTTTTAACTGTTTCAGTTTCTCCTTTCTGGCGGCAGAATGTAGTGTGAATGATTTTTCAAAATTAGAATGTACAGTTTTATGATGTCTCTCAATATTTCCTTTTTTAGCAACGGAGACCGAAGTATTACATAACAAACACACATTTTTATCTTTAACTTCTGTAAAAAAGTATTGTTCTTCCCATTCCGAATGAAAGTGGTATGTCTTTACCTTCTTACAACTGCTTGCCATATTATTTTTTGTTGTTCTCTACTAATCCAACCGCTGGACGTTGGTTACGCGTTCAGTTTTAAACTAAGCGCAATGTCGCCGCGCCGTGCGTATTTATCCCGTTCAAAGCAATTCTGATCGTTCTCGAACACTAACGCGCTGGTCCAGCTGGTCGGTTCTAGCCGATTCTAGCTTGATGGCGTCAGCGGCAGATCGCTCACCGCAACGTTGCCGCTGTTTATGTTTAATATTAGGACAATTAGATTTTTTTGTGGAATTTTCGGAAGCTTCTTTGATTTTTGCAGTTTGTATTTTTTAAATTAAAATCGTTGTGAGAGCTACCAGAATTACCTCCGCGAGCTACCGGTAGCTCGCGATCGACAGGTTGGCGACCACTGATCTAGATAAAGAACTATGAAGGTTTGTAGTTGAAATCCAACAAGAAACACTCCAAAATTTTCAGCTGCCAAAAGATTGTATATTATCGAAAGATAGATAAACAAAGATGACTTTTTTGCAGAAAAATACTGCGAACAAATGAATTTGTAAGGAAAGGATATTCAAGAATCTTTACCACCGAAGAAGTTGCAGTTTCAACCAAAAAAACGTGGTATTTACCACATTTCCAGGCATCCCAGCAAGCCCGATATATTTCACTTTGTTTTTGACTCCAAAACAATTTTAAATCAAAATTTATTCACAGGTACTGATTTGTTAAACTGATTATTACATATTTTATCCAAAACGTCAGAATGATCGACATAAAGACAGCAACATTTTATAAATACATCGGCGGATATTTTTATATAAAATTCTGATACGGCCCTGCCCTCCATCACACATATTCCACCAAACCGCATTTCCATTTAAATAAGAGAAATAATAAACTATCAAGAAAAGGTTAAAGGTTTTTTGGACCCTTATTCCCCGGTTGCGAGGTTAGTAACTTTTTGCGCTCGTTGAAAATAGGTTATAATTTTATTTTCATCCTGAGGACTTACGGTTAAAAGGAAAAAGCACCTGTTTAAATTTGAATAATCATTTTATATTTAGATCGGGTTTTAAAAAAAGCTCATGGCATTTCGTATGTATTGCATTTTTCACGTAAAATGAATCAGGAAATGGCATAAGCTTAAGATGAAAAGCAGAGGCTTTTTTTTTCTTACACCCCATCTCAATTAATTGTTTAATTACTGTTATTTTGGATGTAGAAAAAAATAAAGACCTTTATTATTATTAGAAAGAGTTTCAAAAATCTGAATTTCTATATTTATTTTAGTCTCTTGTTTTTTATTAAAGTAAAAACATATAATTTGACTTCACTTATATAGTTGTAGTAAATTTGCAAGGAGGATTCCGTGTACGTGGGTTCATATACCCTCTGGCTAGGCTCGAAATTTTCTTATAAACTTACTCCATAGTTTGCAAACTTCTTGAAAGCCCAGCTTCTAAAGGCAGTTCCTAAGGGACAAGCAAAGATACCGGTAATTAAACAATCTGAACTTAATATTATATATACGCATAATTTTGTTATAAGTTATGATTGTCTATCTTACAATCTTTGATATAACGAATATGGCAATGATGCTGTACATGTTGTAGAGGTTACAAAAAATTGAAAATGAAGAGAAACGAGAAAATATCTCTCTTGTCTCGTTTAGTTACAAGTACTTAAAACTATGTATTTCAATTGAATTGAGCTTTAGCACTAAATTCATCATTCCAAAAAAGTAATCAAATATTTTTTCGTATGTAATAAATTCTTTTATCAGTACATGTAAATCATTAACTCCATTTTACGATCTTGTTAAACGAAAAATGGACACAAACAAACAGCGCGATAATAAACCGGACATCGAGCAGCTGTTTAGTTGGACAGTAATTGGAAAATGGACAAAAGGGAGGATAAGTCGGGTTTTAGATTGCCATTGCGTGATTACTGCTGCTCTATTAAATAGGATTTTGGCCTCGAATAAACGGCGATTTAAAACGCCACCTTATCCTTTCGGTATGGCGAACGGACCAGGACTATCTGATCGGAAATTTAATACGCCACGTTTTTCTGACTCCTTTACGATATTGGTTTGGCTCATGCTACTGGGACACCTGTTGATCTAAGTCATTCTCAGGGGAATTTAATTTAAACATTTTATCTAGAGTTATTGGAAATTATTGGACTCAGTTTAAGGTAATGAAAATGTAGGTGTACAAAAAGTGTTCCTATTGTTATTGTTCCTATTTTATCTATCTTACGAGGATTTGGTTCAAGAATGTGTGCATTTTCAGTCACATTTCCTCTAATAAAACTGCAGAGTGTGCAGTGAAGTCCGGATCAAACTTACTACTGTCTCTCATCGTTTTTTAAGGAATCCATCTCTGTCTAACGTTTACCCTAACTTGAGTATAGCTCTCCGCATCGCAGTTTCCACTTCGGCTACAAATTTTTCTGGGAAAAGGAGTTTTTTCTGTTTAAAACGCGTGAAAAATTATCAATCCTTTATCACATACAAACAATTAATAATTTAACTGATAAAAATAGTTTCTTAATGAAACAAAAAACTAAATTAATTTGTAGAAAAAAATGGGTAACAAAAGGCATAAAAAATTCAATAAAACATACAGAACACCCAAAAAATATGACAAAAAAACGTGTAATTATTAATTATAGAAAACAGACAGATTTAAGAAGAGAGAGAGATATGCTTTATTGTCGTAAAAAAATTTACAAAAATTTTATAGACAAAGCGTGTAACTTAAATACTAAACATATTATAAAAATAACTAAACAGCAGAAAAAACAAACAGACAAAATAGGAATAACAATTGCAATGGATATGCAATATCCGTCATTATAATTATTCTAATTTAATTTTTAAATTTAAATTTAAACTTTAATATTTAATTATTTAATTAATGCCATTGTATGTGGAACTCAAATGTCTAAGGTACGTTATAAAATTCTGCTACTGTGTAATATGGTCTTTCTAGAAGAAAAGCTTTAGCCAGTCTTCGGAACTTATCGTATGTATTTATAGATTTTAATTGCATCGGAAGGTTATTATACAATTTTTTGGCATTGTAGGTAATGGAATGTTTTAATAGGTCAGAAGTGGGCATTGTTAAATAAACATCAGTCTCTAAATTTCTTGTAGGATATCTACGAGTCGGTCTTTCGGATAAATTTTGAATGTGCTTGCGAACTAAGCAGACGGATTCGAAAATAAATAGAGCAGGAAGGGTTAGAATTTTGAAATTTTTGAAGTAATTTTCGCAATGTGTCCTACTACTTAAACCAAATACATAGCGGATTGCTCTTTTTTGCAGTTTAAAAATAGATTCGAAAAGGTATAAGCTACAAGAACCCCAGAAAGGTAAACCATAGCGAAGGTGAGATTCGAATAAGGAAAAGTAGGTTATTAATGCAGTAGAAGGAGTCAGCTCTTTAGAAACCGATTTAATGGCAAAACATGCGGAGGATAATTTTTTTGCTAAGGTAATCTATATGAGCAGACCATTTTAGAGAATCGTCTATATAAAGACCTAAAAACTTGATTGAAGTCACCGTTTGGATCAGATTATTGTTTAAAGGTATAGGTTGTAAAGTACCTCTGTAAGACAATGCTACAGTTTTACTGGTGTTGAAACAAAGTCCATGCGAATCAGACCAGGACTTAACAGTCACTAGATCTTCACTTATGATAGATTGTAATGTCTGCATGTTAGAATTATTCCAGGTTACACTGGTGTCATCAGCAAATAAAGTAATTCTACCACTTATTCTTAAGTCTGTGATGTCGTTAATGAATAATAAAAACAAAATTGGACCTAATACTGATCCTTGAGGTACTCCACTGTTTATTGCTAGATTTGTAGAATCCTCACCATTCGCCCGCACCTGTTGATTTCTATTTTCTAGGTAAGTTTTAAACCATTGTAAAGGAGAACACCGTATGCCATAAATTTGTAACTTATTAATTAAAATATCATGATTTACACAATCGAAGGCCTTTGCGAAGTCACAAAATACTGAAGCGGTGAAAAGTTTATCATTAAGTGATGTGTATATTTCATTAAGAACGGAAAACATTGCGTCGCTAGTGCATTTTTTAGGTAGAAAGCCATACTGATGAGCTGTGAGGATGTTATGCTTGAAAAGAAAGGGCAAAAGACGGTTTTTCATTAGCCGTTCTACTATCTTCGATAAGGTAGGCAATAACGCGATAGGTCTATAGTTACAGGTTTTGGTTTTGTCGCCACCTTTATGAAGTGGGATTATTATAGCTGTTTTTAGACAGTTAGGAAAGAGACCAATTTCAAAAGATTCATTAATCAGTGAAGTTAAAATGTTGATTACTACATCCGGTATATTTAGAAATATTTTGGTGGACAGGCCATCAATTCCACAGGAAAATTTATTTTGGATGTTGTTTATGGTTTGCACTAGTTCATGCTTGTCTACTGGTCTTAGGAAGAAACTTTCAGTGATCCTTTTAGTAGGTAGGAGGAAGGAGAAAGCATCCTGACTCGGAGCTATGTTAGATTTGATATTTTTACTTACATTTACGAAATAATTGTTTAGTTCATCTGGGCTAGGATTTACACTGTTTGAAGAACGGGTTTTATTCCTTAAGTCATTTATTATAGACCAGGTTTCTTTGGAGGAGTTTTTAGCTCTTGCGATGCGATTTTTGTAATGTAATGTAAGAGAAAGTACAAAAATTAGATTGAACAGGAATTGAAGTTAAGAACAATCGAGATGAAGAGAAAAATATGAAACAAGGAAAAGAAAAAATAGAAAAAATTAGTGGGTTAGAAAAGAATATTGAAGAAAAGATTGAATAAATAAACATCTATATATCTTTTTTTATCAATAACAGTTTATTTTATACCTGCTATGCTTTTTATTTTTTTGATCCATCCATCTCTTTCTTATTTAAACAACAACAAACATTTGAAACACATAATATATTTATACAAATCAATTCCAAAAATGTTTAAATGATACACAAATTCAAAAATAATCATTTTCTACCAGTAATTAACATCCGACCAACTATTTCTAATTAAATATTCCTGCATAGTCGTAGTCGCTACATTGAACAAGTCAAACATGTCAATTAATTTGGTGTTAATATTTAACATACATTATAACTTGTAATGTCCGTTTTAAATGAAGCATGTAAACGAGTTTTGAATATAATTGTTTCAATATTGATAAGCATCTCTTATAATAAATACTGCGTCTACTGGTTAATGAAAATAAATTATTTGTTGGTAGGAAATATTTGCAAAAGTTTAAAAAAAAGTGTATTTAATTTTATTGCATAAGATGCAGATGTCATTTTTTCTACAACCGGATTTTTTGTTATTTCAAATTTTATTGAAGAATAACATTAAAAATTCCGACCTAAGGGAAGTTAAAGAGAGGGTATCTCACCAACGCGTCAGACTAGAAGATAGTATAAGAAAAATCTTCCTGTATACAGTTGTAGATAAAGTATAGTATTCAATTTGGATATACCGGACCATATAAAATTTGTTAAATAATCTATGTAGTTCCAATTGCAAATAAATTTTCCCTGTTTCTAGAATATTTCTACACACTACTTCATTTCCAATAGCTTAGCTATTTTATTGATACATATCAAAGAAATACACAAAAATTCACGATTAACGTTCAAAGTACGGTTGTTTGAATCAAAGTGGGTTGGAATTTATTACACAGATAATACTTTAATTATCTTTCAACATGTACACATTACATAGGAATTCTGCAATAAAATTAATTGTTTACTATATCTTAGTCGACTATATCAAATTAAACACATTTTTTTAGCTGAAGAAAATTGTTGGAAACGCAGGCCGGCTTAACTAACGAGGTCATATATCTCCGTAAATGTTTTACAGGCTCTTATACTTAATTCAGTCTCTCTGTCCCTAATTAAAATTGCTTTATATAGAATGAGGTCTGTATAAGGGTTTTCTAGGAGAATGTATTGTTTACAGCTGTCTTATTAGCCTACTTCTCAGCTTATTGTCTTGGAATGATTCAGATTAGAAGCGCGTTATCATTCAGCATTAGTCACTATTTGTTTCTTACAAAAAAAAGGCAAAAGTAATTCTAGGAATTCTAGGATTGTATATATATAATTTCTAAAAATATTCATTACAAAATTCTCTATATACAGATTGGCACAAAATTGATTGAAAACATTTGATTAAATGCATTGGATAGAAAAAATATTTTATCGAATAATAATTGATTGAAAAGAAAGATGTTCGAAAAGAACAATGATCGAAAAGAATATTAATCCAAAATAGATTTGATAAAACAAAAGCAATTGACCGAAAATGGGATTTTCACTCTTACTCCACTCTCACTCTCTTACTTACACTCTCTATAACTTGACTATCGTTTCAGCTAGGAAGAAGTGGTTTGCATCACTAAATTCCTCTTTAAATTCTCTACAAACTGGTTTTTTAAAAGTGACCATTGAGTTGTTGGTAAGGCTAGAAAATGGGATTTTCACTCTTACTCCACTCTTATTCTTTCACTTACACTCTCTATAACTTGACTATCGTTTCAGCTAGGAAGAAGTTGTTTACATCATTAAATTCCTCTTTAAATTCTCTACAAATTGTTTTTTTAAAAGTCACCATTGAGTTGTTCGTAAGGCTAGAAAATGGGATTTTTACTCTTACTCCACTCTCACTCTCTCACTTACACTCTCTATAACTTGACTATCGATTCAGCTAGGAAGAAGTGGTTTGCATCATTAAATTCCTCTTTAAATTCTCTACAAACTGGTTTTTTAAAAGTCACCATTGAGTTGTTGGTAAGGCTAGAAAATGGGATTTTCACTCTCACTCCACTCTCACTCTCTCACTTACACTTTCTATAACTTGACTATCGTTTGAACTAGGAAGAAGTGGTTTGCATCATTAAATTTCTCTTTAAATTCTCTACAAACTGGTTTTTTAAAAGTCACCATTGAGTTGTTGGTAAGGCTAGAAAATGGGATTTTCACTCTCACTCCACTCTCACTCTCTCACTTACACTTTCTATAACTTGACTATCGTTTCAGCTAGGAAGAAGTGGTTTGCATCACTAAATTCCTCTTTAAATTCTCTACAAACTGGTTTTTTAAAAGTGACCATTGAGTTGTTGGTAAGGCTAGAAAATGGGATTTTCACTCTTACTCCACTCTTATTCTTTCACTTACACTCTCTATAACTTGACTATCGTTTCAGCTAGGAAGAAGTTGTTTGCATTATTAAATTCCTCTTTAAATTCTCTACAAACTGGTTTTTTAAAACTCACAGTTGAGTTGTTCGTAAGGCTAGAAAATGGGATTTTCACTCTCACTCCTCTCTCACTCTCTTATTTACACTCTCTATAACTTGACTATCGTTTCAATTAGGAAGAAGTGGTTTGCATCATTAAATTCCTCTTTAAATTCTCTACAAACTGGTTTTTTAAAACTCACAGTTGAGTTGTTCGTAAGGCTAGAAAATGGGATTTTCACTCTCACTCCTCTCTCACTCTCTTATTTACACTCTCTATAACTTGACTATCGTTTCAACTAGGAAGAAGTGGTTTGCATCATTAAATTTCTCTTTAAATTCTCTACAAACTGGTTTTTTAAAAGTCACAGTTGAGTTGTTCGTAAGGCTAGAAAATGGGATTTTCACTCTCACTCCATTCTCACTCTCTCACTTACACTCTCTATTACTTGACTATCGTTTCAATTAGGAAGAAGTGGTTTGCATCATTAAATTCCTTTTTAAATTCTCTACAAACTGTTTTTTTAAAAGTCACAGTTGAGTTATTCGCAAGGCTAGAAAATGGGATTTTCACACCCACTCCACTCTCACTCTCTCACTTACACTCTCTATAACTTGACTATCGTTTCAGCTAGGAAGAAGTGGTTTGCATTATTAAATTCCTCTTTAAATTCTCTACAAACTGGTTTTTTTAAAAGTCACAGTTGAGTTATTCGCAAGGCTAGAAAATGGGATTTTCACACCCACTCCACTCTCACTCTCTCACTTACACTCTCTATAACTTGACTATCGTTTCAGCTAGGAAGAAGTGGTTTACATTATTAAATTCCTCTTTAAATTCTCTACAAACTGGTTTTTTAAAAGTCACAGTGGAGTTATTCGCATGTGACAGTTTTTAAAAATATCGACTCGACATCATGATTTTTGACTTCACTTCACCACTCCAGGATAGTTTATAAATCTATTTATTTTGATAATATTCCATCTTAGGTATATTTTAAATAAGTTATTAATTTTCAATAATTTATGAACTACACTTTTTTTTAATTAAAAATTAGATTTGTTTGGGGATATAGTAAACTCAATAAAAAAGGTATTTAGCATAAAATTATAAATAATAAAACGACATCAGAACGAAAAAGAAATTCACCAGCTTTAATTTATATCAAAACTCGTCTAAATTTCCAGAAAGGGTAGCCAGAGCCCGAAGGAAGTAACTAACATAGGTCAGGTTCCGGTCTCTGTGTCCGCGCAGAGTGGAAAGCCTTCCGGTATGCGTTCTCCACAATTTTCTCTGAAAATTTACTGCATACGAAACAAATGGCGTAAGCACGAGTTGACCATAGTTTGTAATTTCGTCGAAAAGTATATTCCTTTCCTTTGGTTCGGTATTCTAGACATGTCCGGGGGTGATTTAAGTTTCCTTGCCAGATATTTGAAACATTACATGTAATGCACCTAGCGTTACTTTGTTTGGAATTTGCCTGACGGCTGACGCCGGTGAAAAATGGATTCCGGTAGTCGGAATTGTATACAAATCTGTGAAAACTTTGTGAATAAACAGTGGAACTTTTAAGCTTGACAAAGTTAAAACTAGGATAGGTATTTTAGAGCAACTTCAACAGTTATTATGATCAAATAAATGCTGCCAGCTTTGATACTATTATGCAAAACTTTTTATTAATCCAGTTTAGGATTATAAATGAGTAACAGTTAACTTTGCTTTTAAAATAATTTATAAATTTTCTCAATTTTTATAGTAAAAGAAACGTTTTTAAAATTCCGGTTAAATATCCGAAAAATATAAAAATAGATTCTTCAAACGAATCCCAAGATGTTATTTATTCATACGCTATGAACTAAAACATCAAAAATATAGTGAAAAAAAAAAACCAAATTTTTTAAAGTTTGCAATGAACTTGTGCCTAAAATTGAAAATATTTGTTTCAAAAGACAAAATTGTACAATAAATACGGAAGTATTATGAAAAATATAAGAATTTAATAAGATATCTGCAAGTATCCTACAGGTTATCCCAATTTTCAAAAGGTATGAAATTTTTTAATCAAGTAAATAATAGAAATATTGAAACTATGTCATGAAGTTATGGTAAAATAACTACATTTTTAATTGCAGAACAATAACTTATCAACTAGAACGAACACTACCCCTTCACACGCTGAAACAGAAGGAGTTTCTGTTATTTTAAAAAAAAATTAAATTATTGGTAATCGTCCCCATGTTTTAATAAACTTTGACTGAACCCGAAGACGGAAAAGTTTTTCGAAACATATGTACTGCTGTGCTAAACAATAAAAAATAAAAACGACCGAATAAACCAAGGAAATGTTTATTTATACAAAAAATTATTATATTATGTATCGCAGCAATGGATTTACATTTTCAAGGCAGCGAATATTCTGTTTCATTGATGTATAAATCAGACAATCAAAAGAATGTAAACAACAGTTTCTTTTTCATGTGTATTGCACACAGTATAATCTATAATCAATAACATATCCAATACAATTTAATAAAAATTTAATTAAAAAAAGATTGGACTTACACAATTGAAAAAGAGTATAGGTAACTTAAATAAGGTATTTAGAAAGCAAGTATGTACTTGGTTCACAAGAGGTAAGAAAATAATTTCATAAATATATAAAAGTATAAGGAGACGCTATACTAACAACCAAATTATGTAAATGTGTAAAACACTTGAACAAATCTTTCCTATTATAACTAAAATAAAGTTGGTTTAAATTGTTTTATATATAAACAAAATCAATATCAATTTTTCATATGTACTATCCAGTTATACTTCATATTTGTCGAGTTGTTCAATCGCAATTGTTGTTCAAAACAAAGCAGTGCATAGCTATGATGTTGCACTGTTATTATTTGTTGTATCCAGTTAAGGGACATTTTAAAAATATTAAATTTTTAATTGCATACTTTACTCTCTAGTATCTAAACGAATTATAGCATCAGAAGTATTGATAAGAACTAAAAGATCTCTTTTCAGGAAATATATATGAATTCTTTCCAATATATGTAAGTATGTTAGACCTCAAACATCATACTTCTTGAAACCTTTCCTAGAAAATTGCACAGTTTTCTGTAAATTAATAGTGTATTAGCAATATTATATTTTTAAAACATATTTTTAAAATGTTACATTGGTCATAATACTATTTATAAATTGTTTAAATATCCTTATTCTTAGCTTTTGAATAATACATCATTGTGTAAATAAATATATAAATAAAAATTTTAACAGAATTCTTTTATTACTGTACCATTTTCCTGTTAATGATACGCCCATGGCAATAATATCAGTAATGTAAACAACGACGCCATTTTCAACCTTATCTGACGTTTAATGTTGGTGTGTAAGCAAACAATATTTATGAATGGGTTGTGGTAGATGTGGAAAATACCTACTGAGAAATAAAATTTTATTTTTGATTAAAGATCGATCAGAAAAATGAGTATAGGAAATGTAGATCGTGAAGAAACAAAGAAAATATTGTCGAATAAACAAAGGTAATCCAGAGAAATTGAAAGACTAAAAAAATATGAATCAATCTTGCAATTTATTAAGACCCAGCTGTTCACCAAAATAACGGGCTTAAATCCACGTTAACTAGATTCAATTTTACAATTAGTGCTTCTTATAATAATGAAATACTTTTCTAACACATGATTCCATAAAATCAGAAAAATTAAAAAAGCATTTATTGGCGAGTCAAACCATCATTACGGCTTTTTCTCAGAAAAAACGACGTGTAGCTTCGTTTTTCTCCAACACTAAGACCTCGATCGCGCAGAATCACCGTCGATAAAACCTCTTTCAGCCAATTGTCACTCTCGGACCAGTACAATTCACGAATGGCACCCCTGAGCTACCATTAAGCTTTTACGATTTCGAAAATAAAACTAACTGTATCATTCTGGTATCCCTGTATTACCCTATCTTACGTTCACTGTGTTACTGTTAGAATTGTATTTCCTAGGTAATGCCGATATCATATAGTTACTATAGTATTAGCACAGCTTATACAATATACAGCTCCACAACTCCGTGTCGGCGTCTTTGATCTGGCGGTCGAGAACCAAGCAAGACGGAATGGTGCTATCTCTGTTAGATTCGAGGGAAAAGTCGGGCCCGGATTAAACAATTTTTTTATTATTGAAAAAATTGAAAACCTTGGCGTAATAAGGTTGGTTACATGCCATATTAAGTAAGTTTTGGGAAATTAAATTTTTAATTTGTTTTAAATCTGTCAAATATAATTAGAAACATTATTTAAATATAAATATTACGAAAAATAGCACATCTTTCGGATTAGAGGTAAAATAATTTGTATGTGGCTAGTAAAATCCTCGTTAACAAATGTTTTGAGCTAAAACAGTCACTTCACGACAAATTGTGGCTTGGATCCTTTTTACACCAAGGGCTTCAATTGTTAAAGAATTGTGTCACGCTCGTGGATGCAAATCAAGTGGTACCCCGTGTCTCTGGCAAGTGTTACTCTTCGCGCAAAGGGTTTATACCTAGATAAACGAATGCTTCGACTGAGGTCTGGGAACTCTATGGTATTTTGGAATTATAAAGAATTTGTGCTTTTATTTTAACAATATTGGTTATATTTAGATGTATTCTTATTAATTGAAATACAGATTTGTAGAAGTAATACTTTGACAGTTTTTATTAATATAATATATTCAATTTTTATCTGACCATACCGAAGTAGGGAATTTTGAAACTTTATAGTAATGTGAAATTTGAATTACAATATTACACGATATTACATAATTAGTACTTATTTTAGGTAGGTACTAAATTTGTACTTGGAGAAAGTAATATCGATTTTTATAAGAAAACTTGAAAAGTAAATTAATTTAGTTCCTATTTCTGATGTAAAACTTAAGTTTTGGTTTAAACCAAGAAAACAAATAAATTATAGTTTGTTCAACAAGGGTGGACATGATAGCAATATCACACAAAGACGAAGTTTGAGCACGACGTCGTATGCGGAGTACTCAATCGTCTGATTGTGATATGAACATTCCACTCGATATGGTCAGTATATTTTTTCTACGACCCACTAACGAAAATCTACAAATTTAAAAAATTATTTTAGGTTATTTAGACAAAATAACTAATTTTAAAATAATTTACGAAGTTGACTAATTTATAAAATAAAATTAACATGAAAAATTAATTAGTCCTCGGCCTAGATTCGATCCCGGGCTTTTCGCGTGGAAGGCAGATGCTCTGTCCTCATCTTCACCGAAACTTTCAGGACTTTAGTTTTAATACTCGTAATTAAATTAGTATCATGTAGTTTGATTAAAATTTATTTTTTTTTAAATGTGGATACAATAAAAACAAAAATGCTATTATTTATCGAGTCTACACAAAAATTTTAATGCATATTTAATATCAATAACTAAAATATATATTGACAATTAGTTTAACAGAATTGTCACTTATTTAAAAAAATTTAAATAATAGGAGTTGGGTGACCAAAATATGAACTGTGATTTGTAGATTTAATTTTGTTAAAGTGTTCTCACTACCTAAAATGGATATGAAATATATTCGTAGTTGAACGCAATAACATACTTTTTCGTTTTGTAGTATGTGCATAGATTGGCTAATATCCATGCACAGATTACAAAACGAAAAAGTATGCTATTGCCTTTAATTGAACGAATATATTTCATATCCATTCTAGGTAGTGAGAACACTGCAAAAAAAATAAATTCGCCAATTACCGTTCATATTTTGATCAACCGACTGCTATTATTTTTAAAATTTTAAATAAATGACAATTCTGTCAAACTAATTGTCAGTATATTATTTAGTTATTCAGATTAAACATACAATAAAATAAGTTATTCTTTTGGAAAACGTTAGCATGGATGATTAAAGGGTATTGGGTTAATTAATTCTAAAAGTGTGGTACAAATGTTATTTTTTGTAGCCAATTCTTCAAAATTATTTTGAAATATCTTTTCAATATTGAATATTAGTTCTACAAATTCATCATTTGACAGTTGCAGATTTCCAAATGTATCTGGATTGGCGTTATCATATGCCTTTAAAAAGCAATAAAAAGAAAAATCATCTAATTCAACGTGATCTTTGTTATATTTAAGACAGGTATCGCAGAGGAGTGGATCCGCAAGGCTTTTATTAAAAGGTAACCACACACATACCTGATAAAATTTTTCTGTATCAATTCGTCTTTACAATAATTTAGGGTGTTAATAATTTTATCATAAAATAAAATACAAGGTGTTCCATTTAAAAAACATACATTTTAATTTGCCAGGCAAAAACGTGACACCCTGTATATCCAAAGATATTTTTAAAATATGTAGGTATTTTTCAAATCCATATAACTTTTATTTAAAACTTTCTTGCGTGTCTACAACAAAATAATGAACAATAACGCACTAATGGGATACCCTGTATAAATTATATTTTTAACAATGAAAATTTCTTATAATGTGGTACTTATCGGTTTGGGTCCTTGGGAAAACTAAAGAATGTTTTCTTGCAGGTATAACCCTTATTAAAACAGCTTTTGACTGCACAAACATAATGATGTCTTTTTTTTCACTCATTCTACTCATAGCTAAAGAGTCACCAAAATAATAACAGTACCTTTAACTCAAACAAAATCAACGAAATTATAGGCTCCACGAAATTATACAATCAACGAAATTATAGGCTCCACGAAATTATACGCACGACTCAACACCTTACCTAAGTACGCTTCTGAACACCAAAACCGTCTTTTCCCTTCGAAGGCGGAGCTTAAGGGATGCGCGACGAAATCGACGCAAACCGTTGCCGCCAAGAGAGTGTTTTAGCTGTATTGTTAAGCTGTGGTATTAGTTGTTATAGTTTTTGTTGTCACTGATAGATGTACTGTATATTAAACCTTTTATAGAAAAGCTGTGTTTTGCTCATCAATCTTTTAACTTATTTTGACGGTATCCAAGCTGTTTTAGCTGCGATTCTCCCATTCTATCTCTCATAGAGCTTTTCTTTAAATTATGTAATACATCTTGTTAAGCTATTGATATTAAACTTCCAAAAAAATATATATAATACAGTTCTATTAATAATAAAAAAATCAAAACGTCCATAAAGTATCCCATTGAAGTCAATTTGGCCATTACCCATATTTTATGACCACTTAGAATCTCCTAAAATAGGCGAAAAAAAAATCATAAAATAACTTTGCGATAGACTGCCTATTACGCTTTAGATTCCATAATCAAGTAAAGCACCGTGACGTCGAATCTGGGCCCGAATTTATGTTATCTATTTGTCAGGGCATGCTCCGTTGTATTGTTGCCGTCTTGTCCTCCCATAAAACATTTTTACGATAATGCGCTTCAACGAACAAAATAAATGAGGGTCTCGTTATTTTATTCTAACTAGATAGATTGATGCTTTCGCCCCCAGTCTACCTACACGCTCTTTATTAAATTAATCACCGATTTCTTTGTTTTTTATCTTCCGTTTTCCTTTTATGTGTACAAGTATATTGCGAGATTGGCAGATAAGATTTGGGTTACAAAGTATGTCTCCCCTCGCTTAAAATGATTTACGTGAAGGTAGGGGAGCTGATTTTCGAGCTTATAAGAATTTGCTGTAGCGTTAGCTATTTTTTAGAGCTTATTTTTTCACAGGAACGTTTAAAAAACGTATCTGATGATGAAAATCGTTGAATAATCAAATTGACATTAGATATTTTGTGTAAAAAACGAAAATAAAAAAAATTTATAACAATTTTAATCAAATGTAAGTGAATAAAAAGCATCTGTATCTTGTATCTTCTGAAAAATAGCAATGAAATAAATTATATTTATAGAATGACTATTATATAGTAAATATTTTATAGTTCTTTTTAAGGTAAATTTTCTTCTTACTGAATATAGTGAAAGACTGAGTCTAGAAGAGATATAATTTTAATTTTCACATACTTAAAGTTGTTCCACCTATATTGCTCCAAAAGTTATAGAATAGATTATTAAATGTATAAAGAAGACAACTATAAAAGAGTCTATTTTTAAAGAAACAAAAACACTACCTAGACCTCTATACGATAAAGACTTAATTGCGTATGCTAAACGTTTAAAAATACCAAATTTTCGAGGAATTTTCATAAGAGACATCTCACCAGAAAGAATCCGCCATTTTAAATTTAGATACGTCAAACAATCAAGGAACTCATTGGGTAGCGTATAGAAAGATAAACGATACCGTAGACCAGTGGTCGCCAACCTGTCGATCGCGAGCTACCGGTAGCTCGCGGAGGCAATTCTGGTAGCTCTCACAAGGATTTTAATTTAAAAAATACAAACTGCAAAAATCAGAGAAGCTTCCGAAAATTCCACCAAAAAATCTAATTGTCATAATATTAACAGCGGCAACGTTGCGGTGAGCGATCTGCCGCTGACGCCATCAAGCTAGAATCGGCTAGAACCACCAGCCGGACCAGCGCGTTAGTGTTCGAAAACGATCAGGATTGCTTTGAACGGGATAAATACGCACGGCGCGGCGACATTGCGCTTAGTTTAAAACTGAACGCGTAACCAATGTCGAGCGGTTGGGTAAGTAGAGAACAACAAAAAATAATATTATGGCAAGCAGTTGTAAGAAGGTAAAGACATACCACTTTCATTCGGAATGGGAAGAACAATACTTTTTTACAGAAGTTAAAGATAAAAATGTGTGTTTGTTATGTAATACTTCGGTCTCCGTTGCTAAAAAAGGAAATATTGAGAGACATCATAAAACTGTACATTCTAATTTTAAAAAATCATTCACACTACATTCTGCCGACAGAAAGGAGAAACTGAAACAGTTAAAAAAGCAGTTAATTGGACAACAATCAATATTTTTAAGAACAGTCGACAAAAATAAGGCTGCAACTGAAGCATCGTACCGTGTGTCCCAAATAATTGCACAAAAAAAGAAACCTTATGAAGACGGGGAAATGATAAAACAGGCGTTTTTAGAAGCTGCTGATTCGTTATTTGCCAACTTTAGAAATAAAGACGAGATAGTTTCAGCTATAAAATCTATGCAACTTTCTGTTAATACAGCGATGAGACGTGTAGAAGTAATGAGCAATTATATTTTTTTACAGTTAAGAACTGACTTAGATAACTGTGTTTATTTTTCACTTCAACTGGATGAATCAACAGATGTCGTTGACACTGCCCAGATGGCTGTGTTCGTCAGGATGGTTTTTAGTGATTTTACGATTAAAGAAGATCTTTTGAAGTTTATTCCACTGAAAGGACACACTACTGGACAGGAGTTGTTTTCTCATTTAAAAAATATTATTTCTTGCGAGAAAATTCCAATATCGAAAATGGTGGGCTTGACAACCGATGGCGCTCCAGCTATGGTGGGTTGTGATAAGGGTCTGGTGGCGATATGTCGTAAAGATGAAACTTTTCCGCAATTTCTCTGTTACCACTGCATTATCCATCAGTAAGCATTATGTGGAAATTTCCTGAAACTAAACAACGTTATGAAACTGGTGGTAAAAATTGTGAACAAGATTAGAGCTCAAGCGTTACAAAGAAGATTATTCAAAACCTTGGCCGATGAAGTTGACTGTCAATACGGGGACCTACTTCTTCACTCTGAAGTCCGATGGTTAAGTAGAGGACGGGTGCTGAAACGTTTTAATGATGTCCTATCTGGCATAGTTCAATTTTTTAAACAACGCGATGAACCGACTATGGAACTAGAAAATTCAATCTGGCTTAGAGATTTTGGTTTTCTCGTGGACATTACAGAGAAATTAAACGAACTTAATTTGCAGCTTCAGGAGAAAGACAAAGAACTAGCGGAAATGATTTCTGATATAAAAGCTTTTATCAAAAAGCTGGAGTTTTGGGAACAAAACCTAATTAACAACGATGCCAAGCATTTTCCTATTCTTTCAGAAAAAATATCTCAAAATCCATTAGAACCCTATGACAGCAAATATCATGTAGAAATAGTTTCTACCCTGAAGAATAACTTCTAAAAATCGTTTTAAGGATTTCAACGAAATGACTTTAGTAGCGCAGTTTGTTGTTTCACCCTTTATGGAAATTGATATCCAACAGTTTGCAACTTGTGTTATGCAGAACTTTGGCGAAGACATCGCTGCAACAGAAATGGAAGTAATTAAGTTTCAAAATGATTTAGCCTTAAAATCGTTAGTCTCAAGTACCAAATGTATCTGGCCTATTGTAAGTAAAGACAAATATTCAGTTCTATGCCGTGTTGCCTTGAAAGTGAAAGCATTATTCAGTTCAACCTATTTGTGTGAATCTTCTTTTTCCAATATGAAGAACAAATATCGCAATCGACTATGAACATTTGGATAATTGTATTCGAATGGCTGTATCAAATTATACTGCAAACATTAAAAAAATTATCGATGAGTCTGAGTGCTTTTTTATTTTTCAATGTTTATGTTCATGATAGTGCGTTACTTTTTTGTTGTTATTATTAACTATTTTTAAATCTTACGTTATGGCTGGATAAAAGTTTGTGTTTATTTTTCAAACACCTTCGTTTGGTAGGTAGGAATGTAGCTATGAACAAGTACGTACTAGTAATATTAGTTATTTTGTTATTAGTATATTATTAGTACCTATGTATTATGTATTACCAGTTAATTAGTAAAATAAATACATATAATGATAAATTAACTGTGGATTATTTCATTTACGTTGCGTTACGTGGCTTCCGTGTGGATAGCTCGCTGTTTATTCCAAAATTAACAAAGTAGCTCAACACATTGAGAGGTTGGCGACCATTGCCGTAGACTATTTTGAATCATTTGTAAAATCTAAATTGATTCGCGAGACGTTTGTATTCTTCAAAGGAAAATCCTTAGAATAATAGGCGAATTTTCTAAATATAATTCTTGTCGACCAATATTTGTAGAATATGGTATTTTGTCACTAGCTTCATTATATGTTTTTAAGAACTTAATTTAAACAAAATATAGATTTCATAATTTTGAAACTAGTCATATGCCAATTAGTAAGCAAACATAATTTTGGAGCTAGTCATATGCCAGTTAGTACATTACTAAAAGTTAACTAAAAGTTATCTAAAAGTTAACTAAAAGTTAACTAAAAGGTCTCCTAAATGTATAAGACCCAGTTAATACAATAAACTAAAACGTCTGTTCCTAAGTTTATCACTTAAAGACGCATGTGTTGTCATCAAAGTTGCATTAAAAGTGACTTCTTTCTCGGTGGTAGTTGTTGGTAGTTATTGGTCTCTAAAATATATTCCTTTTGATTCAATCAATGATTCCATAGAAGAGAAAAATCTATAGTTTAATTCAATTTAAGAGAAATCAAAATTCTCTTCGAAATAATTATAAAAATATCTTAGCTCAAATAGTAGGTGAGGAGTCAAACGAATTTGATTGGATAAAGCAAAGTGTCACAAACTAATACGAAAGACTGTTTATATCCAAAAAACAACTACACCTTTGACTAATATTACAACAGGCATTGTATTCTAAGAAAAAAAGCTCAAATTTTGCTAATGGCCCGAATTCCTAAAAAGGATTTGTTGATATTTAATTTGATATATTTTATGTTAGGACCTGGATGAGTATAAAACAGATATTTTATTTAAGAATAAGCTCAAAAAGTTTTTAAAAATATATGTTTATTCTGCAAAATTGTCTACATGTCACTGAAAATGTTACTAAAGTTGAAGAAGAAGCATTTTTTGGCGACGGAATCTTCTTGAAAAGTAAAATAATAATTAGGTTTTATTTTACTTTACAACCCCAGGGTATTTCTAACAAAAAGAAAGGTCCTTAAGCAAAATCAGATCCTTTCTTAGTGAATTTTAAAAAAAGATTCTCAAACAAAAAAAATTAGATCCTTTCTTAGTAAAATCTAGTGAAAAAAAGGTCCTAAAACTAGGTCCTTCCGAACATTTCTATGCTTAGACTTTGGTGAGCCCTAGAGCTTCGCGGAGCACACTCTAAGAACCGCTGATCTAGAGACTACAAAAATGAATATACCATCTAATTCTTTTTATAACCTATGGTTAAATTTAACCAATTTATTACAGAATAGACCCCATAGTCACATATTTTATAATCCACGAGTTAGAACCAATCGATTTGCGCAACAATTTTACCCAAAATAAATATCAGCTACCGGACTGGTCCAATAAAGATATAACTAGAGATACACGGTGGTTGATTGCGCTTTTCCAATATCAAACTTCCAAATATCATTTCAGTCGACTGAACTCATACACTGCATTATCTCTGTACAGGTCCTGCACCATCTACGGCGGGAGCGAAGGGAAGAGAACACCGCACACCGGGCACATATTATTCGATGATTTATTTCATGCCGTTAGTTGTTTCCATTTGAAGCTATATTCGGTCATTCGAGATAAATTTTGAAGGAAATGGAAAGACGCTGCTTGCGTTTGAGAATAGATACCACTATCGTTCGTCTACTGCAGTAGGGGAAATTGGGAAAACTGGTCCAAATTGGCACGATTGTAATGTGAAAACGACAATATATAAAATATTTTCATATTACTGAGGTCTCCTAAGTATTGGGCATCAGCATTGCATAAAAATAAGTTTTAAAAATTTGATTAAATGCTTCAAAATAGAATAGTATAATTGGAAAATAAATTAAGTTAAGACGGTCCTGGATAAATTGGCTTGATATCTTCAAAATATATGCTTATGTCGTCTGAGATGAAAAAATTTAGATGATTCTGTGATGGTATAGAATTTTTTCAAAACACACTCCGAAGATTTAAAGAAATGTTTTTTTTTATATTCCCTGTATATTAAGCTAAATACACAAAACTTGGTAAATATTATTTGTCAATGAAACTACATTTTTTTAAATTTTTTCAACGTTGAAGTACGCTTAGATGTATTAGATATTTTTTTCTTACAAATTTTTTTAAGATAATAATTTTTCTTTTAAAAAAAATATGGCTTAAGCCCAATTCATTTACTAACTTTTTTATCTCTATAAGTTTTTTACTAAAAAAGCTAATCACTAATTCTCATGCATCTCATTAACTGGACAAACTTTCATTATGCCTTTTATTAAAGGTAAATACCTAATTGTAAATATATGAAGAAAAACCTTTATCAATAGATTTTTATTGTCTGATACTTACTAAAAAAGTTGATCCAAGATCTTGTATATTACTAATTTTTATGAAATACATCTCATTAGCCCGACAAGCACCCGTTATTCTTATAGTAAAGGCCTCAGTAATATAAAAAGAAGCATACACAAATTTTTAAATAATTTGACATTTATGAAAAATTCACACATCACAGTTTACAGCTGACAACTTGATACTTGACAGGCATAGCCAAGCATTATTCTTCAATAAAAGCATTTACTCTTCTCCTTATATAATTGCGTATGCGATGAAATATTCTTGGTGTGCTTCTTATCGTTTCACACCCTGTAACAATGCGGTCTCGCAGATAATAGATATTTTCAACTAGATTTGTATATATAAAAGATTTCAGATATCTCCATATGCAAAAATCGAAAGGATTAAGGTCAGGGGAACGGACTGGCGTCTTTACAGGTCCTCAATTGGAAATTTTATTTTCGTTTAAAACAAAAATATTCAATAGGCCTTATGCAAATTATGACAGCTTATTTGAATGATATTATTAGTAATTCAATGCAGCATCGTAAACTACCTAAATAAAACAAGATTTTATATTTAGCAATCATTCTAAATTGATTACAGGCGAAACAGTGTATTAAGGAGTATTATTATCATTGATTATATTTTTCTTAATAAAATAAATTAGATTACAGTAAAATCCCTAGTTTAATCATTAGTATGCATATAAGAAATAAAAATATGATCGATTAAATCGTTTCACTTGTTTTCAAGTGGTTTTCATTTACTTTATTTGATAAATAATTCAAACCAATGCTAAATAAGATCAATATTGGATTTTTTTTAATTTTACAACTTTTTTTGCTTATATGGAAGGATACTATATGGTTATAATTCGAAATTTACTTAAAATAAGGCTATAAAGTGCACAAAAAGCTTCCAAAATTAAGAGAGCATTGGAAAATTTCTTCTTCTTCATTTTCTCCTCTTCTCTTTATTCTTTTTAAGGATCAGTTTGGATTTCATTCAGAGACATACATAGTTATCCACCCTCTATTTTGTTTTCGTTTTTTTAATGAAAGAATCGTCAGTTGTTCTGTATTCTATTTTTAATGATATGTAAATTAGAAATAAATAATTCGTGTATCTTTGAAATAAGAAAGGATTTTTTTGTACTGTTATTAAGAAACGACTTTCTAAAACTTTTTTTTTAATGTAGATTGTTAATAGGAGTTCTTCTTAAGGCTCCAATCTACTGGGACACCTCTTAGCGGTGACCAGCAAGTTTTTAACGAGTTGAGAGGTAGGTCCTATATGCCCTTGAGGATACATAATGGGTCTAATGAGGTCTAGCCTAAGACATTTGTTCAAGACTACATATATTTTATTCAAATAGTACTGGGTAACATTTTCATATAGAATCCACAATCTATTATATAATATAATCTATACAATAATAGTATTATGCTTGGATCAGCTTCCTATTGTGAATGTGAAACAAATTTCAATGAGTTTACTTTATATTATTTTTTTATAAATATGTAAGTTATCATCAAGTATTCCACAGTTTTTTAATTTGATTAATAATGATTTAAAATGTTTAAAAAAAATATATAGATAAGTAAAATGAAGTGGATAAAACATAGGTTAATGGTATATCTCCCAACCGTTGATACAAATCAAACTCTTTTGTTATCTTAATCTTCAATATCATCCTCAAAAAATACATAAACATTCTAAAGTAAATTATTACAATCAGTTCAAAATGAGACCAGCAACAGTATTTTTGTTGTCAGCCTTAATTATTGGTTCCTTGGAAGCAAAACCAAACATCAAAAATTTTTTTAGTAAGCATTTTTTTAAAGATGTATATGGTACAATTGATGCAAATATAAAAGTTGGAGATGCTGGAAAGCCACTAATTCTCACCGATTTAATCCAACAAGATCAAATTGATGAAGCTCAGGCAGCAGCTGAGGTAAAGTTAGACGCTTTTTTGGGAGTCAAAAGTTACGCTGGATATTTAACAGTTGATGAAATATACGACTCAAACTTGTTCTTCTGGTTTTTCCCATCGCAATCTAACTTTGAAAAGGATCCAGTAATATTGTGGTTACAAGGAGGACCAGGATCACCGTCTGAATATGGTTTGTTTAATGAAAATGGTCCGTTTTTTATTAAAGATAACAAATTGGTTCTAAGAAATAGTTCCTGGACTACATCAAACTCCGTTTTGTATATCGACCAACCTGCTGGTACTGGATTTAGTTTTACCAATGGAGGATATGCAGAAAACCAAACTAAAGTAGGCGAAGATCTGTATAAAGCAATTTATCAATTCTTCCAACTCTTTCCCAACTTGCAACCTAACGAATTCTTTATTGCTGGTGAATCTTATGCTGGTAAATATATCCCCGCTGCTGCTTACACCATATTAAAGAAGAATCCATCAGATGAAATTAAAATTAACTTGAAGGGCTTGGCTATTGGAAATGGATTGACAGATCCTAAATATCAAGTGATGTATGCCGATTACTTAATTCAGCATGGTTTTATTGATCCTAAGAGTAGAGATGCGTTGAAGGATTTTGAAAAACAAGGTAATAAAAAAATATTTAAAATCATACATTTTTTAATTAGTTTATAAAGTTTATTATTAAAAATTGGAAAATTATAATATTCTTTATTACAAAATTGATCAAAAATTAGGCACTTTTTGCGTCTTAGTTTCAAACACATGCATTCTTGAAAAATTCTCTCTGGGTAAGTTGAACATCGTTGTAAAAATCTAAATTTTGTTTCAGTTGTCGAAAGTATGAACAATGAAGACTGGGATCAAGCAAGTAACCAAATTGATGTAGAGTTGAATACAATAAACGGATTGACCGGTCTTAGTAGTCTTTATAATTATCTTGAAAATTACAGTGATGAGAGTGATGATGGAATTGGTAACCTTTTGTCAAGAGAAGATGTCAGGAGGGCTATACACGTTGGCAACACTGATTACGGCGATAGCGCCGTTTATTCTTATCTTTCGTCAGATATTCCAAAATCGGTAGCTCCTCTAGTTGCTGAACTTCTTGAACATTACAGAATTCTTATTTTCAATGGCCAGTTAGATATTATGGTAGCCTATCCTATGACTGTTGACTATTTGCAAAATCTTGACTTTGTTAGTGCTGAAGAGTATAAGAACGCTGAGAGACGTAAATGGAGATATGGAAGTGATGTTGCTGGATACATAAAAAGCGCTGGTAACTTAACAGAAGTTTTGGTAAGAAACGCTGGACATATGGTACCAGCTGATCAACCTGAGTGGGCTTTGGATCTAATAAATAAGTTTACAAAAAATAATTTATAGTTTCTAAATTAACAGAAATATACTCATAAAAATGTTGATATCCCGAAGTTTTATTGTTCATCTTTTTAAAGATTTAACTTCAATTTAGATCTAACTTCCTGATGTAAGTACAAAATATTGACGTTTTTAAGTAGGCACACTTGGTTTGTATGGGCTTAATACTTCCAAAAATCACCATAGATGACGGCATATGTCAGTGTTAAGAATTGAAAATACGATATGTGGTTTGCGACTCAGCTAAGCGACCCAAGATGGCGGTCATCTTTGTCGTGACGTGACGTAGATTAATTTTGAACAGAAAAATCATTCGCAATATCAAATTTAATGATAAGTTAATATCTTCGTTGTTATTGGTCTGATTTAAACAGAAAAAAGCGTTGTTATGTAGAGGATAGAGCATAGATAAACTTTAAAAAGAATAAATCATACGCAGAGACGAAACTAAAAGGGCTTTAACGAATATATTCGCTATTGTTGGTCTGATTCAACTAAGAAAAACGAGTGAGTGGAGAAAATTAAAGGTAGGTTAACGTTGAAGAGAAAATTCCAAAAGAAACTAAGTATATATCTCAGCTAATATTAGTCTAATTTGCATAAAAAATACGGCACTATGTAAGAGACATGTCATAAATTCACGTTAAATAGAAAAATCATGCGCAGCATCAATACCAAAAGGACCTTAGTTCATATCTTGGCTATTATTGGTTCGATTCGACTGGGAAAATGGTATTATATAGGGGAGGTGCCATAGATTTAAATTAATGTGTATCGGCAATGCCATAATATATCTTAACTACTAGTAATACGTATTAGTGAACGACGTTGACGATCGATATGATATTAGTAGTGGTAGCGGAAAAATTACTGGTGTGGTAGAAGAATGTGTATTTAAGTTATGCAGAGATCATCCCACTCATTTCCAATCTAAGTTCTGGATTCGTGAGTTTTGGTATTTAAACCATAGCAAATCATTGATTTGCGAACTTTCTGTTTTTCTTTCGTTACAACCTCTAAAACTAACATAAAAAAAATAATAAAACACTACACACTTCAAAAGATAATAGACATCTCGAGCGACTACCTGTCAAAAACAAGAAAGATATAAATTCAAAAAAAATTATTTTTTAATTTGTTTACCTTTCACCTCCTAAACATCCTAAACATAAAAAAATGACAAGATGTAGTCTCAACAGGTAACGAACGTATAATGAAATTATTGACGAATTTTTAGAGCTTACTCCACCAAACAACAAATAAACGAAAATACAATAAATAAGATAAATACCCATGAAGTAAAGCATACTACACATATTCGTGACAAAGTTTTAAGTTCCAATTTGTGGTTATATTGGGTAATATCTGCGTTTATAAAATATAGCTGTCTAGGATCAAATATACGATTCTCACTATATAACAAATTGGTTGGACAATCATAGCCCCTCTGTAGAATGATTCGAATAAATCGTTTTTGGAATATTTCAAGTGATGAAAGGTAAGTTTTAGATACATTTTAATGACTTATTTACTATTAATCCATTGAGAAATAAAAAGCAGGCTGCCCTATTTAGGAATAACCGTCTGAACCCTACCTAGAGGTAAGAGAGTTTGCTCTATGAATTTTTAATAGTCAACAGTTAGTTCTATCTAGAAATATGCTATCCGGGAATATAAAATAAATAATTGGAGCTCATATTTTTAAAATTATATTTTTTCATCTAAGTTTGTTGCAATTTTTTAATATATGTTGTTTTCTTAAATATGACATGAATTCAACTTATTGACATTGTTAATATCATAAATAGTAATTTTAATTTCTAATCTTTTTTTGAATATATTTAAAACAGTTTCGATAACATCGGTGTTAATTCTTCCTACTTGCAAATATAAAGCATGATCGATTATATATTTATTGGCCGATACCGTATACAGTAGCGAAATCATTATATTTATTTAAAAAAAAAGATTATAAGTTTCAAGAATCCTTTTAAATAATTTTCCTTTAACATTAAGATACTTCCATAGTTAATGCCATTATATGACATGATAATCGTAAAATACGCAGAAACTTTTTATAAATGCTGTGATTTAATAGCGATAAACAAAAATTCACATTAAGTGTATTACTACGAAGGTCAAATATAAATAGACATATATTCAATTTTAAGTGTTTTTATCCAATATAAAAAGAAATTGAACTTTGTACATAGAAAATAAAATCTCTTTTTGTTCTAATAAAGTTATTATTGATTATTTTTTTTGTGGAATTTATTTTAAATATTTATAAATTCTGTGTAAAAGATTTTTTGATTATTTGAGCAGTTATCTCTCAATGGATTCTAAATAATAATTCAAATATATTTCTAACTATTTTGATATCTTAATCTCAAGTTTCATCCTTAAAAAAATATATAAATATTCTAAAGCGAATAGTTAAAATCAGTTCAAAATGAAACCAGCAACATTACTTTTGTTGTCAGTATTAATTATTGGTAGCTTAGAAGCTAAACCAAATATTTTTAAAAATTTTTATGGTAAATTTGATGGAAATATAAAAGTTGGAGATGCTGGAAAACCACTAATACTCACTGACCTAATTCAGCAAAATCGAATTGGTGAAGCTCAAGCAGCATCTGAGGTAAATTTAGATGCCTTCTTGGGAGTCAAAAGTTACGCTGGATATTTCAGAGTTGATGAAATATACGACTCAAACTTGTTCTTCTGGTTTTTCCCATCACAATCAAACTTTGAGAAGGATCCAGTAATAGTGTGGTTACAAGGAGGACCAGGAGCACCATCTGAGCTTGGTTTATTCGGTGAAATAGGTCCATTTGATATTATTGGTGACAAATTGGTATTAAGAAACACTTCCTGGACTACATCAAGCTCCATTTTATTCATTGACCAACCTGCTGGTACAGGATTTAGTTTTACCAATGGAGGATATGCACAAAACCAAACTAAAGTAGGAGATGATCTGTACGAAGCAATCTATCAATTCTTTCAACTCTTTCCCGTTTTGCAATCTAACGATTTTTTCGTTGCTGGTGAATCTTACGGAGGTAAATATGTCCCTGCTTTGGGTTACACAATATTAAAGAAGAATCCAACTGGTGAAATAAAGATTAACTTAAAGGGATTGGCTATTGGAAATGGTTTGACAGACCCTAAGCATCAATACAAATTTGCCGATTATTTACTTCAACTCGGTTTAGTTGATGATAAGGAAAGAGATATGTTGAAGGAAATAGAAAACCAAGGTAATAAAAAAATACATTTTTGATTTTATTGAAACAAATTCTTTTAAAATTTAGGGAGTTTGTTTTTTTGGAAAAAAACAATATTCAGCAACGTTATAACAATAAAATTTTCTTTCAGTTGCCGAAAAAATAGATAATGAAGATTGGCTAGAGGCAAGTAAACTAATAGATGATGAATTTGACGCAATAGATTCAACGGCTGATCTTGCAGATATTCACAATTATCTTGTAAATTATAGCGACTTTGATGATTTCGATACAGATGAATTGGGTGACTTTTTAAGAAGAGAAGACATCAGAAAGGCCATACATGTTGGCAACACTCCTTTTCAAAAAGACGGTAACGTTTATGCAAATCTTCAAGCTGATATTCCAAAATCGGTAGCTCCTCTGGTTGCTGAACTTCTTGAACACTACAGAATTCTTGTGTACAACGGACAATTGGACACTGTGGTACCATATTCTACGACAGTAGAATACTTGCAAAATCTTGACTTTGTTAGTGCTGAAGAGTATAAGAACGCTGAGAGACGTAAATGGAGATATGGAAGTGATGTTGCTGGATACATAAAAAGCGCTGGTAACTTAACAGAAGTTTTGGTAAGAAACGCTGGACATTTGGTACCAGCTGATCAACCTGAGTGGGCTTTGGATCTTATTAATAAATTTATGACAAATAATTTGTAAATTAAATAAAATAAATAAATACAATTTAGATGTACCAATTGTCAATCTTTTATTTTTTGAAAATAATCCTACAAAGAAGATTTTAAAGATTTATCATTACTGTTAGGGTAGGTTATGATGTTGACGACCAATAGGAGTTTAGCAGTAATTGCAGGGAAAGGTACTGTACTGGGAGAAGTTCTGAAACAGTAAAATTCATGTTCTATTAAGGCGCGTTTGGTCAAATCCTCATATATTGGTTCAAACAACACGGACTTATTTTATCTCATTACTTATGACCCACCTTGTATGGAAGCTATTATTAATTCAATGCATCTTGTAATAGTGTACTACCTAAATTAAAAACTAATTTAAATCTATGCTTGTACCTAAATTGAATGCAGATGAACCGTTTTAAAACTATCATTATCAATAATTGAATTTACGTCAATAAATCTTTTACAAATTAATCTTTATTTCATAAAAAAGTAAGATAAAAAAAATAAGACAGTAAAATCCCTAGTGACTGATCGATAAATGTAATAAAAACTGATAACGCTTTTAATCGTTTTTAATTCAACTTTTATTAAGAGGCATTATATCATTGATTAGAAAATTACTTAACAAGTGTTTATATATACAGTGTGGTTCCCTTAGATTTAAAGAAGAAATGCTTTGTTTGGAGGGGGACTCATATTTTTTCTCATTCTATCACTGAAACTTCAACCCTCGAGCAGTGGGGTGAAAAACTCCTATAATTTAGATAGGGAAAGTACCAAGAGTGACATATTTTTGAAAATGTAATTTTATGGGAAATTACATACTACTATTTTTCAAGATCTTGTTCGTTATTACGAAAACAATCGTCAACAAAACTTCCCTAATACTTTTAAATTTACTCCCGTTACTGAAAATGAAATTAGCAAAGTTATTACTAAAGCTAGAGGAACAGATGATATAGATATAACACTTATAAGATTCACGTGTCCATTTATACTGCCATATTGAAGCAATATTATTGGTCTAGTGCGGTGGTCGCCAACCTCTCAATGTGTTGAGCTACTTTGTTAATTTTGGAATAAACAGCGAGCTAACCACACGGAAGCCACGTAACGCAACGTAAATGAAATAATCCACAGTTAATTTATCATTATATGTATTTATTTTACTAATTAACTGGTAATACATAATACATAGGTATTAATAATAAACTAATAACAAAATAACTAATATTACTAGTACGTACTTGTTCATAGCTACATTTCTACCTACCAAACGAAGGTGTTTGAAAAATAAACACAAACTTTTATCCAGCCACAACGGCATGTCACGTAAGATTTAAAAATAGTTAATAATAACAACAAAGAAGTAACGCACTATCATGAACATAAACATTGAAAAATAAAAAAGCACGTTCAATGAGAAGGCTGACACTCAGACTCATCGATAATTTTTTTAATGTTTGCAGTATAATTTGATACAGCCATTCGAATACAATTATCCAAATGTTCATCTGTAAGTCGATTGCGATATTTGTTCTTAATAAACTTCATATTGGAAAAAGAAGATTCACACAAATAGGTTGAACTGAATAATGCTTTCACTTTCAAGGCAACACGGCATAGAACTGAATATTTGTCTTTACTTACAATAGGCCAGATACATTTGGTACTTGAGACTAACGATTTCTCACCACTGTCATGTCACGGTTAAACAACTTGAACCAAAATGAAGAGATAAATTTAAATTTGAAAATATTAATATTAATAAAATTATGATTTAGCAAGTTGTAAATATCCCGAAATATATAATTTTGGGAGTAAGGATGACCAGGAACTTGTTGGATACGTTGTGGACAATGAGCACTGATGATGGCAAATAAGCCGAAAGCGCTTTGCATTGATTAATAAAAAAGTTTTGCACGAAATACAAGTTTTTCCTTTTTGAATCTAAACTACGTGCACGCAGCTGTCAACCTTTTTTGGTTTTTTTAACGATTTTAAGGCTAAATCATTTTGAAACTCAATTACTTCCATTTCTGTTGTAGCGATGTCTTCGCCAAAGTTCTGCATAACACAAGTTGCAAACTGTTGGATATCAATTTCCATAAAGGGTGAAACAACAAACTGCGCTACTAAAGCCATTTCGTTGAAATCCTTAAAACGATTTTTGAAGTTATTCTTCAGGGTAGAAACTATTTCTACATGATATTTGTTGTCATAGGGTTCTAATGGATTTTGAGATATTTTTTCCGAAAGAATAGGAAAATGCTTGGCATCGCTGTTAATTAGGTTTTGTTTCCAAAACTCCAGCTTTTTGATAAATGCTTTTATATCAGAAATCATTTCCGGTAGTTCTTAGTTTCTCCCCTGAAGCTGCAAATTAAGTTCGTTTAATTTCTCTGTAATGTCCACGAGAAAACTAAAATCTCTAAGCCAGATTGAATTTTCTAGTTCCGGAGTCGGTTCATCGCGTTGTTTGAAAAATTGAACTATGCCAGATAGGACATCATTAAAACATTTCAGCACCCGTCCTCTACTTAACCATCGGACTTTAGAGTGAAGGAGTAGGTCCTCGTATTGACAGTCAACTTCATCGGCCAAGGTTTTGAATAACCTTCTTTGTAACGCTTGAGCTCTAATCTTGTTCACAATTTTTACTACCAGTTTTATAACGTTGTTTAGTTTCAGGAAATTTCCACATAATGCTTGCTGATGGATAATGCAGTGGTAACAGAGAAATTGCGTTTCATCTTTACGACATAACGCCACCAGACCCTTATCACAACCCACCATAGCTGGAGCGCCATCGGTTGTCAAGCGTACCATTTTCGATATTGGAATTTTCTCGGAAGAAATAATATTTTTTAAATGAGAAAACAACTCCTGTCCAGTAGTGTGTCCTTTCAGTGGAATAAACTTCAAAAGATCTTCTTTAATCCTAAAATCACTAAAAACCATCCTGATGAACACGGCCATCTGGGCAGTGTCAACGACATCTGTTGATTCATCCAGTTGAAGTGAAAAATAAACACAGTTATCTAAGTCAGTTCTTAACTGTAAAAAAATATCATTGCTCATTACTTCTACCCGACTCATTGCTGTATTAGCAGAAAGTTGCATAGATTTTATAGCTGAAACTATCTCGTCTTTATTTCTAAAGTTGGCAAATAACGAATTAGCAGCTTCTAAAAACGCCTGTGTTATCATTTCCCCGTCTTCATAAGGTTTCTTTTTTTGTGCAATTATCTGGAACACACGGTACGATGCTTCAGTTGCAGCCTTATTTTTGTTGACTGTTCTTAAAAATATTGATTGTTATCCAATTGACTGCTTTTTTAACTGTTTCAGTTTCTCCTTTCTGGCGACAGAATGTAGTGGGAATGATTTTTCAAAATTAGAATGTACAGTTTTATGATATCTCTCAATATTTCCTTTTTTAGCAACGGAGACCGAAGTATTACATAACAAACACACATTTTTATCTTTAACTTCTGTAAAAAAGTATTGTTCTCCCTATTCCGAATGAAAGTGGTATGTCTTTACCTTCTTATAACTGCTTGCCATAATATTATTTTTTGTTGTTCTCTACTAACCCAACCGCTGGACGTTGGTTACGCGTTCAGTTTTAAACTAAGCACAATGTCGCCGTATTTATTCCGTTCAAAGCAAACCTGATCGTTCTCGAACACTAAAGGTTGAGACACACATGTCCGGGCCGTATCCGTACCGAGTGTCGGACGATTAACGCCCGTGCCCCGGCCCGTTCCTCTTGGGACTACACATAACCGAGGTTCGTTAGCGTTTCTGTTGTTCCTTGTAGTGACTCGGAAGTGGTAGTCTGTGAGAGTTGTAAATTTGTTCGCTAATTTTCGAAATAGTGAATTAGGACTTATAGCACTTGCTTTAGAGGAAGAAGAAACAGAAGCAAGGCAAAAACAAAGAAATATGTGGATCCACAGGGCCTGCAAAACAAGATCAGTACAGGGAGAGTTTCGAACATTATTTCCTCATCTCATGGATGATGAAATAAAGTTTTATAAATACTTTAGACAAACTAGAATCAAATTTGAGAAAAAAAGACACTTTCTGGAGACTATCAATTTCACCCAAAGAACGACTGGCCGTTTTTAAGGTAGGTTTAAAAAAGAGTAAACAAAAGGTAAATAAAAAGAAGTTTTAAGGATAACATTTTTATTGTATTCTTGTAATAATTAAAAGATAGCTACATAATTTAGTAAAAAATAAACTTAAATTTCTAAAAATTTCCAAGAAAAAGAAAAAGAACTCACTGAATTATTTTCCACAGGTGGAACAGATGATCCTGACGAGGATAAGGGGGAGCTTAGAGGAGAATGGTTCTGGTTATTGTGTGAATCTCTTTGTTGATGCATAAGTTGCTGAGAAGGGTTCAATGACTCGTTTTCCACGGGTGAAGGATATGGTGTTGAAATAAATCTTGATGAGGAATTTGAAGATGATGGAGGGAATTGATGGATTGGCTCGTTATTCATGAGTTGTTTCAGTTCAAACTCTTGTACAATTGAAAATATCCTACTTTTGGCTTGATGAAAAAGCAGTAGTAAGAACGTTAAAAGATCTTTATACTTATATTTATGTTGACGAACAGCAGCTTGTCCTGAAACAGTTTTCCTTTTCTGTAGGGTCTTCCTTAGTTGATCTCGAATAGATGTCTACTTTCTTTTGCATTCCTCTATTCCTCCTATAACAAAAATATTTAAATTGCATACTTAATTTCAAAAGGTTATAAAAATTGCAAATATTTTGAAAATTACAGAGCATTTCTCATCTTCAATTGAAATAGTTTTTCAGGTTCCTCGCTACAGGAAATTCCTTTAAAACTATTTCTTCTAGAGCAATAATCGAAGCATTGTTAGACGAGGTGATGCCTGTGCCAAATGAAGAAAAATGGGATGCTATAGCTGAGGAGTTTTGGACAAAATGGCAGTTTCCAAACTGCATTGGAATTGGAGCTTTAGATGGAAAGCATATAACAATAAAGGCTCCAAACAACTCAGGAAGTATCTACTGAAATTACAAAAAAAACATATGCCATTGTTCTTCTTGCTCTGGTTGATCCGTGTTATAATTTTATTGCAATAGACGTAGAAGCATACGGAAAAAACTCTGATGGAGGCATTCTAGTATATTCAAATCTTGGAAAGTCATTGGAAAATAATACGCTTAGCATACCAAAGAGCAAAACTTTACCCGGAACTAATGTTGAGCTTCCAATGGTAATTGTAGGCGATGAAGCTTTTCCTCTCAAAACATACCTGATGAGACCATGCCCTGGCAGGGGCTTAACAAATGACAAGAATATATTCAATTATCGCTTAGTCGGGCAAGAAGAATATCCGAAAACGCATTTGGTATCTTGCAACAGAAATTTCGAATATTTAGAAGAATCCTCCAGGGAAATGCTAAAAACCTTACAATGATGGTGACGGCTGCATGTGTTTTGTACAACTTTATTCGAAAAATGGAAGGTTATAGGGTGCTCGAACAGAGAATGGATCAAAAGGAAACTGCTGAAGGATCTGAAAGATCATCAAATTTTCGAAACCTACCTCGGATTCGTGGGCGATCAGCCGATGCTGCATTTACTGTACGAGACCAACTAAAAACCTTCCTGAATTTTCCAGAAGGTAGTATGGAATGGCAAGAGCATGTCGCCTTGGCAATACACCAATGAAATAAAGCTTAAAATGAGATTTATTTTGCAAAATAAAAATTCCATAAATATATTTTTGAAATTAATATTTGTAATAATTTATAGCTTACCTTTGGCTTTCAAATTAGTTGCAATTTTCTTCCAGACTCTGTCTTTGTATTCGGTATTCCGGTATTTTTCATTTGTCTAGTCATAAAGCACAGGGAACTTACGAATTTCTTCTTAGTCTTTCCACATCCATTTTTTGTACACAAAACACTCTTCAGCCTACAAAACAATACTACCGTCGTGTCGTCCGACACGTGAAAAATTAAACAAAACTAATTTCGCCCGGCACGCTCTCCGCTCAACGACGTTCCTCGAGCACGGCCCGTTCATGTATGGATAGATACATTTATTTTAATGGTCTATTTCGTTCTCCGGGTGACGGCCGATACTCGGACGTGTCTCGGCACGGACATGGCTCGGACATGTGTGTCTTAACCTTAAACCTTAACGCGCTGGTCCGGCTGGTCGGTTCTAGCCGATTCTAGCTTGATGGCGTCAGCGGCAGATCGCTCATCGCAACGTTGCCGCTGTTTATGTTTAATATTATGATAATTAGATTTTCTTGTGGAATTTTCGGAAGCTTCTCTGATTTTTGCAGTTTGTATTTTTTAAATTAAAATCGTTGTGAGAGCTACCAGAATTGCCTCCGCGAGCTACCGGTAGCTCGCGATCGACAGGTTGGCGACCACTGCTCTAGTGGAAAGTAAGCAAGGTAATTCTAATGCCAAAATACAGAACCCCACTAATTTAAAAGATATACGACCAATCATAATGCTTCCATCATTTTCTAAAATAATTAAAAGGGTCATGGAAACTCAACTTCGTACCCACTTAGATACTTAATATCCTCCATGAGGTGCAATCGGGGTTTAGACCGGGATATAGTTGTGGTAGTGCATTGTTAAATATCACTGATGACATTTTTAGGGAACTAGATAAGGGAAATGTTGGAGCACTGATCTTGTTGGACTACAGCAAAGCCTTTGACACAATTAGTTACACTATGCTCTTTTAAAAATTAAAATTTATAGGTGTACATGAGTCAACCATAGAACTGTTTAAAAATTATTTCAATCGCAGACGAAAATAAAATATAGGGTGTTACATTAAAAAGAAAATTCCAACTTTCTTGTGGAAAGCGATGTATAAATAAAATTATTTTTAAATTGTCGCCTTTTCTGATATACATCTCGCTGTGAAAACAGATTTAAATAGAGGCGTTACCAGTGGCTCACCCTGTATATTATGTGTTACTTTTGCTTTATTGAATACAATTTTAGAAATTCTAATTCTGTTTGTTTCTGCTACTTTTTTATTTAATTTTATTACTCCCCCATCCTTTTCTTGTTTCATTGTATCAACTGGATAAGAAAAACATTTGAATTTTTCCTATTTACAAAAAAATTATGACCTGTAATAAATCTACTTATAAAATTGATAATTTTAAACAAGTTGGCTTATTGAATTTAAATCGTTAAGTATATTTATTACATATTATATAAAGGAGATTAATCTTAATACCTTCCTATCTTTTTACATTCTTAAGAAAATCTTATAAAATAAAAAAAAAAAATTAAAAAAAATTTATTTGAGTAAAATGGGTTTCAAATTTGCTCTCTTGCTATCTGCTCTACTGACGTGTACCTTGTCTGGAAGGCCAAGTTTATCAAAATTTCCTGGACAATCAAAATTCAAAAATTTATATGGACCACTCGATGCTAATATCAGAGTAGGAGACGCAGGTGAACCACTAATAGTAACCGAATATTTAAAAGAAAACAAGATTCAAGAAGCCCAAGCTGCCGCTGAAGTAGATCCAACATTATTCGCAGGAATAAAGAGTTACTCAGGTTATTTTAATATTGACGAAGCCGCAGATGCTAATTTATTCTTTTGGTTCTTCCCCTCTCGATCTAACTATGCAGAGGATCCCGTTTTACTATGGTTGCAAGGAGGTCCAGGTAGTACATCTATGTTTGGTTTATTTCAAATTAACGGACCAATTGTACTGGTTGAAGATAACGAGTTAGAAATCAGAAATCAATCTTGGTTCGAATCTAACTCGATTCTCTATATCGACCAACCAGCTGGTACTGGCTTTAGTTTTACAAATGGAGAAATTGTTACAAATCAAACACAAATAGGTGCCGAACTATATATTGCTTTGCAACAGTTTTTCCAGCTCTTTCCAGAATTACAATCTAATGACTTCTTTATTACCGGTGAATCTTATGCAGGTAAATTTATACCTGCTATAAGTTACACGATATTAAAGAATAATCCATATGCTGAATTAAAGATTAATCTCAAAGGATTGGCTATTGGAAATGGTTGGAGTTCTCCCATTCATCAGTTGAGATATTCCGATTATTTTTTGCAACTTGGTTTGATTGATTCAAATGTCAGAGATGAAATGTTGGACTTGGAGGAGAAAGGTAAATAGCAAAATTTTTACTGTTTTTTGTATTTTGTAGCAAACAAATAAGGCCTTAAATTTTTTATTGCAAAAACTATGCAGTACTGTTAATACTGGTCTTAAATTTTCAAAAATATTAACATTATGGACTCTATTTTGGTTTAAAATTTGTTTAGAGAAACTTTTTGAATTTCCGTATTTAGAATTTTGACAGGAATTAAATTTTCTTTTGCCCTAACTAGAGTTCTAGCTATAAAAACACATTCACATAATTCACTATGCAGAACCACAAAGTATCCGTTTATATCTATATCAACAATATTTAATTACTTCACATCTAGGAGGGATTGACATATAATTAATTTGTTGTTGTGTTTGTATAGGAATTACATGTCTTGTATTATTACATGAAAGCAAAAATATAAATTTATCATATTCTACTGTTGCAGAATAATCATAAAAGAAATTTAAGTCCAAAATATCCTGCATTTCTAATTCAAGGATATTTTAAAGTTGTGTCAGCTGATACTACTGACCCAGATATGCTATTAATTAGTATTTTCTTTGAAAAATCATCTACTTTATTATTAAATATGTCGTTGTTCAGTCTTACAGACAGAAGTAGTTCAAATAATTTATCTATGCTGCCTAGAAGACAAATTGGTCTATACTTTTCGATTTCTTTCGTTGAATTTTTTGTAAGCAGTACTAATCTTGCCTTTTTTCCAATCTTTAGGAAATTTCCGTGTGGTATTTATATTATTTTCTACTTTTGTAACTGTAAGTGGAATTGCGTTGACTACTGCATGTACTGTTTCTGAGTTAATTCCATCTGGTCCAGGGATTCCTATTTTTTTTTAGTTTCTTAGCTAGAGACTTATTACTGTCAATTTTTATTGAGGGGTTCTTAAAATAAAAATATACGAATTAATAAAGTATGATTTTTTACATTATATTTAATTCTTTTTATATTCTTGACAGCTATCGTCGCAATCAATAAAGGAAACTTCACCGAGGCAAATATATTCATGGACGCCGTTATAGGAGGCGGAATTTCTAAATTTACTACAGCTACAGACTATTCAAACATTTACAATTACCTCATTGAAGAATATGATTCAAAACCTGACGTATGGTTAGAAAATTTCCTCCAAAGGGAAGACGTAAGAAGAGCAATTCACGTTGGAAACACCCCATTCAGTAACGGTAACGATGTTTTCGATAGTTTAAGAGACGATAATCCACAATCTGTAGCTCCTTGGGTTGAAGAGCTTCTGGAAAACTACAGGGTACTACTTTTTAGCGGACAGTTAGATTTGATAGTTCCATATCCGTCTACCGTAGATTATATAAAAAGTTTGAATTTCTCAGGGGCTGTTGATTACAAAAAAGCTTCACGATCCACTTGGTTTGTCGGAAATAGGATAGCTGGATATTCTAAAAGTGCTGGTAATCTAACGGAAATTTTGGTGAGAAACGCTGGTCACATGGTACCCGCAGATCAACCGGAATGGGGACTAGATATGATTAATCGATTTGTAAAAAATCAACCGTTTACAAATTAAATATATTTATTATTTAAATATACAAACCTAAATAAATTATTTTTAAATTTGGTACTTACTATTGTACCATTAAATAAATAATACGGAACTTACTGTAAAGTTTTTTTTGTTTGTTTGTAAAATGTATGCAACTTTGTATGTTACCACTGGAAGCATCGATGCTATATCGCTTCTTCCAACGCATGTGCGATCATCTAGAGTTGTTCTCTTTGATACAGGTAAAGAAGGTCCAAAAGTTATATTTCCTAGTCAGTATACAGATTCGAAAATAAAATATCTACATTATAACCGATCGATGTGAGCACACGAGAACGAGTCACATATCCAACAAGAACGAATTATTACGAATGAAGACTAAGAGTGTACGATGCGATCATTAAAAGCGCATTCCAGTAGGAGGCAGCATTTAATATGGCGTTTCAGCTACTATAGTCTATTTTTATGTATGAGAGAGTAATAAAACAGCATTTCTAATGCAAAACTTAGTACGGTCATTTTAAATATTTTTACAGAATATTCTAAATATTTCCTAAAATTGTAATAAATGTACCTGAGCTATTACAAGTTTTGGATCTTTTATTGGTCCTTTATAAACATAAGCTGTACAGAACAATAGAAAAAGGTTTGAACAGGCCAAAAGCCCTGTGTATTAAAGATTACATAGCCGTATCTTAAAATTATTTGAATAAGTACCTATTTGCCAATTTTGTTTTATTTTAATTCGAAGAACTTCTTACAGTAATCGAATTATAAGTAGATAAATACCTTCCCAACAAATTTCACCGAAAATGCGATTATAGGTTTTCCATTTAGTAAGGAGGTCCAAGTTGTGTATTCTTGACAGTTTACTAAATGTCGTTTAGTTGCAACTTGCAAGGTGCGGTGTGAATTCTAATGTGATCATGGAAAAAATTGGAAGGGCCGCGTGAACGACAAAAAATCGGTCCTTTAACAGTTAATGAAAAAACATTAATATTTAATTGTTTTAAATCATTTACAGATAAACATTTATGTAAAAGTGTTGATGACACAGTGGAATTAGTTAGTAGTACGCTTCGTGTTGGGAAATCTACGATTTACAGAGTTGTTAAAGAAGAGAAATGTGGCGAGTTTCAAACAGCACGTAAAGCTCCAGGAAAACCAAAATTTCTATTAGAAAATCTTTTGAACGAAAGACTTCGAAGGAAAGTGCATGCGTTCTTCTTTAGAAAAGAATTTCCGACAGTAGACAAAGTTCTTGCCACGGTTCGAGATGATAAGGATTACTTTGAAATGAGTCGAAGCACACTATGGAAACTTAAAAAAAAAATAGGTTTTCTATGGAAAAAGCATTCCAGAAAGTCTATTTTAATAGAAAGAAGCGATATTGTAGTATGGAGAAGAAATTACCTAAGGACTATAAAAGAAATGCGAAACCAAAGAAAAAATATATTTTATTTAGATGAAACATGGATCAACGAGGGACATAAACCAAATAAATTTTGGCAAGATGAAACTGTTACAAGTCGAAGACAGGCTTTTTTAAATAATTTATCTACTGGTTTAAATCCACCATCAGGAAAGAGGCGCAGACTAATAATAGTACACATCGGTAGTTCAAACGGTTTTGTTAAAGGTGGTTTATTGACTTTTGAATTCACTTGTACCAGTGACTACCATGAGGACATGAATGCTGATGTCTTTAAAGAGTGGTTCGAACAAATTATAGATCTTCTTCCTCAGAACTGTATAATAGTAATGGATAATGCAAGTTATCACTCGAGACTTATAGAAAAAATGCTCACAACCAAGTGGTTAAAAAAAGATTTACAGAATTGGCTAAATTCAAAGAATATTAAGTTCCATCCCGGTTCTGTAAGAAAAGAACTGTATCATTTGTGTTCCCTTCATAAAGAGAAATTAAAAAAATATGAAATTGATGAAATTACAAAAAATCATGGGATGACGGTGGTTAGATCACCACCATATCATTGCGAAGTAAACCTGATTGAACTGATATGGGCACAGATAAAGGGAGAAGTTTCAAGAAAAAATAATTCTTTTAAAATGAGTGATGTTAAACAGTTGTTTTTGGAGGCTGTAAATAATGTGAAGCCTGAAAACTGGGAAAAGGCAGTAAATCATACGATTAAAGAAGAAGAGAAAATGTGGAAGTTGGACAATATTACTGATGAAATGATCGAGCCACTCATTGTAAATATTGGTTGCGACAGTTCATCTACTGATTTCGATTCTGATTTGGATTTGTAGGTAAGAAGTAATTTTTATATTAAAATTATTATTTATGAACGTAACGTTGTTTAAAAGTCAAAGTTTAAACCCTTATACCTACATAACCCGTTTGACACAATGTTCTTGACATAACTTGTGGAAAAATAAAACATTTTAGAAAAAATTGCACTTTTTTACCTTCAGCTATTTAGAAGTTATAAGCAGGTTAATTAGGTGAAAATATAAGTGTATACTCGAGGAATAACTTCAAAAAATATTTTAACTGTCTACTAAAAGAAGTGCTACGCCTATGGATTACGAACGCTTTATTATTTTAATACTCTCTCATACATAAAAATAGACTATAATTTAGAACAATTTAAAAAATGACGTATAATCAGCCCCATACAAAACCTCTATTATTGCATGGAGGCTTAGGGTCATCATTTCGAGTTTTACTCGAGTGACTGATAAGCATTTAAAGAAAATAAAAATCATTAAAAGATCATGGCTAGAAAGACAGTAGCGATTTAAAACTCAGGGGTTATAATCTAGGAAAAAATACCTTTAAAATAAAATATCACTCGACCCCTCTTTCCATTTAAGATTTTAGAGGTGAGTCTCACCCCCGCTAGAGGGTTTCCGTTTAGGGGGTGAAACTGCAAAAAAAATATTTTTCCTTCAAATCAAAATTTGACGTTTTTTCGTAAATGACGTAAAGCAATCTACGTTTCTTTGCCAAATACAAAAAAGTTCTTACAAAAATAAAATATTCACTATCAAAAAACTATATAAGGTTTTTTTGAGTATTTAATTTAAAATCTACACAAATGGTATGATTAGATTTTTATATAAAAATCAGGATCTGGTAATTAGGGCTAGAAATATAATTAATATATGTAAATATGGAACACAAAGTGTCCTAACAACATTCAATTTGCTCTACTAAAAAGTTGACTAAAATATTAAATAACTTTCAAAATTCTATCATTCTTTTATTATACCTATTTTTTTATTCTATTATAAGATATGATTATATGTATTTATATTCATTAAATATACATTATTGTGAATGTATTTTTCAGTATAATAATAAGTAGTATTTAGATAAAAAATGGAGTGATTATATGCTTAAGAGATATCTTTAAACAGTTTCTAAGCAATTTAAAGTATAAATCTTTGGTTATCTTAATCTCAAATCCAAACCTTCAAAATATATAAATACATATTCTGAAGTAATTTTTTTAATAAGTTCAAAATGAAACCACTAACAGCATTTTTATTGTCGGCATTAATTATTGGTTCTTTAGAAGCTAAACCTAATATTAAAAATTTTTTTAGGAAGCCCATTTTTAAAGATTTTTATGGTACAGTTGATGCAAATATAAAAGTTGGAGATGCTGGAAAGCCCCTAATTCTTACCGACCTAATCCAACAAAATCTAATTGATGAAGCTCAGGCAGCAGCTGAAGTAAATTTGGATGCCTTTTTGGGAGTTAAAAGTTACGCTGGATATTTCAGAGTTGATGACATATACGACTCAAACTTGTTTTTCTGGTTTTTCCCATCGCAATCAAACTTTGAGAAGGATCCAGTAATGTTGTGGTTGCAAGGAGGACCGGGAGCACCATCTGAGTTTGGTTTATTTGATGAGACAGGTCCATTTTATATTAAAGACGACCAATTGGTTTTAAGAAACACTTCCTGGACTACATCAAGCTCCGTTTTGTACATTGACCAACCTGCTGGTACAGGATTTAGTTTTACTAATGGCGGATATGCCAAAAACCAAACTAAAGTAGGAGATGATATGTATGAAGCAATCTACCAATTCTTTCAACTGTTTCCCCTTTTGCAATCTAACGAATTTTTTATCGCTGGAGAATCGTATGCCGGTAAATATATCCCTGCTGTGGCTTACTCAATACTAAAGAAAAATCCATCGGATGAAATAAAAATTAACTTGAAAGGATTGGCTATTGGAAATGGTTTTACGGATCCCAAGTATCAGTTGAGATATGCTGATTACTTACATCAACATGGTTTCGTTGATTCTAACACCAGAGATGTGATGAAGAAAACAGAGAATGAAGGTAATAAGTAATTTTTTTTCGAAATACGTTAAACTGCATTCCTGCATTTTACAGGCTTAGCTTTGATTTTCATTTACTTTATTGGTTAATTTCAAACATTTAGCCTAATTACGTAAAATTTACAAAATTAAATAGCAAAACTTTTTATATATATTATCGACTGTATAAAGATAAATTAAGCGGAACTAGCAGTTATTTTTTTATGAGAACTATTCTAAATAATATGTTAAAACTCTATTTTTAAATTGCGTTTATAATATATCTAATTGGATCATGATTTTTTCTTTATTTTTAAAGTTAATAATGCAACAGACTGAATGATGAAATAAATTCTTTGTTAGTAATTACACTTCTGCACTATAAATTATTTCAAATCAAACTTATTTTATTATTATAATTGCTAAATGTTGTCAAGTATGGTCGCTTTTTCACAAAAAATTACAATAATTTAGAATAAAATAAAATACAGTTCATCAAATTTCTAGAGGTGTTCGACGCCCAGACAGAGAACGCGCTACGTGTGACTAAGATAGCTATTGTACAGTTTGCTAAACAAGTTATTTTAAATAGTTTTTAATATTTTTAGGTAATTAAATTTTAAAAGTGTGGAATAGTTTAGGGATTAAATTGGTCTGATTGGACTTTCTTAGAACGTTTTTAAAAGCAGCTAAAGATAGTATGTAGAATTGAAAATAATTATTATGTCATAAAAGGTGTTTTGGAATTCCTTCAACCTTTTGAAATTGAGTCAGAAAATATAAATTTTATAGGATAGCGGAAAATACCTATAATTTTTTATAGGCCTTTGTAAATCGTGGAAATAGTTTATATTTTATTTCTACCTTATTAAGGAAAATGGTACCTATTATTAATAACGGTTGTTTCTGAAACATTACTAAAATTTTCGAAATTTTGTTTTTCTACAAAATAATAAACTATACTATTTAGAAAAAAATTTATTTCTCTTATAATTTTATAAAAAATAACGGGAATATTTACATTTCTTGATCTATTAAACAAAACGATAAATTATCTCGACGAATGACACCATGTTCTAGTACATTTTTGTTGGTGGTTTCATGGGTTTCATATCAATTTTTTGTAATTGTAGTTTACACGAACATATACCTCTTAACACTTGTTTGCTTTATTAAAAAAGTGTGGTGTTGTGATTTACGTCGAAATAAGTCAAAAACAACTTGAAACCCCATATAAAATCAAAAAGGAGAAACGGAAAAAAATTGAGCCTGTAAATAAACACAACTCAGAAACAAAAATATCTATCTAATAATAAAAAATAAAATTTGATTCTTGTGCATCTTCGTTGTAAAAATAGATAATACTTTTTTGATCTTAGGTACAGATATAATTTTAATGGTCTTCCGAAAAACTTTCTTCAGTTTCCATATCAGATTCAAAATCAGTCTCACTGTCACTGTTTAAGTTAATTATAAATCTATCAGTTGCCTCATCCAAAGTAACTTCTCTGTCATAAAATTTAGATTCCCGCATTTTAGCATTATTACAACGAGATTGCCACTCCTCTTTAGAAAACGTATCAAAAAAGTCTTCACACAACAGTTGTACGTCTTGCCTCTTAAATGTAGTGTTGTTACTAGCTACATATTGTTTCAATGATGCCCACACTAATTCGATCGGATTAAGATCGGGATGATATGGTGGCAAACGCAAACAACTAAAACCATGTTCATTTATCATTTCTTCAATTGCATACCTCTTAAATCGTGACTTATGCAATAGCACTAAACTGTATAATTGCGTTTTGAGCATATCCTCTTCGTAAGCAATATTATGATTCCTTAACCAATCCTGCATGTCAGCTTTTTTAGAAGTTGACGTTGGTGCTTTATTTACCTGGATATTATGGTAAGGAGCATTATCAACAATAATGACGCTTCTTGGAGAGAGGTTCGGAAACAGCTTTTCTTTCAACCATTTAGAAAAATTATTAAAATTCATTTCATCGTGGTAGTCTCCACTTTTATTTCCAGATTTGAAAATTAACCGGGCATTCGGAATAAAGCCCATTTCACCTCCTGCATGGACAATAATTAGTCTATCACCTTTATTAATTGGTTTCTTTAATCCCTCATTTGAATTTCTGGTGTGTGTGGGAGGCATGAATGTATGTTTCATCTAAGTAGACAATTGGACGGCCCTCTGCTCGATAACTTTTTAAACGAATCAGATAGTCTAAACGTAGCTATTGAATATCAAACCTTTCCATTAATATTTTTCTGTTTGTTTTTGTTTTCCGCCAACGAAATCCTAGCGACTTTATTATTTTTCTTAAACTTTCATAGCTTCCTTTGTACCCTGTAGCTTCTCTAAATTTAGTCAGAATTGTTTTTAATGTTGGAACAATATTTTCCGAGATTAACATGAACAGAATAATTCTTTTTAAAATACCTTTGTCAGCTTCATCTATATCATTAACTGTTTTTGGTTTTTTAATGGTTTTTCTTGGTGATGAAAATTCCGATATCTCACGGTTATCGATTCCTTTTTTCTCTCCAGAAATGCGGTCGACAGTGTTTTTAGATACTCCTGTGGCTGCAGCAACACGATCATTTACATTTTTAAATGGTATTGAAGGTGAATTAAAGTTTCCTTCTCTTCTCATAAACTCTATAACATTGGCTATTATTTCGCGAGATTGACTGTTAATCACGCGGCCTCTTAATTTGCTATTAAACTCCATACTTAGGTTCTATTAAACTGTAATGAGCAAAAAACACAAACGAAAATAAAAGAAATGTTTTAGCGAAATTTACATCTGACATTTACGTCTGAATAAAATAGTGAAATACTTGATGCGCAGAGTGTACTTTCATTGCGTAAATCCGTCGGGATGCCTGTCAGTAGTGCTTTCTCTGTCTAGCCGTCGAAAGCCTCTAGAAATTTGATGAACTGTAGTGACATAATAGGCAGTCACCAAATCCAATTCACACACACACACACAGACACACACAAAATAAAATAGAATAACTAATTTCGGCCTATGTGACCATCATCAGGATTGTAATAAAAACTACGTTATGACAACGTTATAGTTATAATAATCGAAATATTGTTATAGCTGTCGAAAAAATAAATAATGAAGACTGGGAACGAGCTAGTAATCTAATGAATAAGGATTTTGAAACAATAGATGCAGCGACTGGTCTTGCAAGTCTTTACAATTATCTTGAAAATCCAAGTGATGAGAGCGATGATGGAATGGGTGACTTTTTAGCAAGAGAAGATGTTAGGAGGGCTATACACGTTGGTAATACTCCTTACAACACTGACGGCAATGTTTATGCTAATCTTCAATTTGATATTCCGAAATCGGTAGCTCCATTAGTTGCTGAACTTCTGGAACACTATAGAATTCTTATTTACAATGGACAGATAGATATTATGGTAGCCTATCCTATGACTATTGACTATTTGCAAAATCTTGACTTTGTTAGTGCTGCAGAGTACAAGAAAGCTGACAGACGTATTTGGACTTACGGAGGAGATGTTGCTGGATACATAAAAAGCGCTGGTAACTTAACGGAAGTTTTGGTTAGAAACGCTGGACACATGGTACCCACTGATCAACCTGAGTGGGCTTTGGATCTAATAAATAAATTTAGAAGAAATAATTTGTAAACCAACCAAAATATACTTGTATTTATATCTTTCTGGAATAAATCTATATATTACCATACATTTTTCCTAAACCTTTTACGCTTCTATCCAAGCTTTAGCGAGTCCAAAATATTGATTCGTTTCATTTTTTAATATCATATTAATTCTAGTACTGTTCTAAGAAATGGAATGCACTCCTACCTGAGCCAGTGGCTTTTATGGTCTCCCTAAGGGTTAGAAATACCTTAATACTGGTGATAGTCTAGTCAGCAATGTCTATCTGAAGGTCTCGATAAAGGTCGCTGTTTCTAATGTACCAAGGAACATTGACAATGTTCCTCAATACTTTGTTCTGGAATCTCTGGATTATTAGAATATTACTGTAGCTGGCATAGGTCCAAATTGGTTTGACAACTTGTTTATATAATAAAATTTTGTTATATATAGATTGGCTGGAATACCTACCAAGTAATCAGTACATTTTCTTGAATTTTATATTAAACTCTTGTCTTTTTTAAAACATGGACCTTCCAGCGAAGATTTTTTTGTAGAATAAGTTACATTAGGCCTAGTGAGTTAGTTGCATAAAGTAAATCATTTTGAAATTTGTTGCGATTATAAAGAATGTCACTTAATATGTCACAATTGGAAAAATAGTATTTATTAATCCAGATTAATGTAAATTTGATTGACACAAAATATTTATTTTGTTAAAATAAAAGCAAACAAACAAATAAAAAAAAACTTTACAATAAGTTCTGGATTATTTATTTGTAGAATAGTATGAACCAAATTTAAAAATCATTTATTTGTTTATCATGGATGCAAAAAGAAAAAAAGATTCTATTACAACTGCTGCTACTAAGTCACACTGGTAGCCAACGTCATAAATGGATAGACAGCTGTTGAAAATGGTTTTAATTTTCTTGTTATTATTTATTGTATACACAAAATGTTTATTTCAATGTTAATAAAAAATATTCAGGATTTATTTTAACGTCTTAAGGTACGTTTACATCTGACATTTATTGCATGATATTTATGTCTGACAGTTGTTTAGTCCAGTGTAAACACTCAAAAATATATGTCCGAGAGAAATTTTTGTGTGTTTACACTGGACTAAACAACTGTCAGACATAAATCTCATGCAATAAATGTCAGATGTAAATGTACCTTTAAAGTAAAAGTTTGTTACCCTGCATCCTATAGTGTGCTGCGGTCTTCATAAGTAAAATTAAGAGTAAAATAACGAGTAAAGACGAAGATAGAAAAGTCTAGAAACGTCCAGAAATGTTATCCCATGTCAAGAAACATATAGAACGTTTCTAGACCATTTCTAGAAGGTTCTAGAAGGTCCTGACGTCAGAGTTTCAAGTTTAATGATAGACGTTATACGTTCATGTTATATAGTTTAATTGTAAAATTATATTGAAATAAAGTAAGTTACTAAAAACCTGCGTAACCCTTAGGGAGACCATAAAAGTCGCTGGCCCCAGGTAAGAATGTGTTCCATTTCTTAGAATACCACTAGAATTAATATAATATTAAAATAGTTTGTTCTTGCTAAAGTTTTCTATCTTGGATAGAAAAATTATGGTACAGATGTAGATAAAAATACATTAATATCAAATCTTCTATGTAGATTTATTCCAGAAAGATATAAATACAAATTTTATACAAGTACATTTTGTTCGGTTTACAAATTATTTCTTGTAAATTTATTTATTAGATCCAAGGTCCACTCTGGTTGATCAGCGGGTACCGTGTGTCCAGCGTTCCTCACCAAAACTTCCGTTAAGTTACCAGCGCTTTTTACGTATCCAGCAATATTGTTCCCGTAAGTCCAAATACGTCTCTTGGCAATCTTATACTCTTCAGCACCAACAAAGTCAAGATTTTGCAAATAGTCAATAGTCATAGGATAGGCTACCATAATATCTATCTGCCCATTGTAAATAAGAATTCTGCAGTGTTCTAGCAGTTCAGCGACTAGAGGAGCTACCGATTTTGGAATATCCAACGCAAGATAAGAATAAACGAAGGGGTCATAATCGTAAGGAGTATTGCCAACGTGTATAGCCCTCCTGACATCTTCTCTTGCTAAAAAGTTGCCCATTCCACCATCAGTCTCATCACTGGGGGCTTCAAGATAATTGTAAAGACTTACAAAACCAATCGCTCGATCTATTGTTCCATAATTCTCATTAATTAGATTAAATGCTTGTTCCCAGTCTTCATTATTTATGCTTTCGGCAACTGTAACAATATTTTGATTATTATAACGTAGTTTTTATTACAGTTCTGATAATGGTCACTTTTTTGTTCTATTCTAAATTTTTATTAAAGAAGTAATTGAAAATCAAAGCTAACCTTATAAAATGCTGTAATGCAGTTTAACGTATTTGAAAGTTCCAAAATATTTTTTATTACCTTTATTTTCTGTCTTCTTCATCACATCTCTGGTCTTAGAATCAACAAAACCATGTTGGTGTAAGTAATCAGCATATCTCAACTGATATTTGGGATCTGTCAAACCATTTCCAATAGCCAATCCTTTCAAGTTAATTTTTATTTCGTACATGTTTTTTATTTCACTAAAAAATTAAAAAAATTACTATCAAAATTTTGTATGGCTATATTTCGTATTAGTTAGAAAATAATTGCAAAAGTAAATTCTCCTTTAAAAAAACCCGCCAATTTTCAACTTAAATATAAAATTACGGGTAACTGCATTACCGACAGAGTAAGAGTTGATGGTAATACTGCTGGTAACTACATTACCGACAGAGTAAGATTAGTTCTACTCCTCCACCCCACAGGTCGTTGCAAGCAAACATGTTGCCAAATTTCTACAAAGAAACGGCAACTCTTAATAATCCTTCCTCCATGCTTCGACCGTTAAGAAATTTACATAAGCAGGCCCGGAATTAGGAAGAAATTTGAAAAGTTTATTTCTAGTTTATAAATTACCTTTCTTGTCATAAAAAGTTTAAATTATAGTATGCTAAAATACAAATAAACCAGTTTAACTTTCTTAGCAAAAATCAAAAAATCTAAACAAGCGCGTAAAGAACACAAACTTTGGAATGCACCAACTTATATAAATCAAATTGTGTATGTATGTGAATATTACATATGAAAATAAGAGGTCAATTTTTATTTAGATAATTTTACTAAGTTTATGTTTTGTAAGATGTAACAGCTAACTATTTTGGAATCAATGATACCAGGTAGAAAAAACTATTGGAATTCCATGCAAAAACAGTCAATAGACACAAATAGTAGTTTTATATAATATACTTACATATATAAAATTCAAAAACTCTAAGCAGTGCCACAACAAATACCATAAAATATACTTCCCGTGTCCCTTTCTTACTTGATTGATATCTCTGTTTACCATATAGGGGTATACAATTTGTCATATAAAACATTGAATTTGTGTTAAATTAACGCGCATAAACTATTTTAGTCGGCTTCAACAAATTCGTGTCTATCCCTTATTTGAGCTGCGTCTGATACATATTTACCTATTATTGAAATATTAGAGGACAATAGATGATACTGGAAATTCCTAATATGATTTAATTCCGGGAATTAAATATTTTATTGTTCGTTATTAAATAACTTATTTTTTAATTGGCATAGTTCATTGGTAAATAAAACTATTATCTTTGTATGTGCTGAATTTAACAAGTATTGTAATGATTTAGGTTTTTTTAATTTATTCTTATATAGGTACAATAGTAGTTTGTTCATGGCCATATCGCACGAAGACGAAATTTGAGCACGACGCCGTTATTTTCACTACTATTAAATGATTTTTGTAAATTGTGATGCAAAAACAGAAAATATAACAATTTTTTTGGATTTGTTTTATATATTTTAATTTATTAATAATATTATTCTTACCCTCTTTTGGCATATTCTCTACGTTAATGTGCTTACCTGAAAAAAATAAAAAAATACAATTATTACAATAAATTATACGTTTTTTTTTTATTTAAAATATTTGTTTCTTATAATATTCATCAAATATATTTTATGCTAACTTAAGGGTACAATATAGGTCTTGTAGTTTATTAATGATATTTCTTGTTCCAAATTGTAATTTTCAGATAATTTAAAAGTATTTTTTTATATTCCTGATATATATTATTATTATTTATTTCTTTAAGAAAAATTAAATGATTTATATGATTGGTGTATGTGCAATAAATTGTTTCTCAGAACAATGTTTCTACACTTTTTATAAGTATTTTCTGAAGTTTTGAAGTTTATAAATCTATTAGTTTTGAAATAGTGACGAAATAAAGGCTCCAATGTCAACTTTATAACAAATAGGAAGTCAAATTTAAAACTCTCTAAATTCAACACGTGTTAAAATTTGACAATGTTGTTGGTAGAATAACGTTTCTACATTATTTGTAAGTATTTTCTAAAATTTTGAAGTTTATAAATCTATAAGTTTGGAAATAGTAACGAAATAAATGCTCCAATGTCAAATTTATAACAAATAAGAAGTCAACTTTGACACTCTCTAACTTCAACACATGTTAAAATTTGACAATGTTGTTTACAGAATAATGTTTCTACACTTTTTATAAGTATTTTCTGAAGATTTGAAGTTTATAAATCTATTAATTTGGAAATAGTGACGAAATAAAGGCTCCCATGTCAAATTTATAATAAATAAGAAGTCAACTTTGACACTCTCTAACTTCAACATATGTTAAAATTTGACAATGTTGTTTGCAGAATAATGTTTCTACACTTTTTATAAGTATTTTCTGAAGTTTTGAAGTTTATAAATCTATTAGTTTGGAAATAGTGACGAAATAAAGGTTCCAATGTCAAATTTATAACAATTAAGAAATTAACTTTAAAACTCTCTAACTTCAACACATGTTAAAATTTGACAATGTTTAGAGAATAATGTTTCTACACTTTTTATAAGTATTTTCTGAAATTTTAAAGTTTATAAATCCTTTAGTTTGGAAATAGTGACGAAATAAAGGCTCCAATGTCAAATTTATAACAAAGAGGAAGTCAACTTTAAAACTCTCTAACTTCAACACATGTTAAAATTTGACAATGTTGTTTACAGAATAATGTTTCAACATTTTTTATAAGTATTTTCTGAAATTTTAAAGTTTATAAATCTAATAGTTTGGAAATAGTGATGAAATAAAGGCTCCAATGTCAAATTTATTACAAATAAGAAGACAACTTTGACACTCTGTAACTTCAACACGTGTAAAAATTTGACAATGTTGTTTGCAGAATAATGTTTCTACAATTTTTATAAGTATTTTTTAAAATTTTGAAGTTAATAAATCTATTAGTTTGAAAATAGTGACGAAATAAAGGCTCCAATGTCAAATTTATAACAAAGAGGAAGTCAACTTTAAAACTCTCTAACTTCAACACATGTTAAAATTTGACAATCTTGTTTACAGAATAATGTTTCTACACTTTTTATAAGTATTTTTTGAAATTTTAAAGTTTATAAATCTATTAGTTTGGAAATAATGACGAAATAAAGGCTCCAATGTCAAATTTATAACAAATAAGAAGTCAACTTTGACACTCTCTAACTTCAACACGTGTTAAAATTTGACAATGTTGTTTGCAGAATAATGTTTCTACACTTTTTATAGGTATCTTCTAAAATTTTAAAGTTTATAAATCTATTAGTTTGGAAATAGTGACGAAATAAAGGCTCCAATGTCAAATTTATAACAAAGAGGAAGTCAACTTTAAAACTCTCTAACTTCAACACATGTTAAAATTTGACAATCTTGTTTACAGAATAATGTTTCTACACTTTTTATAAGTATTTTCTGAAATTTTAAAGTTTATAAATCTATTAGTTTGGAAATAGTGACGAAATAAAGGCTCCAATGTCAAATTTATAACAAAGAGGAAGTCAACTTTAAAACTCTCTAACTTCAACACATGTTAAAATTTGACAATGTTGTTTGCAGAATAATATTTCTACACTTTTTATAAATATTTTTTGAAATTTTAAAGTTTATAAATCTATTAGTTTGGAAATAATGACGAAATAAAGGCTCCAATGTCAAATTTATAACAAATAAGAAGTCAACTTTGACACTCTCTAACTTCAACACGTGTTAAAATTTGACAATGTTGTTTGCAGAATAATGTTTCTACACTTTTTATAGGTATCTTCTAAAATTTTAAAGTTTATAAATCTATTAGTTTGGAAATAGTGACGAAATAAAGGCTCCAATGTCAAATTTATAACAAAGAGGAAGTCAACTTTAAAACTCTCTAACTTCAACACATGTTAAAATTTGACAATCTTGTTTACAGAATAATGTTTCTACACTTTTTATAAGTATTTTCTGAAATTTTAAAGTTTATAAATCTATTAGTTTGGAAATAGTGACGAAATAAAGGCTCCAATGTCAAATTTATAACAAAGAGGAAGTCAACTTTAAAACTCTCTAACTTCAACACATGTTAAAATTTGACAATGTTGTTTGCAGAATAATATTTCTACACTTTTTATAAGTATTTTTTGAAATTTTAAAGTTTATAAATCTATTAGTTTGGAAATAATGACGAAATAAAGGCTCCAATGTCAAATTTATAACAAATAAGAAGTCAACTTTGACACTCTCTAACTTCAACACGTGTTAAAATTTGACAATGTTGTTTGCAGAATAATGTTTCTACACTTTTTATAGGTATCTTCTAAAATTTTAAAGTTTATAAATCTATTAGTTTGGAAATAGTGACGAAATAAAGGCGCCAATGTCAAATTTATAACAAAGAGGAAGTCAACTTTAAAACTCTCTAACTTCAACACATGTTAAAATTTGACAATCTTGTTTACAGAATAATGTTTCTACACTTTTTATAAATATTTTTTGAAATTTTAAAGTTTATAAATCTATTAGTTTGGAAATAATGACGAAATAAAGGCTCCAATGTCAAATTTATAACAAATAAGAAGTCAACTTTGACACTCTCTAACTTCAACACGTGTTAAAATTTGACAATGTTGTTTGCAGAATAATGTTTCTACACTTTTTATAGGTATCTTCTAAAATTTTAAAGTTTATAAATCTATTAGTTTGGAAATAGTGACGAAATAAAGGCTCCAATGTCAAATTTATAACAAAGAGGAAGTCAACTTTAAAACTCTCTAACTTCAACACATGTTAAAATTTGACAATCTTGTTTACAGAATAATGTTTCTACACTTTTTATAAGTATTTTCTGAAATTTTAAAGTTTATAAATCTATTAGTTTGGAAATAGTGACGAAATAAAGGCTCCAATGTCAAATTTATAACAAAGAGGAAGTCAACTTTAAAACTCTCTAACTTCAACACATGTTAAAATTTGACAATGTTGTTTGCAGAATAATATTTCTACACTTTTTATAAGTATTTTTTGAAATTTTAAAGTTTATAAATCTATTAGTTTGGAAATAATGACGAAATAAAGGCTCCAATGTCAAATTTATAACAAATAAGAAGTCAACTTTGACACTCTCTAACTTCAACACGTGTTAAAATTTGACAATGTTGTTTGCAGAATAATGTTTCTACACTTTTTATAGGTATCTTCTAAAATTTTAAAGTTTATAAATCTATTAGCTTGGAAATAGTGACGAAATAAAGGCTCCAATGTCAAATTTATAACAAAGAGGAAGTCAACTTTAAAACTCTCTAGACGCCATCTTGAATATCTTATACATATAATACATACATATAATATACAATAAATAAAAACAGTGTTAGTAAAATCAATTGGAATATTAATAACATTAAATTACTTATAATAAGATTGATATACAAGTATATTTTGTTATTATTATTTATTACTTATCTTAGTACTTATCTTTAAATTGTGACATATTTTTTTGAAAGTCAATTTTAATTTATTATTTTTATTTTTAGCTTCATATATATTTTATTATTATTTATTACTACTTAAAAATCTATTAATGTTATATTTTGTCCTATCTTTGGATATTATATCCGTTGGGCAATAAAGAATGTATTTATTTATAAATAGGTATATTTAGTAGGTATTCAACTCAAACAATATTAAATAGTTAACCACTTTGTGCAACGTTACACATGCCGAAGATACATGAATAGGATTTAATATGGGCTCTATTTGTAATATATTTGACTGTCTATAATTTCGCGAATAACGCTTTATTACAAATTCTTTCGCTTTTAAGGTATTCAATATTGTGTATAGCAGAGATAAAAATGAAAAATACTTCAAAGATATTGAATTAATTCAACAATATTAAAGCAATATATTTTGTTCTCACTATACAGCCCTTCAACTTTTAATGTGTTCGTTTTTCTCAGTTTAAATCTTTATCAAGTCAGCGTGTTATGAATTTTTAAGAGAGCAATATAGTAGTAGATGATATTTTATTTTCGACGGCATCTTGTGAAGTGTGAAGTTATCCATGAGTAATGATTTAATTATTTGTTTATAATTAAAGTATTTGCCACTATGTGTAGATACTTAATTTAATTTTTAGCGTATAAACATAATTTTTAGGACTTCACTTCTATCAGAAATCCTGAATAAATCAGAAACTCTACAAATAAAATAAGAAAAGAAGTCTTGGTGTCAAAAATATGAAAACAAGACACCGAGTAATACAAAATATATTTTTAAAAAATTTGTAATATTCCGAAGGATCCTAAAAATCGTGCTCCTGGCGATCTAAAAGTTAAGGAACGTTCTATTTTCTATCCCGTACATTGTCGAAACTCGGCAATTTTATAAGGAAACTTCTGACCTCTTTATTGAAATCAGAATCGCTTCATTTCCAACAAATTCGATAGGGTTGTTGTCTTTTTCCGTCTTCCAGAAAAGCACTTCCACTAGCTCCTTTTGACTACGTTCACTTACCTGTCATATTGATTCTCGGTAATGTAGAACCAATCGAATTTCCAATTGTCTATAAAATATTTATAGAGAAAACACTCCACAGCGGGCGTGTTGTTTTTTCGGAAAGTAAGCTTGGTTTGAACTGGAGCAACGAGGAACGGAGGCACTATATTGGGTTACCAGACTCTTATTAAATAAAACATCGAAGGGTGTCGTTCCCGCGAAAATATATCGAGAACAATGAGCTGCCGGTTATGTCAACTACATCGAAATTGATTTTGGTTTCAACGATGTTTGCTTCTTGGGTTCTAATTTATCAAATTTTATCGGTTGAAAGTGACTGACTTAGTTATATTTTATTTTTAATTAATGCTCTCTTTCTTTTTTATATTATTCTGCCTTTTCAGCCGCCGGATTAAAATTTAACAAACGATTTTATTAAAAGAAAAAATTATTACAGGCATAGAAAAGGAAGTTATGTGCGCATTCAATAAAAATACCAACATCTATTCCGAAAAATTACTAATAAATCACAAAGAGGAATATTATAAACAACTTGAGTATTAAGTCTCCAAAGAGCACGTGCATCAAATGATCTTTTTAATGTTTTTATTACGGAATGTTTAATTATTAATCTATCAATAAAGTAATTAAACGACTGAGCTTGCTCACAATTTAATAACATAGTTATCGGTGTCGAATTTAGATGGCGTCAAATTTTAAAACCTTTTTTAGACTTTTCTTGTTCTTTTTACAACAAATCCAATGGGGCATGTTCAAAAATTTTGAAATTTTTTTTATGAATAATAGAGTTGAAAATAAAATTACATTTTTTTTTTTATCTATTCATTTGCCGGAGTTATGAATTTTTTTAAAATTTATGACGTCACCGGGAATAGACCAATAGGAGCTAGCGCACAACGTTGCCGGCTAGAAGGTTTACGAGAAGTGATGTACGTTCGTTTGTGTACTCCTTCTTACTTTTAGACTTCTAAAACATCGTTAAACAAATATCTTTTAAATATATAATATCAAATGTTTTTTTAAAGTATTATTTCTGTTTAAACTTTTACCATATTTAAAGTTTCATTGTTTTAAAAGTCACTTAATAATTCAGAAAATGGCAAAATGGCAGCACTGTGTATGGCATCTGTCATCATAGTGTCTCCATCAAGAATTTATTTGGAATTTGATTGTTTAATTTTGTACTTTTTATAAATATTATGACTACGAAAAAGTGTTTTGTTCCAGAATGTGATAATGATTCACATTCATCTTCAAAAATATTTATTAGTGTTCCTAGAAATTTGGAAAGAAGAAAATCAACCTTCTACTAGCGATGTTTCTCGCGAACTTTTTAATAAAAATACACCGGATTATCAAGATGTAGCAGCAATTTCTGCTAATTGTCCCCTTCAGGAAATTGAAAATAAGGCTACTATAAATTCTTAGGTGTATAACCTAAAAACCCTTCTGGAAGAAAATGCAGAATCTCCTGAAAGTTTTGAAGATACCGAATTTATTCATCATTTTGTGGAAGAACTAGTGATAAAGAAATAATGGAAAAATGTGGGTATTTAAACAAACTGGTTCCTGGATCCCATATAATGGCAGATAGGGGTTTCAGAATAATCAGCTACTTGAAAACATGGGATACACTTTAGTAAAGCCACACCTAGTGTATCACAGAATGAAAAAACTTCTCCAGAAGATGTACAATTAAGTAAAAGAATAGCATCTCTAAGAATACATGTGGAAAGAGTTATAAGAAGGGTTAGTTAATTTAACATGTTAAAACCACATTCGTATGTGAATTTTAAGCAAGTACATTTACTTAGTAATATCTGCATAATTGCTTGTTAACTTACAAGAACCTATTTTGTAAGAGTAAATATTAATTTAATAAACTTTTTTGTTTGTTTTTTAATTTAATTTACCTAATTATCACATTTCAGGGATTATAATGAGTTTTTAAACAGCCAAAGTAATTTTTGATAAAAATTTAACTTTTCGAGCAAATTGAAGAGGAATGAGTACCTGTATATGCATAGATTTTTTTGGGACTAAAACTACCAAAACAAAGGCACCTATTTACAGCAGTTTAAAATAAAACATTTTAACAAAAACGCCTATGTCACAGTGATAAATATTAAAAACCAAGTTCAGTTGAATGTGGTAGCAAAGTCTATATATTCCAATAAATCGGGTAACTACATGTGGTATCACTGGTGATAAATTTAAAAATATCACAGTTCTTGCCACCTTTTTCAAAAAACCAGAAAGTGTGCCTTCTTATGAAAATGACAACAGTGATAAATGTGAAAAAAAAATTTCATGTTGCTATTCGTTATTACGATAGTAAAACATGTTTGCAGTTCCGTTTATTTTTTATGAAAATCTAAGTAAAAACAACCAATGTCAAAGGGTTTTAATTTTTTTTCTGTCAAACCAAATATATCACAAAATTAAAAATTGATCATAGGTCAAGCTAAAGTAATACCTTTATTAATAGTAGCTTTAAAAAAGGAGAAAGAATAATATTGACTTAAGTTATTATTATTAACATTGGTGATTTTTAATAAAAACTTCAATTATTGTTTACAAACAAAAATATAAAAATCTGTGAAAATTTTATTTATTAACCTTTTAATAAAAAATGAGAAAAATGAAGTAAAAAAACAATTTATTTACAAATAAAAAATATATACAAATCCTAAGAATATAAAAGTACTGATTTATTTTCCTGTAGTGGATGAAGAGGTTTCTTTAACAATCTAGCCAAGTGTACATCATTATCAATAACACTGAGTAGATGTTACAGATGGTTCCTCACTTCTTCTATGAAGCCACATGTTTACAACCTCCTGAAAAAAATAAAAGGGTTAGATATGCAGTTACAAAATAACTATATAACCAGCTACAAAATGCCTTATTTTATGTAACAAGACGAGCACTTTACTAGCTCTGAACGAATCCAGTAAAGAACCTCTGATTTTCAAAACTTAAAAAAAACAAGCTCACCACATTTTCACATTTTTGAAATATTATAGAGCTTTTCGAAAAAAACTGCTATTTTTAAAAGTACCATTTTTGTTTAAACAGCTATGTCTCATTTTAGGCTATTGAGTATTATAAAATAAAAAATTACGGGATGCTTTGTTAGCTTCAAACGAATCCAGCAGAGCACCCCAGTTTTTTTTTAAACCACACCACCTTTTTTGGCTCCTACAATATTATAAAATATTCGAAATTTGACATTTTTAAAAAAAATTTGCAATTCCTTGCTGACTTCAAAATTTTTTTTCTGAAAACAAATATACTTACCACATTTTTAGGATTTTAAAACAGCCTAAACATGTGTCATAAGTAGTTGTTTTTATATATTAAAAAACTGAAGTGTCCTGCTGACTTTGTTCCAACAAAGCACCCTGTATTATTTAAAAATAGCAATTTTTTTAGTAAAGTTTTACAATATTTCAAGATTTTAAAAATGGGGTGTGGTTTTTAGAAAAAAGCTTTAAAAAACCGAATTGCTCTGCTGGCTTCTTTCGAAGGTTAGCAAGCACCATGTATTTTTTAAAAATATAATATTTCAAGTGCATAAATATATGGTGTTGCTGTTTTTAAAGAAAAAACTTTATAAAACAGAGGTGCTTTGCTGACTTCGTTCGAAGCTATCAGAGCATTTTAAGTTTTGCATAAAACGAGGAGCATAAAATTTTTGAAAAGGGTATAAAAATAGCCTAAAAATATGGCATGTTTTAACTCAAAATTTCATAGGTGCTCTGCAGCATTCTTTGGTATCATAATTATTACTAGGTTCACTAACAAAATCTATTTCTAGATTATTTTAACACTTGCTGCGATTACAAAAAATGTCTCTTTATGTCAAAATTAGAAAAAAAATATTTATAAGAATAAAGGGCCTTATACACTGTTTATTATATGTGATATAAAAACAAAAAAGCATAATAAATATTACAAACCTTGAGATTCAACATATTCTAAGCATTGTGCACTAAAAAACAGCCACATCATAAGGTTTTTGCTGTACTTTATGTTTAGGTGTAATTTGTCTCCTTCTCTCTTATGGAAAAAGTAAATATCTCCATATTCTTGCTTGGCAGATCTAAAAATAAAATCTGAGATAAATATGTTTTACTATAAAGTGTACTGCTTCATATAAACTGTAACTACCTACCATTAAAACAATTTATAAATAAAGTTTTACCTTTCTATCTTTTGGAAAATGAGTATTGTTAAAAAATGCAGTAATCATCTCGGTAATCATATTTTCGTTTACAATGGGAAAAATACTTGATTCAACTTTTATAAATACAGCTGATAAATTCATATTCTTCTTCCTTTATATATCCTATATCCCACAGGATAATTTACCCAGATAAATTCAGATTAATAATAAAATTAAACCAAAACAAAAAACTAAGGTTAGTTGTTAGGTGCTGTCAATTTTTAAATGTCACTTAGATGTGCGTTCACTTCGACATTCTGTATGTAGGTTTGTTCGTTGGCTTGGTTTTGTAAAACAAAAAAAACTTCGACACAAGCTGATTGGTCTATTCCCGATGACGTATAATTTCAAATTTTAAATTTCAATTGGGCTTAATTTAAAAACTTTTAGCGTTTTTAACGAACTGATTATTTAGAATAACTTGTATAGCGACTAACTATTACAATATAGTTTATAAAACAGCATATCTCACATGTGAACATGGCCCATTATACCGCGTTAAACGAACGATATGAACTTTGTTGGTATCTCTGGTGGCAGCTACTCCTTGATCTTCTTGGTTTTTTAATGATCTCTGTATTTTTCGTCATTCTTAAGATATCAACACGGATTCCATCAAATTCGCACCTTCTGGTGCCATATATTTGGGTTCAGATACCTTTCGAACCATCCTCGTAACATATATTGAATTAGTGCACAAATTTGATAATAATTACCATACGATGTTATTCAATTTTTAATTCATTATTAAAAAATATGGATATAATTTTTAAAACACTTTCAAATATATATTTTATATTGCACATTTTTAATTAAACTTTTTTCGATAGAATATTTTAATATTGTTCAGCATGACGTACAGTAAAAAATTAATTCGTAGGAAATGTGAGACCGAAAGCGGCAAAAAATGAGCGAACTAATGGACACAATACGAAGCACAAGAATTTCAATAGTCAACTACATAATCTATATGAATTAAAAGAGCGGCTAATTAAAATGTTGTAAAAATGCAGCGACTAGACTAATGACAGTTCTTTTTCGTACTTTATCCCTTTGACATTTTTGTCAATTATAAACGAGCACAAATTCCCTTTGAAAAGCCTCACTGGAATAATTGATGGAAAAGTACAAAACCAGTTTTTCTTTTATAGGAATAAAGGAATTTTGAATGGAAAATTAAAATTATTATTTGATTCTTACGATAAATTGTTTTGGTATATAATTTATACAGGGTGTCTGTAAAAGGTCTTAGTACAAAGTTGCTTCGTTTGGGCTCCAGAGGGCCTTGAAGTTACAATTTATAAATCGTTTTTCCTATATAAATTTAAAACGACATATGCGATTTTGCTGAAATTTGGTATATTGGTAGAGTTTTATGTGGCAAAAAAATAGTATTAAAATTTTGTCTGATAATAATACATAGGTGTAGAACTTGCTTTTTTAAATAATTGCACCTTTTAAAATTCTACGCCAATGGAAGAAAAGGAGTTTGAATATGAAATTTAGATTGCGCAACTCATTTACTTTAAAAAAGGTACTCTTAATAAGACTCGATTACTCTCATGGTTTTCGCTAAATTTCTGTTTTAATAATTTAGAGTGTATAGGTTTCACAAAAATATTTATTTACAACATAATCAAAATAGAGATTTTACAAAAATTGTTCAAAATGTTCACCATTTTCACGCATACAAAGATTTATACGTCGAAGAAAATTAAGATGTATCCTTTCCATAACTTCTTCATCACCTCTAAGATTGTTTATTGCATCTTGAATACGTTGCCAGAGTTGTTCCTCATTTTCTACAGGTTCTCTGTAAACTCTGGATTTCAGATGTCCCCATAAAAAGTAATCCATCGGTGTTAGGTCTGGGGAACGTGGTGGCCAGTTTACAGGTGCGTCATTACCTCTGCCTATCCATTTGTGTGGATATTGTTCATTCAAGTGGTTTCTAACGTTTAAAGAAAAATGTGGTGGAGCTCCATCTTGCATAAACCACATATCTCTCCGAAGTTGGAGAGGTAAATCTTCTAACAATTCTGGCAACGTATTTTGTAGAAAATTCAAATAATTTTCTCCAGTTAATCTTCGTGGAAGTATGACAGGACCAACAATGAAATTACCAATTATTCCAGCCCTCACATTAATTTTGAATTCGTGCTGAAAATGGTTTACCTTTATTGCATGCGGATTTTCAACGGCATAAACATGTTCATTATGGGTATTAGTTATACCTCTTCTTGTAAAACCCGCTTCATCGGTAAAGAGAACCTTCTTGACAAAGTTTGGATCTCTTTCTCTTTGCTTATTAACAAATCGACAAAAACCCAAACGAATTTGAGGATCATGGACTAATAATTCTTGTACTGCCTTCTTATGGTATGGATATAGCAATTATTCTCTAAGCACTTTATGAACGACATCTTTACTTACTCCTAGTTCCCTTCCAATTTGTCTGGTGCTTAATTCTGGATCTTCTTCAACACGTTCTAAAATGTCTTCTTCAACTTCAGGAATCCTTACAAAACGTTCTCCTCCATTATCAACAGTGTTGGGAGCAAAGGAACCGGTCTCCCGAAGACGTCTCTCAACAGCAGTAAAAGTTGGGTGGCTAGGTACACGACGATTTGGAAACCTTTCAGAGTACACCCTGACACTCTCTCGAGCATTTCCTTCACAAAATCCTAATGTCAGTAACAGAGCTGGGACGAATCCTCGAAAAATGGATTCGAATCACGAATCCGAATCACGAGATGTGATTCGAATCACGGATCCAATGTTCGAATTCTTTAAAAAAAAAAAGAATTGAATCAAGTGATTCGAATCCTTTTTTTCGGATCACGGATACGAATCACTGTCAGTGTTATACTGTGATATTAATTATATTTGCTTTCGAATCTAATACTGTTTTATACCTCGGTCCTAAAATATTTAACGCACTTCCGGTGGAATGTAAACCTAAATTCGATAGTTCTTTATAGATCTAAATTGCAACAATGGATATTAACTAAACAAGGACAAATATTTTAAGATTTTATTAATTTAAATATAACTAAAATCTAAAATCATTTAGCTAAAAAGAACTTTACTTATTTGCAATAATCCAATTATTTATGTATATGATAATTATTTCCTAATTTTATCATAGACAATTATTTCCCCGTATATAGCTTTGCGCCCAAACAAAACATTTTAAACTGCGTTTTTCTCGAAATAATGTTTTCTGGAGATACGGGGGGAGGGTCTTTCATAGGACGGCAGCCCTGAGGTACCCCCTTACTAACAAAAAAAGAATCATATGAATCGGACAAGGTGGTAAAGCATTATCGCTAAACATACATAAAAAATGAAGAGTTTGAGGATTTTGTCATGGACCCAATTATTAGATTTTGACCAAATTTATATGGAACCACCCCTGAAGTACCCCCTTTCTAACAAAAAAGAATCATTGAAATCAGACACCGTGTTAAAGAATTATCGCTGAACATACGTAAAAAAATATTGCGACGAATTGAGAACCTCCTCCTTTTTTGATTTGTTAATTCTGTAATCGTGCACAACGCCAAATACATCGGTTTTCTATTCAGTCTCAGTCTGTTTTAGTTTTTAGTTCACAATTCGCGACAAGTCAAAGCTTGAGTCGGCCGTTCGCGCCGGCGTAGTTTGGTCTCTAAAAGGATCCGAGACTGATATTGATGATTTGAATACGAATCCTTTAGGATTTTCTCTGCGAATCCGGATCACGGATCCTTTTTTTCTAAAGTATTCGAATCCCGCTCTCGGATCCTCAAAAAGGATTCAAATCCTGGATTCGAATCCTCCCCAGCTCTGGTCAGTAACATATCGGTATATTCTGCATTGGTATATTGTACAGCCATATTAATAAACCACGCATTTGTTTTTTTAATTATTGAGTCAGATAGGACACTTTGAATCGTTAACAAGAGATTAGGTGTTAAAACTTGACAATATTTTTATTTAGATGAAACTATGGAAACCAACAATAAATGTTTTTGTATACGTATTGCAGGCAAATAATTAAGAGCGATATCCATGCAACACCTAACAGCAAATTCAGATTTAGAACACACTGACAACTTTCAGTGCATCTGAACCCACTTTGGCAACGTTGCTCTATTCCCAGGCTTACGCTCCCTTCAATTTATTACTTATAAACTATAGATGATTTAAAATATTAAAAATGCCGATAAATCGCAGGTCCGGTCTAACAAAGAGTATTTCTGTTTTGTTTTCTCGTTTAAAATATCTTTTAAAGGTATAACCTGGTGTAACATTTTCGAAAAAAATTTTTTATAACTAATTTATTTATTTATTTACGAAATATATTTTTAAATATACATATGTACCTATTCCTACATTTTCTGATATACAGGGTGTTTGTTGGTAAGTGTGAATGATTTTAGGGAATGTTAGCCGAAGTTATTTTATAAAAAAAACATAGATCGAAAAAGTCAGTGGCGCAGTACTTTTTTATTAAAAAAGTGGCATTCTCGCACAAACGCCACTGGTACAAGTAGAAATATTTGGAACACCCCAAAAAATACACATTTGCCCCTTCAAAGTTTTTTTTGCAAATTTAGAGTAAATATCTTTAAAACTATTAAAAATAATTAATAAAATTTAATAAATTAAAATTTAAACATTCTGTATCTCGGAAACGAAGCATATTTCGACCTACTTTTATAGGAACTTTTTTTAACAAAATAACTTTGATAACAATTTGCAAAAATCGTTCGTACCTATTTACAAATACCCTGCATAAAAATACTTTTTTTAAATAATAACCCATTTGATACTAGTTTGTGCAAGAACAGTGGACAATCCACTGTAGTTGTACAGTGGGTTTTTTTCTACGACCCACTAACGAAAATCTACAAATTTAAAGTATTATTTTAGGAAAAGACAAAATAATTAATTTTAAAATAATTTATGACTTTACTAATTTGTGATATAAAATAAACATGAAAAAATATTTCATTTAATTAGTCCCCAGCCCAGATTTGAACTCGGACCTCTCGCGTGAAAGACAGATGCCGTATCATCATTTTCACCTCCACATTTAAAATTTTAGTTCTAAAAGTAGTAATTAAATTAGTTTCATATAGGTAGTTTAATTCAAATTTAGGATTTTTTAAATTGTGGTCTAAATTAAAATTATTTATGAATCCTACGCAAAAATAACTCATTTTAATGTATATTTAATCTCAATTCCTAAAAAATATACTGACAATTAGTTTGACAGAATTGTCACTTATTTAAAATTTTAAAAATAATAGTTGTTGGGTGTCCAATATATAAACTGTGATTGGTGGATTTCATTTTTTTGCAGTGTTCTCACTACCCAGAATGGATATGAAATATATTCGTTGAGTTGAACGCAATAGTATATTTTTTCGTTTTGTAGTCTGTGCGTGAATAGTAGTTTGCGCAACAAAATTGGATATGATGGCCATATCGCACGAAGACGAAGTTTCAGAACGACGCCGTAGACGGAGTGCTTAATCGTCTGAGTGCGATACAGACAATCCACTCGAGTTGTACAGTATATTTTTTCTACGACACCCTAACGAAATTCTACAAATTTAAAAAAGTAATTTATTAAGACAAAATAAATAATTTTAAAATAATGTATGACTTTTAATAATTTATAAAATAAAATAAACATACAAAAAGATTTAATTTAATTAGTCCCCAGCCATGATTGGAACTCGGGTCTCTCGCTTGGAGACAAACTCCGTGCCGTCGCCACACTTGCCATTATAGTTATAATACTTGTAATTAAATTAGTTTTATATGGTTTGATTAAAATTTAAGATTTGTTTATAAATTTGGACGAAATAAAAATAGAAATTCTATTACTTATCGATTATACATAAGAAATATTCATTTTTACGTATATTTAATCTCAATAATTCAAAAATATACTGACAGTTAGTTTGACTACATAAAATTTAAAAAATAATAGTAGCCGGGTGACCAATATATAATCTGATTGGTGGATTTAACTGTTTTGCAGTGTTCTTACTAGGTAGAATGAATATGAAATATATTCGTTCAGTTGAACGCAATGGAATACTTTTTTGTTTTGTAGTATGTGCGTAGATTAGCTAATATTCATGTGGGTATAGAAAAAAGCATATCCATGTGGATGTAGAAAATAGTAGTTTGTGTAACATGAGTGAATATAAATTAAATTGATTTCATATAGTTTAATTAAAATTTATAATTATTTATTTCTAAATATAGATCAAATAAAACTAGAAATGCTATTATTTATCGATTATACACAAGTATAACTCATTTTACGCAATAGCATATTTTTTCGTTTTGTAGTCTGTACGTAGATACGCTATCCATTTGGGTGTAGAAAAAATTGTTTTCTAGTACTAAAAATATTTAAAAATAACATTGAGTAAAATGATTTATTATTAGTAAAAGAAGGAATAAAAATAATCATTTTTATTGTCTATTGGTCGGATTTCTACTCAAATTTCTAATATCTAAACCTCTAGTGAAACGTGGATCTAAGATCTCGGGTAGTATACAATCTAAATAAAATTGCTTTAGTTTGTTTTCCATATACACCAAAATCTATCATATTTTTTATTTTTTCTACTAACATACTTAAAGGTATTAAAATAAATAAAAAAAAAAATATTTCGTTTAGTTACGTTGCCCCTGAACAATTATTGCATTTTCGCATTATCATTAATAATTGCAAATTTTATTATGTTGTCAACCATTGCTTTTTTCGGAGTCAGTTTTGAAGCAGTGGCAGGATATTTAATTTCGATAATACTGTCTGTTCCTAATAAACCGTCGGAACCTAAAAACCATATTCAGAATCCACAAATAAACCACATTTATTGGATATCCGCTTTAAATTTGTAAATATTGCTTTAAAGTTAAAGGTTTTTTTTTTTATTCAATACTTAGTATATTAATTTCCCATATATTTTAACTTTAATGCTTAGAAGGGGTGCTAATGTTTGTCTTTTTCTAAGTAATCTAGCACGATATTTTATAGATTTCCGTCGAAACGGAAATATAATTTTCGGCATTTCCGAAAGTTTTCCCATTTTTATCACAAATTATTATAACTCAGCTTACACATAAAAGTTCATATAAACACATTGACTAAATACGAAACAAAAACACCTACACTTGAACTAAAAAGAATAAAGTTTTTTATTATTTTATTTTTATCCCAATTTTCCGGTACTGCATGCACCGCCAACGTCCGCCGCCTTGTTGCCAAATCAATTAATATGGATTGGAATCTTGACAGATTTTCTCAGATTTCCTAATTCAAGGTTTTCAAAAAATATACGCTTTGGACAAAAAAGTGTATTGGAAAGAATTAGCTGATTTTTATATAACAATTCCCGGTAAAGACTCCTTTTTGCAATAATTTGTATAGAAATAATTAAAAAATTAGTTTTTCTGAATTCGGGCTCTACAGCGGAGTTCTCTATCATTTGCTTAGTAGGTATACCAAATTTTATAAAAAAATATTTAAAACTGAGGAAGAGAACCTTGAAGTCGTTTTAAGCCTGTTTCTAACCATGGATATCGCTCTTAATATTCCTCAAAAAATCGTACATGGCAAGAATCGAGTATTTTTGTTAAAAGTCTCGATTAGAGGTGTTGAAGAAGATATGAAAAAAGTACATTTTTATGTTTTTCATCGTATAAAATTTTGTCCGATAATAATGCATAGGCGTAGAATTTGATTTTTTAAATAATTGCACCTTAACAAATTCTACGCCAATGGCAAAAAAGGGGTTTGAGTATGAAATTTGGATTGGGTACTCATTTACTACAAAAAAGTACCCTTGATAACACTCGATTTAGTCTCATGGTTTTGACAAAGTTTGTAATTTAATAATTATTGTTTATGTTCTAAAATTACTAAAATGCAAATTTCGTCAAAACCATGAGAGTAATCGAGTCTTATCAAGAGTACCTTTTTTAAAGTAAATGAGGTGCGCAATCTAACTTTCATACTCAAACTCCTTTTCTTCCATTGGCGTAGAATTTTTAAAGGTGCAACTATTTAAAAAATCAAGTTCTACGCCTATGTATTATTATCGGACAAAATTTTAATACCATTTTTTTGCCACATAAAACTCTACCAATATACCAAATTTCAGCAAAATCGCATATGCCGTTTTAAATTTATATGGGAAAAACGATTTAAAAATTGTAACTTCAAGGCCCTCTGGGTACTAAGGTAATTTTACTTAAATCGACTTATTTTGGTCTAAGGAATATGTGGTATGTTTTTGTAAAGACCTTTTACAGACATCCTGTATAACAAAGCTTCTTCATTATTATATTATGTTCTTTTGTGAGATCTTCTTTATAATATTTTGGTTTAATATCATTGATTATCATTATATAAACTCAACTAGATATTAAACTACGAGGTGTTTTTAACTTTCCTCAAATCCCATATAAAAATAAAAGACAATCTGGCATCAAACAGTACTTAATTCTAATGTAATACTAATATTTGCAGGATCAATGTCTTCCCGTTTATATTGTTTATCAATCTTTATCAAACTTGTACAACTTCTGGATGGACGGTGGGCCGAAAGGTGCCAGATACAATCGATCAAAGTGTGGATGGTTCATAATAATTGCTTTGCCTTATTTAAAAAAATTGGGTGATGATGTCAAGACCATCATCGGGAATTACCTAGCAAGCCACGTATCTATTCAAGTTCTTGGGCTATGCATTGAAAACAATATAGTTTCTTTTACCACCGCCAATCAGTATTCATTTGTGTCAACCACTTGATCTGGCCTACTTTAGTCCTCTTAAAAAGCATGGAGAAAATTATTGCATGACTATCCATGAACTAATTCTGTATAATTGAAGAAAGCCTTAGATATTCTAGAAGCTAGTACTTCTAAAAACCTAAAGGCTGGTTTTGAGACTTGTGGTATATAATATTATATTGTGTTGATTCCGTCATTGGACTCAGTTAAGTATTCGGAAAGGTCTTAGAAAATGTATTTTGGGGAGGGTTTTTTTTTTGGGAAGGGATTATTGATTGTCAGATTGGGTTATCAGAATTTTTGTTACAAGAATTTAATTTTGAAGTAAAATACATCTTAAGAAAATCCAATGGAATATTTTCTTTGTTACAAGTTCAAAAAATCAGGAGAGGATAATAGAAAACGATAAAAAAATATGAACAACGTAATGGAGTTTTATGAAAGAAGATTTTTGGAGAAGAAGTATATATAATAGATGATATATATTAAGCAATATGATATTGGAAAATTTACATAAAGAATATGACCTTATTAGTGGAAGAAAGGTTTAGATGATATTTTAAGAAAATTATTTTTGTAAATTAAATAGCAGAAGAATAACGGAAAATGTCACGATTGCCAACTGGAAATCGAAAAAAAAAATATAAAAATAGGAATGTAATAGGAAGTATCATAGATGAGGAATATTAAGAAATAATAACGATAGATTATTTGAGTAATTTGGTCAGTAGTTTCTGCAATAATAAACATATTTTAATAATAACGATGTATTTTCAAAATATGTTTAAAAGCATCCTTGTTAAAGGACTAATGATAATAAAATTTGTAAAAATATGAAGATTTTTACAGCAGAATTTGGATATCCAAAGAAAGTGATATATTAGATAATGCCACGTATGTCAGAAGCAATAGGTGGATAAGTTTTTATGAGAAGAAAAATTTTAAAATCCAAATTATAAGCATTAGAAATCCCAGGACTAATCCAACTGGAGATATATTAAAGAAGGAGGTAAGAAATATTAAAAATACCATTAAAAAAAAGAATAGTAAAAAAATAATATAAACATTCGCATAAATCCAAAGCTACGCTTTTTAAAGCGTTTAACTCAAATGGCTTTTACACTTCTACCCAATTTTACAGCCTTGTTATAGCTGCAAATGTTTTTTCTTATTCCTTTATTTCGAAAACACTTCCCTAGCGCCTGGAAAATATTTGTATAAATTTGCAAATACTAAGGCCCTTATGCAACATCATTTATAACTCGCCCTGTCATGTCCTGTTACAACTAGAGTAATGTATGAAAAGAGAATTTTCGCTCTCGACTGAAATATTTATTATTCTTGTGCCAGACATGTCGAGTATTAAGACATTTCTATCTGACGCACTGTTTGAAGAAAAGGGCTGAGTAATTATAAATATAGAAAACAAATTAATTAAAAATGCTGTACTGATTTATATTTTAGTTATTAAAATATACACTGTATAATTATAACTCTGCTCAAATATGATGAAATTTTACCACCCCCTCACGTAAGGGTACGTCCTTGAAAGCACATGTATGCTGTCCATAAATAATCTCCGCTTCAGTAAAATGAGAAAAAAAACGTATGAAAACGATAAATAAATTAGTCATAAATTACCAGCGATTTGTGTTTGTTGGCAGTAAATTACGCTTTCGCGCGTATTGAATGCCTGTAAAATATTTGACGTAAACGATTTAATCTTCTAGAATTATGGCTAACGTATTTATTCAATAAAATTAGGGTTTTTAGGCGAAGGCTTAAACTATGTTTATGTGTTCTATTTCTAAAATGCACTGATGCTTTGTGGATCTTTTAGATTTTTATTAATTTAATACGACAGGTAAAAATTCGTAAAGGATTTTAATTAATAATTTTTTTATGCAGGATTATATTGGAAATTGGTAGAAACAGCGTTTTGGGAATCTGAATCTTCTATAACAGTGGTCGCGAACCTCTCAATGTGTTGAGCTACTTTGTTAATTTTGAAATAAACAACTAGCTACCCACACAGAAGCCACGTAACTCAACGTAAATGAAATAATCCACAGTTAATTTATCATTATATGTATTTATTTTACTATTTAACTGGTAATACATAATACATAGGTACTAATAATAAACTAATAACAAAATAACTAATATTACTAGTACGTACTTGTTCATAGCTACATTCCTACCTACCAAACGAAGGTGTTTGAAAAATAAACACAAACTTTTATCCAGCCACAACGGCATATCACGTAAGATTTAAAAATAGTTAATAATAACAACAAAAAAGTAACGCACTATCATGAACATAAACATTGAAAAATAAAAAAGCGCGTTCAATGAGAAGGCTGACACTCAGACTCATCGATAATTTTTTTAATGTTTGCAGTATAATTTGATACAGCCATTCGAATACAATTATCCAAATGTTCATCTGTAAGTCGATTGCGATATTTGTTCTTAATAAACTTCATATTGGAAAAAGAAGATTCACACAAATAGGTTGAACTGAATAATGCTTTCACTTTCAAGGCAACACGGCATAGAACTGAATATTTGTCTTTACTTACAATAGGCCAGATACATTTTGTACTTGAGACTAACGATTTTAAGCCAAAGTTCTACATAACACAAGTTGCAAACTGTTGGATATAAAGGACCAGGCACCTTTCTTATGGAAAAATGGCTTTCCGTCAAATTTTCTGAAACGTTGATATGTTATAGAACTCGATGCTCTGATAAAAAGTGTCCATTGGCCCAAACCGATCCTATGACTAGTTTTCGAATTACAGAGTGTTAAACTTCAAAAATGCCACTTTTTTGTAACCAGATTTCTCATAAATGACCTATTTTATTCGCGCTTTTTGTAGAAAACATGATTTATAGATTATTTACCATTAATTTTTTAAAGTAAGTTACTGTGGAAACTGGTTAATTACAGGGTAGTTCGGAAATAAGTAATACAGTTTTTTTCTTAAATCTTTTTTTTTATGACAGCGTTAAATGAACGAAAAAATATAATTTCACAATGCAAATATAGTGCAAGTAATTGCTTCTGGTTGATAAATCCCATTTTATACAGGGTGACTCATAAATATGATTACAGAGAGTATATATTGTTTTTCAGCTTTAACGAGTCACCCTGTATAAACGATGTATCCTGAATTTTCTTTATTACATTAAGTACATGTACGACCTGTCACCCTATGTCATGCATGGTGTTAAACCGATTGCAGAAACTTTAAAAATTGGCAAAGTAGTTTTTGGTGCAACACCCTGTATTTTAAAAGTTTCTCCGTCAACTTTGTAAATTAATACATTTTTAAATTAAGAAAAGTTCAGTGTTTAACTGAGCAAAATTTTGTTTTAATTCTATGACCAGTTTTTTGAAAATATTAATCCAAACTTACTATAATTAAAGGATTTTTTAATATCTATTTTGCTGGTCTGGAACTGCCTTGGAATACTTAATAATCTTGCAACCCGCAACAATCTAAAACTAGCGTGGGTACCGGGACACCAAGGTATCCAAGGAAATGAAAAAGCTGACGTACTCGCCAAAGAGGAATCAGATCTACCATTTACAGGACCCGAACCTGTATTTGGGCTAAGCAAAACCTCTGCCCGACAGGTAGTGAACAGATGGATATTCACTAAACACCAAATTCGCTGACAACAGATAAGAGGACACAGAAGCAGCTAGCTTCATGTTAATGGGACTAAACCCACGCATGGCCGCTGAGGTACTACAGCTTGCAAGGCCTCAGATATTAACCATCGTGGGATTACTAACGGGGTACTGCTTGCTAAAACACCTTCATGTGATGGGACTACTCAATGATTCTACCACGTGTAGACTGCATGGAAGAGGAAGAGACCTCGTATCATGTTATCTTGGAATGCGAAGCTCCCGCTAGGCGGCTATTTACTCTTTTCGGTCTAAAACCAGAAAAAACGCCCCAAGAACCTAGTAAAACTTAGTAAAGGCACAGGACTATTCCAACGATAGTACCTGAATACGGGGAAAGCAGGAGAATACAATAGACCCAAGAAGCCGCAGTGGTATGTGCCAAACCTAACTCTGCCTGCTTATACACGACAAAGATAAAGATGCTAATATGTATATGTGTATACAGACTTAGCAAAATCAAATATACAGGCCTTATTGTCAGCTATAATACTCGGCGATTGTTTATACTTGAGACGATTTGATTTATTACGACGTCACTAATTGAGTCATTAAATCTTACGAACGATGTACAGATGGTTATACAATGCAGCATCGATGCTAAATCGCTCTTTGTCTTACATAAACAATCGCCGAGATCTGTTGCTAATTCACGACAAAAAAAAAGTAATTGGGAAGATGTTAACAGCTTCTTAAAGGAACGTCTTAAGACACTAACATCTATTTCGCGACATCAATTCGACAAAAGAAAAACAACTTTTCACAATTCTTTTTAAATTGAGGCTTGGTATATCCCATACCTTTTTACAAATAATATTTAATTATTGCATTCAGAAAATGACCAGTAAAATTATATAACTAGGTAAATTATCATTATTCCAGAATTTTGCCCCATATACTGCATTCGCCAATCAATTGTATATTTCTATTCCAAATCTTCCTAAAGCTATTCTTTATATAAATTGCACATATAACAAAATTGAGAAAATTAGTAATTTTCGAATTTTGCGACAATCTTATTGTTTACATAAAAAAGAACATATTTAAACCTGAACTAATCGTCTCGCCAAAAGTATACATATTAACAAATAATGGCCCTTTCTTTTCAAAGAATAATGATGCATATTACGCAGAGAATTCCAATAGGTATTATGCAGAGAATTCCAAAATGACATTATAAGAACTTGATAGAGGTTTTAGTTATTCGGTTCTTCTTTTTAATGATCTTTTACTTATTGTTCACATTCTTTCTTTTCGAAATCACAACGAAAATCAGTACACAAATATTGCTGCTAATTAATCACGTCTGATTTCAAGTACGAGATGGGTAGTGGAGGCAAGAAACCGTCATTTAAAGTAAATTTTTAAGTTTTGCCTCCAGTCGATCCTAGAATATCATGCTGCCAATTTACATGACTTTTACTACATCAAGCAAATATTAAGCATCCATCTGCACGTTTGTTTAAATATATTGAGAATATCAAAAATAGGACAATTGAGGAAGATCTAGATAATGGTTCTGAACTAATATTAGGTCAAATATATTTTTGTTGCACCTTATAGATACTTCATTATTAGTTTTTTTTACTGTTCTCGTAAAAATGAATTGATAGCAGACCCTGCTTTTAAATTATTAACATTTTCATGAGTTATTTAAAAATAAACCTTATATCTATATATATCTATCACCAATTGTTATTGCAAGGAACCATCACATAACCTTAATATTCCTTTGATACTTCAATCTCTAATTCTGTCTATATTTTTTTTGTTCCTATACATCTTTTATGCTGTCTGTATACACATATACATTAGCATCATCCAGTATTCTTAAATAATGTATTTAATTATATTTGATGATATGCAAAATATATATTAAAAAATCGTTTAACTATAGTAACTTTGGATTAATATTTTAGAAAAACTGGTCATAGAATTACAACAAAATTTTGCTCAGTTAATTACTAAACTTTTCTTAATTTAAAAATGTAATAATTTACAAAGTTGACGGAGAAACTTTTAAAATACAGGGTGTTGCACAAAAAACTACTTTGCTAATTTTTAAAGTTTCTGCAATCGGTTTAACACCCTGTATGTCATAGGGTGACAGGTTGTACATGTATTTAATCTAATAAACAAAATCAGGATTCATCGTTTATACAGGGTAACTCGTTAAAGCTGAAACGAATAAATACCCTTTGTAATCATATTTATGAGTCACCCTGTATAAAATATGATTCATCAACAAGAAGCAATTACTTAAACTATATTTGCATTGTGGAATTATATTTTTACGTACTTTTAAAGCTGTCATAAAAAAAAAGACTTTCAAAAAAAAAAAACCGTGTTACTTATTTCCGAACTACCCTGTAATTAACCAATTTCTACCGTAACTTACTATAAAATGTTAATGCCTAATAATCTACAAATCATATTTTTTACAAAAAACGCGAATAAAATAGGTCTTTTGTGAGAAATCTGGTTACCAAAAAGTGGCATTTTCGAAGTTTAACACCCTGTACCTCGAAAACTAGTCATAGGATCGTTTTGGGCCAATGGATACTTTTGGTCAGAGCATCGAGTTCTACAACATATCAACGTTTCAAAAAATTTGACGGAAAGCCATTTTTCCATAAGAAAGGTGCCTGGTCCTTTCCATAAAGGGTGAAACAACAAACTGCGCTATTAAAGCCATTTAATTGAAATCCTTTAAACGATTTTTGAAGTTATTCTTCAGGGTAGAAACTATTTCTACATGATATTTGCTGTCATAGGGTTCTAATGGATTTTGAGATATTTTTTCTGAAAGAATAGGAAAATGCTAGGCATCGCTGTTAATTAGGTTTGGTTCCCAAAACTCCAGCTTTTTGATAAATGCTTTTATATCAGAAATCATTTCCGCTAGTTCTTTGTCTCTCCCTTGAAGCTTTAAATTAAGTTCGTTTAATTTCTCTGTAATGTCCACGAGAAAACCAAAATCTCTAAGCCAGATTGAATTTTCTAATTCCGGAGTCGGTTCATCGCGTTGTTTGAAAAATTGAACTATGCCAGATAGGACATCATTAAAACGTTTCAGTACCCGTCCTCTACTTAACCATCGGACTTCAGAGTGAAGGAGTAGGTCCCCGTATTGACAGTCAACTTCATCGGCCAAGGTTTTGAATAATCTTCTTTGTAACGCTTGAGCTCTAATCTTGTTCACAATTTTTACCACCAGTTTCATAACGTTGTTTAGTTTCAGGAAATTTCCACATAATGCTTGCTGATGGATAATGCAGTGGTAACAGAGAAATTGCGGAAAAGTTTCATCTTTACGACATAACGCCACCAGACCCTTATCACAACCCACCATAGTTGGAGCGCCATTGGTTGTCAAGCCTACCATTTTCGATATTGGAATTTTCTCGGAAGAAATAATACTTTTTAAATGAGAAAACAACTCCTGTCTAGTAGTGTGTCCTTTCAGTGGAATAAACTTCAAAAGATCTTCTTTAATCACCGCCTGTTGCTGAAAACTTTGGAAAATATTGGAATTAGAGGAAATTGCCTAGAAATATTTAGGAGTTATCTGAATGAGAGAAAACAGCTAGTTAAAATAGGTAATGAATATAGCAATTTTGAATACATAGAGTGTGGCGTACCCCAAGGTACAGTTTTGGGACCCTTGTTGTTCAATTTGTATATAAATGATATATTTCAATTAAATAGATCTGGATATATAATTGGTTATGCCGACGACACCGCAATTTTTTATGAGGCAAACAATTGGTTAGAGCTAAAGAAAAAAGTAGAAATAGATTTCACCATTATAAAAAATTGGCTTGATAACAAACTTTTAACTGTTAACTTGGACAAAACAAAATTTCTACCTTTTAGTTGTAATGTCACAGGGGCTTCTCCTTTTCAAACTTTGGAATTTCCTACAAGTGCTAACTTAATAGATATACGATCGGTCTCAGAAATGAAATACTTGGGAGTGCATATCGATACACATTTAAAATGGGATATCCAGATAAACTACATTGTTAAAAAGTTACAGTCAATTTTACATAAATTTAAACAGCTTAGTAAATGCCTACCCATGAGTTAAAAAAACTATATTCAGCACTTGTTGAAAGTCACCTGAGATATGCAATAACAGCTTGGGGTTCTGCTCTAAAGGTTCACTTAACACCGTTAGAAATAATCCAAAAAAGATTTCTAAAATTAATAATGGGCAAACTCTATAGATATCCAACCGAAAATCTATTCGCAGAAAGTAAAGTATTTGATGTCAAACAACTTCTCTTTTTTAGTACCAATGTTAAATACCATTTTGGAAATAAAAAAACTACCAATCGCGAACACCACCACTTCACTAGAAATTACAATCTTCACACTTACCCAATAATAGTTAAAAAATCAATTTCTCAACGAGCATACTCTTATGTCGCTTTAAAATGTTACAATACTTTGCCTGAAACACTAAAAAGAATAAATAATAAAAATTTGTTTAAAACAAAGCTGAAGTTGTTTATAATGGAAAACCACAGACAATTCATATCTAATATTTTAGGATAAGTTTTACCTAAATTCCAAAATCTATTAACAAAAAAAAAAAAAAAAACTTAGAATTTTGCTATTTCCAAAATAAGAAACACTTACCCAGATTATACATACTTACATGACTTGACAAAACTAGCCAGATTAGACATACTTACTTGGATATAACATTAACATTATCTATTTTCTTCTATTATTAAATAAATATAATTATATATATATATATTTTTTTTTTTTTACCGTAATTAGAATAATGAATTCATGTAATTAGGATAATTAGATAATAGTGTATATTGTGTACAGCGAAACAAGTACTCACGTACTTATTGCTTCTTACTTTATTCTTGTAAATAATGTTTAATTGTTTCTAAAATTATTTATATTATATTGTATTTGTATACCTACATGAATAAAGTTATATTATTATTATTATTATTATTAATCACTAAAAACCATCCTGACGAACACAGTCATCTGGGCAGTGTTAACGACATCTGTTGATTCATCCAGTTGAAGTGAAAAATAAACACAGTTATCTAAGTCAGTTCTTAACTGTAAAAAAATATCATTGCTCATTACTTCTACACGTCTCATCACTGTATTAGCAGAAAGTTGCATAGATTTTATAGCTGAAACTATCTCGTCTTTATTTCTAAAGTTGGCAAATAACGAATCAGCAGCTTCTAAAAAAGCCTGTTTTATCATTTCCCCGTCTTCATAAGGTTTCTTTTTTGTGCAATTATCTGGGACACACGGTACGATGCTTCAATTGCAGCCTTATTTTTGTCGACTGTTCTTAAAAATATTGATTGTTGTCCAATTAACTACTTTTTTAACTTTTTCAGTTTCTCCTTTCTGGCGGCAGAATGTAGTGGGAATGATTTTTCAAAATTAGAATGTACAGTTTTATGATGTCTCTCAATATTTCCTTTTTTAGCAACGGAGACCGAAGTATTACATAACAAACACACATTTTTATCTTTAACTTCTGTAAAAAAGTATTGTTCTTCACATTCCCAATGAAAGTGGTATGTCTTTACCTTCTTACAACTGCTTGCAATAATATTATTTTTGTTGTTTTCTACTAACCCAACCGCTGAACGTTGGTTACGCGTTCAGTTTTAAACTAAGCGCAATGTCGCCGCGCCGTGCGTATTTATCCCGTTCAAAGCAATCCTGATCGTTCTCGAACACTAACGCGCTGGTCCGGCTGGTCGGTTCTAGCCGATTCTAGCTTGATGGCGTCAGCGGCAGATCGCTCACCGCAACGTTGCCGCTGTTTATGTTTAATATTATGAAAATTAGATTTTTTTTGTGGAATTTTCGGAAGCTTCTCTGATTTTTGCAGTTTGTATTTTTTAAATTAAAATCGTTGTGAGAGCTACCAGAATTGCCTCCGCGAGCTACCGGTAGCTCACGATCGACATGTTGGCGACCACTGTCCTATAAGTTAAATTCTAAACATAATTGTTTTAGGTTTGTCGATAGAAATTAACCAGAAAGGGTTGAAAAAAAAAATCCGGCAATGTAACCCTATAAAGGTATTAATACTGCAGCAATTAATTTTGTTAAACATATAGCTTGAAGACACTTTGTCAAAACATATTATGTCGACAGTTAAAAATTATTGAGTGGGTATTTAAATAGCACGATACTGTTATTATGGCTGTACGAAAAAGCAGTAATAAATCTGCTAACACAAGTCAATAAAATTAAGCAGTAGCGAATTAAATTGAATGAAGCTAAATCTACTAATATTAATTTCACAAAAAATAAAAGTTTGTCAACATTTTTTATGTAAGGGGTGATATAATGTCCAGGAATATTTGTATTAAAAATACTATATATGATTTTTTTGCTGTTTATTTTCTTATATGTTCCACTGAAAAGGATTAAAAAAGTAAAATAACTTAAAAAGCAATAAAAAATAGCTCTTAACGGTGAAGCGATAAAAATTTTTATAGGTAACCAGATTTATTCCACTAAAGGAGTGTCATTAAACTTCTTATTTATATGAAGACCCGAAATTTCCATTCCACCAGCTGAATAGAGATTATCGATCATGTGTTTGAGTGACACACCAAAAGCCGGAAGTCGTCCGTCGTGGCACGGAACGAAGGGTGGAAGGTCATTTGCAAGACGCGAATCATAAATAGTTTTTGAAAAGTTTAACGTCCATAACGGCTGGATGATGTCAGAGTCATGCGGGGACCTAATAAATCACTTCAGGACTTTCAGATAAGCTGCAGGCTTCGACTTCGTTTGCTCTGGTTCGCATTCATGGCAAAAAACTTGTACCACTAATCAATATTTCATAATCTCTCAATCAAAACTGTAAGTCACCGATCACAACGGGTCGCCTGTGGGTTTTGTAGAAGAAAAATTTTGTTTATGACCTCGAAAATCGTCGTTTATTAAATGATACATCAATTTAGATCTAAATAAAACATTTTAATTTAATAATGGTTAATATTTATTAAGAAATTAAAAAAGAATTTTAATAAAATAAATTTTATAATTACACCAGGATATAGAATCTTATTTTCGCATAAGTATTACAACGTTTGATTATATTTTGGCTATAATATTGTTTGCTATTCCAATTCTGACTTATACGTTTGAAGTGGTAAGTGGACAAAACCGAAGATGTGAGCTTCTGACGAAAAACTCTAAATTAGCAATAAAACGATTAATTCTTCCCCGCCAGAAGAAGGCGCGTTGATCTACATCAGTAAGCTGTGTCAGAAACAGAATCAGGGATTGCAAGAAACTCTATATGATCTCGCAAGTCGTTCTCTTGTGCTAGGCTAGGCTTGTGAAATTCATTACATGGTTTAACCTAAATTAGGGGGCCTCAGTCTCCACAAGGTGGTAACCACCATTTTAGCCTCTCTCAAATTGATATTTAAATCCAGATATTAAAATCAATAACAAATTCACCCATAAATATAACAAGTTTTTATCTCATCACTCTTTATAGACTTGGAAGATGTTCTAAATGTCCTTATACAGAAAATTTAATCAATTTCTTCTAAACGCCATCGTTCTCTAATGTCATTTAATGTAACGTAATCAAAGTTATAATGAGATAATATCAATATCGTTACGAGAGCTATTCGGAGTCGGTTACCATCACAGCGTGAAATTAATATTCTTGTATGCATTGTTACTAATAACATTTAAATTACGTTATTCCTATAATCCCCCGTGCCAATGTGTGCGTACAGGGTGAGGCAAATGCGGGGTTTCACCGCAAATTGTAAATAGAAGCAAAGACAAAATCATTTAACTATACTCATATTGCTTGTTATGAATATTTGGAATTCGGATAGTTGCTAATTTGAATCATGATATTTTATGTGCGGATTGCAAATAGAATATGATCGTATTTTATAATTATGTGCTGTTTGTCTTGTTTGTTATATATGACATAAACAATATTAGTAAAGCAAATATTAATAATTTGATATGAAAATCAGTAATAATGTAAAAAAATTAACAATTACAATATCTAAATTTCAAACATGTACTTGTAACCATATAAACGTTTCTTTAGTTTACAAATTAATTTTGACAGAAAAAAAATAATAAGTTTTATAAATTTTCCAAGATCTTCTTTTCTGCTGCATTCGCTGTCCTTCTAAGGATCTCTCTTTTTATGTTCTTTCTTCTATACCCACTTATTCTGCTTATATATTTATAACTCTTTCTATAATGAAATATACTATCTGATTTATTCTTTTTTTCACTATTATAAAATTTTTCCTTTTAAATAATTTATTAGCTTCTCCAAAATATATAATTTTTAACATTTAATATAATAACTTTATATCTCTAACAAAACATTTTCTTTCTCTAAAACCAAACTGCAATAGCAGTGGCATATTTAGCGGGTAAAAACTTGATGTTTCACAAGTGTAACGCATTGTTAGATAGCGGATCACAAGGTGAAATGATTCATAAATATAAAAAGAGGTAAAACTATATACTATTTGCCACATCATTGTGTAACAAACGAAAATAGCTTAGGAATTGTTTTTTACACATCGACTAATACTTTTTCTGGGGTATCTTTGAACAATAAATTAAAAATGGGTCCTAAGATACAAGACGATCTTTTTAAAATATTGTTGAGGTTTAGAATAGACAATGTGCCAATTATTTTGCGTGAAAATGAGACAGATTGTACAATGAACAAAATAACATTATAATAACAACAAAAATAGATAACTAACCTATTTTCATCTATTAATATTCACTAATAATCCATTAAAATATTCAATTTGTAAATATAATGTTTCTACGTCACTGGAAAAATAGATTTTGACAATGAATATACATAGATGACTAGTATGGCACCGCTAGCTTCTGGCCAATTATGTTATTAATTATAATTTACCTGTATAGTACGATGATTGTACCGGGTGTTCCATTTAGAGAGGTAGCCGGCTATATTTCAGAAACTAATAATAGTACAGGCTTTACCCCAGTATAGGCTGTACCCACATACACGAGTTTCCTTTCTCACCAGCACCAAAAAACCCAAGAACTACAAGGAAAAACATATAAATATAAATAGCTATTTTGCAATCAAGGTACAAACGAATTAAAACATTTCTATTAATTTCTAATAATTCTTCCAATAATTTTTATTTTACCTTCCAAAATTCGCTCACTCCGCGTTTATTAAACCTAAACAAATAATAGTGAGCGAATGAGAGCAGCTTATTGAATTTCGAAAAGTGAAATCAGATACTTGTATGTTTACGCGCCCAAATACTCTCCCGTAACATTTAATTAACTTTTTGTATCAACACGACACATAACTCCCGAACTCGCCCTCAGCTGCAGAGGGAAACTTCCCAGATTAGATTTATTAACGCCCCTGAAAACAAAAACACCAAGATGAGGCTGAATTTAATGAGTTATTAGTTTTTAATCATAAAGCATAATGTAATTAATATTCATAAGCTGTATATAATTTGTGAGAGGTTCCTTTTCGTTTAAACTCATGCAAAGCTTTACAAAAACTCTATTTTCTTTATTAATAGTACGTGTGCTTGGACTATACACTATCTTATGGAAACTCATTATAGTATCTATAAATATATAGGGTGTATTCCAACGACGATCACAAACCGATCACGAACACCAGGATTTTTCGCAGTAGACAATGTGGTTTCTGAAACAGACCAATAGAAAAAACTGGAGAGTATTATTTGATAGAATTAAACAAACAAAATCTATAATTATTACATCGGCAATGAAAGGGGTACCAGTAGTCTTGTTTCACTAAATAACACATAGTCTAGAAGAAAGGGAAATAACATCGTCTCTAGGCGAAGATAACGCATAAGACGATGGTATGGCCAAAGACTCGACAAGTTGGGTACAATGAAAGAAATGAAAACGAATCCAATAGCAGTTAAAGAAGTAATGCTAAATCTAACACCACTACATATATTCATTCAAGGCCAAGCCAGGTTTGTGACATACAGACTGCACAAAGGTTCATCACCCATAAGCAGTTTGCATGGACGTGACTATAGCGATCTATATAGAGTTGAAAGACTACCAAATAATGAAAATACCTCTAGACGAAAAGCTCCCAAAAGTAAGGAGCTTCTATTCATGCAAAATTCACCTGGTTTGCAGACGGCTACAAAACCTAGAAAGGTTCAGAAGTAGGTATATATAGTACCAAGCCAAAGACTAGAATCTCAGCCATCCTTTTATGGGATCACAAAGACAGCTGTTAGAACCTGCAGAAAGCAATTGATGTTTAAATTATCTCAGGACTGGTGGAAACATCACTACATATATTCATTCAATTGTTACATACAGACTGAACAAAGGTCCAACGCCCATAACTAGTTTGCAGGGACGTCAAATTAAGAGTTAACCAGTCACAAATAGAAGCTGTTGCTCTGCTACACCACCAGATAGAAGAGGTCAGTATAGTAACAGACCCTACAAAGTTCCAACAGAGGTTTCTGACGCAATTAAGAGCCATGTTGAAAAATTCCCAGTCGTATTAAAAAATAAATTAAGAGTTATCCAATTAAAAATAAGAACCTGTGGCTCTGCTCCACTCTTCATACGTTACTGATACAAATTTACACAATAATTCAATTTTTATTAAATTTAAAATTTTCCTATTTAACCTGTATATTTTGTAACTTTCTTTTTCCAATTAATTAATTTTCTATAAAGATTTTAACATTTACAAAAATCCAATGCATCAAAAATGGCTTTTACCCTATACAGATATGCTCACGGACTATGATCAGATGTAGATCTTCACAAAAAGTCCTTCTCGTACACTAAAGAAGGTAAATAGTGAACATTTCTGACAAGCTTTACGCATTATACCCAGACGTTATACTTTCTAGTCCGTGTTTTGTTCCAGAAGACTCTTGTAGCATCATTAATATTAACTTAGATGAGTGAAGAATTTGTATAGTAAACAAACCTGGAAATTAGCTTGACCCAAAATGGACATAATATCCATATTTTACTTTTTGCTGTATCGTCCCAAAAGCATTAAGGTTATTTGATTTGAAATTGTATACAAGGGTTACTTCTAATTTTCTAATTTTTATGGAATATAGGAAAATTATTTTTTCTACTACCGTGCGTAAAGTACGTAATTTACGCACTCCACGAAGTGTGTAAAGTTGTACTTTTTTCCAAACTCTTTACGCACTAGTTAAAAAAAGTAAAATTTGACAAAATTTGTACATAACAACAAAATATAACGTTTTATTTTATATTAACATTTTTTTGCTATCTCCTTCTAAGACAAATAAATAAATTATTTTTGCTTATATCTATTTAGTGTCCAACAAATTATCAACAGTTTATTTTAATTATAATTTTCTCTAAATGTCATCGATTTAATTAAAAGTACAGTTCATCAAATTTCTAGAGGTGTTCGACGCCCAGACAGAGAACGCGCTACGTGTGACTAAGATAGCTATTGTACAGTCTGCTAAACAAGTTATTTTAAATAGTTTTTAATATTTTTAGGTAATTAAATTTTAAAAGTGTGGAATAGTTTAGGGATTAAATTGGTCTGATTGGACTTTCTTAGAACGTTTTTAAAAGCAGCTAAAGATAGTATGTAGAATTGAAAATAATTATTATGCCATAAAAGGTGTTTTGACTAGTGAAAAAAAGTAACTTTTATATTTCTAATATTAGTGGATTATGTGTACGGTAGTAGAAAAAATATTGTATGCCACTCGTGTGTAAAGTCCCTTTTTTTGATTCATGTGATTGTCGCACGAGCCGTAGGCGAGTGCGACAACATTCACATTCGTCAAAAAAGGGTAACTTTACACACTTGTTGCATAAATAACTATTAGTTAGTTTAATATAGTGACATTAACAATCAAAATCAAACATGATTAAACAAAATATATAAGAATAAAAATGAAACTAAAAGAAAACAAAAAATCCAGAAATAACGTTTCTGTCCTATTTTTAAGACTTTTTCAGTTTCCTTTATTGCCAAATTTGTCACATTTGATTATTGGAATTTATTTCTTTTTAAAATCGAGTATCTGGAAAGTTTTTTAACCAGTCATATTTTAATGACACTAATGTGTTGACAATTAAGTTATTTGGTTTACACTCTGCGTCGTAATCAAATTCAACTAATAATTAATAATAATTAATTATCACTAGTGAAAGATGAAGGGCTAAAAAGATAGCAAGAAAAATAAAAAAATATTCCAATAGTATACTGAAGAATCCAATTGTAAAATTAATGGATCTGATATAACCGATATTTACATATAAGTGTTGTGGAAATTAAAAATATTTGGTAAACATTTTAATTATGTTCATTATTGAGTTTTAATAAGTCTACTTGAACAAAAGCTTTGTATCGTATTAAATAAATTCCCATAAGAAATATGATGTATATACAACCGTAAAGCCAAGCACAGAAAGCAATAAATGTTATAAATAGCACATAATTTAAAGCACCACGAACCATCAATATCTGTCACATTTTAGATGACTGCATTTGATAAGAAAATAGACCTCATAATAACCACGAGATAAAACCAAATAGATCCGATTTATATATCTTATTTACCCCAAGATAACTACCTACGAACATTTCTATGAACAATCAGCTTTTGTTACGTGCAATTTATTTCCTTAATGGCCGAAACTCGTGACAGGACGAGGCACAAAACCGGCATCGCATTGAGATTCCAACAAAAGTCGCGCAAGTAAGGCATTGTTGGGGAATCGGTCGCCAAATGGGCACTGGCCCATTGGTTTATTTGCTCAAAAAACATTCTTACAAAACCCAAATTACCCTACCTCGGAAACGGCTCTATTTATTTATTACTGCTTTGCGCATTTCAGCAAAAAACTATGGCGAAATGATATAGAGAACCAGCTCTGGACGCGACGTCTGATTAAGGGCGAGGTGGAATGGACTAATATTTGATAATGCAGAATGGAAATTCACATTTAAGGTGTGAAAAATGCAGTGTATTATGGAACAGAATGGATACATCGTGAATGGAAGGAAAAAAAGAGGAACATTCCTTCCCCCCTTCTAATTCCTTCTCAGTTATATAAAGTGGTGAATGCAGATAAAATTCTTACTAATATTGTATTAAAATAAGTTCTAAATGTTCCTAAAAAAGTCAAACGATCCTTTCAGTCCAGTCATAAAATATTTTCTAACCCAAATTCAATCTCAAATAATTCGAAAAATTTATATAAATATTCCGTATTTTACATTCGAGTTATTTTAGACGGCTCTCAATCTCCACATAAATCTGCAAAAACAAGTGTCACTTTCTATAAATCCAGAATACTGGAATGCTTTCTCGCGATACAACCGAATAAAATTTTACGAAGTGAAAAATACAACGCGAAACATCTCGACAATATAAAAGATATTTTAAAGTACTACTTTTCTGGCTATTCATTCGTATAGCTACAATGTTCAGTGGGTCATAAAGCGTGGAAAAGTACTCGGCTGGAATTCTACAATTTCGAAAGGCTTTGTTTTATCGCAGACAAACACACACACTTCAGTTTATGTCAACTTTTAGATAATACTAGTCCTTATTTTAATGGACTCGGTGGACCCAAACGAGACAGAAACAAGGCTCTTATTTATATTTTAGCGCGCAAATAGAGTTTGATATTTATTAAGAGGAAAATTTACATTACAAACTGAAAGATCTGAGGGCCAACGATAGTTTAGTGAGTATAAAAATAACGGCTTAAGGGTGCAGTCTAAATGCTACAAAATTCATTAATAATTTTAACAATTGTACTTGTAGATACGAGGTGTTTTGACTTTCTTTCTGGACACCCTGTATATCCTGAAGGAAATCCAGAGTAAGTGTAAAATAAAATATAAATTCTAATAACCCGTATATTGAAATTTCGAAACCACACAAAATTATTAGTTGACATCGGTTGCACAAAATCCATTATAAAGCCGACAATGGGCCATGTTCACATGTGAGATATACTGTTTTATAAATTATATTGTAATAGTTAGTCGCTATACAAGTTATTCTAAATAGTCAGTTCGTTAAAAAAGCCAAAAGTTTTTAAATTAAGCCCAATTGAAATTTAAAATTTGAAATTATACGTCATCGGGAATAGACCAATCATCTTGTGTCGAAGTTTTTTTTGTTATACAAAACCAAGCCAACGAACAAATCAACACACAGAATGTCGAAGTGAACGCACATCTAAGTGACATTAAAATTGACACCACCTAACATCAGTAACATCTAACCTTAGTTTTTTGTTTTGGTTTAATTTTATTATTAATATGAATCAGCTGGATTTATAAAAGTTGAATCAAGTGTTTTACCCATTGTAAACGAAAATATGATTACCGAGATGATTACTGCATTTTTTAACAATACTCAGTTTACAAAAGTCAGAAAGGTAAGACTTTGTTTTAATAATAGGTAGTTACAGTTTATATGGAGCAAGTAAAACATATTTATCTCAGGTTTTATTTTTAGATCTGCCAAGCAAGAATATGGGGATAATTTCTTTTTCCATAAGAGAGAAGGAGACAAATTACACCTAAACATAAAGTACGGCAAAAACCTTCTGATGTGGTTGCGTTGTAATTAACAAAAATGAAATTTTTAGTGCATAATATGCTTAGGATATGCTGCATGTCAAGGTTTGTAATATTTATTATGCTTTTTTGTTTTTATATTACATATAATATAAGGCCCTTTATTCCTATAAATATTTTTTTTCTAATTTTGGCATATAGACATTTTTTGTAATAATTAATAGTAATAATTATGATACCAAAGAATGCTGCAGAGCACCTATGAAATTTTGAGTTAAAAAATATGCCATATTTTTAGGCTATTTTTATACCCTTCAAAAATTTTATGCTCCTCGTTTTTTGCAAAACTTAAAATGCTCTATAGCTTCGAACAAAGTCAGCAAAGCACCTCTATTTTATAAAGTTTTTTCTGTAAAAACAGCAACACCATATATTTATGCACTTGAAATATTATATTTTTAAAAATACATGGTACTTGCTAACCTTCGAAAGAAGCCAGCAGAGCAATTCGGTTTTTTAAAGCTTTTTTCTAAAAACCACACCCCATTTTTAGACTCTTGAAATATTGTAAAACTTTACTAAAAAAATTGCTATTTTTAAATAATACAGGGTGCTTTGTTGGAACAAAGTCAGCAGGACACTTCAGTTTTTTAATTTTTTTTTTATATATATAAAAACAACTACTTATGACACATGTTTAGGCTGTTTTAAAATCCTAAAAATGTGGTAAGTACATTTGTTTTCAGAAAAAAACTTTGAAGTCAGCAAGGAATTGCGAATTTTTTTTTAAATGCCAAATTTCGAATATTTTATAATATTGTAGGAGCCAAAAAACGTGGTGTGGTTTAAAAAAAAACTGGGGTGCTCTGCTGGATTCGTTTGAAGCTAACAAAGCATCCCGTAATTTTTTATTTTATAATACTCAATAGCCTAAAATGAGACATAGCTGTTTAAACAAAAAATTGTATTTTTAAAAATAGCAATTTTTTTCGAAAAGCTCTATATTTCAAAAATGTGAAAATGTGGTGAGATTATTTTTTTTTAAGTTTTGAAAATCCGAGGTTCTTTACTGGATTCGTTCAGAGCTAGTAAAGCTCTGCTCGTCTTGTTACATAAAATAAAGGCATTTTGTAGCTGGTTATATAGTTATTTTGTAACTGCATATCTAACCCTTTTATTTTTTTCAGTTGGTTGTAAATATGTGGCTTCATAGAAGAAGTGAGGAACCATCTGTAACATCTATTCAGTGTTATTGGAAAGGCTCTAATTTATCAAAATGCGTAAATATTGATGTGCACTTGGCTAGATTGTTAAAGAAACCTCTTCATCCACTACAGGAAAATAAATCAGTACTTTTATATTCTTAGGATTTGTATATATATTTTTTATTTGTAAATAAATTGTTTTTTACTTCATTTTTCTCATTTTTTATTAAAAGATTAATAAATAAAATTTTCACAGATTTTTATATTTTTGTTTGTAAACAATAATTGAAGAGTTTTTATTAAAAATCACCAATGTTAATAATAATAATAATTTAAGTCAATATTATTCTTTCTCCTTTTTTAAAGCTACTATCAATAAAGGTATTACTTTAGCTTGACCTATGATCAATTTTTAAATTTTGTGATATATTTGGTTCAACAGAAAAAAAATTATAACCCTTTGACATTGGTTGTTTTTACTTAGATTTTCATAAAAAATAAACGGAACTGCAAACATGTTTTACTATCGTAATAACGAATACCAACATTAAATTTTTTTTTCACATTTATCACTGTTGTCATTTTCATAAAGGATTGATAAGAAGGCACACTTTCTGGTTTTTTGAAAAAGGTAGCAAGAATTGTGATATTTTTAAATTTATCACCAGTGATACCACATGTAGTTACCCGATTTATTGGAATATATAGACTTTGCTACCACATTCAACTGAACTTGGTTGTTTTTAATATTTATCACTGTGACATAGGCGTTTTTGTCAAAATGTTTCATTTTAAACTGCTGTAAATAGGTGCCTTTGTTTTGGTAGTTTTAGTCCCAAAAAAATCTATGCATATACAGGTACTCATTCCTCTTTGATTTGTTCGAAAAGTTAAAATTTTATAAAAAATTACATTGGCTGTTTAAAAACTCATTATAATCCCTGAAATGTGATAATTAGGTAAATTAAATTAAAAAAACAAACAAAAAAAATTTATTAAATTAATATTTACTCTTACAAAATAGGTTCTTGTAAGTTAACAAGCAATTATGCAGATATTACTAAGTAAATGTACTTGCTTAAAATTCACACACGAATGTGGTTTTAACTTGTTAAATTAACTAACCCTTCTTATAACTCTTTCCACATGTATTCTTAGAGATGCTATTCTTTTACTTAATTGTACATCTTCTGGAGAACTTTTTTCATTCTGTGATACAGTAGGTGTGGCTTTACTAAAGTGCATCCCATGTTTTCAAGTAGCTAAATATTCTGAAACCCCTATCTGCCATTATATGGGATCCAGGAACCAGTTTGTTTAAATACCCACATTTTTCTATTATTTCTTTATCACTAGTTCTTCCACAAAATGATGAATAAATTCGGTATCTTCAAAACTTTCAGGAGATTCTGCATTTTCTTCCAGAAGGGTTTTTAGGTTATACACCTAAGAATTTATAGTAGCCTCATTTTCAATTTCCTGAAGGGGACAATTAGCAAAAATTGCTGCTACATCTTGATAATCCGGTGTATTTTTATTAAAAAGTTTACGAGAAACATCGCTAGTAGAAGGTTGATTGTCTTCTTTCCAAATTTCTAGGAACACTAATAAATATTTTTCAGGAGTACACAAATGAACGTACATCACTTCTCGTAAACCTTCTAGCCGGCAACGTTGTGCGCTAGCTCCTATTGGTCTATTCCCGGTGACGTCATAAATTTTAAAAAAATTCATAACTCCGGCAAATGAATAGATAAAAAAAATAAAAAAAATGTAGTTTTATTTTTAACTCTACTATTCATAAAAAAAATTTCAAAATTTTTGAACATGCCCCATTGCAAAATAGTTTTATATAAGCAGTATTTATCACACCCTGTATATAACTGACATAATTATTAAATTTTGATTTGATTTTCACGGTAATCGTTCACAAATAGTTCTTCAGATATAAAATTAGGCTTTTGATTTTAACATTGGAAAACATTATTAGACCTTTTATTTGGAATAAAAGTTCTTTCACTACACATTTATGGGATTCTTGAAGTGATTGACTTTGGTTGAGGTTTTGGAAATTGGTTCTGCGGATTGAATTGGGTTTAAACTCATTAAAAAATGCTTTTAAAACATCTTTTGAAAGTGATGAAGAATAAAATTTTATAAATTTATAACTCTGATTGACTTATTTTATTCTTTCAATAAAAGGATAAAACAACAACTCAAGAAAATGCTGTTCAAGCATCAACCTTCCTATTATACTGTTGTGTTTTAAATAATTTAATGTAATATTAGGTTATTTATAACACTTTCTTTCCCCTTAAGATATATCCAATTAGAATCCATCACTGAACCTAATGTATGGCTCGATTCTTTATAAAAATTATCTCTAAATGAAACTATAGATTATATTCATTTAAATCGATTATTCTCTTCCGATTGTCATGCGTTACAGACCAATTCATGGCTTGATTTAAGTTCTAATTAAAGCTGCTATAAAATTAATTCAAAAACATTGCCCACGGGAAGCAGACTCATAGAAAATTCGCAAGCTTCCCGCAAAAAAGAACTATCTAGGGATTTTACATCGCTCCACTATGCAGAAGTTTACATATGAATGGATTAATTAAAACCGCGTGTTTCCAGTCGAATTAGCTGGATTTTTCCTCGCAGAACGAATATTTCACGGAAAATAAATGAATTTCTTGGCGCTACTCCTCAAGGGCGTTTGTTTTATGCCAGTGGAATGGTGAAATATTTATTATTTAAACCTACAGTATCAAAAAAATATTAAATTTGTTACTTTATTTTGGATTGATTTGTTCTTCTTTATTTTCATAGAAAGATTTTCTTTAGTAATCCACTGATTAAACAATTGTTGTGAAAAACTATTGCAGCAGCTTGTTAAATGCAGTAATTAGAATCAGTGGTATTAACCTTATCTTTAGTCAATAAAAACATAAATGAATGGCAGAGCTGATATTAATCAGAGAAGCATTGGACAAAAATTAATAAAATAATAATAAATATTCTTCATTCATTATAGTTAAAGATTTAAAATAACAAAAAAAGAAGGAAAATGATGAAAAGGCAACGCAGATATACAGGGTGTTATTGAAATACACGTACATATTAAAACTGGGTATTGCGCAGATCCCCACTGAATGTAGAAAAATATTATTTTTTAAAAATACCCCTTATTAAGGGAGTTATTAATTTTTGAAAATTAATTCTAAAACAAACGTACTTCACTGATATGTTGAGGATGACCTATATAAATTAGGTTTATTTACCTATTTTAAACATCAACAGTAATTAATATGCAAGTTTTTGTCAGATGATAAGAAAACTAGTCTTGTAAGAAATAACCATGTTGCCAAGATTTTCGAATTAATTTCTATTTCCGAAGACTGGTTTTTACTACCCTCGTTATTAAAAAACTAGAATATTTGATAAATGATTGTTTTTAAACTATACATTTTTGAAACTGTAGATTATTAAAATTTTAGTTGATTTACGAATCTGGCTAACACGAGCGCGTCATTTCCAAGTTGGTAAAAAGTGTTGTTACGATTACTTTTAAATATTTTTTTACGATGCCACTATTTACCAATATTGAACTAACGGATATAGTGCTGGTTTATGGGGCAGCTGGAGAAAATTCTCGGCAAGCACAAATCCTGTATCACGAACGGTTTCCAAATCGGAGAATTCCGGACTGTCGTACGTTTATTTCAACTGTTCAGCATCTAAGAGACCATGGAAAATTTGAGAGTGTCAATGCAGATCGAGGGAGAACAAGAACACAAAGAACATTGGCGGCCGAAGAAGAAATATTGGAAGCTGTTGAAAACCGGCCTCAATTAAGTTGTAGAAGACTAGGTCTTGAAATTGGAGGGTCCTCATTTGTTGTGTGGCGGACACTTAAAGAACAAGGTTTACATCCTTATCACATCCAAAAAGTCCAGGCCTTATATCCAGGTGATGAAGAAAAGAGAGTGGAGTTTTGTGAATGGATGATTCAAAAATGTGTTGATATTCCTGATTTTCTAAAAATATTATTGTATACTGACAAGGCTTCATTCACTCGTGATGGCGTGTTCAATATGCACAATACGCATATTTGGAGTGATGAAAATCCTCACGCCATTAGGGAAACTGGGCATCAAAGAAAATTTTTAATAAATGTTTGGGCTGGCATAATAGATCAGTATTTAATCGGGCCTTATGTTCTCCCGAACAGATTAAATGGTCCAGGATATCTCCACTTTTTAGAAGATATTTTGCCAGTACTCCTAGAAGAGATACCGTTACAATTAAGGCAACGGATGTGGTACCTACTAGATGGCGCTCCTCCTCACTTTGATTTAAACGTACGGCAGTTTTTGAACATTAGATTTCCTTAAAAGTGGATAGGCAGAAATGGACCTACTAAGTGGCCTCCGAGATCTCCGGACTTAAATCCATGCGATTTCTTTTTGTGGGGTCACATGAAACAACTGGTTTATAATGAACCTATTAATAGTGTTGAACAATTAACCAATAAAGTTAATGCGGTAGCCGAGGAACTACGACAAAATCCAAGACTAATTTCTAATGTTCAAAGTTCGTTGGAAAGACGATTGCAAGTGTGTATAAATAATAATGGACGGCATTTTGAACAATTACTGTAATAAACTTTATTATGAATTAATTGGTTTTGCTACGGCAACAGTGCAATTTCTATGGGTAAGTTCAATTTCGATTTATTTTACTTCTTTAAATATGGAAACTAGTAGGTCGGAAAAGGGGACTCTTCCCCAATATTTAAATTTTAGAATTTGAAGTTAAAATTGGTGCCAATCGTTTTTGGTCATTACATACTATTCCCCATTTTAATATGTACGTGTATTTCAATAACACCCTGTATACATACATACATACACACAAAATAAATATCTGTATTGATAAAAACAGCTTAACACATTTGGAAAGGCACGACCGACGATAGCAGGTTTAGCACGTCAGGATTTGCTGTTTACAGCTTGTCACTTAAGTCGGTCTCGGTCTCGCCATTCCAAATATTACCTTAAAGAAAAACATTATATGAAAAGATTAGACCAAAACAAATACACATATATTTTGTCATGTAGGGTAATTTTTTTTTAATAATAAGTTTTACGTATATTTTTATTTGTTTCTTACATTTAAAATTAAGAAAGGCTGCATCTGCGTGTAGCAGGGAAACTTTGTCATATTATATGATTTATTTCTTCTAGCAAAAGAATTACTAATAGAAATCAATAATAAGGTCAAATCATACTTGCGCTTACCTATTTTATTGACTAACAACTTTATGATCATAGAGGATATGGTTTTATTGGGCTCAGTTAAAACTTACTGGTATATGTTTCTTCCAAAGCATAAAAATATAGGTAGTTAATTTTATAGTTTGACGACATCCAGAATTCGTTACAAAGTAAAAGACATTAAAAATTTGATCGCAAACAAATTTATGCGTCTTTTCTGTACTGTCTAGAAGAATTTATTTGGATACATTGTAATGTATGGCTATTGGCAATTGCTAATAAACAGATATGTATTGTTACAATGTGTTAGATTGATGGTTAATAAAATTGATAGGTAGATGGTGTCCTTAATAATTTAGGTATATTTGTTGAGATGTTTTGCTTACTTTTATTTCCTATGCTATTAAATTAGAATGATTTTTGTAAATAAAATTATTCAGATAACTTTAAAAAAAAAAGCAAAAATAAAGAATCTTCTGTTTTTGTGTAGCCAGAATTTATAATTGTTGCAATAAATTCCACAATGTCTTTGGTCTTTTCGAAAACATATTTTTATACAATATAAAGCAAATGGTGTATTTTTTTGAGACATCCTTTAAGTCTTTTGAAAACTAAATGTTTATTTGCAGATAATATAAGATAAGTAAAGATTATTAAGGCTATTCATAAAAAAGATAAATTGTAACTTTGTTTCAGCAAAAGAATTTCTTACACACAATTTAAAATATTTTTTATAAACAGATAAAAGGTTTTTAGTATGAAAAGACAAAGTACATCTTGACTTTTACATTGAAACAGAAAAAAAATTAATACACATGAGAATTTTTTTATTTTAATATACAAAATTCAGGAAAACAAAAAAAATATCCAATAAATAATTTGTTCAAATTCATTCCATTTAAAATAATTTCGTACGATCCCTTTAAAATTTCAAATATAGGGGTTAAAATTATCACATTATTTATGAAACCGATATCATCCGATCCCTTTGTATCTACTGCCTTGTACCAAGAGCCCTCCAAGGTACGAAACTTATTGTTTTCTCTCCCTTGTGCCTCTCCTTCTGTTTTTCGATTTAATCTGATCGCTGGCTATGAAATTTGATTTTATTTGAAAGGTGAACCCGGTTATTGCCTTTTATGGATGCTCCGGACCGGTCAATCGAAAATAAGAAAAAAATTCTTATCGGATGAAATTTATATGTAAGTAGCACTAATAAAAAGTTTCTCAAGAAAGAGACCAATAAGAAGGCGAACAATATAAGTATTGAGAAATGAAGGAGATAAAATGTATGAGTGGATCTTGTGGGTCTAAATAAGAAATATTATTTGTATTTGTTTGCTAGAAAAAATTATTTTGGAATAAGATTTGCGCGCAATTTTTGTGGAACAGAAACAAAAGTCTGGTCATTCAACTAATTAAAAAAAAAATGGCAACTTTTAACATCATAATGATAAAAATATACAGTGTATTTTGAAATATACAGTCTGTTTTTAAAATGTTATTTGAAAATAATGTATATAATGTTTATTTCAACTTCTATAACTAGATAAAAAGTTTTAATATTACGTATACAATAGAAGGGCATTTATCCTCACAAAATTCTAAAAGTGAAAGATGTAAAAGATACTGTATTTATTCTGGGCCATTTTTGTTTCGTCCAATTAGATTTTTTCCTCTCTTACTCAACAAAAAAATTCTGTTTATTGTAGTTTGTCATACCACTGTGAAATATAAAACGTTATCTATTTTAAACAGAGCTAAAGAGGCAATGACTCTTAATTCATTTTGTTATACAGACATAATTTATCTCAATACCACGATAATTCATTGGTGGCTGTCTTGTATGTATTTGTGTACCTATCCCGGTAACACCCAAATTTACTGCTCTTTAATGGAAATCTGCGGGTGTTAACATTCTGTGAATGTCTAAAGATATAACGTGTAAGTGCCTCTCATTGTACCTAAATAATTTAGCTACGAATATTAGAGCTATATAATTACGGATCTAGCAGCTATTTATAAGTAAAAAAATTTAGATTGTATAGTGTGTTTAAAGAAAGACAATTTTATGTCAAATGCATTGAAATATTTATGATAATTTTCAAATTGTAAGACATTATGATGTGTGAAGACGAATACAGCATCATCAGCTTGGTAGTCCAAAATTGGCTCAATAGTCCAAAATTTAATCGTTACTTAATCATCTTTTTGGAGATTACTAATGCCATAAAAAACCAAAATAATTATAAGATTTTAAAAGTACTAGCAATGATACATGAATTCTCAAGATTTCTAATTTAGTAAGCATTAGTTTATCATCAATTTTGTCGAAAGCTTTGGAGAAATCAATGTATATTACATCTATTTGACTTCTCCTGTCAAGTGCCTCAGATATTAGTTGTGTCTTGCAGAATAAATTGGTTATAGTGGAAATTATTTAACATTGTCATTGGCTAATAGTTGGAAATGTTGTTCTTGTCATTTTTATTTTCCTATCTGTATACAGATAAGTATAGGAATCATGATGATGATGTCTGTGTGTGTGTGTGTTAGATGTATGTGGAAAATGTATATATTTAGTTTATCCTCTAATCATTTATAGAGGTGCTGCAATAGGTTGTACAAAATAACAGGAAAAAGCCTATAATAACTAGATAGGAAAGTCATGTGTTGGACACATCAGATTTTTTTTATAAAAAACGTATTTTCGCCGGAATTTAATTCTAAAACTTTAATTTAAACACCCGGTATATATAGATTAAACACCGACTAGACGTAAAATCTGGTCAGACGGTGGACTGCAATTCAAATTAGGTATTTTTTTCATAGGGAAATACACCTATGGTTAGGTTAGATAGATATTAAGATCTATCTAACCTAACCATAGGTGTATTTCCCTATGAAAAAAATACCTAATTTGAATTATGTATTTTTACTTTCCTATCTGTATACAGATATAAGGAAAGTATAGGAATCATGATTTTTTTCGACCTCTAGTTTTCGACGGATTTTTACGTTTTGAGGTCCCCTGAATCCGTTTTGACTATTTTCGCGATGATGTCTGTATGTGTCTGTATCCACCATAACTCATGAACCGATACAAAGAAAAACACCAAATTTTAAACTTAAGTTTTATTCCAGATTTTTTAAAATTGGACAAATATAGGAGATCTTCCAACAATTTGGAAAATAACTATTTTTTAAAATAAGGTTGAAAATCTCAGTTAAATGTTTTGTTAAAATTTGTACACAATCTCTAATTATAAACGCAGCTATGTGTTATCGGTTCCAGCAGTCATTTTATGTTTTTACTTTTTTAATGCATTTAATACCTCTTCTTCGGAAACACAGGTTATGTTAATTACATTATTGTTTGACTCTTTTTCATTATTTATAGAATTAAGAATGGTGTAATTGGTGTAGAAAAAGACTACGAAACTATTTACTATATTCTGGGGGTGCTAAGTCATATTATTGGGTATTGAAGATGAATTTCCACGTTTTGTATTAACTATTGACCAGAACGATTTGGGATTATGTTTTACGTTTTCCCCTGAGGATCTTAAAAAAATTTCGTAGGCCGTTTGGATCTTTTCTTTAATATCAGACCTGTAAATAGCGAATTTAGCGTAATTTTAATAATTTTTTGTTTGACTTTATATTATTTTCATAGTTTATGTTTAATTTTGTTTTGATAATATTTGCGGTATACCACTGTGGAATATGTAAAGTTTCATATAACAGCTTCACAGTGTCATCTACATTGTTACAATTATTTAGAGAGGAACAATCAATTTCAAATAAACTTTGATACAATCGAGGATAGTTTGCTTTTTTAAACTATAACGACAGGAGGATATTGGAGCTAAATATTTGTATGTTCAAAGTAGCATTATTTAAGATTTACCAAAAAATGCAAGACTCTTGCAGCAAGACCAATACCTAGCTGTACAAGACCAAGACCTAGCTATGCAAGACCAAGACCAAGACCAGCTGAAGGCTTGCAAAACCAAGACCGAGTGTGCAAGACCAAGACCAAGACCAAGTGTGCAAGACCAAGACCAACCCGGTCTTGGTCTTGTTTTGCTCATCACTTGAGCAATCAATCGTACCGTGGACTTCGCGAAAACCGTAATGTTCCCGTGAGAATTTTAACGCCCTATTGTCTTAGTTATCTTGTTAAAAAGGGATATCAGACGATAGCTCTTCATATTTCTTGCGTTTTTACCTGTTTTGCGAATAGGAAAGATATTAGCTATCTTAAGCTTGTCAGGATAGCATTGGAGTTTAAGAATCGCGTTAATTTTGTAATATAGTTGAACTATTGTTTTCCTAGTAATGTTTTTAAGCATAGGGCCTGTAATTTGATTCGGACCCGCTGTAGACTGTCAATCGCCGCTTTTACCTCGCTAGACTTGACCAGCTGATTGGTCGGAACATTTTGACGTGGGAGGAGTCTAATTAGGCATTCCAAACAAATGAATTGCCAGTGGGAAGGTTTGGTATATCTAAGGGTGGCGACATACGGTGTATTCTATCTACTTTACGTAAAATCACGAATAATGGATTATATTTAAATATTTTATGTCGAACACAATACAAATAATATTTAAAAAACCCACCTATACATTTCTTCATAAATTGGCAGGTTTGGCGACTACTACTTCGAATAAAAATAGTGTCCAAGTTGCAAGACTATGTCGCTACCCCCTTAGATATACAAGAATTTCCCACTGGCACCTATTGTTTGACAGGTTGTTGGAATGCCTAATATTCTTGACCACGTCCTCTATAATTTGTTGTTCGTATTATTCTAAACATTGTTTGCTTCTTCTATGTATTGTTTTTTAATGAGGTCTCGTAAAATGTCTGTTTTTTTTTGTTTTTTAATTCTGTCGTCACTTTGTCTGTTTCTTTGCCATCTTTTCCGTATGTTGTTTTTGGTCGTGATTTTGTCTTGTATTCCAGGTGAGATTTTATATGTTTGATAAGTGTAGAGGCATCTCTAGCACTCGTTATTTTGTCAACTTCATTGTATTAATTGTATTAATGTTGTTGGTAATTACAATGTTTTGGTCAAGTAATTCTCATAAAAAAACAAAAAGAAGCTAGAAAACTTCACCTTTATTCATTACAGTCTTCAATTAATTGGCCATACACACTAAGAGAGAGAAAACTGCCAAAGGGAATAGTTCCTGTAGGGCAAACCCTTTCCCCGTCCTCTGAATCATCGTCAGGAAGTTAGGGTTGTTTCTGAACTTAACCCCCTAGCCGTTTGTTGTCTACAGGCCAATTTAAATACAAATTGGCCCCTCTATATAACTCGAGTGGACTTAAGGGTTAGTTAAAAGGCCTATAATCTCACTCTTAACATTATTATTCTTTAATATAATCAGTTTATAATAATCTTCTTCTAATGTAACAATAATGTCTGATCAAACAATGGGATAAAATCGAAATTCAAATTTAAATTTTGCTCCGTTAAATAAACTTACAAAAAAAAAGACGACGAACAGAAGACCAAAAGTTTAAACCACTTTATCGTACGCCTAAATAATCCTCAAAATTTCCATTTAATTTCGGAGACACCGCGGTATTCGTTCGATTTAAAAAATCGCGAATTTCGAGTGTAAAACACTTTTGTTTTTCGGATCTTATTTAAAACTTTAAATCCAATTTATATTCTTTGTCTGTGGAGATTATGGCCTACCTATGTTCGCATTAATATTTATTCGTGGGCTTGGTCTGACGTTCTCGCAAACCGAAACCGTTTTTTGTTTATTCGGCGAATCGAGCTCAATAATTTAGAGGTTATTACATTACGAAAACGCGTCTGTTTTGTTTCGAACCCAACAAATTCCAATTATTGTTCAAATGAAATGTTTATGGAATATAAGGGGTCATAAATCGGACTATGTTGGATCGATATTAACCTTAACAGTTATGTCAACGACAATTGACAGAAAATATAGCGCTAGTTATATAAAGACATTTGAACATATCATATAAAATAATAGTAATGTTGTTTAGATATTAAATTTCATTATAGATAATTCTTATTAATATTTAATAGTATTTTATTGTATTTTAAAAATAAGTTTTGATTCTAAAATAACTTAATTAAGGATAGTAATTACACGAATTGTTTGGAATACTTCGCCTTCTGGTAGTATATATTTAGTTTTTTGAATGTATTTTTGTTTACAAAAATAAGCTTAATAAAATTTTTCTGAAGATAAAACAAAATATTTAACCAAATAATAATAATAATAATAATGTCTTTACCGCAGAGTCATCTAAAGCAACGATATATTCTCTTTATTACCAAAACAATGTCCTTTATCATGACAAACCTTAACTGCAGCCGCGACTTATAATGAAGTGATATTGCATTAATTTAACACCTAAATAAAGGTGTTAGCCGAAACGGTTTACACGCCAAGCACTTAGCCTTTATAAGGATGTTATAATTTACCGGTACACCAAATACCAAGACGGGCAACTTTAAAGGAGTCTCAAGGATCACCATTCCCAAGCTTTTATTATAGTTCTCCACCATAATTTACTAAACTTTGAACATTTTAATTTAATTCTTGACAAGGTTTTCCAACTACATGGAATTTCAAGTAACATTAAACTCCAAATATATTGGGTAGTCGGGATGTCAGGCTGAGTTATAATGCAGAAAGGAGGAATTTAAGGGGTTTAGACTTCAATCCCTGAAGGTTCTGTGTACGCGTGAAATTTAGAGAGGAAACTTCGACTTTCGCTTGAAATTTAGAGGTATTTAAAAGGCACTAGATTCGTCACATAACCGCTACAAGGCGGAATATCTACAGACAGTGACGTAGCCACGAGGGGGAGTATTGACGCTGATCCATAGTTCTCAAAAACCCCTATCATGAAAAATGGCTGGCTCCCCCACTGTCTACAGATAAGCGTCACAAGTTTGTTTGCGTTATTTTACAAAGGTTTTAATTTGTTCAATAAAGTTATTAAACACATTACTAAGTTTAAATATTTATATTAAATACAATAATAATAATAGTAATATGTATATAGAGTAAAATAATAAAACGATGCATCAAGAAAGCACCAAATTATTTAAACCTTTTTATCTACAACTGTCATTATATGAATGTATTATATGCGTATCTAAGGCAACATAAAGCAATCCATATATCACTAGTGAGAATATATTCATATTACACGATTTTTGTCAATTATACCCCACTAGAATTAAAAATCATTAGATCTAGTATGCGTTTGACAAGTTAGTTGACAGCATGTTGACAGTTATTCGTTGTTCCCGATTTTTTTTTGAAATATTAAGCCCGTTTTAAGTGTTTATCAATTAAAAAAATGGAAGACGATGATTACATGGAACTAACACCTCCTGAAATCCGCGAAGCTGCTAGAGTGGCGTCGTAGGAATTATTACCTGAAATATCGAGGAAAAATTATGAGATTGCATACAACAAATTTATGTCGTGGAAACAAACAAAAAATGTATCCTCTTTTTCCGAAGACACTGTGATTATATATTTTATGGAAATTTCTAGTAAATACAAATCGTTTACTTTATGGACAAACTATTCCATGCTAAAAAGCATGTTAAACATTAAGCACAATGTCGACATTGATAAATATCCGAGATTACGTGCTTTGTTGAAAAGACGATCCGAAAATTACGAACCTAAGAAATCTGAAGCTCTGACTGGTGAACAAATTGAGAGGTTTATAAAGGAAGCACCAGATTTTAAATATCTTGGAACAAAGGTAAAAACTCGAATTGAAAATCAAAATTCTTTAACTTAATCTACGCATTTTTTTAAGGTTGCTTTGATTATGGGGGTCATGGGTGCTTGCCGATCCTGTGAATTAAAGAATATGAAAATTGGGGATTTAAGATGTTTTGAGGGATGTTTCTTTTCTTTAAAAAACAATAATCTCAATGATATTACCGGAACTATTAATATTTCAAATTGTAATGTTACTATTAATTACATCAATAAATAATTTTAAACGAGTTCCTGTATAAATTGGCGTTTTATTTCACACGGTTCACACTTGAAAGGTCTTTTAATTGTGAACAATCTTGTCAATTCTATTTATAACAACTTCAAAGAATTTTTTCTAAAAATCCCCTTTTCGTTTTCGGTGAGCCCCCGTATTCAGTTGTAGATAAAGTATAGTATTCAATTCGTATATAATGGACCATACTACATAATATGGTCAACATTATACACTTATTGAATAATATACTATTATTCTACTTAAAAAAGGATATATTAAACTAATTATTTTAAATTTTATATGTACAAATGTGGGTTTTTAGAAGAGTCCAGTACGGACGCCACTGTTGGAAATAAAAAAAAGTTTTCATGCCAAAAAATGCTCTTTAATGCACAAACGCCGTATAATAAATTTCATAAAAATATTTAAAGTGGCATGAAAATGACAATAAAAATTGATGAACTTTAACACCTTGTATCTCAAAAGTTAAAGACGTTTAGGACGTACATTCATATAAAGTTTTTTATCTACAACCACCCCAGTAAATCGCCTATTATGTACCGTTTTGTTTATAAGTAAATACATCATTACAGATACTGTTACGTAATGAAATTCAAAACTATTACGTAATATATATATATTACATAACAAACTACCCATATTAGTCCGTTGCTAGGTGATCGCGATGGTTACGATTAATAAGTTTTGACATTTCAGAAATATAAAATCGCAATTTTGTAGTTACAGCATTATTTTTTTAAATGAATATGATTTCGTCAGATAGCGAAAATGAATTTCAAGAAACTCCACCTGAAATTCTTGAAAAAGCTGCCAATACCACTGAAAAAATACTGCCAACAAAATCAAGAATAAGGTATGAAATAGTATACCAAAAGTTTATGGACTGGCGTATAAAAAACAAGATTAATTCATTTTCTGAAAATGTGCTTTTGGCATATTTTGGGGACCTAATGGAACAATTTAAACCTTCATCAATATGGGCAATATATTCTATGTTAAGGACCGTCATTTCCATAAAAAACAACGTGAATATTGAAACATACCCAAAATTAAAGGCATTCCTAAAAAGGCAATCGGAAGGTTTTAAAAGCAAAAAATCAAAAATTTTTTCTTCTGATGAAATAAGTAAATTTTTAAATGAAGCTCCTGATTCACAATACTTATTAATAAAGGTTTGTATCTAAAGCAATTTTCCTTCAGTTAATTTAGTATTGGCTAGTGATTTTACTTTTCAATATTTTATTTAAGGTGATTCTAATTATTGGAGTTTGTGGCGCATGTAGGAAACAAGAATTAAAAAATTTACAAATCAAGGATATAAGAGATGTTGGTGACATACTGATTATTGAAATACCTGATTCAAAAACTAAGATAAGCAGGTCTTTTCTGATTAACGGAACCTTTTATCAAATATGCAAACAATATATGCAACATCGCCAGCAAGTGCAAAATCTTGATACAAATCAATTTTTCATAAACTATCAAAAAGGAAAATGCACCAAACAAGTGGTCGGTATAAATAAAATTGGAAATGTACCTAAACAAATAGCACAATATTTAAACTTGCCCAATCCCAATTTATACACCGGCCATTGTTTAAGAAGAACTTCTGCCACAATTTTAATTGATGCAGGTGGTGATTTATCCGCATTAAAAAGGCATGGAGGCTGGAAATCCTCAACGACTGCTGAAGGATATGTTGATAATTCATTAAATAATAAAACTTTAACGGCTCATAAAATTATCCAGTCAATTGAAAAAACAGATTTTCCACCTAGCACATCAGAAATAAATGAGAATATTTCTACTTATAATATCCTTCAAACCATAAATAACAGCAATCAAATAGAGTCTAATTCCTCTGCACCATCTACATCATCTCATTCAGTGCCATCTACTTCTTATAAAATACCTTAAAATACTAACGAACCCATAATTATTCAAAATTGCCAAAATTTTACCGTTAATTATTATTCTAAGAATCAATGATATGTTAATGAATTATTGTATTTAATAAATGTTATAGATTATGGAAGCTTTTTTATTATGAATGTATGAATGTGGTTGTAGATAAAGTATAGTACATAACTCGAGTTGTAAGAGCAATTACATGCTCGTAGAATTACTACACTCGCCGCTAACGCGGCTCGTGTGCAACTTTTCTACTCGCATGTAATTAGCTTCTTACTACTCTTGTTATGTAATATACTATTTTCTTAAAATGGTTCCAATTAATCTCCCCCTTAAATACTAGCTTGTATATATTATAAAAAGTACACTTTTGGTAATATACCTTAGAAGAGCAGCAAAACACCTACCTTTGTATTGTCTTCTCAAAGAATAATTTATTCTTTTACCTTCTATAAATTTACAAATAATGCTGCTGATTTGTTCAGCAGCATTACTATCTGTTTCAAATAAAGAACTACACTTTACAGCAGAAATATTATTTTCTTCATCTGGAGTTTCCTAAGTACAAAAATACTTCAATTTATCGCAGCAATACATTTAAAACGTCGCACTTTAGATTCGACGAGTCGCCTCTGGACATAACCATACCTAAACCACAGCTTATACAATACAGCTCCACAACTCCGTGTCGGCGTCTTTGATCTGGCGGTCGAGAACCAAGCCAGACGGAATGGTGCTATCTCTGTTACATTCGAGGGAAAAGTCGGGCCCGGATTAAACAATTTTTTTATTATTGAAAAAATTGAAAACCTTGGCGTAATAAGGTTGGTTACATGCCATATTAAGTAAGTTTTGGGAAATTAAATTTTTAATTTGTTTTAAATCTGTCAAATATAATTAGAAACATTATTTAAATATAAATATTACGAAAAATAGCACATCTTTCGGATTAGAGGTAAAATAATTTGTATGTGGCTAGTAAAATCCTCGTTAACAAATGTTTTGAGCTAAAACAGTCACTTCACGACAAATTGTGGCTTGGATCCTTTTTACACCAAGGGCTTCAATTGTTAAAGAATTGTGTCACGCTCGTGGATGCAAATCAAGTGATACCCCGTATCTCTGGCAAGTGTTACTCTTCGCGCAAAGGGTTTATACCTAGATAAACGAATGCTTCGACTGAGGTCTGGGAACTCTATGGTATTTTAGAATTATAAAGAATTTGTGCTTTTATTTTAACAATATTGGTTATATTTAGATGTATTCTTATTAATTGAAATACAGATTTGTAGAAGTAATACTTTGACAGTTTTTATTAATATAATATATTCAATTTTTATCTGACCATACCGAAGTAGGGAATTTTGAAACTTTATAGTAATGTGAAATTTGAATTACAATATTACACGATATTACATAATTAGTACTTATTTTAGATAGGTACTAAATTTGTACTTGGAGAAAGTAATATCGATTTTTATAAGAAAACTTGAAAAGTAAATTAATTTAGTTCCTATTTCTGATGTAAAACTTAAGTTTTGGTTTAAACCAAGAAAACAAATAAATTATAGTTTGTTCAACAAGGGTGGATATGATAGCAATATCACACAAAGACGAAGTTTGAGCACGACGTCGTATGCGGAGTACTCAATCGTCTGATTGTGATATGAACAATCCACTCGATATGGTCAGTATATTTTTTCTACGACCCACTAACGAAAATCTACAAATTTAAAAAATTATTTTAGGTTATTTAGACAAAATAACTAATTTTAAAATAATTTACGAAGTTGACTAATTTATAAAATAAAATTAACATGAAAAATTAATTAGTCCTCGGCCTAGATTCGATCCCGGGCTTTTCGCGTGGAAGGCAGATGCTCTGTCCTCATCTTCACCGAAACTTTCAGGACATTAGTTTTAATACTCGTAATTAAATTAGTATCATGTAGTTTGATTAAATTTTTTTTTTTTAATGTGGACACAATAAAAACAAAAATGCTATTATTTATCGAGTCTACACAAAAATTTTAATGTATATTTATTATCAATAACTAAAATATATATTGACAATTAGTGTAACAGAATTGTCACTTATTTAAAAAAATTTAAATAATAGGAGTTGGGTGACCAAAATATAAACTGTGATTTGTAGATTTAATTTTGTTAAAGTGTTCTCACTACCTAAAATGTATATGAAATATATTCGTAGTTGAACGCAATAACATACTTTTTCATTTTGTAGTATGTGCATAGATTGGCTAATATCCATGCACAGATTACAAAACGAAAAAGTATGCTATTGCCTTCAATTGAACGAATATATTTCATATCCATTCTAGGTAGTGAGAACACTGCAAAAAAAAAATAAATTCGCCAATCACCGTTCATATTTTGATCAACTGACTGCTATTATTTTTAAAATTTTAAATAAATGACAATTCTGTCAAACTAATTGTCAGTATATTTTTTAGTTATTGAGATTAAACATACAATAAAATAAGTTATTCTTTTGGAAAACGTTAGCATGGATGACTAAAGGGTATTGGGTTAATTAATTCTAAAAGTGTGGTACAAATGTTATTTTTTGTAGCCAATTCTTCAAAATTATTTTGAAATATCTTTTCAATATTGAATATTAGTTCTACAAATTCATCATTTGACAGTTGCAGATTTCCAAATGTATCTGGATTGGCGTTATCATATGCCTTTAAAAAGCAATAAAAAGAAAAATCATCTAATTCAACGTGATCTTTGTTATATTTAAGACAGGTATCGCAGAGGAGTGGATCCGCAAGGCTTTTATTAAAAGGTAACCACACACATACCTGATAAAATTTTTCTGTATCAATTCGTCTTTACAATAATTTAGGGTGTTAATAATTTTATCATAAAATAAAATACAAGGTGTTCCATTTAAAAAACATACATTTTAATTTGCCAGGCAAAAACGTGACACCCTGTATATCCAAAGATATTTTTAAAATATGTAGGTATTTTTCAAATCCATATAACTTTTATTTAAAACTTTCTTGCGTATCTACAACAAAATAATGAACAATAACGCACTAATGGGATACCCTGTATAAATTATATTTTTAACAATGAAAATTTTTTATAATGTGGTACTTATCGGTTTGGGTCCTTGGGAAAACTAAAGAATGTTTTCTTGCAGGTATAACCCTTATTAAAACAGCTTTTGACTGCACAAACAGAATGATGTCTTTTTTTTTCACTCATTCTATTCATAGCTAAAGAGTCACCAAAATAATAACAGTACCTTTAACTCAAACAAAATCAACGAAATTATAGGCTCCACGAAATTATACAATCAACGAAATTATAGGCTCTACGAAATTATACAATCAACGAAATTATACGCACGACTCAACACCTTACCTAAGTACGCTTCTGAACACCAAAACCGTCTTTTCCCTTCGAAGGCGGAGCTTAAGCGATGCGCGACGAAATCGACGCAAACCGTTGCCGCCAAGAGAGTGTTTTAGCTGTATTGTATAAGCTGTGCCTAAACTACCCCTGCCGGAATTAAATTAGAAAACAAAACGTCATGTATACAGAAAAATTTTTTTCGTAGATAATTTATAACAAATAAATTAAAATGTAACATTCTAATCACATTCCTTACATTAATCTAATCCACGTCATTGCAATGAATTAGGATACAGACTCTTAAATCCGATAACCGATCAAACGTATAGCACATTGAAGCTCTCCTTCAGAGAAAGAGATAGCAGACAGCCGAGGAGTTGTAACAGAGACTCTGCTTTGATAAATACAACTACGACGACAAGCCTAATACACTATTATGAGTTATATTAGGCGTGCCATTATCAAAGATCATCTTGGAAGTGAATCTCTCAAGTATCAAAGCAAGAAGCAGTACGCGGCTCACCGGCTCAATGCGAAACAACTCACCTCAATGCTCTATTGCAAAGGACAAAGATAATTTCACGTATGCTCTATCTATAGTGTATTAAAACTTATTACGCCGCGGTTAATTATTGCATGCGATCGCTCCTTTGAGACAATCAAATTTTCTTCGTGATGGTGTATCGACGCGATTGCGATCGTATAACACAAAACTTTCAGTCGCTGATTGCTCTCATAAAAGCTTTAAGGGCGTAAAGCAAGCAGCTTACGTCGCCGGTCGTAGCTCAGTAGAGCAGAGAATGGAAAAGCTAATAGAAACAAAAGGGTTTCGAAGTACACAATGGGACAATTATTCGATGAAGCCAATCTGGTCTTTATAGGATGGAAACTCCCACAAAGTTCCTTGATTATAGATAGGATACATAATCAAAACTGTTAGGAATGGGTTTTCTATTGGAAATTCTCTGTTTATATTGATAATAATTAAGAAATGGTTTATAAAAATTGTCGCTAAATAATATTTTTGTTTTTTTACAATGTAAAACTAGAAAAAAAACGGAAAATTTAAAGACTCATTAGCATAAAACAGAAAAATAAATACTCGAAGCCACAATACACAAAATAATAATGATTTTCCATGATTTGTTTTTATAAATATTTATTATTTTTCTAAATAATGGTTAGAATATTAATCTGTCCTGTAAGTTTTGAGAAAATTGCAAAATAATTCCTTTTCACGTTTATTTTTTTTTTGCTAAACCGGTAAGTGTACCACGAAAATGCCCAAATTGCAATCAAGCTATAGAAGATGCAAAGTGGCAAAAGAGATACAATACAGGAGAGAACATTTTTTTAAAAAATATTGGTACTAGTCAAGGATTAAAATAATTTAAAAGGTAATACGTCACATGATAAAAACAGTTATTCTTTTTTATTTTTAAGAATAAAAACGGATTCTTAAACTAAACAATTATATTGAATGATTTAAATTTGAAAAAACAGACAAATTAAATTCCGAACGCTGATATGGCAGTCAGAGTGTTAAACAATACGGATTTTCATCAAGTAATGGACGAAACAATCAATAAATTATATATATTCAGAAATTTTCAATACTATTATTATTACATTTCAATTAAAACACTCACCATTTGACATTCCAAGTATATTTAGAATATTTTTAATTTTGAAATGAAAAATGAACTTTTTTTAATTTTCTCATAACATTTTGATATACCCTGTAGAATATGTTAACTAATAAAAATAAAAAAATTGTCAACTTATTTTTTAATTATTTTACGATTCAATTTATTTATTTTTTTTATTTTTTCTATATCTTACCTAAATTTGACAAAATTTGATTATAGATTTTCAAAATGATTCAGTATATGTATCTAGAATATTTTTTTTTGTGGAATTTAAGAAACTTTTATTTCGTATAGAACTTTTGGGATATCCTGTATATTAATTATTATTTTAATTATACAATGTAAAAAAACAGTATAGCATATTTTTTTATCTATTTCTTTTTGAATATACTTAATATTTTCTCCTATAAAAAAAATTCATTTTATTTATTATAAATAACATATATTTTCTTATTTTTCCTGTATATAAAATATATTTTATAAAGTCCGAAAAAGAAAATGTCAAAAATATTTGAAATTTTGGGTATGTATGTAGGAAAATATATTTCATCATTCAGAAAGTTCTAACTTAATTTTTTAAGGATTCGACCCCCTCCATTCCTCTCTAGGAATGGCGGTGGTAAAATTTTTGTACAAAAACGTTGCAAATCAAGTTATCCACAAATGTACACTGAGAAAAAATACAACTCCATTGTAATAGTCACATAATAACCATACACGAAATTAAATTTTACTCCGTTTGAGGGGGTGCAATTGGGGACGAAATTAAAAAAAAATCATAGAAACCACAAGTGGCTTTGTACATCTTCCTGCTTGGGATATGTTATGTAGTTTACTATTTTCTTCATCAAGCAGAAAGGTGTACAAAGCCATTTGTGACTTTTATGATTTTTTGTTAAATTTCTCCCTCAAATGCACCCCCTCAGATGGCTCGACAAACTCCAGAATTGTATCAGGGATGAAAAAAAGAGCAAACTACATAAAATATCCCAAGCAGAAAGGTGTACAAAGTCGTTTGTGGCTTATACAATTTTTTTTAAATTTAACCTCCAAATGCACCCCCTCAGACGGCTCCACAAACTCTAGCATGGTATGAGGGATGAAGAAAAGAGCAAAATACATAACATATTCCCAGCAAAAAGGTGTAAAAAGCAATTTGTGGCTTCTATGATTTTTTTTAAGTTTCACCCCCAAATGCACCCCCTCAGATGGCTCGACAAACTCCAGCATGGTATTAGGGATGAAGAAAATTACAAATTACATTACATATCCCAAGCTGAAAGGTGTAAAATGTCATATGTGGCTTCTATGATTTTTTTTAAATTTCACCCCCAATTGCACCCCCTCAAACGAAGCAAAAGTAAATTGCGGGTATGGTTGTTATGTATTGAAACCTCCCCACTTCAAATCTGCAAATGAAAAGCCCCTAAATGTCATTTGAACCAAGTTATATGACTATTACAATGGCGCTGTATTTTTCCAAAAATTAGATTTTTATCCTATCTAACTATTTTTAAATCCAAACTATGTCTATGATTTTAGAAAAAATGTTATAAAAAGTTCGAAATTTTGGATTTTTAAGCTGAAAAAATCATATATTTCAACTGTTTTAGTAAAAAAAATGTAAATTAATTTTTTGAAAGTAATAAATAAATGTATTATTATAATTTATATACGAATTTCAAAATTAGATAGTATATCTTCTAACATATCAAAACGCTTGGCAACATTGTAGAGCTACGTCAAAATATCTACTTAAAAATGAGCAATTTTTAAGATTTTATTATTAAATTTCCCATTTTAACGTGTATAATTCGCAATTTTATATTCATTTTCATAATATTTACATACTTTTATCTAATAATACAAAAAATATTTTGATATTCCTGTCTGTAAAGTAAAACGTATGCCCAACATAGTAGAACGAAAACAATTTGAGCATTCAATACAATTATCGTGTTTGAAAATAATAAAAAAAACTTACCATACATCTGTATCAAAACTCGTTTTTCTTTTTTCTAACACAAACTAGTATTAAATCACGATAATATTATTTAAAATGTTCACAATATCACTTTCATTTCAAAATTCACAACTAGTAGACACCTGTCAAAATAAAATAAACTCTTCATAGCCGGCTTCGTTTTGTTCACGCATGTGTGATGTGTGTATTGGGATCTTAGACAGTATATGTATAGATAGGCGAAACCGCTGCATAAATCTGTACAACGTTGATGTCGCGCTAATAAAATCATTGTTTTTTTTTCTAATGCAGGCTTTCTCGCTCATATTAGAATCTTCAGCAGTGGCGTACGTAAACGGATTGCCTTGAATTATTTTAAATGTGAAAATAGTGACTGCAAGTAGATGAAAAAACACAAAATAATGTTTTAAAAGATAGATACCTACCTAATAAGAATAAAACAAACCAATATACAGGGTGGAACGTATAACTGGAACAAATTCTTTAACTTGATAAATAAAGGTTTGTCGCAAAATTCCTGAAACACGTCAATTTTTATTTTCAATAGGGCATATTACAAATAGATTTATTTATCTTTTAAATTATCTGAGGGGTTGCAGACACCCCTAACTTTTTTTATTTACAGGGTAGGTTGATTAATTTTTTATTTCAAAACTTTTTTAATTACAAATATAAAATTAGATACCGAAAATTATGTTTATTTTATTTGTTAATTTAGTATACAGGGTGAAATATAGATGCCTGGTGGAAATTATGTTTCTTTCATTTGCTAATTTAATATACAAGGTGAAACAAAATTGTAGAGCAATAGTTCCAGGGGTGAAAAATATGGAACACCTAAAAAAATGGAGTTAAGGACGAAATAAGCCCAAGAAAGGTCTTAATGATAGTTTAAATATTTCTATATACTATTAGAGGTAACAAAAGTAGTTGAATTATAATTTTTACTTTCCGGTATCCAATAAAGAACAGCATATTCTTCAACGAGGATATTCTATGCGAGTTAAAGACTATACTTTCTCTACGACTATTATAGACTGTTATACAGGGTGATCTCAAAATCTAAAAATTTTATATAGTGTAGGCAAGAGTTGGGATTTTAGCAAAGAATAATAAATAAAAGATCAAGTAATTAAGTAAGCGTAGTGTTTTATAGAGATTTTTATCTACAATATAAAAATGAATGGCAAAATATGTTGGTAAGCGCATAACTCAACAACATCTGGACCAATTTTACCAATTCTTTTTTTTAAATGATCGTTGAAGTCCAAAGATGGTTTTTACGGCGAGAAAAATTCTAATAATTTCCGGAAAAACCCTAAAAACAGCCCCTTTTCTTTTTCCCATATATCTATCTATATATATAAACATGAATCCCTATTTCCCTTGATCACGGCATCACGCGTGAACGGCTGGACCGATTTCACTAATTCTTTTTTTGTTGTGTTTGTTATTGTCAGGAGAAGGTCCTTATGAAAGAAAAAATTAAGAAAATTGCGCGGAAAATTAGAAAATTTCTTTATATATAAAAATGAATCCCTATTTCCCTTGATCACGGCATCACGCGTGAACAGCTGGAGCGATTTCGCTAATTCTTTTTTTGTTGTGATTGTTATTATCAGGAGAAGGTTGTTATGAAAGAAAAAATTAAGAAAATTTCGCGAAAAATTAGAAAATTTCTATATATATAAATGAATCCCTATTTCCCTTGATCACGGCATCACGCGTAAACGGCTGGACCGATTTCGCTAATTCTTTTTTTGTTGTGTTTGTTATTGTCAGGAAAAGGTTCTTATAAAAGAAAAAATTAAGAAAATTGCGCGGAAAATTAGAAAATTTCTATATATATAAAAATGAATCCCTATTTCCCTTGATCACGGCATCACGCGTGAACGGCTGGAGCGATTTCGCTAATTCTTTTTTTGTTGTGATTGTTATTATCAGGAGAAGGTTGTTATGAAAGAAAAAATTAAGAAAATTTCGCGAAAAATTAGAAAATTTCTATTTATATAAATGAATCCCTATTTCCCTTGATCACGGCATCACGCGTAAACGGCTGGACCGATTTCGCTAATTCTTTTTTTGTTGTGTTTGTTATTGTCAGGAGAAGGTCCTTATGAAAGAAAAAATCAAGAAAATTGCGCGGAAAATTAGAAAATTTCTTTATATATAAAAATGAATCCCTATTTCCGTTAGTCACGGCATCACGCATGAACAGCTGGACCGATTTCGCTAATTCTTTTTTTGTTGTGTTAGTTAACTACATTGTAGGTACTTAAAAAACTATGAAAATTAAAGTTGGTTGACTTTATTATTCCACTAGTTGAATGTTTACTTTCTTCAACTAAAAATGTATTAAGAATCAACTTATTATTACATAGTCATGGAGAAAAGTATATTATTCATGATTCTTCGACACATCCTTACGTTTTGGAATCCTCTGAATCCGTTTTGACCATTTTCGCTTGTCTTATGTTATTTACAATCATTTTCGATTATTTTAATGTTTCTTTATCCTTAAAAAAGTCTGTTGCGTCTTCAGTATCGGTGTTAAACTCTCTGTTAAAGTACGTACGTATCTTAAATATTTCAGTCTCCTTATGCTGTCGCCTGTCTCGATCTCCTGTTCCCAAGTAGTACTTTTAGAGTTCATGAACAATTTTTACTTATTTTTTGCTTAAAATGAGCATGAATCTCTGGGATCTCTTATTGTTTCGTCTGATGTATATGTTTCTTGTTCTTGTTCATCTTCTCCTTCCATTTACTATTCTTCTTCACTTGTGTCCGGATCAGTTAGTAACTCATTTACACTATAATGAATCCATTTTTTCTATTATTTATGTTTGTATGTTTTATCTGGATGATAACATAATTATTAAAAATAATAAAAAATTCATAATCAATGGAATGATAAGTAAAATAATAATTTTGTGTTCGTTTTTACTATTTTATTTTGTGATTACCCGTAAAAAATTAACAATGCCTCTGTATTTAACACCAAATTAAACCCTAGCATTAACCATATAAAAAAAAATCCATTGAAAGCAAACATGCGTGATACATTCATTTCTTTTGTCCGAATCACCATGTACTGTCACAATTTCAATATAAATGTAAGGAACTCAATTTTCTCCAGATCAAATGAAACGTGAAAAAGTAAAAATAATACCCAGCTGTTTGTTTTCCGTACGTCCGGTGGCCGTCCTATTGTCTTTTATAGACGGTACGAATTAGTTCTTTTTTACGTATCACTCACTCATGGGTTCTTCCCGCAAAAACAGACAACCGCTGACTTATCTACAAAGAAAACGTTTCAGCACTTTTTCGTAAAAGGATGTTGAGGTATTAAGTGAGACAGATTGCGTTACAATGGCGATGGGTAATAATAAAAATTATAATATAAACTACAAATCAAACAGGATATAAATATTTTGTAATAAATCATATGCTCAAATACATCCAATAAATTAGCATCTATTTTATCACGATCCCAATTAAACTGAATATATATTATGTACTGCAATTTTATTGAATATTTCGTCTAAAGGGCAAACTCAAAGTGTAATATAATTCTCCACTGGCGTTAGGCAGCGCCACCTTCATAAAAGGAAAATCTCTTTTATGAAACCCAAGTTATTTGAAATTGAATCCTTTGAAAACAAAGATCCCCACTTGGGGAAAGCGGTATTAGTTCAAATCAGACGGATGGAGAAAAGTCCAGATATGGGATTGGGATTTTCTTAAGGATATTTGAAACATTTATTTTCAAGGCGTACACTGGCAAAATTGAGAAAACTCTTATTTGTTTATCAGGTGTATCGCAAAAAGACTTTACTGTTGATTTCAATCAAATATTATTTGAAAAATATTCAATAATTAGATTATTAAAGAGAAATATTGTCCGGTTTATTATCGTATTGATAAAAATGTAAATAATGATTGTTTTATTTTGAGAAAAAGGTAGAATTACTCAATTAATTAATTAATTATCTTTATAATCTTCAATAATCCTTTAATCCTTAAATCAAAAAATGGTGGTAGATGCGTTTTGGCAAAAGACCTTTTCCTTCTTACCATATCTTACTCAATCCCTATATTACTTTCTTCAGCTTTGAAGTATGTTAATATTTTCGAATAGTTCAATTTAATGCCACTACAATCTTTAACTATTATGTTGGGAATTAGGACTAACAGAAAGAATTCCGAATATTTTAATTAGTAGTTTGGCAGATAAATAAATTAAACGTGTAACGCCAATGGTTCTTTCGCTATTAATAATTTTTTACTAACGATTTTCTTAAAATTTTTCTCCCCCAATACTTATGGACTACATCCTAAATTTCCTAATCTATTGGGACTTTTCAGGCACCTGACGACTTTACGCTAAGGTCACCGTTACCTGCAGTGAGTAATCACTACTGTTTGGCTCGAGTCGTACGTCATGTTGGGATTTTATCGGCTTAAGTGAAGACATCGATCACTACTTGTTTCAAAACTTTCAAGAGGTTACTTGATTTGTTGTTTGGATGTCGCCACAGAAACCGTTCTGGTTGTGTGTCCTCTGAAATTCGTTTTAATGAAATTGTTCCATTTTCTAATTTATGAACTATGAATAGTACATAAATAATACACAAATATTACAAATTTAATATAAAAATAGTATGAAACAAAGGAGGATGTATGTTAATTGGATCTATTGTAATTACCTCGTCAAATAATTACAAAGACGAAGTAAATGAGTCAATAAATAAAAATAATGTAAACGGAGTGAAAGCGGGTGTAGTTAAAAAAAACTTTTTTTGAGACAAAATCTTCAAGAATAGAAGAAGTCAAAATACAGAACCAAACATCCAAAAATGCAGTTTCTTTTGATGAATTTGAAGATTCAAGCGAAGATGTAAAACTTGATGATTCTGACAATGATTTAGAATATACATCTGGAGAATTTGAATCGAATGAGAATGATGCTAAACCATGTTTTGAAAAAATGCGTGTTCTGCCCGATTATCAAGTAGAATTAAGGGTACAATGTTTTAATTTGTTTATCGTAGTCTTATAATGAGTGTAAAGTAGGGTGTAACTTATTTTTCTAACGCATAGGACTTAATTTTGTTCATTTGCTCTTAAAACAATAAATTTTTACCTTATTTATAATCAAGAATTGCAAAAAAACATTGTACGGAAACTGATTGAACTATCAATTCTTTACTTAGGAGGAGGAAATGAGAAAAAAATTAAAATCTGACCTCCTGGAGCGATGCATCAAGGTAGTTGGATGGCTAGAGTTATTTACTCTTTAAAAATATGTTTGTTACAATCTCAGTTCAAAATAAGGATAAACAAGCACTTCAAAACGTTTATTTATATATTGCAGTTATATATGTGAAACCAAATCAAGATTTGTGTTTTTTAAAAAAGCTTAAGGTATATGAAACTGTTGACAAGTTGATCTCCAAAACAGCCCATAGTAAGTTTAGTCAACATCTTTGGTACTTGTCAGAAGTAAATTGCCGTTCTATCACTCTTTGATAGTGAAGTTGGTGAACAAACCAAGGAAAATATTGTATTGAACTTACAAAGAAAGAATTTGTATGAATGAATACATTTATTTTTTATATTGTTTATTGTTGCAGGATTTTGTGTCTGTCAGGAGTAAAAATTTATTTTCTTGATTAAAAATTGATGAGAACTTCCTCCAGAGACTTGTTTCTACGTAGGACGAAGATGTTGCCTATTTAAAGGCAAAAAGAAAATTGTTTCCTTAAGGGCTGTAAGACTAATGAAATATTTTCATGGTTTGATCACTGCAAAAGAAGAACATAACCAATTTTTGCTACGCTGTGTGCAAGAACATAGAAATCTGTAACCAGACTTTAGAAAAGAGATCCTTAAAAGAAATTATCCTGCCTGACCTGTAATTTTAACTTCTTTTAATAAATAAGTACCTAATCTTTTCGATTATAATTTTTTATAAAATATACATATATTTCAAAAAATACCAATATATTTGCGATTTGTGCCAAAAATATGTTAATTTAGATCTTAGAGTTAATTTTAATATTTACTTCATTATTTTTAAGATATTTAAGGTATTCCATGTTTGTACCACATTTTTTTAGGTGGGCTTTTTTTAACTTTTTTTGTAAAAATGTTTTAGACAATTACAGATTTGCTTTTACCTTTTGGTATCCAATTAACATAAATTTGGCTTAATTCTTTATATACAAAACAAAATAATATTTCATATTTGCAACTTCTCATCTAATACACTATTTAAAATACAGTAAACATAATAAAAATAAACTGGAAACCTATAAAAATCAACCAGAATTACGTATAAAATACCAAATAAATCTCTACAAAAACATAAACGAGCTGAAAAAAACTCTTTTTTTTTGCAAAAGATAACAATCTCGGACCCTCGATTTTCCTTAAATCCACCATATTAAGTATGATTATAGAAGGTCGTTGCTAGACATTGTACCCAAGTAAAAACAATTTTGTAGGGATAGTCGAGATGGTTACCAGAATTATTCGACCCTTCGACCACTTCAAAAGCTACTTTGTTTCTTTGTAAGGGCGGCCGAGTATCCCGAAACTCAGATCCCGGTAGATATTTCGACAAGGAATGCTTCCAGATTGACAAGGAGTTGTGTAGTAGATGTAAAGGGAACGTGCAAACTGAATTAAATATGAAGAAGTTAGGCCGGTTAAATTAGTTTGCCGGTGTTATTTCAAGTAACTTGACGGCTAAACTAATTTATTTAAATCCGTTGTCAGATTAACAATACAAAAAACAAGATTTAAATTAAGAGAAAATTTGATTGCAGCATTAATTCTCAGCTTCTTCCACTTCCTTTACGTCCAGCTCTTCGAAGATTCTCTTTTTCTCCCACAGAACTTTTACAAATCGTCTGGTATAAGCTGTAGTTCACCAATTTGGAAAGCCTCAATAGTTTTGCTATCGTTTGGTTCCAATTCACTTGAAAAATTATGACTGATAGGAAGTAAGTGCTCTTAACCTCACATTTCCCCTTGTCAGGTCTGTTGAACGTTTGTTCTTTCAGCCATTTTGTTCCTGAGGCCCATGCAAAACTATTTTGTGCTCTCAAATAAGCTACAGCAGCGCAGCATTTCTCTAAAGCGTGACAGAAGCTGTATTTGACTGTCTTCTCTATTTAAGACAAATTATTATCTCGAAATTTTGAGATTATAAACTTGTTTTAGATCTTTTAACCATATTTTTGTCAAACATTGTTAATACTGTAGAGAATGTCATCGTCCTACTCTATTTTTAATCTCCAGATATCTTGTAACAACACTTTACCTTGAACTAGAAATTGCGTAACAAATCCAACTAGATTAAATACAGAGTGGCGCTGGGAAACAGTAACAAAGCCTACACAGAACACACATGATTGAGAATTGAAACATAAACTTGAAACTGACATATTTGGTATATACTCATAGGCTATAAATCAAAAAAAATTTTTAAAAGAACACACTTGTTATCATAAATATGAGAGCTTGTTTCTGTCACGTCAGTCTTCGTCTCGATGAAAGAAGTCACATCAGTAACAGAAACAGCAGAGCTTTTACAAAGAAATCCAACGATTCAAACCACTTCTTTCTAGTTTTACCGATAGTCAAGTTATTTAACAAAAACATTTATTTCTGTTAAAATTCGCCCAAATTTGATCTGAAAATCCTAGTTTTTGGCCTTACAGACAACTTAGCGGTGACTTGTTCGAAGCCATTTTGTAGAACTTTTAAAGAGGAATTTAATGATGAAAACCACTTCGTCCTAGTTGAAACGTTAGTTAAGTTATTTAACAAAAATATTTTTCTCTTAAAATTTTATTATCTTGCTCTATAGACAACCCAGCATAAATTAGTGAAAGCCAGTTTATAGAACTTTTAAAAGGAAATTCAACTATACAAACCACTTTTTCCTGGTTTAAATGCATCTCTATGCAGTAGTTTGTGAGGTTTAGTATTATTAGTTATTGATTCCACAATTGCATTTTTTTACAACAGTCCTGGACGTTATGGAATGGCGTTAAACACGAAAAAGTCTTTTCCTTTGTATCGAAAGAATAGCACTGGGCTACGCCTTTTTCTGAAAATATCGTTCCATCCATAAAATTTGTATGAATGGAGTTCTTCATATCTTTTTGTAGACTGTATAATTCCCTTCTTGTAGATTGTATAATTCCCTTCTTGTAGACTGTATAATTCCCTTCTTGTAGACTGTATAATTTCCTTCTTGTAAACTGCATCATTCTTTTCTTGTAGACTATACAGGGTGTCCTCTAAAATGTGTCCCAAAATTCTCAGGCAGATTCCTTAACCAAAAAATGGAAAAAAAGTTCCTATAGACCTATGTCCTAAAGTGCCCCCTAAGCGAGCAACAGCCTCTCGAAATCATTTTTTTTATTTTGATTTTTTGAATTTTCTTAAAAATGGAAACAAATAAAAGAACCAAATTTTGGCTGTTAAATATGATCAATAATAGTGACCTTTTGACACCTTCAAAAAGAAATTATTTCGTCAGGGTTGTACTTGGGAATTTTTTGAAAATTTTGATTATTCATAACTTTTTTGTGTTTTTGGTAATGACTTATCCATATTTTTTTTTACATTCTACATTGAAAACTACGTCAAAAAGGAATACTTGTTTGATCTCAATTGGAGCAGCCGTTTCCGAGAAAACATCATCCAAAGATATTCGTCCACTTTAGCTTAATTTTCAATTTTCCTAAATTACCTCGGTGAATCTCGTAAATAAAAATAACTTTTTTAGCTCTCTCTAAATAATTGTAGTTCAAATATCGTGGTGGGACTATTTTTATTTAATAATAAGAAACGGTTTAAAAAAATATTTATTCTAAAAAAACAAATCAAAAAAAATTAAAGCAGATGCTCAATGTGGCGACCATTGGTTTCCACACACAAGCGCAACCGTCGCATCATAGACTATCTTACACGAAAAAATACTTCAGGATTATTCCTAAGAACTTCGCAATGATGAAAAACTCGTTCTTCCAATTCTTCAACTGTTTCAACAGGACTGGAATAAACCAATGATTTTAAATAACCCCAAACAAAAAAATCCATTGGATTTAGATCTGGTGAACGAGGTGGCCAGTTAACAGGACAACCTCTGCCAATTACTCTACCCTCAAATCTTTCGTTAAGGTGCTGTCTAGCTTCAAGGCTGTAATGTGGTGGAGCTCCATCATGCATAAACCACATGTTATGTCTGATTTGAATCGGAATATTATCAAGAAGCTCATGTAAGTTATTTTCCAAAAAAAGCCTGTATGCTGCTCCATTTAACCTATTCGGCAAAACAAATGGTCCAATAAGGTAATTATCAATAACTCCAGCCCAGACGTTTATTGAAAATTTATCCTGGTGGTGACGTTCAACAACCGCGTGAGGGTTATCTTCAGCCCATTCATGCATATTTCGAAAATTTATTATACCATCTCTAGTGAAACCAGCTTCATCGGTAAATAGCACTTTATTAAGAAACATTGCATCTTGATTACATCTTCCAAGAAACCATTCAGAAAAGATAACTCGCGGCTCATAATCAGTAGCTTTAAGTGCCTGAACTTTTTGAATGTGGTAAGGGTACAATTGTTGTTCACGCAAAACTTTCCATACCGTGTTACGTCCGATTCCCACTTCTGAAATTAAATGAGAGAATCTGTGTAGTGAATAGTTAAGAAAGAGAATCCATTGATTTGGGAAATCAGATTTTTTCTGCATAACGCAACTCTTTTCGATACGAAAAGTCGTGAAATGTAAGAGAAGCAATAACAAGTAAAAAAACTAGTTTTATACGATAAGGTACGGGGTAGCTAAAATAATAAATAAGTAATTACTTACCATTTGCTATTTTTCTGGTACTTGTCGATGGGGTTTCAGCTACCCTATCCAAAATTGCTTCTTCCAAAGCAGGAGTTCTCACATAATTTTGTTTTCCACTGTTACTAGAGTTTTTCTTAAATGTACCAGTTTCCCGAAGTCTATCGTCAATTCTAGAAAACGTCTTAGCGCATGGAAGATGCCTATTTGGAAAGCGCTCCTGATAAAGTCTGCGAGCTTCATTGGCATTTCCAGAAGCGAGTCCAAAACATAAGTGCATGTCCGTCATTTCGCCGAATGTGTAATCATTATTGTAATTATTGTGAGCCATTTTAAACAAAATAATAACAATACAACGAATCGCACCAGAACACTTTTAGAAATAATGTTTAACTGAAGAAACATTTTTATCAGTGAGCGAAAAAAATTATCCATGAAACACAAAAACGCCAAAAAAATACATATTTTTACTTTTTTATTCTAAACAGCTAAATACAAACCTTATGGTCTTCATAATAAATAAATGGGAACTAAATTTTTAAATTTTATTTAGAGAGCTAAAAATAGTATACAGGGTGATTGATTAGTGTGAGGAAGCTCTGTAGATCTGTTATAATAAAAGTAGGCAGCTTTAAGCTTCACATTTTAAAATTAGTTAAGATGTGACAGGGTGTTTCATAAGGCCGTGCCAAATCAAAGTTATGTTTTTTAAATGGAACACCCTGTATATTTTTATATTTTTAGAATCTGCTCGATAATCTGATTTCAATGATATATCACACTTGTTATCTAATATGAATAGTAAAGGATCTACAGCTACTCAAAAATCACATTTTTTCAAATTCAGGTGCCTGTTGTCGCCAAACAGTTGGAAATCGAGGAAAACGGCTTACAGTCCCTATCCTAACTTTTTAAGGTCTATTCAGTGACATAAAATACATATTATTTGATACAGGGTGATCAAAAATCCAAAATCACATCCGATTTTTGATCACCCTGTATCAATTAATATTTTTTGCCACTGAATAGACCTTCAAAAGTAAGGATAGGGACATGTAAGCCGTGTTCCTCGATTTCCAACTTTTTGGCTACAACAGCCAAAATTGAAAATTAACCTAAACTGCACGAATATCTTTGGATGATGTTTTCTCGGAAACGGCTGCTCCAATCGAGATCAAACAAGTATTCCTTTTTGACGTAGTTTTCAATGTAGAATGTAAAAAAAATATGGATAAGTCATTACCAAAAACACAAAAAAGTTATGAATAATCAAAATTTTCAAAAAATTCCCAAGTACACCCCTGACGAAATAATTTCTTTTTGAAGGTGTCAAAAGGTCACTATTATTGATCATATTTAACAGCCAAAATTTGGTTCTTTTATTTGTTTCCATTTTTAAGAAAATTCAAAAAATCAAAATAAAAAAAATGATTTCGAGAGGCTGTTGCTCGCTTAGGGGGCACTTTAGGACATAGGTCTATAGGAACTTTTTTGCCATTTTTTGGTTAAGGAATATGCCTGAGAATTTTGGGACACATTTTAAAGGACACCCTGTATAATTTCTTTCTTGTTGACTGTATGATTCCCTTTTGTAAACTGTATAATTTCCTTCTTGTAGACTGTATAATTTTCTTTTTGTAAACTGTATCATTCTCTTCTTGTAGAAAGTATAATCTATTTCTTGTAGACTGTATAATTTTCTTTTTGTAGACTGTATAATTCCCTTTATGTAGACTGTATAATTCTCTTCTTGTAGACTGCATAATTCTCTTCTTATAGACCGTATAATTTCCTTCTTGTAGACTGTATAAATGTCTTTTTGTAGACAGTATAATTCTCTTCTTGTAGACTGTATAATTTCTTTCTTATAAACTGTATCATTCTCTTCTTGTAGACTATATAATTTATTTCTTGTAGACTGTATAATTCCTTTCTTGTAGACTGTATAATTTCTTTCTTGTAGACTGTATAATTCCCTTCTTGTAGACTGTATAATTTCCTTATTGTAGACTGTATAATTTCTTTCTTGTAGACTGTATAATTCCCTTTAGGTAGACTGTATAATTCTCTTCTTGTAGACTGCATAATTCTCTTCTTATAGACCGTATAATTTCCTTCTTGTAGACTGTATAAATTTCTTTTTGTAGACAGTATAATTCTCTTCTTGTAGACTGTATAATTTCTTTCTTATAAACTGTATCATTCTCTTCTTGTAGACTATATAATTTCTTTCTTGTAGACTGTATAATTCCTTTCTTGTAGACTGTATAATTTCTTTCTTGTAGACTGTATAATTCCCTTCTTGTAGACTGTATAATTTCCTTCTTGTAGACTGTATAATTTCTTTCTTGTAGACTGTATAATTCCCTTTATGTAGACTGTATAATTCTCTTCTTGTAGACTGCATAATTCTCTTCTTATAGACCGTATAATTTCCTTCTTGTAGACTGTATAAATTTCTTTTTGTAGACAGTATAATTCTCTTCTTGTAGACTGTATAATTTCTTTCTTATAAACTGTATCATTCTCTTCTTGTAGACTATATAATTTCTTTCTTGTAGACTGTATAATTCCTTTCTTGTAGACTGTATAATTTCTTTCTTGTAGACTGTATAATTCCCTTCTTGTAGACTGTATAATTTCCTTCTTGTAGACTGTATAATTTCTTTCTTGTAGACTGTATAATTCCCTTCTTGTAGACTGTATAATTCCCTTCTTGCAGACTGTATAATTACCTTCTTGTAAACAGTATAATGCCATTCTTGATTAGGCTCGAAGGACCCAAAAGCTGTTATATTTCTTAACAGTGATGGCAAAATCAAACGAAAGAATCAAAAGTCAGAAATTTAATTTATTTTCGTTCAGAGAGTAAAAAATAATAATGTCATGTTTATAAATTAATGACAGTTCAAAAAAAATATATAAAATTCTAAGGTGACCAAACGATTGCTTAATTTTTTTTTTTTTTAATAATAACCTTTTAATCGAAAATGGTTGGCTATATTATTATAGGCACCCACACTTGAAATTTTCTGATCTGACAGTTGAATACCCTTAATTATTAGAAATATTTTTCATAATTATTATTTGTATGATTGTATGATTTATAGACAATAAATTTATGATTATTAAAATTAAATCATTTTCCGCAATAGTTTTCCAGACCTAATACGTCAGATTTTCCGGATACCGTCCTAAAATGGTAACACAAAACGTGTAAATTCTCGAACCTTCAATAAGGTCGAAAACGGTAGAAAAATAGTATGAAAATTGAACCGATTTTCCGGCAAATGCAAGGGTTCAGGCCGGGAAAAGATCAGATGCTGCAAAATAATGATATCCCCACCCCGTCTGTCGGTCTAGCACGCACTCCCTCCACCGACGCTTCGTCGCAGAATTACCGAGGACTTCTCTCTATGCCGAATTTTCCCAGTCCGGATTTTCCATTTTCCACTGGTGGAACGGTATTGTCCACGAAAATTAAGCGGCTCGCGTCTATGACAAAAAGTCCGCATGATATGGTTGTTTAATAATAAACATTTTTCTTGAATTATTCTTGGATTTCCTTTTATGATAATATTCTCTTTTCTATAGACCCATTTAGTGTGAAAAACTTTAAAACTTGTGCTGTATTTTTTTAAAACTATTCGTAGTTAGTGTTTTGTTCTGTAAATGTTGAAAAATTTAAACACTATTGTGGAGTGTCTTTTAGGATTATATATACTTCTGGATGATTGTAGGCAAGTCGATTTTTTTTCCCTCAAATTGACGACTAATTAATTTTACATCAAGAAATTTAATTTAATAATAATATTTATAGTAAATACTTAAAAACAAACGATCATAGTACACATTGAAATTGTGATTGATGATTATGATGACTGTTATGCAAAAAATACAGATCCAAACACTTAAAAAATAGGTATCCTGTTCAGAGGTGAAAAGTACTTCAAAACGTATTTAATAAAATTAAAGAAAAATTATTAATTTTGTATATAATTCTTATATTAAATAAATGAGACAGTATAAGATCAGTTTTGCTAACTTTCCAGCATGAAAATACGTTTTGTGGAAAACTATTTAAAGAAGATATAAATAAAATCAAACAAAGACTTTTAAATACTAAAAAAAATGTTTGAATTATTTTAAATTGTTAATTTTATGAATACGAAATTATTGACTACAATTACCTAATAAAAAATAACGGAAATAAAGTAATATTATTGTATACATCTAAAATATAACAATATTTTTCATTTCATTGACTCATTTTTATAATATTTTAATATAAAACAGTAAGAAATATTTATGAAATTTGCATCTAAACAAAATTCTGCATATACTTAGACAATTTGTAACGCTTTAATATTTCTAAATTGTAATCTGTGTCAAATTTTTAATAGTTAGTGTAGATCTTGGTAGATCAAATTTGAAAAAAAATATTTTTAATTTCAAATTTTTAATTCCCTACTAAGCAATTTAAGAGCTTATATTCCTATATCAAAATTCATCAATTATTGAGAGATCTCTGTGATAGAGCGTTGTCAGTCGAATATATTAACACCCTGTGTATAACATTATTATAAATGTGTCCTTCACAACCTTCGTGAGTCATCCAAAACCATTTGGTTTAAAAATATATTTTTTCTTTTTTGGGGTTATATCCTACAGGATAATTTACCCAGATGACACAAACTTTTGTTTTATTCACTTTGGCAAGAGATTAACCAATTTTTACAAAGAAATAAACTGCTTTTATACTACAAGTTCTTTTTACTGAGGCCCTTCCTATGGAGCCTCAGTATTTTTTAAAACTTTTTTCATGTTTCCGATCATTCTGAGTCCGAAAATGCAAAAAAAAATTTTCGTCTGGTCGTCTGTATGTATGATGGCACGATAACTCTAGAACGAAAGTTCTGATTGACTTGCGGTTTTGATTTTCTTGAATAATTACTTCTAACTTAGAACCCTATTGATTTTTAGATATAAACCAAAATTAATTACTTCAATTGCTGATAAAGATTATGGGGCAGTGGAAGATGTCGCAAATGAAGAGGAACAGAATACTCGAAAAGAAAAGCTCCAGAATATCTTAAAAAAAAACGTCAGATAAAATTAATTTAGAAATAATCACAAGAGGGCAACATTTAAATCCGTTATGGCATCAGGCATGACAGTATAGGCTGACTGCATCTAATTTTGGAATGATTTGTAGATTTTTATGATCCAGGACGTAAACCCCAATATAACATCATAAATTAATGACGAGAATTTCTAAAATAAAAATCTTTAGCTTTATTATTTGTTCCAAAATAAAATCTTTGGTTTTCTTCCTAAAATTTTCCTTAAATTCTGGTCTTAAATTTTAATCAACAAAGAAACTTTTACAGTGTCTTTAAATTTGAGAATATACAGTAATTATTAATCCCCATAACCTCCAAAAACCTCAACAAATTTAGACATATTTGACATACATATGTCATTCTTATTAATTCAAACAATTTCAAATGCAATTTTCAATATTTTAAATATCACAACACATAATAACAATAAATTCATATAAAATAAATCACATTATTAGACATATATACTTTTATTTTTGGTAACTAGACTGATTAACAAATATTTTTCAATTTAAAATTATTTCGTTTTTTATATGATGATAAACATATTTGATATTTTGTGCCACAACGTTCGTCCATAATCTTGTAAATCTTAGAACATAATGAATTTCTGAAAAAGAAAAAAATATTATCTATTTTGAAATGTTTTAAACTGAAAATATAGACTTACATACGTGTTTTTATCTAAGAAATCAATTCTATTATTTAAATTACGCAAATAACAAGTTTCATAATAAATGAATCTATGAAAAGAAATGCATTTTTTCTAAAACTTGTTATATTCTTTTTTTTTATTTTAAAAATCATCAACTAACAATTTTAATTGCTGCTAAACAGTTTGTAATATCTTAAAAAAACACAATTATGACCAAGTGCTTGATTAAGAGTAGAGATAATTATAAGAACTTTCGTTTTTTATTAAAATTTTGGATATTCAATCATAAAATATTACTTTATTTCTTTTTTACTGTATTTTTAAGTAGCTGTCATATACCTTCAAAATAACAAATTGGTTTAAACTAATTATTTCAAATTAATAAGTGAAACAATAAAAATATAAAAAAATATTAACGATTAATCAAAATATTAGAAAGAACAACCAATAAGAATATGCCAACAAAAAATTGTAGTTATTTTAAAAGAAGAAAAATAAATAAAGAGTTTTTTTTCTCTTCTTGCTTTAATTTATCTATATTTATTACATATTTACAAATATATAATAAAATTAATAGATATTTAATTAATAATAATTGTATTCTTTTAAAATTAATTGGGTAGACACAAAATATTTGTGTTGTTTTAAAGAAATAATTTTCTAAATTTACAAATATTTTATTTGTTTTTGAATTGTGATTATGTACACTTAAATTAAAGTTATTCAATTTTCATTTAATATTTGTAATTAAGCATCATAAATCTACGTTTTTATTAAATTTAATCTCATTATGATTTATATATTATTTTTTTTAAAAATTTAGTTACTTACCGCTGGATCTCTGTTATAATTACATTTAGTCAGTTCCCAAATTTTGGTCAAGTAATCTGAACCTAAAAAAAAATATAATATTTATAATAACGTACAACATTTCTGATCCAAAAAGATTCAAAATCATCAATAGTAAACGCCAGGGTGTAGAAAATTTTAAGTAAAAAGATTTCCCTCCAAAGAATTGCAACAAAATCACTGATTTGCTATATTTATTTGTTTCAAGAAAACTTTATTCTGATCATTCAGTTCTAATTCTATTCTTACCAACAAAACTACTAAATGGGGAAGATTTAAAATTGAAAACAAAATCAAAATAAATATACGTTTAAAAAAAATATTTCTTTGTGCAATTCAAGAAACGATGGGATAAAACAAGATCCCAGGCATTCTGACTGGTTATTGTCAAATACGAAAGCATCTGCATAGAATTGAACTGTCAGAAACCGTAGTCTGCAGGAGCTGCGAACAAGAAGATGAGACTAAAGAAAATAAACAGAGTTCAGTGCATAAAATTCCTATAAATAAGCTGTTTGAGATAAATCATGCAAGTATACTCTAACACTAAATTTACTTGTCACTTTTTATTATATTACAGTTAGGATGAGTTGAATTTGAAATAAAAAACTTTTCATTTGAGCTAAAAAATTGAGCGTTTTCAATGCGATGACGTAGCACCGCCAGTAAATGTAAAAATAGTAAAAAATAAGAATAAATTAGGTATATACCTTTTTTATTTGCTTCATCAGCACATTTGAGGAAAGATACGACTTCTTTCTGAAGGTTTTTCGGTATATAATATTTTAATTTTTCGTCATCCATAGTAAATTTGCTGTCCATCTAAAATAAAAACGTAAATAACTTATTTCACCTTAAATAGCTATTTATGAAACCAGTTATGAAATGCTTTATTTTATGTAACGAGTGAATATTTGCGGAATGAGCAGAGCGAGATCCTGCAACATAAACAAGTTAAATAGAATATTTTTTCTAATTTTGACTGGATTATTTAAAAAATTGTTTGTTGGTTTTCATGAATACATTCTAGAGGCGTTAATTGGCTTTGACTCTATAAAATTTTGATTTTATAGAGTCAAAATACAGGAATGTAAAATAGTTATGGTCTGGGATAATTTAATCTTCTAGTAATTTATGATTATGTTTTACTGCTTGCAATCTTTCCTCTAGTTAAACAATTTTCAATGTATTCTTCCATTTTCTTGATCTCGAATCCATTTTTAAATTTGTTAATAACTGTAATATTTTTTTACCCAATATTTCTTGTTTTTGGTATACTCTGTTTGCTTCTTCCATTCTATTTTATAATATTTTCTTAGATATATAGAATTTACATAATAAAACTTTTTTTAATAGTTTTTAAAAATGTTTAAATATTAATATTATCACAAGTTGGTTTTTATAAACAAAAAAAGGTTACTTAAATGTCCTTAAATGTCAAAATTAGAAAAAAAATAATATAAATAAATAGAAGCGGATTAAAAAGTATACATACACATCCTGACATTAACCAGAGGCAAGCAAGGTATTTCTAAAAAAAAGAAGACCCATTAATCATAAAACATGATATTTTAGATATCAAAATATATTTTCTAAAGCTATGAATGTTTGTCTTACTTTAATTTCTAATTTTTCAGTGAAATCTCCTTTAATTATGGCATCTATCATTTCTTGATTTGCATCAGTAAGCACAATACAGCTATCATGCCATCTAACAGAATCTTTTGCAAGATTTTCACCGAAATCCTTAAAAAAACATAAAAATTATGACTTACTTATTATATAGAAACAAAAACAATGAAAATTATTTTTAAATCGTCAAATTTTAAAATTTATATATAATAAAAAAATTTAACAAAAGTTTGTTCCGAAAAAGATTCGAACCATCTACATCTGAATTGTATGCCAATTAGGCTATAATTTAAAAATTATAGTCAAATTTCAGTCAGTGACTGAATAAAATTTTACAGTTTTGAATAAATGAGTTTTTACTTTGGGAATTCATAAATAATTTCCATCCTATCTTTTTTAATGTACTAAAATGTCAGCAGAGTAATGAAATAGATATATGAAAGGCGAATATTTCATAGAATTGATACTGATGATCTGTAAACGATTATTTTGAAAATAATCTTAAACTAAGCAAGGCTGATCACCAAAAAATAAAAATTTAAGTTGAAAATTTTGTACCTTTTAAACTAGGAAAGTATCCTTGTAATTATTGTCATGAAATTCCTTAGCCAACCCTGTCTAAAGCAGCTTGGCCCCAAATCTACTAGGAGAAGTCTCTAGACGCTTCCGAAAATTCCATCTCTCTGCCCGTTCTAGCCATTTCTAGAGTGTCAGCGAGCATTAGTCCATGCCACGCTACTTTAGACAGGGTCGGCTTAAGAATTTCATGAAATTATTATATTCTTCATCTGTATCTTACTTTCATAAAAGCAAACTTTTTAATATTGATCCAAATTTTAAAATTATTGTATCAAAATCCTTATCAAATTTTAAACAACTTTTAAAAATCGACGTCAATTTCACATTTTTCCTAATTTTAGAGGAGAAAATTTAAAATTTTGTGCTACGTTTGAATAAGACGACACCTCCCTCTTTCTCTGCATGTACAGAGTGGCCCAAAAGTCTGGAAACGGCCAATTATCTCGTAAATTGCTAGTCCTAATTGTACAAAATTTGGGGTACACCTATATGAAATTTTTTGTAAAATTTAAGCTTTATAAGGAGATGAAAGCCTATTGATTTTATAAAATTAAATAAAAATGGGGAGTTAAGGGGGGTTAAAATATTTAAAAAAACAAACTTACTTTTGCATCAAGTGCGCAGTACACCACTTGCACAGCAAAAGTGGCAACAACGATAAGTCCTAGGATTTTGTTCATTTTTAAATATCTAAAAAACAAACGCATTAATAATTTTATGTAGAAGGTGTAGTGGCTAGAGTTTAGCAGTGGCGACTCGTTACCAACATTTTAGGGGTTCAAAATTACATAAAATAGATCTCAGTACAGATTTAAAAACTTTAGAAAGATAAACCCTCAATATTTTAGTCACAAGCTGCCACTGGATTTTTGACTTTACAATCCATGCCTGCGGAATTAGAATTTCAATAGTTTCGAGTGCTTTTTTTAATTAATATAAGTAATAAAATTTATCCAAATGATACATAGGCACAAAGGTATAGTTCTAATAACAGTGTTGTGCCTAAAGTAGCAATGTAAAACAGTTGCAAAGCCTGTATAGAGCAAATTAATAATAAATTAAACAATTGAGTAAAAACTGCCAATAATAAAAAAAAGGAATAATAAATTAATTAAAAAATTTATATAAAACTTACCTAGATTGTTGGTAACTCACTACAATATGACTTCATTCTATTTCGTTCACTATTTATATGTTTAAAATTCAACAAAAAAAATTTGTTTACCCAAAAACAGGAAACACATATTGCAGGATTTTAATTTATTTATTTTAATTAACCAGTAGTTGGGTAATTAAATAATTTGATATAAATCTTTTACAATAACTTAAAAAAAATATCATTGTATTATGATGAATGAAAAATATTAAGTAATTATCACCGCGTTAACTTAAATTTACTTCATTATGAATGCAAGAGAGATACAAATCTCTTTTATCATTTTATTTCATTGAAACTTAAATAAAATTCTAGAACTGTGGAAGAAAACAGATTTTGAAAACTAGTTGTAATTTGGAGACTAATAAATAGCCTCTCACAGTATCTCAATATTTATTATTCTTATTTCCCAGTCGAAAATTCTGTATTTTTATGCCACAAGAAAGTTAAATTACCTTTCGGCAATCTTGACCATCATCAAAACCAGAATACAAAAATACGTTTTTTACAGGAAAACAATGCTTTTAAGAAAATATTGCAGTACTTACAAATAGTGAAATTTAAGCAATAATTAAAAGGTGTATACTATAATAAAATATTTCATATTATTATTAATAAAGTTATGGAAGATTTTTGATTGCAGAAAGAACGTTAACAAAACATTATTTGTAAGATAGAATATTAGTAAAAAAACATTCTGGAACATTCTTACAGTAGCAAGAAATGAAAAATGCATTCTTCCAATAAATTCCTATTAAACAACTTCTAAGAAAACAAATCTAGGAATTTTTCCAGGTATGGTACATATTTTAAACTCTCCTCCCTTCCTTCTCTATATAAAAAAAAATATGTAGCAAGTGAAATGATTTATTGTCTAAATTTTATACACAGTTAAAACTGAATGAAGCATTGTGTGTTTCTTTGATATTCGGAAGAATTTAATATATAACGAAATTCTGAAAAAAAGAAAACAAATATTAAAACAATGTTCACAAAAATTTATAAACAAAAATATAGATATTTCAGTAATAAATACCAAGGACTCCCACCTCTTCACTATGTGATACAAGGGGAGGCAAGATTAGGTGCTTACAGATTAGGGAATACACTGGGAAATCTTGACATTAGGCCAGGTCACATGAGTATCTCAAGGTTAGTGATAGGAGACGTGCTAGACATGAGATCAGACCACTTAACCAAGAGGTACTCTTTTAATACTCCCTTTGAGGTTTTAATACAGGAAAGAGCGGAGATCACCATAAGGGAGCCCAATGCCCAACGACAGGAACAAACCTGGTATACAGACGGGTCTAAGACTGCGGAAGGCACTGGGGCAGGAGTATTCTCCAACCCCAGGTTGATCCAACAACGTATAGAACCCACTCACCCAAGGATCTGTACAAACTTGTACAAGGTACAAAGGTGATAGAGTGGGTGCTATGAACTAACATGGGGTAAAACACAATAAGCCAATAGGCTTCAGTGTTATTCGGAGACACATAGTCAGACGAGCCCAGGAAAAAAAATAAATACCAAAAAAAAAAACATAAATTGGAATATCAGTTTACTGGTTTTAATATTTCGGACTAATCAATGATGCCTACCCTTAAAAAGTCTCCTTAATCTTATCGCAATGAAATAATTAATAAAAGTAATGTTTATTAAGGTTTTGTACACTTTCTGTCTCTTTTTGATTTTAGAACATCTTTTATTAAAATTTAATAACATTTTTAGCTTTTCCTGATGCCGGCCATTGTATAGGACGAAACTTAGTTTCTTTTTGTCATTTATTTGTATTAATTTTTAATTTTTTTTATGGGGAATATCATTAGAATACGTTGCAATATTTAGGAGGGGGGGAGCTTGGGCAGGGCAACAAAAATTTATAACAATAATTATAGAATCCCTTGAATGAAAAAGATGTCCATGTGTTCAAAAATTAAACTCCTAGATTCCAAAATCGTAACCAATAAATATTTTTTGTTTGTGACATTTGCGCAAAACGAAACTTTTTTCCATTTTCTCTGATTACTAAATTTTTTAATTTATAATGCTAGGAAGTTTAATAATTTTTTCCAGCTACGTCAATGGGTAATATTAATTCAACTCAGACATAGCAATATATCAAATTAAGACAGAGGTAATGGGTTTTATAGCAAGTTCTGGAAGAATTCTTTTAACTACTATATTATTGAGCCTCTCTGTATATTCAAATCCGTTACAGTTACGACATTTACAGCTTTTGATTATTTATATTACTGATAGAACATATAACTGCTATTGATAGACTTTCCATAGCAAATATTCTAAACATATTAAATAAAACTTATTCACAATCACCTGTACAACAATATCCCTGATATTACTTACCTTTGGGTCTGCGAAATAATTGCATTGGGTCATCACCCATATTTTGTCAACGAAGGTCAGTTTGTTACCTAAAAAAAAAACGTCCAATGATAATGAAAAGAACAAAAACTTATATCATAATTTTAAAACTATAATCAGAAATTAGGAACCGACAGTTTTTATAAAAAAAATTATTATTTTCTACAAAAACTTTCCCAAATTGTAATATTTTGTAGGGCATCTCGAAAACAAAAGTAGGTACATTTAGAAAAATAAATCTAATTCGCATATTTAATGGTGTAAGATCTAAAAAGAAAATTAAAGATATTTAAACCTTTAAATAATTTTTTTAAATATGTTTTTTATAATTTTGACCTTTCATAAACATTTAACCAGGTCTACACATTCTGCGACAAATATTTTGGAGTGTAATTAATTTTTAAAACATATATTTTGAAGTTGAGGTGGATTGTGACGTGTTTCAATGAAAACAAGCTTCATTTTGAACTTTACAACTTAAAATATAAGTAAATATATTGAACAAAAGTATGTTCAAACGACTCTCGAATTTGTACAGTTTTTAAAGGGTAAAAGAAAATTAAAATAAATGCATAAGAATCAAAATAAACATGGTTGTTCTAAGACGAAACAAATTTACATTAAACGTCTTTTGTAGAACCATAAAAAAAATTAATACACGTAACTGAGTTGTACCAGCTTTTACTTAATGAATAGTCATATTATTAAAATGAGAAAAACCAAACATGGTACATTTTCACAAATAAAAGTTACAAATTACATGACAGTTATTTCTTCCTCTGCCAGTTGCAACATATTTAGACTGTGAGTACTTATATATAACATTCACAATATAAGATTTAAGTCAAAGTTTATCACCCTTATTAATTAATTTTGCATCAGGCTGTAAATCAGAAGAACCTTCAACGTTTTTTAATAGTTTTCATATTAAAAAAAGGTATGGAACCTTTAGCATTTTTAAAAGTCGTCTTTTTACGAAAACAAACGACGTACTTACTGAAACTTTGATTGGGTCATCTTCAATTAAAAAAAAAAGTAATACCAGATGGACCATTTTTCTCTTGTTTTTGAGATACCCTAATTTAAATTGCTGTGTAACGTGTTATAATTAATACTAAAATTAATTCAACAAATTAAATACTATTAAAAACTTGCCTAAACTTTTGGTCATTGTGTAACAATGTTCGTATTTTTCCAATGTTTTTTCTGTAAACTGTGGTGGCACATACTTATCAAATATCTTTGAATTAATATTAAAATGAATGTCCATCTAAAAAAAATTATTGTGGCTTCTTAAGGTGCACATAGATATAACGCGCCAGGACTGGGCCGTACCTGTGCCAACATCAGGCCAAGATTTGTCAGATTTGTACAACATTTTTGGGACGATGCAGGCCCGGCCCGTTATAATTAAGATTTTAAATTTTTAGTTTATTTTTAAATAGTTTTCATACATACCACGTCAGATACCAACCACAAACATGCAAGGTATTCCTAAAAATAAAAGATTTTATGTTGAAATTTATAGTTAGCGATAATAATTATAAAAAAAACAAGATATCGTATTATAAGAAAAAAAAAAACGTTACAGGATGTTTAAAATAGGCAGACATATACTTATGGCAAATTCTGTTTATAATACACAATACATAATATAATAATATAATACACGAAAATGCATAATTATTAATATACAGAGTGTCGTATAATTTTATTCCACTTTAAAGTGACTGTAAAGTAAATGCGGTCAAACAGTAGGTTAAAAACTAACTTAACAGTTATGCTATTTAAAGCAAAGCGTATTCATTTGAACAAATTTCCTAATTTTGTGGGTCTAATTCATTTATATATTACCTTCATTCTGTTCGCTTTTCCGAAAACTCCTCGTCTAACATTGTCTATCATTTTTTCTGTAACCCCTGATGCAGTATAACATTTGTTTCGAAATTTTAAAATGTCGGGTCTTGTTTTTGCCTTATAATCCTATAAAAACAAAAAAACTATAAACAAGAAACTTAAAATAAACACATACAGGTACTACAATTAGCCATATTCTTTTTTTTGTATACAGTGTGTCTAATTAAGTTGGAATTTGAGTTGAGAAAAAAATTGAATCGGATATCAAAATTAATTAGTCATTTTTTAAAAAAATTAACATATTTATATTAGTGGAATTAATAGAAATTTGTTTAATTTTTCCTAAATGTCACAGATATAATATGTTGAAAACTGTCTCTGATATGGTTTTCAAAACGTTTTCAGATTGGGCTTCGAAATAAACAACTTTTTCTCTTTTTTAGCTAACTGTGTCGCCAATGATTTGCGAAATCACGAAAATGAAAAATTTAATCAATAAATTATACATTTTAACTTATTTTTGAAATACTTACATCAATTCCAAGAGTACAGCATACAAGTTGTAACGAGCACAATAATAGAACTAATTTAATTACACCTTCCATGTTAAAAGTTCTATGTTACTTTTTGTCTGAACTTTAACAAAAAATAGGTAATTAAAAACTTTGAAACTAAATGTACTAATTACAGAAGTTAAAAATTATTTGCTTCCTTTTTGCATGGAGTTTTAATGATTCTTAAGACCTCTAGCTTTTTAAGTAATAGAAATATGGGATAAAACAGGATTTCATTTATCTGAACCGGACGTTTATATTTAATAATTGGTAACAATATTTATCAAAAATAAAATAAATTATTTTCACTTTTAAATATGCATCCGGTATTGCTTAAATTATCTGCAGCAACGGTTTGTATTTTTTATCTCTTTCTAGTAAAATTTGATTAAAGGTATTAAAATAAGTAAGTCAATAGTGTTTCGAATATTCTTTCTATTCTTTTTGCCGTCTTTTCTATTATTTGTTCGTACCTTTTATCATCCTTTACCTAAACAGACTTTTTTATCTTTACTCTAATGTCAAATGTGATATAAGAAGTCAGTATCATTTTTAACAAAATTAATTCCTACATTTCCAAGCATTTTTAGTCAAAATTGGCCAACTCTATCATTCTTCTACCTACCATTTTATTGCAGTTATCTTATCCTATCAACAATTTGGGACTCTCATCGAAATAACAAGACATTTTCTTTAGCTGTCATTATTTCGTTAATATCAACTATTTGTCTTGGTACAATAAGGGTCTTCATTCATTTGTTTTTATCTGAAATATCTAAACTATATATTATTCAGTCATTATCCTGATGGGAGATGAACACATGCGATGGATTATACGTCACAAGCGGGGCGCAGTCCTTATCGTGACGTGTTAATTCCATTCGTCCATTTGTAGCATATTGGCTCTTTTTTACTTTCCTATCTGTATACAGATATAAGGAAAGTATAGGAATCATGATTTTTTTCGACCTCGAGTTTTCGACGGATTTTTACGTTTTGAGGTCCCCTGAATCCGTTTTGACTATTTTCGCGATGATGTCTGTGTGTGTGTGTGTGTGTGTGTGTGTGTGTGTGTGTGTGTGTGTGTGTGTGTGTGTGTGTGTGTGTGTGTGTGTGTGTGTGTGTCTGTGTGTGTGTGTGTGTGTGTGTGTGTGTGTGTGTCTGTAGGTCGCATAACTCATGAACCGATACACAGAAAAACACCAAATTTTAAACTTAAGCTTTTTTTCAGCGTCCAATGAGCTGATTAGATTTTGGGCAGAGTCGGAACATCTGGGGGGGTACTTTATAGGTGGTCATTTTTATATTTTATGGAATATATCTGTTATTTACGTTTGGAGAAGAAAATTCTTCAAATAAAAGTTACTTCTTATATAATTATCTATAATTTTTGTTTTATGCAAAATTTTCCTAAAATGGTCCGTATTCGAGAAATTTGACAAAATGTAAAAAAAAATAATTTTTTATAAAAATTGTTCAAATAAAAGTTGTTTGTAATATAATTCTCTATAATTTTTATCCTATAAATAATTTCTCTAAAATGGACCGTATTCCAGATATTTGAGAAAATGTGTAAATTTCGAATTTTGAAGAAAACTCAAAAACGGATAAAGGAAAAAACATTAAATTTTAAACTTAAGTTTTATTTCGACCTGAGGTGAACTGATTAGATTTTGGACAGAGTCGGAACATTTGGGGGGGTACTTTATTGGTGGTCATTTTTATATTTTATGGAATATATTCGTTATTTACGTTTGGGGAAGAAAATTCTTTAAATAAAAGTTACTTACAATATTATTATCTATAATTTTTGTTCTATGTCAAATTTTCCTAAAATGGTCCGTATTCGAGAAATTTGACAAAATGTAAAAAAAATATTTTTTTATAAAAATTGTTCAAATAAAAGTTGTAATATAATTCTCTATAATTTTTATTCTATAAATAATTTCTCTAAAATGGACCGTATTCGAGATATTTGAGAAAATGTGTAAATTTCGAATTTTGAAGAAAACTCAAAAACGGATAAAGGAAAAAACATTAAATTTTAAACTTAAGTTTTATTTTGACCTGAGGTGAACTGATTAGATTTTGGACAGAGTCGGAACATTTGGGGGGTACTTTATTGGTGGTCATTTTTATATTTTATGGAATATATTCGTTATTTACGTTTGGGGAAGAAAATTCTTTAAATAAAAGTTACTTACAATATTATTATCTATAATTTTTGTTCTATGTCAAATTTTCCTGAAATGGTCCGTATTCGAGAAATTTGACAAAATGTGCAAAATTCTGATTTTTAAGAAAATTGTTAATCTAAAAGTTGTTTGCGATATCGATCTCTATAATTTTTGTTTTTAAATGACTTTTCTAAAATGGACCGTAATGGAAAAATTGGAGGAAAAGTGCTAAATTAAAATTTTTCAGTATTTTCGTTTTCAATGAATATCTATAGAAAAATGTTTCGAGGTAGATGTATGTGGAAAATGTATATATTTAGTTTATCCTCTAAACATTTTTAGAGATGCTGCAATAGGTTAACTAGATAGGAAAGTCATGTGTTGGACACATCAGATTTTTTATATTTTCTATTGTTGATTATACATTGATGCGTAACTATTTTAATATAAAAAACTGCAAAGTGTAATCGATAGTGTGGTGCAACCATTTCCGCCATTACTTTTATTTCAGTATTGAATTATTATTAAAAAATAGTTTTCTACTGACGTCAAACTAAATAAATATACATTTTTTTTATTTTTACAAACAAACCTTCATAAAAATACATAGATAGCAAGACAGCCCAACGTATATATTTATTAATTTTTCAGTATGTATCCATATGATCTTAAAAAGAGCAAAACAACTTTTTCCATGCAACGTAATAACTTTGCGACATATATATACGAATCTTCTAAAAGCTACACGTAACTTTTTAAATCATTCCTGGCATTAAATCGATAAAACACGAGAAATGGGACAGTATTCAGAAAAATGAGTTTTAAAATAGTTTGATTTTCGAGAAATGAATTATATTTATTAAAAAAACTATTTCGGGGGTAAAAATATGGATATTGTTAAAATTCGAAGAAATGGCAGCATAATGGTAAGGTAGAGTAAGTTAGGTATTCAGATTATTAAAGAAAGAACAATACCTTAAGTCATGAGTCACCAAGCGCTTTCGGAAAACTATTTTGTCACTATTTTAGTTCCACTTTTTTAAAAAGTTAGTTTTAGATGTATTGTTCATCTAAAAAGCAATAAACAAAACCAATTTAACTTGTTTTTATTGATTAAAATACAACATATTTAAAGTATATTTTATACTAATTTTATATAATCCAAATTTTAATCCATACAGTTTAAGGATAAACGAAATTCTGAAAAATAAAAAATAAATAAATACATGCATATTTAATTAAATTAAAAAATATTATAGATTAGATTTGCTTTCGTTAGGACTGTGAGTCATGGTTTGCAAGGCAAGTCACTTGCCAAGTTTTTGTGCTAGTGAAAAGGTGATAGAAAGTACGGCAACATTGCAAATAGGGGTGGAACTATGAATGGTAATTGTTCATAGCTTCACCCCCATAAAGACAATTAATTTAGCCACCATAATTATAATTATACACGAAATAAAGGAAAACGAGCAATGTAGTGGGGGTGCACCAATCGAAAAACCAAAGAACATTTAATATTTCAACCCTCTTCAAGTCCCCATTTTAATTTTTTCAGAATTAATACGTTTTATCTTTATATAGAGCTCGATATTTACTAAAAATTTCATGTTAATATCCTTTTTTGTGTTTAATTTACAATTTTTTTTTATTTCAGTTCCCCTTAAGCCCCCATCAAAATCAATATGAATTTTCAATTTTTTTTACCGATTGCAGTAAATATATATTTAGATTGCTCTATAGATTTTGAAATTCTCTTAGTAGGTACTAAAAACTTTTATTTTAATCTTACCGACGTCTTGTTACCATTCAAAGAAGGTGTTTTTTACCGTAAAACCAAATATAAAGAAATATATGTACGATTATAATAACATTATGTTCATACCTCTGGATCAGTGCGATGAAGACAATTGGTTGCATTCCAAGCCAAAACAGTAAAATTCTTCTCACCTAAACAACAATAAAAAATATTATTTTAGTAAAAACACTTTACTCAAGAATTAGTTTTGTAGATTGTTGGTATTACAAGTAAAATATATTTAATTGATATAACTATACATATAATTGTGCTTAAAATATTTGATGGCTGACAACAATAAACAATATTTTACAATAGTGATTTGAAACTTAGAAAAACGCCCAAGAAAATTAGTAAAATGTATTAAATAATACCTAAAAAAAGTTGTATCAAACAATAACAAAAGTATCAATACAACTAAAAATAGAATGTAAGAAGTAAAAATAGGTTAAATAAACATCAACCCGATGGGCAAATCCCTAAGGATATTAGTGAATACAAGAAAGATTTATGACACGCACGTAGATTTACATTTAAGAGAAAAATCATGCACATTAATAGTGCCAAAAGGACCTTCGTCTATATTTTCGTTATTGTTAATCCAATTTGCTTAAAACAAACGACGTTGTGAAAAAAACGTGGTATAGATTAACTACAAAAAGAAAAATCATGCGCAATAACATTGTCAAAAGGACATAAGTATCTATATCTTCATTGCTATTGGTCTGATTTACATGGAACAAACAGTATTATGAAGGACACAAATATAGATTAACGTTGAAGAGAAAAATCAAGTTAATAAAGTGGTAAAGGATAGTACTCTAACTATTATACCGTGCGAAATTATAACAGCCAGGTTGTCCAAGTGGTTAAGGCGTCTGATTTAAGCGTTGATCTCCGAGAAGAGGTGTAGGTTTGAATCCTACACCTGGCAATTATTTTTTTCTTGAAGTAAATAAGCGTATTAGCATTATCAGACTTCAATAAAGTTTAGCATGTACATTTCTTCTATGATCAAAGCAAATGTAAGTTATTCATTCAACAAGTCTTAGAGCTAAAGTCATTATAGACAGAAAGATTTAATAATAATCATATGTTCTAATTGTAGTATAACCAGGGCTTAACAGTCCAACTTAATTGGTATCAATATGTATGCGACACAGTTCCAATCCTGCGACACAAAGTCTATCTTATACATTTCGTATGGTAGGGTTTTCGTCCTGCCGTTATACCACTTGTATTAGGAATTTAATATGTACGTTTCCTATAAATAGTAACATACGAATGAGTGTTGTTATTCAACACAAACCTAAATACATTATACTAATAAAAAATATAAATAATAAAAAGTGGGTAAAACTCTAGTAGCCATACAAAGTGTGATAAAGTACAAGGGTGTATCAGGATTTTGGAAGATCAAAGAAAGGTTTATAAGGATTTATAAAGGATTCATAGGACTTTTGATGGAAGAATAATGTTTAAGGATTTAAAAGAAAGTATGAGGATGTTGCTATATAAAATTTAGATCATTAGTTCTCCTCTCGCATGAACTACTAAGAAAAAACAAATCATAGACAATAACTAAAAAACAAAACAATTGGTCTAACTTTTTCTTTTCTTACCACTTTCTCGGGCTTCATCAATACAACGCATGAACATTTTGGCAAATTTTCCTTTTAGCTTAGGTGGTTCTATATCCAAAAATAAATTTTTATTACCATGAAGACTTGGAACACCGTCGTCACTGGGAATAAACTAAAATACAAAAATATAAACTTTTACAATTTAAAACTATATTTTGAAATATTCTTTATATTTCTTAAAAGATTATAGAATTAAATATATATATATAAATTTTATCAAAACGGGCATACTTACTGCATCAGAATGTAACCAAAGGCATGCATTATATCTCTAAAAATAAATAATATTAGGCACATTTGTATCTGTAACGTGTGGAGGGTGGGCCACCCCCACGGCACTTAGGCCTTCTTAGGCCCATTATGCATAATATTAGGCACATTTAAATATCATAAAAGAATGAAAAATGTTCGGAATAAAATTAGGTAACTTATATCTTTCAAAATGCTGCCATATTTATGATTATAAATGAACAATTTATCTATCTTTACAAAAAATATTTAAATTTAGAGATATTCAGAGGTGATTATTAGTGGATTTTGCTGTTTCTCCATTTTCTAGTTATTTTTATTACAGGACTGAAGGTGATACGACGAATTTTTTAATGAACTAAACAGTTGGAACAGCTTGAGTAGCAATATTTCCACCCTATTAATAAATGTTAACGGAATTTCCTACTTTAACGTTTAAAAAACAATACGAAATGTTTTTTTCTTTAGCGGTCTTTAAAAAACAACATTCTAATAATAATGATGATAGATATTACTTTATAAAATATTTATCTATTGAAAATCAGTCTTATGTTAAATAATTTTCAATTTTTAAATATTTTTGCAAATAAAAATAATATTGCATGTCTCTGTGGAATATTTGGTCTTTCAAAAGGTTTACCATAATGTATATATTCTTTTCGTCGAAATTTCCATTCCTTGTATTGTCTATATCTGTATCAGTTACTCCAGTTAAAATTGAGCATTCATCATGTAGGTGTTTAACTACTTCAGTCAATTTTGGACCATAATCCTAAAACGGTTGCATTACGTATAAGCTTTTATTTTGCAAAACAAACCCTATTGAAAAAAGTTATAGAAACTAGAAATTTAGTATTTTTACCTTGAGAGGCAATGAAGCAAATATTGGTGTAAAAAGTATCACTAAACATAAAAACTTCAGCATCTTCATGTTGGTCTGCTTGAAATTTTTTTTATGAATTATTTAAATACGAGTAGTATATAAAGTATTTATATTGTAATAATTCGTGAGCGATATCTGCTTTACTAATATCAATATATTAAAATAAACTTTTAAAATACTAATTGTAGTTGTAGGCCAAAAATAACAATTTGACCTACTTGCAAATATTTATATAAATTATATTATTATAGTACAAGGCAATTAGGTATACACTAATAAGTCATTGGCCTAAAAAAACAATTTTGCCTATTTTTAAAAATTATATTACAGTATCTTAACATTCTGACTTATTAATGTAGTATTTCTAGTCAATAATTGGCTATAAACAAACAATAAATGATAAGTAGATACCCAAGCACCAATAATCAAAAAATGGGCTTTTATAAACAGTTTCTATATCATAGGTACTATTTAAGTATTGGTGGCACTACTCGAGTAAATTGTACTTAAAATTATACTCGAGTAATTAAAATACTCAGTAATTAGTACTTGTAAGTACTTTTATCCTGATAGGACTTAAAAAATTTCAAATACTTTATATTTGAATGAAAATATTAAGATTTAAATAATTTTATTTTCTGAGGTGCATTAAACGAACCTTCAATAATAAATTCAATGAAAATGGGCATTCTTAGTGATTTTTATAAAAACTTAAGAACCATTTCTATCAAATAAGTCATTAATATTATTTTAAGGTTACTACTAATATTATTAATGTTAGTTTTAGCTTAGTAATGACATCAATTTGGTCACGTGGTATACACGTATTGTTGAAGACCTTTTGACAAAAAAATAAACAATTTTAATGAGTTCGTTTTAGAAATAAATATTCTACAAAGACATTTTCTCATATAAAACATCTCCATAAAACTTTTCCACCTCAGGTTAATCCAATTTTTGACAAAAATTTTGATGTCAAGAATATTTATATTAATATATTATGCATTTAACAAGATGGCTGTCTGGGTAGCTAGCTAAATATGAAAGATAATAAAAATGCAAATGGGAATGGTTTAGTGATCGTCCTAGTAGAACTCTGTGACCATGTAGACGTATGAATTGAATGAATGAGAAGGAGTAGAGCATCAAAATGGTGGCTTATGAAGCTACAGTGCTGCCCTACGATACTACGATACTCAGAAGGTTGGGTAGACTAGAACACACACTAAACTATAAAGAATGTGCTTGAACCACTTGGGGGGAAGGGGAGTAAAACAGAGAGATGTTTTAAAGGGTAAAAAACAAGATTTTTAGGATTTTTAGGAATCTAATCAAATATGATTAGAAGGTGACGTTTATTTTGAAGTTTTGATTGGAAACTGGAAGGAATTAAAACTTTAAAATACACGTATATGTAGATAATATTACCTAATTTATTTTGACAAAAATTTAATTTTTTAACAAAGTTTTGAAAATTATAAGGAATGCTGTATTCATCTTAAAATGTTAGTTTTTGTATTTACTCAAAAAAATATAAGAAACACAGAAACAATTTTCTGTGTCGACCTTTGTTTTGGGTCTAAGCTCTAAGGTTACAACTTTATGAGGAAAAATAAAAAAAAACAATTCAAATAAAAATGATTTTTATTAGTTATTAGTTTTATTAATTAATAAATATTGACTTATCGTAAATTTAACACCCTTATATATATACTAGAAATGATGCTACGTTATTAAAAATATTGTAGCACAAAAACGGCGTAGTAATAAGCTCCTAAAAGATCTCCAGCTGTAGTAAATACATCAAATATCGCGGTTGTAACTAAAGTAAAAATAAATCTAATTCTTGTGAACAATCGATTAGATGAATATAATTTAAGTGAAAAGAAATATTCTTTGAAAAATCTTCATAAATACAACTCGTATAATTATCCACGATTATTATTATTAATATTATTATTATTATTGTATATATGGAATATATATGGAAAATAATAAACTACTGTCTTCTTCTGTCTAAAAAGGCAGCCGATACGATAGCTCTGTCTGCGTAATAACAAACACGATCTGAATAATTGTAATAAAAATTAGTCTAATTATAAATGAATGGATTGCTCTAGTATTTTTTTGCCGTTGGTGTGAAACCAACACATTATTAAAAACACCTTCACACGCTGAAACGGAAAGATGAGTTTTCTGCTATTTTCAAAAAATTTTAATTTGTTTGTAATCGTCCCTGTTTTTTTTTAAATTCTGACTGCACCCGAAGATGGAAAAGTTTTTCGAAACATATGTAGTGCAGTGTTAAACAGTAGAAAATAAAAACGACCAAATAAACCAAGGAAATTTTTACTTTCCTATCTGTATACAGATATAAGGAAAGTATAGGAATCATGATTTTTTTCGACCTCGAGTTTTCGACGGATTTTTACGTTTTGAGGTCCCCTGAATCCGTTTTGACTATTTTCGCGATGATGTCTGTGTGTGTGTGTGTGTGTGTGTGTGTGTGTGTGTGTGTGTGTGTGTGTGTGTGTGTGTGTGTGTGTGTGTGTGTCTGTGTGTGTGTGTGTGTGTGTGTGTGTGTGGGTGTGTGTGTGTGTGTGTGTGTGTGTGTGTGTGTGTGTGTGTGTCTGTATAACGCATAATTCATGAACCGATACACAGAAAAACACCAAATTTTAAACTTAAGCTTTGTTTCAGCGTCCAATGAGCTGATTAGATTTTGGGCAGTGTCGGAACATCTGGGGGGGTACTTTATAGGTGGTCATTTTTATATTTTATGGAATATATCTGTTATTTACGTTTGGAGAAGAAAATTCTTCAAATAAAAGTTACTTCTAATATAGTTATCTATAATTTTTGTTTTATGCAAAATTTTCCTAAAATGGTCCGTATTCGAGAAATTTGACAAAATGTAAAAAACATAATTTTTTATAAAAATTGTTCAAATAAAAGTTGTTTGTAATATAATTCTCTATAATTTTTATTCTATACATAATTTCTCTAAAATGAACCGTATTCGAGATATTTAAGAAAATGTGTAAATTTCGAATTTTGAAGAAAACTCAAAAACGGATAAAGAAAAACACATTAAATTTTAAACTTAAGGTTTATTTCGGCCTGACGTGAAATGATTAGATTTTGGACAAAGTCGGAACATCTGGGGGGGTACTTTATGGGAGGCCGTTTTTATATTTTATGGAATATATCTGTTATTAATGTTTGGAGAAAAAAATTGTTCAAATAAAAGTTACTTCTAATATTATTATCTATAATTTTTGCCTTATGTCAAAATTTCCTGAAATGGTCCGTATTCGAGAAATTTGACAAAATGTGCAAAATTCTGATTTTTATGAAAATTGTTGAATTAAAAGTTGTTTGCGATATCGATTTCTATAATTTTTGTTTATACATGATTTTTCTAAAATGGACCGTAATAGAAAAGTGCTAAAATTAAATTTTTCTGTATTTTCGTTTTCAATGAATATCTATAGAAAAATGTTTCGAGGTATATGTATGTGTAAAATGTATATATCCTCTAAACATTTATAGAGATGCTGCAATAGGTTGTACAAAATAACCGGAAAATGCCTATAATAACTAGATAGGAAAGTCATGTGTTGGACACATCAGATTTTTATTTATATAAAATTAATAAAAACGGCTTACTTGTTTCAATAGAATCATTTATTAATCATTTAAAAATTATGTTTATTTTCCTTATTTTTTTATAATATTATAATAGCTAGTAATTAATTGTTTAGTTAGTTAGGTACTTGTTACTTTCCTATCTGTATACAGATATAAGGAAAGTATAGGAATCATGATTTTTTCGACCTCGAGTTTTCGACGGATTTTTACGTTTTGAGGTCCCCTGAATCCGTTTTGATTATTTTCGCGATGATGTCTGTCTGTGTGTGTGTGTGTGTGTGTGTGTGTGTGTGTGTGTGTGTGTGTGTGTGTGTGTGTGTGTGTGTGTGTGTGTGTGTGTGTGTGTGTGTGTGTGTGTGTGTGTGTGTGTGTGTGTGTGTGTGTGTGTGTGTGTGTGTGTGTGTGTGTGTGTGTGTGTGTGTGTGTGTGTGTGTGTGTGTGTGTGTGTGTGTGTGTGTGTGTGTGTGTGTGTGTGTGTGTGTGTGTGTGTGTGTGTGTGTGTGTGTGTGTGTGTGTGTGTGTGTGTGTGTGTGTGTGTGTGTGTGTGTGTGTGTGTGTGTGTGTGTGTGTGTGTGTGTGTGTGTGTGTGTGTGTGTGTGTGTGTGTGTGTGTGTGTGTGTGTGTGTGTGTGTGTGTGTGTGTGTGTGTGTGTGTGTGTGTGTGTGTGTGTGTGTGTGTGTGTGTGTGTGTGTGTGTGTGTGTGTGTGTGTGTGTGTGTGTGTGTGTGTGTGTGTGTGTGTGTGTGTGTGTGTGTGTGTGTGTGTGTGTGTGTGTGTGTGTGTGTGTGTGTGTGTGTGTGTGTGTGTGTGTGTGTGTGTGTGTGTGTGTGTGTGTGTGTGTGTGTGTGTGTGTGTGTGTGTGTGTGTGTGTGTGTGTGTGTGTGTGTGTGTGTGTGTGTGTGTGTGTGTGTGTGTGTGTGTGTGTGTGTGTGTGTGTGTGTGTGTGTGTGTGTGTGTGTGTGTGTGTGTGTGTGTGTGTGTGTGTGTGTGTGTGTGTGTGTGTGTGTGTGTGTGTGTGTGTGTGTGTGTGTGTGTGTGTGTGTGTGTGTGTGTGTGTGTGTGTGTGTGTGTGTGTGTGTGTGTGTGTGTGTGTGTGTGTGTGTGTGTGTGTGTGTGTGTGTGTGTGTGTGTGTGTGTGTGTGTGTGTGTGTGTGTGTGTGTGTGTGTGTGTGTGTGTGTGTGTGTGTGTGTGTGTGTGTGTGTGTGTGTGTGTGTGTGTGTGTGTGTGTGTGTGTGTGTGTGTGTGTGTGTGTGTGTGTGTGTGTGTGTGTGTGTGTGTGTGTGTGTGTGTGTGTGTGTGTGTGTGTGTGTGTGTGTGTGTGTGTGTGTGTGTGTGTGTGTGTGTGTGTGTGTGTGTGTGTGTGTGTGTGTGTGTGTGTGTGTGTGTGTGTGTGTGTGTGTGTGTGTGTGTGTGTGTGTGTGTGTGTGTGTGTGTGTGTGTGTGTGTGTGTGTGTGTGTGTGTGTGTGTGTGTGTGTGTGTGTGTGTGTGTGTGTGTGTGTGTGTGTGTGTGTGTGTGTGTGTGTGTGTGTGTGTGTGTGTGTGTGTGTGTGTGTGTGTGTGTGTGTGTGTGTGTGTGTGTGTGTGTGTGTGTGTGTGTGTGTGTGTGTGTGTGTGTGTGTGTGTGTGTGTGTGTCTGTGTGTGTGTGTGTGTGTGTGTGTGTGTGTGTGTGTGTGTGTGTGTGTGTGTGTGTCTGTATAACGCATAACTCATGAACCGATACACAGAAAAACACCAAATTTTAAACTTAAGCTTTGTTTCAGCGTCCAATGAGCTGATTAAGATTTTGGGCAGAGTCGGAACATCTAGGGGGGTACTTTATGGGTGGTCATTTTTATATTTTATGGAATATATCTGTTATTTACGTTTGGAGAAGAAAATTCTTCAAATAAAAGTTACTTCTAATATAATTATCTATAATTTTTGTTTTATGCAAAATTTTCCTAAAATGGTCCGTATTCGAGAAATTTGACAAAATGTAAAAAAAATAATTTTTTATAAAAATTGTTTAAATAAAAGTTGTTTGTAATATAATTCTCTATAATTTTTGTCCTATACATAATTTCTCTAAAATGGACCGTATTCGAGATATTTGAGAAAATGTGTAAATTTCGAAATTTGAAGAAAACTCAAAAACGGATAAAGGAAAAAACATTAAATTTTAAACTTAAGGTTTATTTCGGCCTGACGTGAAATGATTAGATTTTGGAAAAAGTCGGAACATCTGGGGGGGTACTTTATGGGAGGCCGTTTTTATATTTTATGGAATATATCTGTTATTTATGTTTGGAGAAGAAAATTGTTTAAATAAAAGTTACTTCTAATATTTTTATCTATAATTTTTGCCTAATGTCAAAATTTCCTGAAATGGTCCGTATTCGAGAAATTTGACAAAATGTGCAAAATTCTGATTTTTATGAAAATTGTTGAACTAAAAGTTGTTTGCGATATCGATTTCTATAATTTTTGTTTATACATGATTTTTCTAAAATGGACCGTAATGGAAAAGTGCTAAATTTAAATTTTTCTGTATTTTCGTTTTCAATGAATATCTATAAAATAATGTTCCGAGGTAGATGTATGTGTAAAATGTATATATTTAGTTTATCCTCTAAACATTTATAGAGATGCTGCAATAGGTTGTACAAAATAACCAAAAAATGCCTATAATAACTAGATAGGAAAGTCATGTGTTGGACACATCAGATTTTTTTTATAAATAAAATACAATATATTTAACGTATATTTTTATTAATTTTATATAATCCAAATTTTATTCCATACTGCTTATGCATAAATGAAATTCTGAAAAAAAAAATATATATTTATTTTATAAAATAATAAATAATATAGATTAGATTTTGCTTTAGTTACGATTGAGAGCCATGGATTGTAAGTCACTTGCCAAGTTTTTGTGCGAGTCAGAAGACTATAGAAAGTACGGCAAATATGCAAATACGGGTAGAGCTACGAATGGTTGTCGTTCACCCCCATAAGGGTCACTGAGTCACTATAATTATAATTATGCCGAGTTTCTATTAAGAATAATGTGCCAAAAATTTATTAATTTTATAAAAATATATTGATTTCTGACAAGTAAACATTATTACTCTTCTACTGTTTATTGTTATGAAAAAACATAACTTTGTGAAACTAGCTTTGATTTCCTTTATATAAGAAATAAAGGAAGACAAGCAACGTTGTGGAAGTGCTCCAATCGAAAAAACAAAAAATTATTTAATGTTTCAACCCTCTTCAACCCCCCATTATATTTTTTTCAGAATTAATACCTTTTATCTTCTTTTAGAACTTGATATTTACTAATAATTTTATGTTTATATTCTTTTGTGTTTTTGATTTACGATTTTTTTATTTCAATACTTCTTTTATCTTCTTTTAGAACTTGATATTTACTAATAATTTTATGTTTATATCCTTTTGTGTTTTTGATTTACAATTTTTTTATTTCAATACTTCTTAACCCTCCATTTTTAATCAAAATCAATATGAATTTTCAATTTTTTCTACCGATTCCAAGAAATATGTATTTAGGTTGCTCTATAGACTTTTAAATTCTCTTAGTAATATAAATTTTATAATAAGCTTACCGACATCTTGTTACCATTCAAAGAAGGTATTTTTTACCGTAAAATTAAATATAAAGAAATATATATACACGAGTATAATAATATTATTTTCATACCTTTGGATCATTGTGATAAATACATTTGGCTGCATTCCAAGCCAAAACAGTAAAATTCTTCTCACCTAAACAACAATAAAAAAATTCATTTAATAATACTCAAAGTCATAGTCACAACAATATATGTGTGGACGTTTCTCTTTTGATAACAACTACTCCTTTGGCTAATACCTCACCAGATATTGAACTACGTCGAAAGAAAATAGCAGGAATAGAAAATATTTTCAACACTCTACCTTTGATTTTGCCCACTAAGGAGAAAGTCATTCTTAGACCAGTTTCGTCCTTATTAGGACTCTTCACCAAGAAATATAAATTCTCGACTCCAGTCTCCAATGGAGTCTGATTGCGATACTAATTTTGATCGAACTCAATTACAGCGGGTTGAGCATGAGTAGATATTCAACGAACGAATATGGTACCGCCATCTATACTTAGTAAACAAAATCAAAGGTCGCTGTAGTACCTAGTTCCGAGACTAGGTGGAATAAAAAGAGAAACGGCCAAACATATATTTGATGTATTTTACATCTCAGTCACATTTGAGTTTGGAATTATTTCCTTTTTTAAGAATAGCACGCCTGGCTTTTATTTCACATAGTCTTTGAACTAGGTACTACATTGACAATGCAAAAAGGATCTACCTCTATATCTTCGTTGTTGTTGGTCCAATTTTCATAGAAAAAACGGCGTTGTGAAGAAGACGTGATATAGATTAACGTAAAACAGAGAAAATCAAGCTCATAAAGTGGTGGGGGACAGTACTTCAACTATCATAACGACTGAAATTGTAACAACCAGGTTGGCCAAGCGATTAAGGCCTCTGATCAATTTTTTTTTTTAGTAAATACCCGTATTAGTATTGTCAAAAGGATCTTAGGCAGTTAGACTTCAAAAAACTTCAACCTATACATGTTTTCTATGATCAAAGTAAATATAAGTTATTTATTCAACAAATCTTAAAGCTAAAGTTATTATAAACATAGAAAAGATTTAATAATAATCATATATTCTAATAAAAAATATTACAAATAAAAAGTGGCTAGAGCTCTAGTAGCGATACAAAAAGTGTGATAATGTACAAATGTGTTTGAGGGTCTATGAAGGGTGTATCAAGATTTTAGAGGATTTATAAAGAAATAATAGGGATTTTTGTGAAAATATGATGTTTAAGGATTTAAAAGAAAGTGTGAGTACATAAAATTTAGGTCATTAGTTTTTTCCTCGCATCAACTACTAAGAAAAACAAACCATGAACGAGAATAACAAAAAATAAAACAAATGGTCTAACTTTTTTGTTACTTACCACTTTCTCGGACTTCGTCAATACAACGCATAAACATTTTAACAAATTTTCCTTTTAGCTTAGGTGGTTCTATATCCAATAAGAAATTTTTATTACCATGAAGATTTGGAACACCGTCGTTACTGGGAATTAACTAAAATATAAAAATATAAACTTTTGCAATTCAAATCTGTATAGGTATTTCAAAAGATGTATTCTTTTTTTTTAATATTTCAGTTATAGAATTTAATGAATGATATTATTTTACTTTTACACCATTTAATTTCATTATAGTTATAAATTTTATCAAAATAGGCATACTTACTGCATCAGAATGTAACCAAAGACAAGCATTATATCTCTAAAAAATAAATAATGATAAGGAAAATAGTTAGGCACAATTAAATATTATAAAAGAATGAAAAATGTTCGAAATAAAATTATTTAACTTATATCTTCCTAAAAATGCTGCCATATTTTTGATTATAAATGGACAATCTAACTTTCTTTACAATTTTTATTTATATTAATAACGTTACAATTTAGAGATATTCAAAAGTGGTTAATCTTGGACTTCGCTGGTTATCATTTTTTTAATTATTTTTATTACAGATCTGAAGGTTATACGACAAATTTCATAATGAACTAAAAAATTGGAACAGCGCACGAAATAATATTTCGCCCTTTTTATTAATATTAACAGAATTTCCTACTTTAGCGTTAACTTTTAAAAAACAGTGGCCTTCAAACAATACTTATAAGGATAATTACCACCCAAGAATTTTTAAACCTAACCATTTATAAGGTAATATAATAATGTAATAAAATAATCAAAAATAAAGACTTAAATATTACGACTAACCCCAGACTTAAACTTTATTCTCACTACCCTTCCTAGACTTAAATACTGGATACGCTACTGCTATGACAAACATTACATAAAATATTTATCTATTGAAAAGCAGTAATAGATTGAACAATTTTCAAATATTTATGCAAATAAAAATAATGTTGAATCCGTCTGTGACATATTTGGTATTTCAAAAGGTTTACCTTAATGTGTTTATTATTTTCGTCAAAATTTCCATTCTTTATATTATCTATTTCTGGATCAGTTGCTCCAGTCAATATTGAGCATTCGACATGCAGGTGTTCAATTACTTCTGCCAATTTTGGACCATAATCCTGAAATGGTTGCATTACATCTAAGCTTTTATTTTGCAAAACAAACCCTATTGAAAAAAGTTATAGAAACTAAAAATTTAAACAAGAGTTTATTAGTATATTTACCTTGGGATTGAATGCCCCAAATATTGGTGTAGAAAGTGTTACAAAACATAAAAACTTCAGCATGTTCATGTAGTATATAAAGCGATATAGGAACAAATGTAAAAATAAATAATTCTTTAGCAATTTCTGTTTCTTTAATACCGATCTATTAAAACTTAAAAAACAAAGTAGATATGTCTTTATTATAATTATATACTAATGAGCTAAAATGTATTTGGCATACTTGCAATTATTTATATAAAATATATTTATAGTACAGGGCAATTCAGATTCCTAAATTTTTTTCAATTATAGATGCAGTGCTTTTATTTGAAAAGGGTTCTAATTTTATCAGATGAAACTGGAAGGTTTGGACAGGGAACTGAGAAAACAATTTGAACAACAATACAATTATTATGGAAGGAAAAAACGACATTCTCAAAAATATGTATCTTAGCATTAGCAATATTAATTATAAATTAAAACAATGCACTCATACAAATATTATATAGAACCGACCAGAGTGTCACTTGACAAAAATGGGAAAATTTCTAAATCAAAAATAGATTATTTTCTAACAAATTGTAGTTACGATTACAAAGAAATAGTACAAAACTTTTATTTAGGTAATCACTATGGGCTTACTATAACGCTAAATCACTCTACGCATTCTCAAAAAGAAAATAACATGAAAATTGTTTCATTTAGAAATACTTCGTATACAAATTTATGTAGTCTATCCTTGAAAATGTCACAGGAAGATTTCTTACTTGTTTTTGAAGCTCCATTTTTAAATGCCCTGAAGGGCATTTAAAAACAACCCTAAATGTTTTAATGTCTCCATTTAATTTCTTCCAATAGTTAATATAACCAACAAATTTATATTTTTTACTTCTTTCATAAAGTTTCTTAATATTATGTAATATTTTATCACATGCACAGGAACCAAATATTTGTAAAATTTCTAAATTTGGTTTTTTCCTGTCCAGTTTTCAATTGGAGTAACTTATGTGGCTTCTGAAGGGCTTCTATTAGATAAGTATGCTGCTCCATAACTCGTTTTCTACTTAATTATCAAAAATAATTGATGTGGCTTTGTCAAAATTCTCCAGCATTATCACAAAATAATTTTAATACTTCTATATTCTATATTTGTGTGTGGTCGCCTTTAATGTGTATCATTTCTAATGGTACTTGTACATACGCTTTTAGAGGACATTTTCTTTTCTTTCATGACATTCTAAGGTATTCCATGACCTGAAATGTCATAATTAGTCGACCGTTTGGAAAATATTTTTTTTTTTCGGAAAGTAGATCTCGTCTTCAAAAATTGAAAGTCCAACTTCTCTTAAACAAATAATGATTGAGAGTGAAAGCAGGTAGAAATACGACCAAATCGGAGGCGTGCTTATTATTTTTGAGAGGGTACAATTATTTAAAATATTCATACAATTTCTTTTATTTATTTCATGAAAACTTTGCAATATCGTAATTTATCTAATCGTTGTAGTCATTAGTGGGGCTTTATGAAAACGGAGTAATAATTGTGGTAATTATAGTAGGAACCAAATAAATTAAGAATATTAATAAAAATCACAATAAATATTGCAACAGGAATTAAAAATACAAATTTATATAATAATTTCTAAATGGTAATAGTGAATGGTAAAAATAAAAATTATACCTAAATATATAGACTTCTTTTTGTGTACAAATTTTCTTTTAATCTTCAACCTCAGATTCGTCACTGCTGCTACCGCTATCATCAAAGTTAATTATGATTGGTTCAATATTGTGTTCAATACGGTTGTCTACGTCCCACATTTTTTGCTCTTCTTTTAAAACATGCTGAATGCATTTCTTCCAGTCTTCTGCAGAAACATTTTGAATGGCTTCTTGTAGGTAACGTTGCACGTCCACTAATTTAAATGTTCTGTTTTCTCGTGCCACATATCCTTTTACTTGCGCCCAGATTAATTCTATTGGGTTTAATTCGCAGTGGTACGGTGGTAACCTTAATACTGTAATTCCACGACTTAACGCCATTTCATCCACTGCGAATTTTTTATATTTGTCTCTGTGTAATTTTGTTAACTGAAGTAGTTCTGCCTTTAAACTATCTTTTTTATATTGGATGTTTTTATTAATTAACCATTCTTGAATTGCTCGTTTTTTTCCATGATTGTTTCGGTAATGATTCTAAATACCGACTATGATATGGGGCATTGTCCATGACGACGACAGACCCAGGTTCCACAAGTTGAATGATGCCTTCAAACCATTTTTCAAACACCTCCTCATCTCTTCATGATAGTCGCCTGTTTTCTTGGATTTAAATATTAATTCACCATTTGGTAAAAATCCACTGTCGCTTCCTATATGCGTAACTATCAGACGACTACCTTTTCCAGACGGCTGTTTTAACCCAGTTGACAAGCCTTCAATAAAGGCTTGTCGTGCACTTGTTGCATGGCCATTCTGCCATGCTTTTTTGACCGTATGTCCTTGGTTAACCCACATCTCATCCATGTAGTAAATTTTTTTTTTGATATTCCGAAATTCCTCAATTTTTCGGAGATAATTTCTTCTCCATACTATTATTTCCTGACGTTCAATGAGAATGCTTTACATGTCGACTTTTCCGTACGTAAATTTCATTTCGTGTAAAATTTTCCTCAAAGTTTCTTTACTCATTTGTGGGACCAATTCATGATCGCTAACTGCCTCCAGAACTTTTTGCAAAGTGGGCAGCTCATTTCTGAAAAAGAAACTGTGAATAGTTGTGCGTATACTGTTTTTGGCTTCTTCATCAACTGTGATTTTTTTTCTTCCGCTACTAGTTTTTGGCGTTTGTACTTCCCCATGAATTTTGTTTTCTCTTAGTATTTTGTAAACTGATGATTTTGGTACCCCCGTATAATCAGAGCACATATCAACTAATTTATCTTTTGTAATTGTGGAAGTTAATGATGTTGGAACGCCCGGTTGGTTATTCGGAGGTACATCCGTAGAATTACAGCACATATGCACTAAGTTATCTTTTGGTCGCTGATGATCTCTTTCAAGACAGTGAAATACTCGAAGTACAATTTGTTTTTCACTTAGCGACCGAGACTTCGACCGTTTTACCTTTTTCGACGTTGAAGGCCCTTCAATGTCTTCCATTTTTTGCATAGTTTTAGAACGGTGTAGAAATATTATTATTTAATGTTTAAACACTTATTAGCACTAATATTTTCACCAATTGTTCTTACAACACGTCGATTACTTACTAACTTAACTGTAAAACTTACAATTCACACCGTATAATTCAAAACCCGATGTTACGCTCGTGGTTAGAAATACACTACTGAGAACGTTATCGACGAGATGGATTTTACGCGTAACAGACAAAGACACAAATATCGCTCCGTACACCGATGGCATTAGTTGTAACAAATACTGAACAATACATAAAATAATTAATTTTAAATGATCAAGAAATGTATAAGTATTACTCATTACTGATTTTTGTTATAATTAATATCTTTTATTAGTACTATGATTGTATATTATCTATAATTTGCCACAACTTACAACTCTACTACTTACTCTATTTTGATTCTGCTAAAAACTAGTAAGGTAAAATTGAGATATGACAACACGGTTCACTCTCAATCATTATTTGTTTGAGATAGAGGAAAAATCGCACAAACTTTTAGAGGGCATTTTCTTTCTTTTCATGACATTCTAAGAGATTCCACAATCTCAAAAATCACAATTCCTGAGTTATCCGGGAAAAAAATACAATATTTGACATCATATAAAATACATATAAATGTTACATTCCATAATTCCATAAAATAAACTACAAAAGTCAGAATTATTTTGATCTACTCGTATATCAAGTTTTTAGTCGTCATTTTAAGACCGATAAAGGTGACCATACACTAAAATTTAAATAAGTAATTAAATAAAATAATGCCTAATTCTATTATTAGATATAAACAAATATTGGAGGAGATTGTTACAGGAAATTCTGAATAAATAAATTTAATTAGATTATAACTGTGGAACGTAAAAAAAGTATGCGTTATCAGTTAACGAGAAAAATTTGTCAGCAATGTTTATAATTGCCTAAAAATGGAAAATCCTTCGTTTTCAGTTGGCGACACTGTTAAAAAGACAAGTAATATGATGGGTGTAAGCAAATCAACGATATATAGAGAGTTATAAGTGAATTAAAAAGTGGAATTTACTCAACAAATTGAAAGCGAAATAAGAAGAAAAGTGTCCTAATTTTATTTTAAAAAGAGATAGCAGGTTTTGGATGCAATCAATAGTAATCCATATATTTCTAAAATGGAAAAGAGAAAACTGCGGGAAACTCTGAAAGATTTGAAGCTGAAGTGAGACAAACAAACTTTTTCTCTTTACCGTTAATCTATACCGCGTTCTCTACATAATGCCGTTTTCATCGTTTAAATCTGACCAATAATAACCGAGATACAAGCTTAGATCCTTTTGGCATTGCTACTGCACAGAATTTTTTTCCTCAACGTTAATAGAGATTTAATTTCCCACACTCATTCATTTTCCCCATTAAAATCGCACCAGTAATAACGGATATTCAATCTTATGCCCTTCTGGCAACTCTGGATTAACAGCTAACAGCAATAGTGTATTTACAACTGACAGTTAGCAACACTGTTGAGAGATGCCATAGCTTAGATCGATGTTTTCATCTGTCATTAGGTTAGGTTAGCCAACTTCGTAGCTATATCCGCGCATGCGCAGTTTGAAAAGTGTGCTCAGTATACTTATTAACTACTTCGGAAAGCAGCACCTATTGTTTCTGATGAAATTGTTTGTTGGAGACGGAGATGCCTCAGAACCATTTTTAAATTACGTGCAGAAGGCAAAAAATATTTCATTTGGACAAAACCTGGGTGAACGAAGGTTGCACAGCTAGCAAAATATGGCAGGATAAAAACAGAATATTTCTAGTGCGTTTTTTAGAAATAAACGGGTCTCTGGACTAGAAACAAGTGTACCTTTTTTATTTTGTGGTATTAATGTTTATTGGAAATTTATTCTGTTTCAATTAACATTTTTATTTCAATAATCGGAATCAAATGAAAAATATAAGGCTAATATCACATAATCGAAAAGAATAAAGTAAATATCTACAATATATATTATGAGTGACCATGTTTAAGAATTAGAACGAGATGAGTTACTTATTTCCTTAGAATAAAGACAAGATACTTTTTGAAATCATTTTATTTTTACTACATATTTTTAATTATAATATTTACCCATGTATTGCCACTAAAAGCTTCATAACTATGGCATGAGGAAGTTCTGAAACAAAAAATAATACTTCTGAATTATTATTAAATACTTGCCATTATTAGGGCCGACAAGAGGTGGACTAATTCCCGGGGCCCGGGCTCAATTTGGGACCCGGCAGCGATATAAGGGGGGCCCCCCAACTGTGTCGAAGGTTTTTTTGTTACTTTCAGAAGTTCGACACAAGAGGGAGGAAGTTTTTGGTTAAAGACCTTTTTTTTTTAGAGAAATTTAAAGAAATTCAAGTAGAGGGGGGTAAGTTATTGTTTGAAGACTTTTTTTAGAGAGAAATTCAAGGAGTAGGAGGCATTTTTGGTTGAAGAACTTTTAAAAACGGCGGCCCTGGTCATTGTCATTTTTGTTACATCTATAACGTTTATTTATTATATCTACATTTAAATCAAATCCTCTATTATGTGATAAAAAATAAACATCACATATTGTATCCGATGTAGATATTCAAACTCAAAATAAGTATAATAATAATATAACAACATTATTTTCATACCTCTGGATCAACGCGATAAAGACACTTGATCAAGTTCCAAGCCATAGTAGTAAAATCCTTTTCACCTAAACAAAAATTTAAAAATAAAATACGGTTTTAGTAATTTTAAAAGAATAAAAATATGGTTAGATAACTGTCTTAGTTTTATAAGTAAAATATTGAATATTTTTAAATATAATTAATCTTTTTGTTAATTTAATTCAATTATTTTGTGTATTAGATTGAACTTTAAATTTAAATGATTATTGACAACAATAAACAATCTTTTACAAGCCAGACTTGAAACACAATAAATATAAAAAAAGCAATACCTAAACATTATTTATTAATAAAAAACTAAAGAAATATTGTTATTAAACAAATGATGAACGAGAAATTATGGTGTAGAACAAACACAAACTAAATAGAAGGTTAGAGGTTAAAAGAAATTGAAAATAAAGCAACACAATAACACATATATAACTCTTCCTCTTTATTTACCAGTTTTTCGGGTTTCCTTAATACAAAACATGCATTTTTTGACAAATTTCCCCTTTAGTTTAGGCGGTTCTATCTCCAAAAAGAAATCTTTATTACCATGCAGAGATGGTAAGCCGTCATCACTTGGAAATAGCTGAGATGTAAAAAAAAAACTTTCCATTATCCACCTTTCCCGTTATTTGACAATTTCGTATTACTCATGCACGAAAAAAGTGCGGGAATTTTGAATCTAGTAATTTTCCATACAACTTATTTTTATCTTTCTCTTATTTTCGCCTTACAACTGTTGGATTGGCTATGTCGATTAACTCATGTGATCGTAACTTTAAATAACTGTCATTTAGTTTTTATAGTCGGGAGCTAATTACACTTCTTTGATACACATTTTCTAAAAAAAGCTTTTTTTATGACTTCTTATTCAAGAATACACGAAATATTTCATATTTTTCCTTTCGGAAATAACACACCTAAAAGTGTCACTGACTCTCATTCTAATAATAAGATGTGTAATTAAAACTTAGGGTAGGAAACATAACAACAACAAATTTTGATGATTTTAACAGACAGTCACATTTGCGCATGAGTAATAAAGATTATCAATAACGGGAAGGCCTATTGTGTTTTATTTAAAATGTTTTAATGTATTTCTTTTAACCCTTAATTCTTTTTAAACGAAAGCTTTAATTATAAAATTTGACGATATATTAATCCCAATAATTTATTAAAATATATGTTACATATTTTAAAATACTCATACTTACTGCGTCAGAATGTAACCAAAGGCATACGTTGTATCTCTAAAAAATAAATATTAATAAGAAATATATACCGGGTGTCCACGCGACAATTTTAAATGGAACTATATCTAGTGTTTTAAAAGATATCGATTTGAAATTTTGAAATATTATTAAGGAAGTAGGGGTCACCCCAGGACCAAAAAATTAAATGACACACTGTATTTTTTTGACATATTTGAAACAGCTTACTTATCTTTATGTGAAAAAAAGACTTAAATACCAAATGAACTTTGTAAGATATTTCCAGCTAAAAGTTTAGATACCAGATATTCAATATTGAAAGTAAAAAATGATAGCAAGTCGTAAAAGTAGCTATAATTCCATTTTCCGCGAAGACACCCGGTATAGTCATATTTAATTATTATCAAAGAATGAAGAAAAGTAATTAGTTAACTACGACTTCCTAAAGAAGTCTTTCACAATAATAATATGCATTGTATACTAGCCACTGAATATTATATATGCAATATTTTGACAATCTGAAAAAGAATGCTAATAATTTAGCAATGAAATATGTAAATTTGGCCAAAGTATTGTGGAAAAATTATAAATGTTTTCTACAATTATACATATCTGATTTGATTAAATTTCTAACTTGAAAAATGTATTTAGACCAACAAGTTTAATCCTTTTTGTAAGAAAACTTTTGTTCTATTTTCACAAATATTTTAAAAAGTCTACCTTAATACGCATATTCTCTTCATCAAAATTTCCATCTCTTAGATTATCTATTTCTGGATCAGTTACTCCAGTTAAAATTGAACATTCGATATGTAGATGTTCAGCTACCTCAGTCAAATTTGGACCATAATCCTGAAAGGATTCCAGTTCATTTTAATTTTTATATTATATCAAAATTATTAAAAAGGGTTATAGATACTATAAATAAAGATATATTTTTTTATTATATTTACCTTGGGATGTAATCCACCAAAAATTGGTGTAGATAGTATTACTAAACATAAAAACTTCAGCATATTTAAGTGGGTCAACCTAAAAATGTTTTATTAATTTTATTTGTATTGTATAGAAAATGCAAGAAAGCAAAATTAATATATTTTAATTATTTGTTATTGTCGTAGGTTTATATTAACTATTTTGCTTCCTTGCAAATAATTATATAAAGGATATATTATAGGGTATATTACCAACCTAAATTATTGATTCTGAATTTTTTCTTCAAGTTATTAATAAGGTCACAAATAAAAGTATCCCTTACTTTGTATATATCCTGGTATTACTACTCAATCTAATATTTTGAAGCAATAAAATTAATATAATGAAAATTATAATAATTTGCTTTAGATACTTTACATCATACTGTATTTATAAAGAAAGTGTGGTTGATATCTCAAAAAGTATCAAAAAATAATGTTCATTTCATGTCAAAAAATGAAATATTATTATAGATAGTTGTTTATGATACCCAATTAATAGATACCACATACCTACTTATTTTTAAACTATTTTTTTTTGTTATTATTGAAATGCATATGCGATGAACCTACACGAAATGGGGCTGGATATACCGGTGTCAATTGGCACTTTAACCCTCTTTGTGTAGATGATGTAGTGGCTGGTAAAATCGTGAAATTTCATTATAGATCCTTATTAAAACCAATTTAAAATCCTATATAATTAAAATAATTTTAAACGTCATTAATTATAATTTTATTAGTCACTATTTTATGAGAAAAAAATTACTTCTAAAACATCTATTTTTAACACCCTGTAACTTTTTTACTATTCATTTACTATCCATTTTCTACCCCAGAAAATGTAATTAGATATACTGTAACATCTTTTTGTGTATTTAGAACTTTGCACATTAATAATGCGCCACTTTCTACATTCAATTTATAAAATGATTAAAAATAAAAAATAGGTATATTGCAATAAAAATTTTATTCACTATTTTTATTTTTGTGACAAAGCTTGAAATTAACATTTTCGTAAAATAATTTTGGCACCTCCTAGAACATGATATATTTCTGAAAATAAATAGAAAGCAAATTAGTTTTAAATATTTCAAATGTTTACATAAATTTTTTTTTATTATTATTGATTACTCAAAAAATGTTATTCATAATAGAAGTTTTTGTTTTACATAAATTATAATAGAAAAGTCCTCTTTGGGATAACAATGTTTTTGTTTTTGTTCTTTTACCTCTTTCAAGATTTTTTGAGATATAGATTCTTTTAATAATATTTAGTATGACAAATTAACAATTTTGAATATGATAGGATTCTCTCTTGGTATAAAAATGTTTCCGCATTTTTTACATCTTGAAAATATTCTAAGATAATAATGTTACCTACTTTATCTTCAATATTTTGGTGTATTAATATAATGAAGAATTTATATGTTAATTAAAATTAGTTTACTGTCAATAAATGCAATAATAATTTACAAAAAATGGCTACTAACCTCAGGATCTGTATCATAAATGCACTTTGTCGTTACAAATATCTTATCCCTGAATTTTTTTTCAGCTGAAATAAAAAACATGAAATTTTAATTACATACTAATGTATTTAATCACATACTTAATATAAAAATATTTAATTGAAATACATTAATTAATTTTTGATTAATACCAGCAGTTTTTATTAATTCAATTTTATTTTCTTACAGGTAAGATCTTGGATAATACAAGTTCATAGGCATCAAATAAAAACAATATTCGTAAGTAAAATCTATTTTTTTATTTTAATAGTTTCTTATTTTTAAAAATGTGAAGTTAGAAAACGTTAAAACCGAAATATCTGAAAAATAACTCAAAAATTCGGAAACAAATCTTAAAAATCCTCTTACAAATTTTAAAGACCATCCCCGAATCCCAAAGTTGAATACAAATACTTAAATTTTGTCACAACCGGGAATCAAACCCGGACATCTTTGTATGGTAGAAAAGTGCCCTTACTTCTAGACCATCACGATATTGACTGTCGAAATTCCTAGACAGAAATTTGATGTGTTATTCCAGGCCAGACGGAGGTCAAGCTCGTACTCAAATCTTCAAATACCATTATAAAGCATCAGTTTATATGATAAATGCATTTATGCATACTAAGCCCATATTTTCGTCTGCGTGAGATAAGTGTTCAAAGTACGTTAGGAATCGTAAACCTGAGTCTCCTGGGACCCCCCTCTGGAGTCGTCCTTATCACCCTTATCTCCTTATTTATTTATTAATTCTCTTAAACATTTCATGTTGATATCTTGACCCCCATTTTATTCAATTATTTTTAAAATCAATAGGCTTTGTCCTCTCATAGAACTTCATTTTTGCAAAACATTTCAAGTCGATATCACTTTTCGTTTTTGAGTCAGAATTTATTTTTTTAAATATTTTAACTCCCCCTTCCCCTTAGCTTTATATTTAGTTTGTTAGGTCATACATTTTATAAAATCCCAAATTTATTTACCTGAATTTTTTCCTTCTTCAACGCATTTTAAGTAGGTTGGTATTTCTTCATTTGATATTGTTGGAGGCATCAATTCTTCCAACAAAGTACTGTTCAATTCAAAGCCTTTTGTCAACTAAAAAATACAAAATTCTATCTGTACATAATTTTAAATATTAATTTAGAGAAATTTAAAGAATCATTTGGGGACTATGTATATCTCTTTCAGATAAGATTTAAAAATTATAACAATTCAGGAACCTTTTCGCTAAAAAACGAGAAGAGAAATTCCTTTTATAAAAAATAAAATATTGTGCGAAACCGGTTCTGCTTTATAGCGTAACGCCCTGTATACATTGAAATATCCGAGGGAATTCCAGAAAGGTCTTTGTAAAAAACGGCTTAAAGAAGTACTAAAAACTAAAAGTTTGGATTCATCTTCTGCTATAATTTCCTTCAATATCGTTGTTAGAACTTCCAATATCAACTATGACTTTCTTTCTTTACATTTTAAAGTTTCTACTGATGTTTTCTCTATAAAAAATGATATTTCCTCTTTAGAAACTAAAGTTTCTTCTAATATTACTTCTTTAGAAAGTAAAGCTTCGTCTAATATTTCTTCCTTAGAAGAAAAGGTGACTTCTGACATATTTTCTTTAAAAAACAGAAATTTCTGCCGATTTAGAAAACAAAATCTTTTTATTGAAAGATGAAATTTCTTCTGATACGTCTTCTCTAAAAACTGAAATCACTGCTGACGTGAAAAACAAGATGTCTTCTGTAGAGGAGAAAATAAAAGAGATGAAAAGAAGATAGAACAGCTGGAACGTACAAAACAGGTAAAATAAAGAGTCAAAGATGAAATATCAACCAGTATTTGAGGTTTGTAGTTACTCGCTCAGTATCTAGGTTACAACGAAGACAGTCCCCTGTTATTTCCATACAAAAGGACACTTTAATAGATTGCAGATACAACCAATAAGTTTTAGTTCCAGGAGGAATTATCTCTAGAGGAGGGAGCAATGTCTGTGTTTCGATATCGCTGAACAGAGACAAAATTAGTCCTTCGAGAAATTACTAGAGGAATCTTTGCGTGCTGGTTGACTCATAGAGGAAGTATTTAGGGACTTTGTTTAGTAGATCAGTTGAAGTCGAGTCATAGCTGTGAGAACATCGATGAAGTAAATGTGATATAAATAAATAAACTATTTTTAAAATTAACAAACGTTACAGTATATTTATAGTTTAATACAAAATTATACTTACAAGTCCAGATGCTGTCCACAGACATGCCACATATTTCTATAACAAAAATAATAATATAAATAGCATTCCCTATATCTCAAGTCCTAATTTAATAAAATAAATCTTTTTTTCTAGTTGTTTTTTTTAATAAAAACGTTAGAATGAGGATACAATTCAAAAGGACGAGTGGTATTTAACAAGATTATTTTTTAAATAAGTTTGCATGAAAACGAATACTTAATAAATGGTTTTTATTGTATAGGATGTCTTAAAACATTTACACCAAATGAAAAAAATGTTATAATTGATTTATAATAAGAATAAAGTCAATCAAGGTCTTGCAGTATAGTAGAAATTATAATTAATGATGGAATTTATTTAAATAATGATTTTTTTAACCCATAATAAAAAAAGGAGTGTTAAACGATTGAATACAACGGAGAGACCATGAATACGGGTATGAAGGATACCAAGGACGAAAGGACGAACTATATAAGAGAGTATCCTATTACCAAAAAGAGCAGACCTTCTAAGTATATCATTCAAATCAATAATTTAATTTCAAATATTTATAAAATTAGTCTTTAATATTTCTCCATCTTTCATAAGTGATATTTATCATTTCATCACATTTTTTAAAACAAAAATATAAGAATTTACTTCTAATTTTCGATGTAAAAAATTTACTACACATTTTCTTTAAATATAAAAATATAATTATTATTTATTTTATGAAAAATTGAACGTATACAGTACGTTTCCAATTAATTTTAATGTTGAATGTAAATTTTTTTTAAATTGGGCAGAAATACATTTATTATTATATATAGCCAAAGACATTAAATTTCTATTATTTTTTGTTAGTTTTTGAAAGTAATTATTGTTTAATAAATATAAAAAGAATACACGTGTGTTTTCTACTTACGAACAGTTAAACACAACATAGTTATTTATAGATTCAAAATGATAAACTATAAATAATTATTATAATAAGGCATTTTTTCGTCTTTTACTTGAGTTTATTATGTTTTAGCTAAATATTTAAATTAAAAAATAATTAGGAGTAGTCAGACGAAAATGAAACCCAGCCATTATCGGGAACAACGCCAGCATTTTAGTCGTCAATTTTTGTTTAAATTACATTTTTTTATAATTTCCTCAAAAGCAATTCGAAAATTTATAATTTCTTTAGGAAATTTTCGATAATACCAATCATAACAAACTTAGGGTGAAGAATTCATAAATTTTTTGTAGAGTGCTGCCTTATCGTTAAACAAATTTACATCCTTCTATATTTTCAAAAAACATAATAGAATTTTGCATTAGAAAATGTTTTTGCTTTTAACTGTCACACGTCATTTCCCTACACAGTACAATTTAAATAAATTATCAATATAGGTATAGGAAATCTTTATTTTACTAACATCATTTTTAAGAGTTAAACTTAGAAAAGAAAATATATAACTTTATATTGGTATTCTGTTTTGGGACATCCTGTATATATGAAACTAATTTTAAATTGTAACAAAAATATTTGTGTCTAAATAATTTTTAATATATTTTGTATTTACCCACCTAGTGCCCGTATAAACTCATATTGTATTTATTAAATAATAATAGAACAATCTTTATATTATAATAATTTAAAAAAACTTACTTTAGAGGGAATTGAATCGGGGTCAAATTCAGCTGCTTTAATTTTTCGCACGCATTCTGTTAAACATCCGGATGTAACCATACATTTTTTGTGAAGATCCTTCGCTACTGCTGTAAGGTTGTCTCCAAAGTCCTAAAAATAAGAAATTATTAACCCATTTATCAAAGGTACAATATGCAGTTACCAATAACTAAAAAAAAAACATTTAATATTAATAATAATGAAGTTTTTGTACCTGTACGTTTGTCTACACCTGTATACTTTTCTCTACTGTCTCTGCTTTCAATATTTAATTTTTAAAATATAATTAGACAATCTATTATCTCGCTGGCGGTCCATAATATATTTTTTTTTTATTCTTATAGTATAATGCCTTCTAACTACTATTATATTATACAGTTTTTATGCATTTTTAATTCATTTATATGCTATTTTACGATAAATTCCTAATAAATTAGAAGTAATTGCCTTTGCTATCTTCAATTCTAACTTTCTGACTCCATTCTCCAGAAAATTTTCACGTAATATTATTAATATTAATTTAATAAAGAAAAAATTTTTATCAAACTTTACATTTATATTTATTTATAACACTCACCTTTCTAGGTAATTTGACGGTAGAAACTGCTGACAATAAAAGGGCAAATGTTAAAATTCCCCACATTGCTTCCATTTTAAATCGCTGAAAAAAAAAAACCATAGTTATTTTTCTTATATAGAATAAATATCGAAAAAGTATTAAAAATGTTATTATACCAAAACAAACAATTTTTAAAAATATTTTGACTTACTTATTAGTAGAAAAATTCACTTACAACTGAGTCCGGTATAGTAGATTTTATAACTGTGGAAAATATTTTGTAATTAAAATAACATTATGACTTTAAAAATTTAGTTTCTTAATTTATGTTTAATATATATCTTAAATAGCTATTAAATCGGTTCCTTATAATGGGTTTGTAATGCTTTAAAAAGAAATTTATTTATTTAAATATTTTGCATGTATATACAGGGTGTTAGGGATGCCGCATAAGTTTAAAAAAAATGGGCAAAAACGCATTATACGGTTGGGTCCTAAACTCAAAGGTTAAGAAATCAAATTAACCTCAAATTTAACAATTTGATACATTAAACAATGACAGTTCTCTTTTTTTGTCAACAGACGTTAATCAAAACAAACTGTCACTAAAACATGGATGTAGAAGGTAGGAAGACGGTGTCACGTGGTGTAAGACGGGTTGACTTTCGCCATATTGTGTTTAGGTATTTGAAAAAGTTTTGGAAACTCGCCTAAACTGTGGTTTTAGGAAAAAGAAATCCACAGAAGATGCGATTTCGACGTTAACACAAAAAATATATGCATCATTAGACGCCAGTAAACCTTACTTATGCGTGTTTCTTGATTTATCAAAGGCATTTGACACGGTAAGCCATCACATCCTTCTGCAAACATTGGAAGCTATTGGGAATAGAAGCACTTCATTAAATTTATTTATTAAATATGGTGTGCCTCAAGGCACTATCTTAGGTCCGCTCCCATTTAATTTATATATAAATAATTTATTTTCTATTTTTTTTATGGTCCATACCAATATTTTCTTTGCAAAAATTCGAAAAAACAATTTGACATTGTATCTCCAAAATTTGATCAATTTCGTCAGCAGCAAATAGTTATTTATTCAAAAAGTAGTGTGTAAAGTGCTTTTTTGGTGAGTGGGAATCTATTCACACAAGTCAAAAAAGTTACTTCACACACGTATTGCATAAAAAATATTCTACACCATAATTTTTGCAAAAAAGGAATTTTTAAAATTTACTTTGCGCACTAAGTGTGTAAAGTAAACTGACATATTGACATTATTTTTTAAAAATCTACTTTGTGCACTAAGTGAAAAAAGTAAGATTTTACTCAGTTTAAATATGGTGGATATTTTTCTAGTATTTTATATAATCTGTCGCCTTTAATTCCTCCACTTCCTTCCATTTTTTTCTAATTTTTTATAGTATACACTTTATGAAAAATATTTGTACTATACTCCTTTTTACTCTAATTATATGCTATTACCACTTGCACCTTTCTATATTGACACTTAACTGCCAACTCTTCATCTGTCAATTTAATATATGCCCACGTTTGTCAATACCTAACGTTGGGCGCCATTTGTTATATTAATTTGGAAATAGTTTTGTTTTTGAATGAGAATAAAAATAATGTTTATTATAAATATCCTATAAAAGATCTTGCACAAATTGATCAAGTTATTTTAAATAAAACCATTTCAATTACTCGTATATTACTAATTATAAGTATTGTTGGTTGCCTAATAAATATATTCCAAATAATTGCTATAAGGTTTTAATAGCCACTCCTAAATTTAGTTTAACGTGATTTATTAAAACAACACGTGTATAGACAAAAAATGAAATATCCCTCTATGGATGTTCCTTTAAATTATCCACCTTATTTCAGTATTACAAGCAAGGGCGGTTACTCCATTGGTTCATTTGTGCAGTGAATACCCAGTTAAATTTCATAAAAACATTATTTTAATATTACATAAATAACATAAAAATATAATTTTAAATTTAATATTTTTATTTTCACACGTGTTAATCTATATTTTTTTGTACATCATTGTCCTCTGGCTGATCGCGTCTTTGTGTCACAATATATCTAAGTATACTGTGTCTGTGGCGCATCATGATGAGTGAACCTCCGAGCAATTACTAATAGAGGGAGCGTGAAAACGAGTTTGTAGGCGATTGTTGTGTTAGCAACATCTGTAGAGGAAGTGAGGAAGCGGGCACAAGGGGGAAGGTAAACATCCTTCTTGTTCAGTGGCGTATCATTTATCTATAAAAACACACATTGTCCAAACGTTTTAATTGTAAAAAAAAAACTAAAAAAATTGCTAATTTTACTATTTTTAAAATGAATACCGTCATATATATGTCTAATGCAGAAAAAAAAACAAAATCACTGTAAAGGTCTAATTTTTTCAATTGAAGAATAAAACCTTAAAATAAATTTTATTATAAATACAGGAGCGACTAGTTTCGGCCTTACAGGAACATCTTCAGGCCTGTAATACAATAATCTTTAATTATTATAATAGGTTGGTCACTTACGAATAACATTAAATAGTATAAACCACATAAATGGACCCATATTGTAGCGTTACAGCATTATAGAATTAAAGCTGTGAAAATAAAAGAGCAGTGCAAACGTAACTAAAAATAAGAAAACTGAGTACGGAATCTACAAGAGAAGAGGTGAGAATGAGCAATTATGAATGCATTTAAATTGCTCGGGATAACAAATAAAGCTGATAATGTAGTGGTATAGTCCCCATCAAAGAAGGTCTGGATATGTTAAAGAGGACGGCGTTTTCTCTGTAAATCTGGAGAATTTAAGGATGGAGGGAAGACGAATCTTGCTGGCTAGAAAAAGGAGCGTGTAGATGAAAGCTCCAGTAAATATCGTCACTTTCGTCTAATTTTTATTTTCACTCACCGTTTCGGCTTTATCTTCGAAATTCATTTTTAAAAGGAAATAAAAGTAATCATTCATACAAGCATATAATAAAACAACATGAATTTATTATATTTAATAAGCTAATAAACGTTTGTTTTAATGAAAAAAACATATATGTGAGTATAAAAAATATACAAATAGATAAGATTAATATCAAAATCAATTTGAAAATACAACAGATAATAAAATGAAATAAATTAATACAAGTACAAATAGAAAGTTAATAACATACCTTCTAAAAGTAACACATTTTAAGTAGATAAATGTTTAAAGAGTTTATTCCTGAACATAACTAATCTAACGTTTTTCCCCTTTTTAATATTATGAGGGTTTTTGTAGTTGAAGTGAAAATTATAATTTATTTTGGTCCTAATAAAAATTTAAACATAGGTTATCAAAGAGTAAAATTCATAATAGAACTTTATAATCTTAAATCGTTATCAAAAATTATTAATGGTAAAACTTCAAACAATAGATTCTTAAACAAATTTCTAGTTTTTGTTTTGCAAAAGACTTTTTTGCCTTCTTCGGTTGCCTCTGCCACTTTTCTTTTAGTATAGTTTCGAGGAGAATTTTCCTATGGAAACCAGTAGAACCATCAATTGGTTGGTAAAATTTTGATATTTTGAGTCTGGTAGGTCTTGATAAACTTTCTTCTTAGGAAGCTATAACCTTATGGAGAATAAAAATTTAATGTTAGATCAAAAGCTCTTAATTGAGAATTATATTTGCAAATGCCGTTTTAATATTTTCAAAAGTTCTTGGAATCGTTGTTAACAGAAACCTGCAAAAAAATATATAATTTTATTCCTAAAATATAAGATATCACACAATGCACATTCATATAATATCATTGTGCTAGAAAAATACTAGGTAGTTACTGAGACAATTTGAAAAAAGTATTTCGAGAAACTCAACTTTTAATGTCATCATTGTACTTAACTTTTTTATTACTAAATTATTAATAATGTCATTTTGTGTAGTTCGTTGTGATTTGTATAATATATATTATTAAAACCCATCGTCAATGTTAATGTGCCAAGTTTTTTTAATAATTATGTCCTTGTTATAGTAAAAACACATTTAAACACATTTTTAAAGTTTTCTGGATTTCTGCTTTAAATTATCGTACAATTGAACTGACTGTGTGTTTCAGTAAAGGTATATCTCTTTTTTGTTATAACAGTCTTTGTATATTGTTCTAACTCTTTAGATAATCAGAGAAAACAGTAAGACATCTTAATATATCCTATTTCACCAACAAAAATGTAGAATAATTAATCTCACATCAAACGAAAAAAGTAATTTTAGGATGTCCTAATAGGTTTTAACTTAAAACTAAATAAAATGTATATTGCAACTGTGTTTAAATAAATGAATGTTTTTGTACCTGACTATAGCACCAGACAAACATTATTTTAGATCATAATGATCTGCATAACTCAAAATAGTCAAAATCCACATTATTTAAGTTGTTCTAGTATTGTTTTAGCATAACGATGTTAACTCCAATAATAAATATTCACATTTTTTTGGGACGTTTTTTAAGGAAATTAAAAAAAAAAACATGAATAATGTGATATTCTTAGAATAAAAAATCACTCATAATATCTAAATATTTATACCTATTTATATTTTGGACAGGAAGACTATTTTATGTTTTTGGCTCTGAATACTTTTCTTAAGAATTTTAAAACCTTCCTTAGCTCTTTTGAGATATTCCATGCATATCTTAGAAGTTCATTTAGTTTAAACCTGAAACAAATTAAGTACAAAAAATGAACATTTAAACAATACACAAAATTAGTCTTTTAGATTAGTTAAAAAAAGTGTCAACAAAAAAATAGCTATGCCTTTTTCCTTAAACATTCTTTTTGAAAGAAACTTAAGTTTCTCTACTTACTTGCTGTTTTAGTATTTTAGTAGCAGATGAATATAGTGTAGAAGTAGTGACAGGATTGATTATTATACTTCTTTTGTCGAAATTGCATTTTTCTTTAATATTTTCTTTCCCTGAGATCTGTAATAAAAATGCATTAGCATAAAAAGTTATTCAGGTGGTCACTTGTTGAATTCCTATATTTTGGAACCATGTATTTCTTTCTCATATCAAGAAAAGGAAACCTAAAAAAAATAACAATAAACTTTACAAAGATGTGATATTAAAATAATAATAAGTAATTAACCTTTACTATAATCATTATCAGACGGATGAAGACGAACGTAGCTGGAGTGTACTTGCTCTTAATTTTAATTTTTCGATAAGAAAATAAAGAAGTTTTATTGCAAATTAAAGGTGATTGCCTAATGCACCGCCTCTGATAATTAGGTTGTTTCTGTACTTACTTATGATATTATCTTGAAGAAGCATTTTCAACAGGCCTTTTACACATAAAGCATGTTTTCACCATATTATTAGAGATAATAAATCTTAAATATACATTTACAACCTTTACAACGTTATGAATAATAATATTTTCCGTAAAATACAAATAAGAAATTGACATGTGTCAGAACTGGCGCTCACAGAAAACTTCTGTCGCTGTCAAACTTGGCAACGCTGATTAAATAAGCCAATTACAGAAGAGGTATTTTCCCCCTCGGGGGGAGTAGATGTTGCTAACAAAATTTAGCGCGGGGAAGGGGGGAAGACTCCCTCTAGTAGTAATTGCTCGGTGGAGTGAACCTAATACGAGTGAGACGATATGTCGAATGCATATAGCTAAAAAGAGAAGACAACACACCAACAGATCCTTCAAAATGTCAAAGAACACATTAATTGGCGCGCCGCTCACAAACCAAACCAGTGTTGCCAGTCTAGTACAATTCACAAATAGCTACGTTCGTTTGAATAGAGTAAGGGTTACATTTTAATATTTTATCATTCCATTTCTTTTATTTGACCATAAATATGAGACACGAGAAACTGGCTGAACTGGGTGGTTATTCTCAGAAAGCTACAGAATGGAATTCTGTCTTGTCAATATGCTGGTCCATTTTATTTACCCTGTGAAGCAGAGATTTCCTTTTTATTTCAAACGTTCTTACGATGGTCCCGTGCCCCAAGCAGTCTTGTAACATGATGAGCTTTGGTGTGCAGTGTGTAGCCTAACAGAGGGCTCTTTCTAGTGCCGCTGTCAGAACTAGGATTATATTTTGGTATTATTTTTTCTTTAATTTTAACAATATATTCGCAATGTCTATTTAGACACTTTACTTATATTTTACATTAAATTAAAAACGAAAAGCAATATCAATATGAAATTTTTAGTAAAAATTAGGCTTTATAAGAAGATAAAGCCTATTGATACTGAAAAAAATATAAATATATTGGGTAGTTAAGGGGGGTTAAAATATAAAAAAAAATCCTAACTGAAAAAAATTTAAGTAAACATTAATCTCTAAAAGGAGAAGAAGTCCTTTCATTATAAAAAATGTATCCTTTTAGTCAATTTTAATGATGATTTTTCTTCTTTTTTTTTTGATAAAATTTCGCTCATTTTCGGCATTTTATAATTAGACATTTAATTAATGGATTTTATTTTTGAATAGGTATTGTTATTTTTATTAAAAAAGAAGAAGATATAAAAGTTTGGTCAATGGTCTAAAAACTTAAGTATAAAATTTGAGATTTCCAAAATTTCTTATTTTTATTTCACTTGAAATATGAAATTTCGATCCACAATCATTAAAAATATCAAAGTTGATTTGACGTAGAAAAAATTAAATAAAAAACGAAATAAAATACATTCAATATATTTATTATTAATTAACAGAAACAATTTCTTTTAAATATTGTTGTGAAGAACCATCTCAGAGAACGATGAAATTCTGAAAAACAAAAATAAACAATTAATTTTTTTTAAGTTATTTTTTCTAATTTTGCAAAAAAAAAATATTTAAATACTAAGATTAATATAGAATGGACAGGAAGATTGAAATTGTTTTTCCATTTACAGTGTTTTACATTTTTTCTCCGATTTATTACAAATTGTTAACTTTTTAAAATATTAACAAATCAGCAAGTGCATACATTTTCTGCATATATTTCAAATAGATAAAAATATTTATAAATAATTTTGAATTTTATAACTTGTTGAAGAAAATGGGGGGCTGGCACAACAAATTTCCGGGGTCAGGGCACAAGGAAAGCCTCAAAAGAGAGGACTTTTTTCCTGTAAAAACGTGTTATCAAATTTTTTTTATAAAATTGTGCCGGGACCCCACCTGGCTCTTAGCGGCCCCCTATAAAGCATACATACCTCTGGATCAGCATCGTGAATGCATTTTTTAGCTATCCATACTTTTTCAATAAATTTAGGCAACCCTAGAGATAAAAAAAAATATTCAGAATTTAATAGTTACATACAATTTTTTTTTTTTCTAATTTTGAATAAATTATCTGTTCAGATTATTAGTAACAAAATACTCAAAATTTGTTTGTCTTATATTTTTTTAATAATTTTAAAAAATAATACATAATTTTTAATATCCTTTTTTTAAAAAAACAAACTGAAAGACCCTATACATCCACTGATTTACTCACCAGAATTTTTTCCTTTTTCTGCGCATTTTTCGTATAAGTCAACAAACTTTCCTTTTAGTTTTTCTGGTTCTATGTCTAACAGGAAATCTTTATCAATGTTAAAATGAACATCCAACTAATAAAAAAAATATGAATTACATAGAAGTGTGAAAAATTATATATTTAGTACCAAAATAGTTTTATTACGACCCCTACATTTTCAATCGTCTGAAATATTAAGGACAAAAAATTGTGCAGCTTTATTATTTATTTACTACAATTTTAAAAAAGTTTTAGATTTATATTTCAATATTTTTATCTCTTCTGGGAGAGCTTATTATTTTTGGTATTATTATTTTTTATCCATTAATTAAACCTTTTTGTTTTGTATAGAAAAAAGATTATTAATTAAATGACATAAATTTAAAAAAAGAATAATTTTCTATGAGTTTATTTCTATTCTGACATTTTAAATAATATCATTGAGCTTTTTTCATAATTTTTAATTTGAATTTCATTTTTAATTAATTAAAATTTAATAATTTCTGTATTATTCAATATGCTTATAAAAATAAATACACATTGTCATTATTAAAAGAATACTTACTAATCCAGAATGCAACCAACAACATGTAGCGTATCTCTGAGGAAAAAAAAACAATATTACTTAATTTTTTATTAATATTTTATAGAACTTTACTTTTATTTCGTCGCTACCATTAAAATCCCCTTTTCTAAGTTTCTTTATTTCTTCTTCAGTCGCTCCAGTAATGGTTTGACATTCAAAATGCATCATTTTAGCTAATTTTACCAATTTTGGAGGAAAATCCTACAATTAAATGAAATTAAAATTTATCACTGCTTTAGATGTTTGACAAAGGTACTCCTACAACAGGTTTATCTTTAACAATAATCAAATATTTTGTAAAACACCATAACAAGCGATTTAAATTATTTTTTTTAGCAATAAAACAAAACATTTTGTGATGTGCAATTTCATTTCATTATCTAGAGAATAGCGAATTTGAAATGATGCACGGGTTTGAGCTTCCTTTCTAGAGCTTATGTAACCACGATTATTCAACTGTCTTAACATTTTTAATCGTTTTTATATGTTTTTATACGTTTTTATACGTTTTTATACGTTTTTATACGTTTTTATACGTTTTTATACGTTTTTATACGTTTTTATACGTTTTTATACGTTTTTATACGTTTTTATACGTTTTTATACGTTTTTATACGTTTTTATACGTTTTTATACGTTTTTATATGTTTTTATACGTTTTTATACGTTTTTATACGTTTTTATACGTTTTTATACGTTTTTATACGTTTTTATACGTTTTTATACGTTTTTATACGTTTTTATACGTTTTTATACGTTTTTATACGTTTTTATACGTTTTTATACATTTTTATACGTTTTTATACATTTTTATACGTTTTTATACGTTTTTATACGTTTTCATACGTTTTTATATGTTTTTATACGTTTTTATACGTTTTTATACGTTTTTATACGTTTTTATACGTTTTTATAAGTTTTTATACGTTTTTATACGTTTTTATACGTTTTTATACGTTTTTATACGTTTTTATACGTTTTTATACGTTTTTATACGTTTTTATACATTTCTATACGTTTCAATACGTTTTTATACGTTTGTATACCTTTTAATACCCAAAAAATTTGCAATTCTAGGAGAATTAAAAAATTTTAAAACTTTAAATTTAAAGTACAAGTCTAAAATGTTTGTATCCTCTATTTTTTGTTTTGTTTTTAAGTGGTTTTAAAAATATTGATAATTAACTTCCATATTTTTGTTCTTGTAAGTTCTTACCTAATTTTATGCTCTATCAAATGGCATAAAAAAGATTTATCTATATCTCACCATTTTGAGAAAAATAATCCTCTTTAAAGTGGAGTAGGGTCTGCAGAACTTTTTAAGATTGGTCTGTTCAAAAAACTATTAAAATTAACATCCACTCCATCTACTCCAAAATGAATTTGATTTTATTCAAAAATCAAATTATTAAGCTATTTTTGTCACTATAATATTAGTTTTCCTATTTAATTATCTAGTGTTAGAAAATAGTAACTTACTTTTTCATCCAATGCACAATATGCTGTAGATATGAAAGCTAATAAGAATAAATATTTCAACATGTTGATATTGTCTACGATTTCTGAAAAATAATACAATAAATTATTAGGACAGAAATATCTAATTTATTTTTCATTTTTACCAGACCCAAAAGTTTTAAATGACTACTTCATTAGTGTATAAACATCACCAGATGTTTTTCCCTTTAAATTATTAATTATTTTCTTAAAAAAAGCAAATTATAACACTATTATTTAAGCATTGATTTTTAGATTGTTTTATACATAACTGATAATTTTCAAAATAATTTCTGATTCAAATATTATAATAATGAAAACGTATTTATAGCCTTGTCTAAACATAATACAATTTTTGGAATTACAGGTGAGTATATTATTATCATCATACTTATTATAATAACGAAACCTTGCTAGAAAATATACTTACCAAAATTTTAATTCAAAATGTCAAGTCAAACAGTCGAAACGTTATTCAATACTGGGTAAAAAAGTAATTAAAACGTTCCTTATATTATTTTCATCAATTTAAAAATAAGTATATATAAAGTAAATGATAAGGATGATAAATGTTTTATATTCATTATTTTACCTTGCAGTTTATACACAGGAGTAAAAAATACCTAATTAGAGAATATGGCAATTAATATTTTTATCAGTTTATTTCGCAACAGTTATGGATGGTTGATTCAAAATTAATTTGGTGTAGAAAATGTTTCTTGTACAATAGAAAGAAAAAAAAAATCGTATCAAGAGGGGATCATTAAATGCTGCTGTACGAAGATACAGGGTATTGAAAAATTATTAAACGAAAATGGATCTCAAAACAAGTCTGTAGTCCATGAGCAAACTTTTGATACAAATCCTTTACGACCTATCCAAAGGTTGGTGTAAAGTGTAGATGATTAAATAGTCTTCAACTTATATCAGATATTCAAGTAATATGTGGTGGTACACCATCGTGTATTAACCACAAATTAGTAAAAATTACCCAAAAATATTAATTCTATTAAAAATAATTGTCAGTAATATAAAAACTTTGGTAGGGTCTATTTTGAATAGTAGGCAACTCCTGACCAAATAGTGGTATGTAATGTTGAAGAATAATATTGTAAGCTTATATGTGTTATTAATATCGCCTATTATATTGATTATATAATTTTTTACAATTTTTATTAAATTTTAGTAAATTTCAATATTTTTAAAATTAATAATTATAAGACTATTTAAAGAAATATTAAAACTTGTAAATTGACTTTTCAGAAAGAAAAATCATGATTCATAGGTAGTAGGTAGTACCTATATTTAAAGTTGGAATTAAAGACACTTACCTTGATCAATTTGATCTAATAGTAGCGCAGATTGGCTGTCATGATGTCACACGAGTATGGCATGCCAGGTCAATAGGAGACAAATGGTTGTTAGTTAACTTACCTGTGATATTTTTTCTCTTATAATTTCACAAAATTTAACTTTTATTATTTTAAGAACTATTGAATGGACAATGTTATCTAATGCTACTTAACGTGAACTGGTTTGAATAAGGATTTTCTTCAAATGCTAGCAGAACATTTAGTTTCTTGTTTTCTGATATTGATTTTTTTAGCACCTTTACATGTTAATTGTGGATTGTGAAATTGATTCTCGGTTGGGATATTTATTATTAAGTAAATAAATTATATACATGTTACTGAGTTTTTGTTTTATCTCTACAACTAATAATTATTAGAATTTTAATTATTTCTGTTTCACATGTTGGTAAAAAACTGTAAATACTTTTTCAATATATTTCGTATTGGATATAGATATTAGTCAAGGTAATTTTATATGAGTTAAACACTTCTCTGTCAATAGATTTTTTATAATAAAAAAAACAACTAATTTCCTAATCAAAAACATTTGTAGCACAGTATTTGCATACAAAGTGTACATTGTTATTGAAAATATATCATATATTGCTTTTATACTGATTAATAACTATTTTTTTTTTCAAAGATACACATAAAATCAAATTCGGTAATAAAATACTGTAAAAGCAAACATAAAATTTATTAAAAAACATTTTTCAGCGCTTTATATTCTACATTTATTTGAACACAACAAACAAAGTAATATGGGCTAAAAATTTATTTCATACATCAAACAGAACGGGGTTTTTCATAACAAAATTATGCAAATTTTATTTATTTTTTAGACGGATGTATGTATATCCAGATTTGTAAAATGCGTGCATATAGATTTACCAAACAGAGGTAAAAAATGTTTAATTCATTACTGCATACTATTAATTTTTTATTGTACCACATTAAAAACAATTATGAATGTTAAAATAAAATATTTAGTTTTGAAAGAAAATTATCCATTACTGAAAGAGAATGGGACATGTTCAAAAATTTTGATTTTTTTTATGAATAGTAGAGTTAAAAATAAAACTACATTTTTTTTATTTTTTTTTTATCTATTCATTTGCCGGAGTTATGAATTTTTTTAAAATTTATGACGTCACCGGGAATAGACCAATAGGAGCTAGCGCACAACGTTGCCGGCTAGAAGGTTTACAAGAAGTGATGTACGTTCATTTGTGTACTAATTCTTACTTTTAGACTTCTAAAACATCGTTAAACAAATATCTTTTAAATATATAGTATCAAATGTTTTTTGAAAGTATTATTTCTGTTTAAACTTTTACCATATATAAAGTTTCATTGTTTTAAAAGTCACTTAATAATTCAGAAAATGGCAAAATGGCAGCACTGTGTATGGCATCTGTCATCATAGTGTCTCGATCAAGAATTTATTTGGAATTTGAGTGTTTAATTTTGTACTTTTTATAAATTTTATGACTACGAAAAAGTGTTTTGTTCCAGAATGTGATAATGATTCACATTCATCTTCAAAAATATTTATTAGTGTTCCTAGAAATTTGGAAAGAAGAAAATCAACCTTCTACTAGCGATGTTTCTCGTAAACTTTTTAATAAAAATACACCGGATTATCAAGATGTAGCAGCAATTTCTGCTAATTGTCCCCTTCAGGAAATTGAAAACGAGGCTACTATAAATTCTTAGGTGTATAACCTAAAAACCCTTCTGGAAGAAAATGCAGAATCTCCTGAAACTTTTGAAGATACCGAATTTATTCATCATTTTGTGGAAGAATAGTGATAAAGAAATAATAGAAAAATGTGGGTATTTAAACAAACTGGTTCCTGGATCCCATATAATGGCAGATAGGGGTTTCAGAATATTTAGCTACTTGAAAACATGGGATGCACTTTAGTAAAGCCACACCTACTGTATCACAGAATGAAAAAAGTTCTCCAGAAGATGTACAATTAAGTAAAAGAATCGCATCTCTAAGAATACATGTGGAAAGAGTTATAAGAAGGGTTAGTTAAAACCACATTCGTGTGTGAATTTTAAGCAAGTACATTTACTTAGTAATATCTGCATAATTGCTTGTTAACTTACAAGAACCTGTTTTGTAAGAGTAAATATTAATTTAATAAAATTTTTTTGTTTGTTTTTTAATTTAATTTACCTAATTATCACATTTCAGGGATTATAATAAGTTTTTAAACAGCCAATGTAATTTTTTATAAAATTTTAACTTTTCGAACAAATCAAAGAGGAATGAGTACCTGTATATGCATAGATTTTTTTGGGACTAAAACTACCAAAACAAAGACACCTATTTACAACAGTTTAAAATGAAACATTTTGACAAAAACGCCTGTCACAGTGATAAATATTAAAAACAACCAAGTTCAGTTGAATGTGGTAGCAAAGTCTATATATTCCATTAAATCGGGTAACTACATGTGGTATCACTGGTGATAAATTTAAAAATATCACAATTCTTGCTACCTTTTTCAAAAAACCAGAAAGTGTGCCTTCTTATCAATCCTTTATGAAAATGACAACAGTGATAAATGTGAAAAAAAATTTAATGTTGCTATTCGTTATTACGATAGTAAAACATGTTTGCAGTTCCGTTTATTTTTTATGAAAATCTAAGTAAAAACAATCAATGTCAAAGGGTTATAATTTTTTTTCTGTTGAACCAAATATATCACAAAATTTAAAAATTGATCATAGGTCAAGCTAAAGTAATACCTTTATTGATAGTAGCTTTAAAAAAGGAGAAAGAATAATATTGACTTAAATTATTATTATTAACATTGGTGATTTTTAATAAAAACTCTTCAATTATTGTTTACAAACAAAAATATAAAAATCTGTGAAAATTTTATTTATTAATCTTTTAATAAAAAATGAGAAAAATGAAGTAAAAAACAATTTATTTACAAATAAAAAATATATATACAAATCCTAAGAATATAAAAGTACTGATTTATTTTCCTGTAGTGGATGAAGAGGTTTCTTTAACAATCTAGCCAAGTGTACATCAATATTTACGCATTTTGATAAATTAGAGCCTTTCCAATAACACTGAATAGATGTTACAGATGGTTCCTCACTTCTTCTATGAAGCCACATATTTACAACCAACTGAAAAAAATAAAAGGGTTAGATATGCAGTTACAAAATAACTATATAACCAGCTACAAAATGCCTTTATTTTATGTAACAAGACGAGAAGAGCTTTACTAGCTCTGAACGAATACAGTAAAGAACCTCGGATTTTCAAAACTTAAAAAACAATCTCACCACATTTTCACATTTTTGAAATATTATAGAGCTTTTCGAAAAAAACTGCTATTTTTAAAAATACAATTTTTTGTTTAAACAGCTATGTCTCATTTTAGGCTATTGAGTATTATAAAATAAAAAAATACGGAATGCTTTGTTAGCTTCAAACGAATCCAGCAGAGCACCCCAGTTTTTTTTTAAACCACACCACATTTTTTGGCTCCTACAATATTATAAAATATTCGAAATTTGGCATTTTAAAAAAAATTCGCAATTCCTTGCTGACTTTAAAGTTTTTTTCTGAAAACAAATGTACTCACCACATTTTTAGGATTTTAAAACAGCCTAAATATGTGTCATAAGTAGTTGTTTTTATATATTTAAAAAAAAAAAATTAAAAAACTGAAGTGTCCTGCTGACTTTGTTCCAACAAAGCACCCTGTATTATTTAAAAATAGCAATTTTTTTAGTAAAGTTTTACAATATTTTAAGAGTCTAAAAATGGGGTGTGGTTTTTAGAAAAAAGCTTTAAAAAACCGAATTGCTCTGCTGGCTTCTTTCGAAGGTTAGCAAGCACCATGTATTTTTAAAAATATAATATTTCAAGTGCATAAATATATGGTGTTGCTGTTTTTACAGAAAAAACTTTATAAAATAAAGGTGATTTGCTGACTTTGTTCGAAGCTTTTAAGTTTTGCAAAAAACGAGCATAAAATTTTTGAAAAGGGTATAAAAATAGCCTAAAAATATGGCATATTTTTTAACTCAAAATCTCATAGGTGCTCTGCAGCATTCTTTGATATCATAATTATTACTAGGTTCACTAACAAAATCTGTTTCTAGATTATTTTAACACTTGCTGCGATTACAAAAAATGTCTATGTCAAAATTAGAAAAAAAATATTTATAGGAATAAAGGGCCTTATACACTGTTTATTATATGTAATATAAAAACAAAAAAGCATAATAAATATTACAAACCTTGACATGCAGCATATCCTAAGCATATTGTGCACTAAAAATTTCATTTTTGTTAATTACAACGCAACCACATCAGAAGGTTTTTGCCGTACTTTATGTTTAGGTGTAATTTGTCTCCTTCTCTCTTATGGAAAAAGAAATTATCCCCATATTCTTGCTTGGCAGATCTAAAAATAAAACCTGAGATAAATATGTTTTACTTGCTCCATATAAACTGTAACTACCTACTATTAAAACAAAGTTTTTCTGACTTTTGTAAACTGAGTATTGTTAAAAAATGCAGTAATCATCTCGGTAATCATATTTTCGTTTACAATGGGTAAAACACTTGATTCAACTTTTATAAATCCAGCTGATTCATATTAATAATAAAATTAAACCAAAACAAAAAACTAAGGTTAGGTGTTAGGTGGTGTCAATTTTAATGTCACTTAGATGTGCGTTCACTTCGACATTCTGTGTGTCGGTTTGTTCGTTGACTTGGTTTTGTATAACAAAAAAAACTTCGACACAAGATGATTGGTCTATTCCCGATGACGTATAATTTCAAATTTTAAATTTCAATTGGGCTTAATTTAAAAACTTTTGGCTTTTTTAACGAACTGACTATTTAGAATAACTTGTATAGCGACTAACTATTACAATATAATTTATAAAACAGCATATCTCACATGTGAACATGGCCCATTACTTGGATGTATTTTTGGAGTTAAAAAATTTCGGTGTTATGTTGAAGATACACATTTTCTTTTAAAAACGGATCATTCTTCCTTACAATATCTTTATAAATTGTCCAATCCTTCTGGTCGTTTATCTCGGTTGGCTCTCCGTTTATCCCAATTTGATTTTACTATTAAGCATAGGAAAGGTTGTTCTATGAAGTGATTCTTTAAGTCGTTCAGTTAATGAGATTTCTATCTTAGATGTTGCAGAATTTAAACCTGACAAATGGTATAAATCTATGTTAAATAAAGTTGATTCATGTCCTTAAAAATATCCTTCTTTCAAAGTTATTCGAGTTATTTAATAACTTAAACCACGCTCTATCAATTGAGCTTAAACACATTAAAAAAGTTAATAGAATAATTAGACATCACGTTACACTTTTTGTTATCTATTTTCATTATTATTATTATTATTAGTATTATTATTTTTGTTTATTTTATTGACATAGCATAGCATTTAAAATTGTCTACTTCATAAGATGCCACGCGAGATTGCCTCAAATGCTTTTTACTAGAGCGTTATCCTACTATAATATCCTTATACAACGGTTAAATAGTAAAAAAATTTGTAATCATATCCAATGGGATAAAGTTTCAACCACCCTAGGGAAGAGTTTATCTTTTTGTGTTTAGTTTATTTAACATATCTGAATATCAGTTCAATAGTATATGGGCTAGCTGAGGTAAGAAATTTATCAATAATAAAATTTAAATAAAATAAATAAATATGTACACAAATACTAAATAAACTAACAGAACAGTACCTACTTTATCAAGTTATATAAATATGTATGTAGATTGTATTAATTTATTTAATTTTGTGTTTCTTTCCTAATCACCTATAAAAGACAGTATTACTAATAGCCAACGAAATCTTCTTGAAATAAATCAAACAAATTAAATGAGGCAATTAATTTAATGCATTGTGAAAGTAATATGGAGCCACAAACTGGAGCATTAGTATCCTTCGCTTTGCTCCAAGAACACATTTGCTTTAAGAATGCGCTGGCTCCCTGATAATTGCTGCTTGCTTTAAATAATGATCAATGATAACAATAAATGAAAGCGGGATCTAACTGGCAAATAATTAGTTTTCGGCTGTAATTAACGTTGTATGGAATCTAATTTTATGCGGAAGTTCAGCGTAAGTTATTTTCCAGAAAGCAACCTCCACGAAAATGGATATTTTGATTAAAGTTGTTAAGCTGGTGCCATCAATAGTCTCTCTCCATTGCACTCGCTCTTTGACTTTGCTAAAATTAAGGAGTACGCTTGATATTACAGATAGGTTTAATTTTCCAACACGAAATAATTGCTCAAAATATATTTTATTCGAAAAATATATAAGTGAAATACTTAATTTTTGTATATTTTCATTTAGGATAACAGAAGATCAAGTAGATATAGCATGTATTTTAAAAAAGACGAGAAATTTTTTCTAAAGATGCATTTTATGACAATCTTAATGACAATATTTGACAATTGTGATACATAATTTGCTGTTACTACTTTATTTTATTAGAATGTTACGCCTGATGATGTCTTTTTGGCCACAAACAGTTGCCACTATTTTAGGTCTATAATAGTTGAATTTTGTAATTCAAAATAATATTTACGTTTTTGCTGTCCCACAGAATTTTTATAATCCCTTAGATTTGCTATAAAAACAAAAAATATCTGATATTTTAGACAAAAAAAATTCTAATATTGATTTATCCAATGAAAAACCATGCTCTTCCTCAACAATTTTATATTTAGCTGACTAGGTAAATAAATATAAAGAAGTTAATTTAGCAAATAAATTGAAACTCCACGGTAATTTCATATATTATTCTGCATCCGCAAACTTAGAAACAGGAGTTATAAAAATGTGCTTCCAGAAGTTTGGAAATTCTGAAGTTTTCAAAGAAAATTTTTACAACAAATCTAAGTGCTCAGTGAGAATACAAACACAATATTTCGAAAACAAGGCAGGTAAACCATCAGGACCAAAGGATACTATAGATTTTAGATCTTGTATAGAAATATAAAAATAGTCAAGATACACCAGTTTATCATTGTTGTATGTAATTTGAAGAAACATCAATATCATTCGAATACACTGCTTTTTAAAATGTGTTACATTGGAAGATAAAAAACAAGAGAAAAAATAAAGCATAACAAAGAATCAGTAGACAAGTATCTTTGGTATAATAATTTTTTATATAATGCTTTTTTATATACTAAAATAAAATAATCTATATTTTTTTTATATATATCAAGAAAAATAAAACTATCATGAACGACACTTGTAAATAAGTTGTCCGTAATGTCAGAAAATACGATTTTCAGAACAAATTTGGGGGAATTTCAACAGAAGCAAGTATTTTTATTAAATAAATTGATTTAAAACCTATACAAACTGGTTTTGTATTTGCATAAATTACTATAATTAATACGTAAGTAAAAAAAAGAAAACAAGATGTAATTAAAAGAAGATACAAAACTTTTTAAAAAAGGTATACACCGTGTCCCACGTAAGGCGGGCATAACAACTTTATGGAGAATAAATTAATTTGTATTTTCGCCATTTTTTGAGTATACATAATCGAATATGCTCTTTTGAATTAAAATAAAATGAACTCTGTGCAACTTCCGGTTATACCGGAAGTGACCACTAACTTCGTTATTTTAAAGGGAATACCCCATATTTTTTTTTTAATTTTAGATTCAGCATGAAATTCTGTAAACAACGATACCCCATTTGCCTATTCTAGTTATAGCGGATTTGGCGTTATTCAATTTTTTTCTACATTTTTAGTCGCCGGTAGACATTTTCTTAAAGTAGTCTATCTCAGGTACTATATCTATCAGATACTTAAAATTTTAACCAGAGGTAGTAGATGGGATGTACTTCTTGGGAATATTTAGTTATTCATTATTTGTTGTACGCAAATTATTTTTAGAAATGAAATTTTTTAAACATAAAAAACTTTTTTATTTTAAATTGAACACCCTATATATTTTTTAAATTTTAGATTCAGCATGAAATTCTGTAAAGAATGATACCCCATTCGCCTATTCTAATTATAGTGTATTTGGCGTTATTCAGTTTTTTATAAACTTTTATATGCCGGCAGACATTTGCTTTTTTAAATTTACTTATACATCGTTTGTTCGACTGTGTGTTTGGAAATTATTTTAAAAAATAAATATTTTAAACATGAAAAAATTTTGGAAAATGGAAAATCCTGTATATTTTTATTTCATTTTGTTCAGAAAATTATTCTTCATTGATCTTCATTTGCACTATTAATTCCCTATAATTATCTCTCGCCAATTTTAAGAAAATTAAAATTTAAATTTTACGCATGCACCTACATAATATAGTATAGTTTTACATTTTAATTTTTTATCTTAGTATGCCGTGGAAATATGCTAAACAACAATCTGTCAACAAACTGAATTGTCATATTTCTATGTATTTAAGTTGTGTATGTTTTGCGTTCAAAATATGGAAAAGATGGAAAATATTGAAGAATATACCAACTAAGATATTCTTAATTTATTTTACATTCATGGAGAATGTAATCGAATCAAAAGTAGAACCTGCCGCATGTTTAATGAACGATACCCTCATTTACCACCAATGAACAGACAGAAATTTGATAGAATCGAAGCTAACTTTTTGAATAATTTTAAACAAAACCCGGGAAGAAACCGTCAACATTATGTCCGAGATGAAGAAGTTAATCTAATTAACGTATTAGGGTATTTTACTGCGTATCCTCACGCCTCCATTAGAATGGCTCAAGATAATTTAAATATTAGTCGAGGGTCAATACAACGAATTTTAGCACTAAATAAATGGCATCCCTATGCACAAAGAAAAGTTCATGAGTTGCGAGATGGTGACCAAATAAGACGAACTGAATTATGCGAATGGTTATTGGTACGAATTCAAGAAGATCCCGAGATTTTAAACAAAATTTTGTGGTCAGACGAGTCGAAATTTACACGTAAAGGGATCATCAATCGCAAGCATCGTCATTTCTGGGCAAACGAAAATCCACATTTTTATCGTGAAGCACAATTTCAGTACGAATTTAGTTTTAATGTGTTTGCAGTGATCAGTTTTGGAAGAGCTTTTTATTACATTTTTAATGAAAGACTGACCGCAGAAAGATACATTAGAATTCTTAGAGAAGTAGTTGCCGACATTTTAAACCAGCTATCAAATAATAATTTTTGGTACCAGTTGGATGGTGCCCCAGCACATTCAACATACTATGTAAATCAAGAAATTACAGCACTCTTTGAAGACCGATGGATAGGTCCAAATGGTCCTTGGATTTGGCCTGCAAGATCGCCAGATCTAACTCCTGTTGATTTTTTTTATGGGGTCATATTAAAAATTTAGTGTACTCTACCCAAATTAATACTAAAGAAGAATTAGAGCAAAGAGTTCGGAATGCCTTTAACGAGTTAGATGGTGAAATGATTCGTAAAGCAACAACTAATCATGTTGGAAAAAGATTGTTAAAATGTTTAGAAGCTAACGGGGGGCATTTTGAACATTTGATAAAATGATTTTTTTAAACCATGTGCTTTTAATAAAAATTGTTTTTAGTTAGTATGTACCTTATCATTAAAAAAATTTAAACTTTTTAAACGACATATTTTGTTGCAGAAAACTGTAAATGTTTTTAAAAGTACATCCCATCTACTACTTCTGGCTAAAATTTCAAGTATCCAACAGAAATAGTACCTGAGACAGTCGACTTTAAGAAAATGCCTACCGGCGCGACGACTAAAAATTAAAAAAAAATGAATAACGCCAAATCCGCTATAATTAGAATAGGCAAATATGGTATCATTGTTTACAGAATTTCATGCTGAATCCTAAATTTAAAAAATATATAGGGTGTTCCCTTTAAAATAAAAAAGTTTTTATATTTGCAAACACCCCGTACAACAAATAATGAATAACTAAATATTCTCAAGAAGTACATCCCATCTACTACCTCTGGTTAAAATTTTAAGTATCTGAGAGATATAGTACCTGAGATAGACGACTTTAAGAAAATGTCTACCGGCGACTAAAAATGTAGAAAAAAATTGAATAACGCCAAATCCGCTATAACTAGAATATGCAAATGGGGTATTGTTGTTTACAGAATTTCATGCTGAATCTAAAATTAAAAAAAAATATGGGGTATTCCCTTTAAAATAACGAAGTTAGTGGTCACTTCCGGTATAACCGGAAGTTGCACAGAGTTCATTTTATTTTAATTCAAAAGAGCATATTCGATTATGTATACTCAGAAAATGGCGAAAATACAAATTAATTTATTCTCCATAAAGTTGTAATGCCCGCCTTACATATAAGAAAACCTCTGAAAGAATAGCGTTCGATAAAGCAAAAAAGAAGAATAACACACACGAAACAAGAAAAACGTCATCAAATAATTAACAATGCCTTGTAGCCTATGTATATGTATATTACAATTAGTACTATAGGTAATAAGTTATGAGGAAAATTCAAATTCTATTATATAGGTGCTCATCATTATGAACAGATAATGGAGACCGATAATTAGGACATACTACTTTAAATAATTGATATCACTTTACCCTGTGTATGACAGCAGATTTAATTTCGCTATATATTACAATGGAACAAGTAAACTAATAGCTATCATTAATACATAATTCGTTTGTAGCATTTAGTTATTTGAACCGAAAATACACGAAGCATGCGACGCTAAAAGCATACTAATTACCTAAAATGGGATTTTAATATAATATGCTGCATGCAGTAATATCTTTCTGATTATGATACTTGCCATAAAATTATCAGTAATGATTATAAATTCCAAATAAGTAGATTTCTTTGATAATTATGTATATGAAAGAAAAAAGAATTAACATAGATATAGAAGGAAACAAAAATATTAAAGGAAAATATATTATTATTCTATCACTGATTAAATTAATAATGTGTATTTTCGTGAGATGTTATTTTGAAAGAAATATGGCAGATATAGATAACCAAAGTTCAGAAGGAAACAATAATCTCACCTTTTTTTTATAAAGTTACTTCAATTGAAGCCTCTTTGTGCCCACCCATCATCCAAGGTGAGTTTTAAGAAATATTACCTATATAAAAAAAAGAATACCTTTCAAATTTATTACCGTTTTAATGTTGACGGTATCTTTTAGACCTGTTTGTTAATGTTATTGTTAGTAACTATAACTACCAATTCCAATCTTGAGATTGATTAATTTTAAAGACTACCTCAAAAAAATATATAACTACAATAGAACCGGAGATTCTTAAAAACACTGCATAATTTACCCTGAAAGAATCCAACCAGTCCCATCTCATTTATTACCAAGAGTGCTGATGATCTGGTAATACTATTTAGGCCACAACTATTGTTACTTAATGTCAACACTTTGAACACGAAGAAAATTAATTTTTTAGAGAGTGATATTCTATTATTATTTAAAAATCTGAATATTTTATGTTTAAATGAGATAGGGGTTCAAGAAGATTTGCTTAGTTTATTACATATTAATAATTTTAGTTTAACAACTTTTTACTGTCGACCTACTTTAAAATGCGGGGGAGTAAGCATTTGGGCAAGAGATAGTAATATTGTAAAACCAATTGACTTGAAGAAATATTGCTTGGAACAACATTTCGAAATTTGTGCTATTAGCTATAATTTTAATGGAATAGATAATTTGATAATTAATTGTTATAGGTCACCGTCGGGTAATATTGAAATATTTTTTAATCAAATATCAAACGTTTTTGATCATTTATATAAACCTAATATAAATTTTATTTTAACAGGCGATTTTAATTTTGATAGCTTTACAAATTATCATTTTAAACAGTTATACAATACTATGATCTGCTATGATCTTGTTCCTATTAAAAATGGCCTACGCGAGTTACTATGAGCTCCTGTACTATCATAGATCAAATATTTGTAAGTTCATTTGAAAAAGATGCTACCTGTTGTGTTATTGATAACGATATATCCGATCACCGATCAATTTTATTAGAAACAAGTTTATTTGAAATAATTAAACATTCAGGAGAACATTCTTTAAAACGATATTTTAGCGAAAACAATATTTCTGCTTTTAAATTTTCACTTTTAAATGAGGATTGGTCATCTCTATATCACATGCAAGATTTGAACCAAGCATTTGATTACTTTTATGATAAATTCTTAGTTTATTTTAATTCTTGTTTCCCCAAACGGAAGTCATATTTCAAAAATAATAATAAAAAATGGATAGATGCTGAAGTTTTGGCATCTAGTGCAAAATTAAAAGATCTCTTTGCATTACAAAAGATAAATACAAATTTTAAGGAATTTTATAGGGAGAATAAGAAAATTCATTCAAATTTATTGGTCTCAAAAAAAAAGAAATATTATCAAGATCTTATTATCAACTCAGACAATACGTCCAAGGCGTCGTGGAACGTTGTATCGGAAATGACGAATAAGCAAAGGTCAGTGAATAATATTGTTATTAAAAAAGAGGGTAAATTGGTAGAGAACCCACATGAGATAGTAACAGACTTTAATAATTTTTTTATTAACGCACCTTTAAAATTAGTTGATCAAATAGACCTATCAAGTAAAATAAACAAACCTTTTGGAAAATATTCTAATAAAAAATCAATGTTCTTAATACCATTTGCAGAAATTGAATTAATAAATTTATTAAATAAAAATTTTAAAAATAAAAAATCATCAGGTGCAGACGATGTGCCCAGTTATATTATAAAAAAGTCACTCGAGGATATTCTAGCCCCGCTGACATATTTAGTAAACTTGTCATTCGAATCCGGTGCATTTCCTGCCAAACTACTTACAGGTAAAGTGTTGCCATTATACAAAAAAAATGATTCGATGTCATTGGAAAATTATAGGCCTGTGACAGTCCCCTGTGGATTATCTAAGATATTCGAATATGCATTTCCAGATCGCCTTTTATCATTTTTAAAACGACATCAAATTGTCACAAAAAATCAACATGGATTTTGCGCAGAAAAGTCAACAACAACAGCTATGATCTCATTTTATAATCAGATTATTGAACATATTGAAGCAGCCGAGTGTCCTGTAGCGATATTCTGTGATTTAAGTAGGGCATTCGACTGCGTGAATCATGAATTATTATTATCTGTACTGGAGACATATGGAATTAGAGGAAATTCTTTAAAATGGATCTCCACCTTTCTTAAAGAACGACAACAATATGTATCTCTAAACTTTAAAATAGATAAAAAAACTAAAGAAATTAACTCTAATCTTTTAGATACACATATGGGAGTACCACAAGGGTCAATATTGGGGCCAATATTGTTTATTTTATATGTCAACAGTGTAGATCATTTAATAGGTAATAATCATTATGTTGCATACGCTGACGACTTTTCTGTGATAGTATCATCAAATAACAGCGATGAGTTAAAAGTTAAAAGCTCTTCTCATTTACAAAAAATTTCTAACCATTTTAATAGTTTAGATTTGTTTTTTAACACTAATAAAACAGACCTCATTAGGTTTCATAACAGGCAGAATATTCTAGATGATTTTAGCGTTTATGTGGGTAATTCCAGTATTGATAGTACACGCGAAAGCGTTCGTTTTCTTGGTATTCATATTGATGAATTTCTTAATTGGAAGTATCACTGCAGTAAACTTGTAGGAAAAATGAATTCGCTAAAATATCTTTTTATTAATTTACGAGAGGTGCTGCAATCTCATCAACTTGTTAGTGTTTACTTTGCTCAAGTCGACTCTCGACTTAGATATGGAGTATGTCTCTGGGGTAATTCTACAGATGCTTCTAATGTTTTCACTGCACAAAAGCGAATAATACGATGTATAGCTAACATTTCACAAAGCATGTCCTGTAAACCATATTTTAAAAACTATGGAATACTCCCACTTCCATCTTTGTATATTTTTGAAATTTGCGTGTACATCTTTAAAAACAAAAGTTGTTTTATGACTAACAGAGATGTTCATAGTTATCAAACAAGACAAGTTGATGAAGTACACGTTCCTTATTCAAGGTTGCACATTAGTTCCAACGCACCAAATTTTCTGGGTCCAAAATTGTTTAATAAACTCCCAATTAAAATAAAAAAATGTGCAAATATTAATATGTTTAAAAATAATTTGAAAATGTATCTCCTGGAAAAATGTTTTTATTCCTTAGCTGATTTTTTATATTTTTAGTATTTTAATCTGTTTAGAATTATAGCGTGATTGTATTTAGTATTTTTAATTTTATTTTATGTATTTATTTAGATTTAACCTTATATTTATTGACGAATCTTATACAATTGTAATTATTGTCTTATGGAAAATAAAGAATTATTATATTATTATTATTAATACTGGTTAATGGACAGAGACACAACACTAAAAGCATAACAGCTAAAAGAAAATTAGACAAGGTACAAAGACTAGCCTGTCTAATAATAACAGGGGCATTAAGAACTACGCCCACGGCAGCAATGGAGCTACTGCTAGGCCTTCCTCCACTACACCTTGTGGTGGAGAAGGAGGCTATGGCGGCGGCATACAGGCTGTTTACTAATGGATTTGGATGGGAACTTTTGAGAAAAGGACACCACACAATGATATTAGAGAAATTAAAACAAAATCCGGTACTAAGAATGCCATCGGATAGAACGCCCATTATTCACGACTTCAGGAAACCTTTTGATATTCAAATACCAGAAAGGGCCAAAAGCCGGGAAAAAAGGGAAAACAAAACGAATCAATCTGGTATACAGACTGTTCGAAAAACAGCACAGGAGCTGGGATCTACCATGTGAACTCAGGGAGGACAATTAGTTTGAACCTGGGGTCACTGACAACAGTCTTCCAGGCTGAAGTAACAGCAATAAATGCCTGCGCCAAAGTCATGCTAAATGACTCTCTTAGAGATAAGAGAATCGTTATCATGACAGACAGTCAGGCAGCTCTTAAAGCACTAAAAAGGGTAGAAGTACAATATAAATCAATATTTGATTGCCAACAGTCCCTCCAGGCTCTGGCAGAACATAACAAGGTCACTCTTGAATGGGTGCCAATGAGGGAGTGCTTGGAAACGAGAAAGCAGACCTCTTAGCAAGGAAGGGAGCGGAAAAAACTCTTATTGGACCAGAACCCACTTGTGGTATCTCACACCAACATGTTAAATAGGTGTTAAAGGAACAAATAAAAAGAGAACACCATAGGCTCTGGATGGAACTTCCTGGACTTAGACATTTCAAAAGATTCATAAAGGGGCCATCCACGAGCAGACAACACCAACTGCTAAACCTTAGCAGAAGCGAACTCAAGAGAGAGAGATATGCTTTATTGTCGTAAAAAAATTTACAAAAATTTTATAGACAAAGCGTGTAACTTAAATACTAAACAAATTATAAAAATAACTAAACAGCAGAAAAAACAAACAGAAACAAACAGACAAAATAGGAATAACAATTGCAATGGATATGCAATATCCGTCATTATAATTATTTTAAATTAAATTCTTAAATTTAAACTTTAATATTTAATTATTTAATTAATGCCATTGTAAGTGGAACTCAAATGTCTAAAGTACGTTATTAAATTCTGCTACTGTGTAATATGGTCTTTCTAGAAGAAAAGCTTTAGCCAGTCTTCGGAACTTATCGTATGTATTTATAGATTTTAATTGCATCGGAAGGTTATTATACAATTTTTTGGCATTGTAGGTAATGGAATGTTTTAATAGGTCAGAAGTGGGCATTGTTAAATAAACATCAGTCTCTAAATTTCTTGTAGGATATCTACGAGTCGGTCTTTCGGATAAATTTTGAATGTGCTTGCGAACTAAGCAGACGGATTCGAAAATAAATAGAGCAGGAAGGGTTAGAATTTTGAAATTTTTGAAGTAATTTTCGCAATGTGTCCTACTACTTAAACCAAATACATAACGGATTGCTCTTTTTTGCAGTTTAAAAATAGATTCGAAAAGGTATAAGCTACAAGAACCCCAGAAAGGTAAACTATAGCGAAGGTGAGATTCGAATAAGGAAAAGTAGGTTATTAATGCAGTAGAAGGAGTCAGCTCTTTAGAAACCGATTTAATGGCAAAACATGCGGAGGATAATTTTTTTGCTAAGGTATCTATATGAGCAGACCATTTTAGAGAATCGTCTATATAAAGACCTAAAAACTTGATTGAAGTCACCGTTTGGATCAGATTATTGTTTAAAGTTATAGGTTGTAAAGTACCTCTGTAAGACAATGCTACAGTTTTACTGGTGTTGAAACAAAGTCCATTCGAATCAGACCAGGACTTAATAGTCACTAGATCTTCACTTATGATAGATTGTAATGTCTGCATGTTAGAATTATTCCAGGTTACACTGGTGTCATCAGCAAATAAAGTAATTCTACCACTTATTCTTAAGTCTGTGATGTCGTTGATGAATAATAAAAACAAAATTGGACCTAATACTGATCCTTGAGGTACTCCACTGCTTATTGCTAGATTTGTAGAATCCTCACCATTCGCCCGCACCTGTTGATTTCTATTTTCTAGGTAAGTTTTAAACCATTGTAAAGGAGAACCCCGTATGCCATAAATTTGTAACTTATTAATTAAAATATCATGATTTACACAATCGAAGGCCTTTGCGAAGTCACAAAATACTGAAGCGGTGAAAAGTTTATCATTAAGTGATGTGTATATTTCATTAAGAACGGAAAACATTCCGTCGCTAGTGCATTTTTTAGGTAGAAAGCCATACTGATGAGCTGTGAGGATGTTATGCTTGAAAAGAAAGGGCAAAAGACGGTTTTTCATTAGCCGTTCTACTATCTTCGATAAGGTAGGCAATAACGCGATAGGTCTATAGTTACAGGTTTTGGTTTTGTCGCTATCTTTATGAAGTGGGATTATTATAGCTGTTTTTAGACAGTTAGGAAAGAAACCAATTTCAAAGGATTCATTAATCAGTGAAGTTAAAATGTTGATTACTACATCCGGTATATTTAGAAATATTTTGGTAGACAGGCCATCAATTCCACAGGAAATTTTATTTTGGATGTTGTTTATGGTTTGCACTAGTTCATGCTTGTCTACTGGTCTTAGGAAGAAACTTTCAGTGATCCTTTTAGTAGGTAGGAGGAAGGAGAGAGCATCCTGACTCGGAGCTATGTTAGATTTGATATTTTTACTTACATTTACGAAATAATTGTTTAGTTCATCTGGGCTAGGATTTACACTGTTTGAAGAACGGGTTTTATTCCTTAAGTCATTTATTATAGAGCAGGTTTCTTTGGAGGAGTTTTTAGCTCTTGCGATGCGATTTTTGTAATAGTTTTTCTTAGCAGATTTGGTGATTTTCCGATACAATATTCTGTAGTTGTTGATATAGTTTAATATTAGGGGATTATCTGTGTACTTTTTAATATACATGAGTGACCTCATATTTTTAGATGATGTTCTTATTCCTTTAGTTGTCCAAGATTTATGACATTTAGTTTTAATGGGGCGAAGGGGGAAAGCTGTATTGAAACACATAATTATTTTATTTAAGAAGTCTAAAAATTTAGAGTCAATATCTTCAGAAAGACCATTCCAATCAGTAGTTAGACATAAATTATAGAAATTTTTGAAATTATGCTTAGAGAAAATTCTACCTAGCTGACGGACTTTTTTTGGAGCTGTACGGGGTATCAAAAATTTGGCAAATACTGCTTCGTGGTCTGAGAGACCTGATCTAATTACTTGGTGCTCTACATCAACGGGTTTAAAATCAGAGACTACGTAATCTATAATTGTAGATGTTGTTTCTGTGATTCTAGTTGGAGAATTTACGTGCATAGTGAGACTGAATGATTCAAAAATATTGATCAAAGACTTTTGAGTAGCACATACATTAGCAAAGTCAATATTAAAATCGCCGCATAAAATTTTCTTACTTTTTATAGGCAATGCGTCAAGTAGATTAAGAAGATTCTCTAGAAAGAGGTGAACATTTGATTTAGGTGTTCTATAAATACAAATAATAAACAAATCAATGTTTTTGTTGTTTACAATGGAAAATTCGAAGAAATTTTCAGTTTGTAGAAAGTCGTATTTAGATACCGTAATAGGACTCCTTACGGGACACTGCGGCCTTAGAAGACACCTAAATCTCTTAGGGATATCTGATGACTCCCTATGTAGAATATGTGAAGAGGAGGACGAAACTTCTATTCACATACTATGCCACTGCCGGAACCTTAAATGGGAACGGGAATGGCACTTCGGGGTACAATATCCGGAACCTGAAGAAATCGCGAAAGCGCCCATCAGACATATTCTTGAATTCATCAAGAAAATCAATCTGATGGGATAGAAACTGTGAGGGGTACAATAAGCCTAGAGCTTTAGTACAAGTGGGCTTTGAACCACGCCCTAATTCAGATGATGAGGTGATGATGAACTATACCTTACCGTGCAAATTTTTGAGAATTTTTTTTTAAATGTGTGTGTTTGTACAGTGTCTTACGAGAAAGTAAAACTTCAACAACTATTTTCGAATTATAATTAATTTTACTATTATTTATTGATTAGATGGAGTAGAAAAAAACTAAAAATAAGGTTTTTGAAATATTTAGGTTTTGTTTTTTACAATAAAATATATAGGTTACCGTGAAAATTATTGAGAAATTAATATTAAAAAATCACAAAAAATTTTCAACTAGGTTATTTCAAATTTTTTTTTAATATTAATTTCTCAATAAATTCTAAGGTAACCTATATATTTTATTGTAAAAAACAAAACCTAAATATTTCAAAAACCCTATTTTTAGTTTTTTTCTACTCCATCTAATCAATAAATAATAATATAATTCGAGAATTGTTGTTGAGGTCTTATTTTCTCGTAAGACACTGTACAAATACTCACATTTAAAGAAAAAAAAAATTCTCAAAAATTTGCACGGTAAGGTATAGTTAAAAGTTCAACATTAGATAAATAAGGACTTCAACTATTAGAAAAAAAATAAATTTTAGTCATAATCTAATATTTTTTATTTAACATTGGTGGCGAAAGGGGTGGCGAAAATATTATATATAGAAAATTAAGAATTCTGGTCAAAAAATAAAAAACAGTTTCTTGTTTTTATACAATTCTATGGTGCTATTGTAGTTTTTTGTTTTTCTCCAGTTTTGAGCATGTGTTTTAATCGTGACTGTATATTTTTTTATTTTATCAAAAACTACATCTCAAAATGAAAAAAATGAGTACCTGAAGAACTGTGTACGATAATATTTCACCGTAGGATTTAAAAAAAAAAGTATTTTGAATAGAAAAAAAAATTGTTTCTGCTTATTATATTAATTAGAAATTTATTTTCTTTAAAATAGCTACGATTTTCATTACCTATTATAGTTAATTCATTATCTTTGCGTAGTATTAGGTCCAATTTTGTTTTTATTATTCATCAACGACATCACAGACTTAAGAATAAGTGGTAGAATTACTTTATTTGCTGATGACACCAGTGTAACCTGGAATAATTCTAACATGCAGACATTACAATCTATCATAAGTGAAGATCTAGTGACTATTAAGTCCTGGTCTGATTCGAATGGACTTTGTTTCAACACCAGTAAAACTGTAGCATTGTCTTACAGAGGTACTTTACAACCTATAACTTTAAACAATAATCTGATTCAAACGGTGACTTCAATCAAGTTTTTAGGTCTTTATATAGACGATTCTCTAAAATGGTCTGCTCATATAGATACCTTAGCAAAAAAATTATCCTCCGCATGTTTTGCCATTAAATCGGTTTCTAAAGAGCTGACTCCTTCTACTGCATTAATAACCTACTTTTCCTTATTCGAATCTCACCTTCGCTATGGTTTACCTTTCTGGGGTTCTTGTAGCTTATACCTTTTCGAATCTATTTTTAAACTGCAAAAAGAGCAATCCGCTATGTATTTGGTTTAAGTAGTAGGACACATTGCGAAAATTACTTCAAAAATTTCAAAATTCTAACCCTTCCTGCTCTATTTATTTTCGAATCCGTCTGCTTAGTTCGCAAGCACATTCAAAATTTATCCGAAAGACCGACTCGTAGATATCCTACAAGAAATTTAGAGACTGATATTTATTTAACAATGCCCGCTTCTGACCTATTAAAACATTCCATTACCTATAATGCCAAAAAATTGTATAATAACCTTCCGATGCAATTAAAATCTATAAATACATACGATAAGTTCCGAAGACTGGCTAAAGCTTTTCTTCTAGAAAGACCATATTACACAGTAGCAGAATTTTATAACGTACCTTAGACATTTGAGTTCCACATACAATGGCATTAATTAAATAATTAAATATTAAAGTTTAAATTTAAAAATTAAATTAGAATAATTATAATGACGGATATTGCATATCCATTGCAATTGTTATTCCTATTTTGTCTGTTTGTTTTTTCTGCTGTTTAGTTATTTTTATAATATGTTTAGTATTTAAGTTACACGCTTTGTCTATAAAATTTTTGTAAATTTTTTTACGACAATAAAGCATATCTCTCTCTCTCTCTCTCTCTCTCTCTCTCTCTCTCTCTCTCTCTCTCTATTATTAGAGCAGGTATATCGTGATTTAGTAATAACGCGCGATTTGCACATTATGAATCACCGAAGCCTCAAATAGATGTTCTCCGCATTTCTATTAAATCTGCTGTCATATTCGATAATTTTGATAGACGTTGGAGAGCAAACGTTGCGAGGAACTCACTGAACTAATACCGAAAGCATTAATCTTTGAAATTCGAACAGCCAACGGTCGACAGTTGGTTGATAATCCTCAAATTGACATTTTTCGTTTACCTCTTTGGCTGTAATTGAAATCAATTAGCTTTGATACTTGGATGTTTGATATGTAGTTTCTTTAAAAAAAAACTTAAATGTACAGAAGGTAGATAAGAGAGAATGATGTACCTTATATATTCTAAGAAAATGTAAAATAAACTAAATAAATTATATATTTTTTGTATTACAAAATAGTATTTTAATCATTAATCCCAGGATTAGACTCCATAACATTTTTAACAACAAATACTACTCACAGCGTCAAATGAGCTACTTTTTGTTCCTGTTAAATACCTGGAGATCATTTTTTTTTACGTTAGAAATCGATTTGGTTGTAAAAGTTTTGTTATCAGCAATATCGGGGTATTATAAAAATTACATAAAGAAAATAAAATAAAGAAAAAGTATATACATAAAACAAATTAAAAGTAAAAAATCAGAGAAATCAACACAGGCACAGCAAGCAGCCAAAGAATAGAAGAAAGCGAAAAACACCAGAGGGAAGCAGTATTGACACACAGAAAAGCAAGACATATAGAAAAATTTGGTAGTATATGATAAAATTAATAAACATTTTAGGAAATATTAAGGTTCATCATTAATTCGTTTTTAATTCGTTCATTCTTTAACGTAAATGAACATGAACGTGAGCATAGAGAACAGGAGTAAATAAGACAAAAAATACATTAAACCTAAATTCAGAATGCATGTACTGAAATATTTTGCTTTATCTTCTTGTATTTGGCTGCGTTAGAGTCATAAATTATCCCCATAACTGGAGCGTCCGTTTTCAGCTGAATTTTCGCGCTGAAAGAAAGATGCCCATATTTGTATTTAATTAATGAATGTTTGTGTTCGTAGTCGTAGCCAGTATGCACTTGCACGGTTTTAATTGATGCATTAATTTATATTCTAGAAGCTTTTCAGCACAATTAAACAACAATTATGATATTGGTGATTATAAATATAAAAAAATTGATGTAGAGCCGTTTATATGCTGTTTTATTAGACAAAAACGAGCGGTAAAAAAAGTATGCAGACAAAAAAATAGCTTATTATATGAAATATAAATTAGAACAAATAAAAAAGCAACATATAAACCATAATATCTGAAATTTCTACAAACAACATGTATTACTGATTAAAAAGGACTACAATTAAACTCCCACCTTAAATATTACTCTATAATACTCCAAGTGCTCTATAAATGATCTTAACACTAAACAAATTTTATTTTTACCATTTATCACCCAATGACATGACGCTTGACTGCTCATCTCGGAATCGGTCGCAACTTGCAGAGCACGTAGATATATACGTCGCAATAGTCAGACATTTACATGATGAAGAATGGGCCACCAGAATGCCGGGGTGTTCTTGCTAACTCAACAATGTACACGGTCAAAACCGCAACGGGAAAATTATCCACAGCGTCGCGTCACGGCAAATGTATGTTGCACCCCGATTCAACGTACCGATTACATTTTTGAAGTATGACCCGACTATCTGATATATGACCGAAGGGCTCGTGCAGGTGGACGATCGTACGTTGATAATGGCTGGATTTACGCTTTCGGTTGCTCGGCGAAGTTCACGGATTTTCGTAAATATGTGTGTCGGGGGAATTTGAGGTGGAATCGGGAGTATTGAGTTGTGTAATTAGCGTTTAGATTATCCACCTTTTTGAATATTGCTCACATTTTGTAAATGAAAAATCATTCATTAAATTAATCGATTTGATTTCGTTTTACAATATATTTTTGTAAATAATTTATAAATGTTGTTTGTTGTTTTTTTCCTACCCAATTAGAAAAATCAATAGTAACTCCAGTAATTATAGACCTATTTCGTTAATTTTTAAAATTGCTAAAGTTATTAAAAAAACTATAAAAACTAGATTATTAAACTTCGTTTAAACCCAACATACACTTAGATTTTAATCCTTATTTAGTGAGGCAGACTGTTGGACTTCGAAATGACACCAATCTGTCAAACTCCTTTCGGTATAAAACAGCTATTGCTTAACGAAAATAAAATACTATTTTTTCACGGCACAGCACACATTCTTTAATCTTTGGATTCATTTCTTTTATCTTTCCTAGTACACCACTGCGATTTTTTCTGTTACCTTCTAGAAAAAATAAACAATTTCAATACAAAGTTTGGTTTTTATCGTTTATTAAAAAGTTTTGTAAAAAATAAAAATAAAACTAACTTTTTACCCATCAACGCAACGCGAAATATTCACATCATCCTTCTTTTTTATAACGGAACTCATGGTTTTTTGCGATAAACCTTGCTGATGATAAATTGTAAATCAATACCTGCTTCTTGTATTATATATACATGGTTTAGCGTGCGTATCTTATACAAACGAGAAATACCAAACTTTGAAATTAATCTGAAATCAACTAAATGAAAACATATACATACGGAACAACGTTCTGTTAGCGAACGTACAACTGATGTTATACTTGGATTCGTATCGTTAATGAAGGGTTCGAATTAGGTAGATAGGGAAGATGTATCTATATAGATTACCATATAGGCCCTATTGTGCTTAAAGGCGTAATTTACAAAGTAAATTCAGCGAATGAAAATGAAAAGTAGATAGAAGCATTGCTTTTGATAATTTAATTGTTAAATCAAATTGTCAGGCATACATAAATGAATTGAAAAATGTTTTTCTATACATTGAAACTTAAAAAGTTAAGATATAATGATATGCTAAATAAAAAATGACAGGGTCTAATCAAAAGGAAATCTGCAATTTTGTTCTCCTTGGAGAGAAAAACAGGCAAAACAAACATTTTTAGATCCTAATAATATCTCCAATAGCTTTTACATAATTATGAGCGTATATGTGTCTAAAAAATAAAAAAACCCCAGCCCATTGACTATTATTCTGATCCTATTTAAAGTGAATATCCAAAAAATCAATTGATTCAAATAAATCATAGCTCATGTTAAACGAAACAGGAAAATTCATACTTTGTCTGCGTAGATTTTTGATTATTTTAAAAATCTGAATAGATTTCCGCTTGGATATGCACAGTCCAAAAATATAATACCATTCTGGGCAAATAACTCCGATGAATGCCCAATCAAACGAAAAATTCAATGGCTGGCAATGCTATAAATCATTTCATTGACTATTAGAAAAAAACGATGTGTCCACACTGTCCACGCACATATAAAAACATGAAAGCGACTCAAAAACTATTTATCTCATCTTTGTCTCTATGATTTCAACGATTTATTCTGTCAATTTATGTCTGATTTTTGAAATACAAACTCGTCTGTCGCGCAGTGGTGTAAGTAATGAGATTATAGTTTTTTTATTTGACTGTTTTTGAATAATTACAAACAAAAGAGTTGTTTGGATTTGTAATATATATCGACAATGCAAAATAGAAATGTTCGGAATTTAAAAATAGGCAATATGTAATTTAAAGTGTTTGTTTTTATACAAAAACATGTGTTTCTCTTGTTTTGTAATTTTATTTTATAATAACTGGATAGTGGTTAGTAGGTAGGTACATATCACATTATATCCGCAGACGCAGCAAATGTTATTACGGAAGTAACAAACATAAAGCGTATGGTAAAAGATCAAAAAATACTGCACAGCAGTAAAAATGCACTAAACTGAACAAGACAGTCAAGAAAGAAGTATCAGATCATATAAGACAAAAGAAATTGAAGTAGACTACGAACGTAACATAACTAAAGAAACCCTAATTTCCAACCAGGGCAACTGGATAAAATGCAAACATTGAAAGCGATAGTATAATACATTCCAAGAGGGGCAATGTTCTGTTACATACGAGCGTCTAGGTCTAGATAGATTGTCGAAGCAAGCTGTAGATGCTACGCTAAAATGAGTTCCTTCTAGGTATGTATAGAATTCTACCTACAGTCTCCTATTTTATGTATGTTACCAATAATAATATTGGTATTAACTTTTATCGAAATTTTATAAAACATTTTAACAAAGATACATGTGAAACGTTTGTTTAGCAACGTTGGTTGAATCTGACAGATAAATCATTAATTTGCCGGTTACATATTTAGTGGCACTTTTAATAACATTTGGACAGTGAACTTGAATGAATCCAAAATCCTTCTTCACAACCTGACAGAAATTTTTCCAATAGTCCAAACACACTTTTCAGGAAAATTAGTGAAATGAAAGTACTTTTAAAAATGTTGTAACACTAAATCTAGGTTCTTGTCTTATATAGCACAAACTTTTTTTTCTTTCTTTTCATGACATTCTAAGGTATTCCACGACCTGAAATGTCATAATTAGTCGACCGTTTGGAAAAAAAATTTTTTAAGAAGAAGACCTTTCCAGGACATGGGTGCAGATAAACCATTCCTGAGCCCATATTATTATTTTACCTTGATTATCGATTAACCGTTTTTTATATAAAAATCTAAAAATCTGCATCATAATTTCAGCTTTAATCCTTCCCTTGCAGCTACCTTAATAAATCATAAGCGAATCTCGCCATCACTTGGAATTTTCTAGCAGAAAAATGCATCTACATAACCTATAAATCACGATTTCCGTTCAGGGTATGATCTTTAAAAATTTAATTTAACAATACACGGTTCGTTTCGTTGGTAAGGAATTAATTACAGTTTTTGCATTAATTAAAATTTTAAGCGCTAAGAGAAATATTTTATATATTGGATTTACATGCAAATTAATGTTTTACTGAAAGCTGATTTGTTTGGTATTAAGACAGGTATTGGTTTTTATGTTTTCTGCTTCGTTTGCTATTAATTTCCTTTTCTGATTCAAAATATTGATAAATAAAATGATTTTTAATTATTGGTTTTGATTTAGAATGTTTTTTGATTTAATGCATGTCCATAAATCCTATTGATTGTACAGGATCAGGTTGTATTACGGGGGAATGGTGCCGAATTTTTTTGAGTTCCTTACTATGTGCTATTCCAAGGAGTATTGAGCTAAAAACAGGACTGAGCACAGATCTTTTCCCGTTTCTCTGTATCAGTTTACAGTTTTTATTACTGTTTTTTTTTTAATTGCTCATTGAACATGTGTAGACTCCTAGACAGCTGACTCCCTTTATGGGAGGTACTGCGGTTCATTTTATGAAGAAGTCTATGTTCTTCCTTTTCTTTCGACCCTTAAAAGTGTCAAGATTGTTGGTTTCAAGCAATTAGCTTACAGGGAAAGGATTAGCTTTCTCCATAAGGACTTCTTTTGATTCGGAAAGGACTGTTAGGCCATTTGCGTAGGCAACTGTTTTGCATTATGGGGAGAGTTTTAAGTGTAATATATACCTCAGCATTGGATCCAGTACAGATCCTTGAGAGGCCCCTTATGTCACTATTTTCTAGTAACATTATCTTCAGTCACTGGTATGTTGACTCTTGTCCTTTTCCAAAGCCTTTGGAGGATCTGTATCTTTGCTATTCCATTAAAGATACATAAGAGTTTATTAGGTATTATTTGTATGGCGCTCTTGATGGTTTTAGCAGTAGGCTTTGTCCATGAGCTCTTTCTCTATGAATAAGTCATATTTAGCTATTATACTCTATTCTTCTGACGTCTTATCCTAGTCAAGGAAAGAGTTCATCGATGATTTCTCTAATTTTTGTAGGTCATAGGGGATCTAAGAGCAATTCTGTAATCTTGACCACAATTGTCACCTTCTTGTTTCTTGCAGATATCTTTCCATCTTCTCTTTTTTGATTTATTAGTTATTTAGGATCTCAAACCTATTATTTTAAGTTGTCCACTTTTATTTATAATGAATAATTACTGAAATAACTAACATATTTTAATACAAGTATCTTTAATGTTAGTTTTAGGATGTTATTTGTCAATATTATAGTAAACCCTACAGCCTCGGTTTTTCTTGGTGTAGACTGAAGTTCATCTAAACACAACTTCATGAATAATCCATCAAAAGCAAAACTTTAAAATATATTCTAAAGTCGTTGGTTATTTCATGAGTTTAATCAAACATGTTTAAATATTAAAATTTACACCGAAACTTTGTTTACATGCAGTCACATACCTAGTTCTAGAAATCCAACCCCAAGCTATTTGATACAACATTTAACAAAACTACCTCTACCCTTAGTTGGCAACCTTTACGACTTGCTGATGAATTATTTATTAGTTTGGGTTTTTAAATAAACACCTAACTTACGTATCGTGTGCTGTACTCAAGTTACAGAGATTGACAACATTTTTGGAAAATGTAGGATAGATGGATGCGCATTGTTTTAAATTATTCCAAAAAATCGTTAATTTAAATAATGTATTTTTTAATTTTCGAAGGACCTTCAAATGAGGAGTACTTAAATTAGATTTTCTTCCTACTTTGGGCCTTTAGTAATAGTAGCATTAGTAATAGCTTAAGGAGGTTGTTTTGTTTATTTATTTATTTGACACAGGACAATGGACAATGTACAGAAAAAATGTACAGAAGAACATTGGTTTATATAACAAACAAAAAAGTGAGCAAATATTATGCTTTTTAAAATTTAAAGACAATTTAGATTACAAGAAAAGAAAATTGAACTAAAAATATAAAAACTCATTCTTAAATGCATGTTTAACCCTAATAAAATTGTAAAAAAGAAGTTGTACTTCGAAAAGAAGTGTTTGTAAAATCTACCATATTTAAGTTATGGATAACAATCTTATTCGAAATGAACCATTGTTTTCTGAAGGAAAACAGTCGCCCGAGTTGTTTTGTGACACATGTCTTCCAGATTTTCTCATTTTTCTTTATTTTATGACTCTTTTATTCATTACTGAAATGCCTTTGAATGGAAAATTAGTAACCGTGTCATGTCGTGTGTTAGATTATCGGTGTTTCCCCTTTAATTCGATTTAAATTTGTGACGCCAATTAAACAGAGAGGACACGTACGGTCTGTCATAATAGATTTCTCTAGCATAACAATATAATGCGGAGTCGTGTTATTAATTCATCCAGAGAAGATCCTGTACGCATCGCTGGACATGAACAAGGTATAATCAGTTGGACAGCAGCCCGACGGGGCACGGTCAGAAGTCAGGAGAAGTCATGCTGCTTCTGTCAACCGGCCATTTTGCAAACTGAACATGTAAAGGTGGGATCAGCATAAATCAATCGTGAGGTAAATTGATTATTAAATACGACGTTCCAACACCGAATGGTTAATTAGGGGAATTAATAGTATGTTGATATTGCGTAGGTAAGCCAATCAATTCCCGGTTGATCGAAAATTATCATTATATATCATGTTAATGACAAAATTTTTAAATAGATGATTGGAAAAACAATAGATCAAGTAATAATAGTTATTATGTTATTAAAGCATGAGTACAACGACTTCTTAAATTATTTGATACATTACTGTGCGTAGAATATTATATTTTTTATAAGAAACCTAATTATTTTAAATTTAATAATTTTAAAATTAGCTATGGAGATTAGATATATTAGTCCTTAGTACGTGGAGCTAATAACTAAACCTCCAACTCCTCCCTCTCCTAGAAAATACTTAGGAGAGAGTATTTTCCTGGCTCCAACTGACAAAAATGAAATTATAAGAATTATCAACTCCCTAAAAAATAATAAAGCCCCTGGTGTAGATGATATAACAGTGGAAATTCTAAAAGAAGTTTCTGTTGAAGTACGTTCCTTATAAATTTAATGTTCCAAAATGGTATTTGTCTAAAGGAATTTGAATCTGTAAAAATAACACTAATATTCAAAAAATGATGTAGCAAATCATCGGTAAATATTTATTTCTAATGTAAAAGTTTTTGAAAGGGAATTAAAAGAAAGATTAACAAATTTTTTAAATAAATTTATTGTACTGTGATATGCAGTTTGAATTTAGGGAGGGACGGTGTACGGAAGACGCAATTGCTTTGTTATCTGGGGAAATATATAAAACTTAGACAATAGTAATGCAACACTATGTGTGTTTCTCGATCTTGCAAAGGCGTTTGGCACTATGAGACATTCTTAGTTGTTGGACACTCTGCAAGATCTTGGAGTACGAGGAACGCATTTAAAACTCACTAACCGAAAGCAATTTGTCAAAATAGGTATAAAGATTAGTGAAGAAAATTTGGTAGAATATGGTGGTCCACAAGGTACGATATTAAGACCAGTGTTATTTTCTATGATGATGGTGATGGTGGGTGAGGTTTTATGATGGTGGGTGAGGTTTTCCGGGTTTTCCTCATCTGTAAGTAAAATGGCACCATCAATCATTTTTAAGTCGCCCCAAAGCGCCACGGCAAATAATAATAATAACCGTCCCTTTCGCCGGACAAGCTCAGCTTTTGGGGTTAAAATTCACTCATAAGGGGGTGAATTAGGGAGAGTATTATTATTATTATTGTTATTATTATATATACTTGAATCTTTTTTTGATTAACTCACTAGGAAAAATTAAATCTTTTGCAAATGAAACTGCAATCATTTACAATGCAAAAAATTGGAATGAAGTGAAAGAAACTTATAAAATTGCAAATATAATCGTTACCATCATAATTTTCCACGCAATTCCTATAAAATCAGTAATAAATTGTTAATTATAGATTAAACTACCCAAAATACCTATAATTTATACGGTACGCCACCTACATTCATTCATTGTTTTAACCCTTATTAAAACGTAACCCAACTTGACATGATTATCAGTCGGTGGCACAAACAACTTGATCGTGCTCTTTCCATTTACCAGGAGAAACAGAAAGGGTCGAGAATGGAGAGACATGTTAACATAATCCATATATTGCACGCAACACGACCTAATTCTGTTTGAATAAATGAGGACGCGGATAATGTATCATTAGCTTCTGAGGTTTTTCCTTTCCTTTTTTGACTTACGGCATTATTCGGTTTGATTTAGGTAGGATACAGAGGTAAAAGGTTTTATTAATAGTACCAAAGACGAATTTGATGTAATTTGTAGTCACTGTCACTTTAAACAGTCAATGATTAAAAAGTAGCATGCAATTAGAAATCTAATTAAAATATCAATATTAATCAATTGCAGTTATCATTATCAGAATTTTTCTTTAGGTATGGTAGGCCATGTATATTTTTCTTCTTTGCTATTTAAACCAGTTGATTGTACTTTAATTACACTATATTTCTTGTTCTGTCTCTTTTTCTTCTTCTTTAAACATGCTACTCTATCACTTTTCTAGTTAGATGTTCTCTACGTTTGGCTGTGACTACACTGTACACCTAAAAGCCTGATACAGATCAATTCAATTCAAACGTTCAGTGGACGACATGGTAGATTATTTATAAAGTACTTTCTAAACTATTTTTGTTAACTTTTTTATTAACCTTATTTTTAAGGCAGCAAGGATATATAATATTCTATGGAGAACATAAGGCTACAAAACTTGTTTGTTTTATGTTAAATAAATAAACTTTACAACTTCTGAAATTAATTTCACAACTAACTATTAACTAAAGTTAAAGTTATTAGATTCTGAACGAGTACGCTCGAATTGTTTAATATTCTAAATAGCTGTGTTCGCCACATTTAAAGACCTAATACAATTTGAAACGGATATATTGCGACGGCTTTGTTTCCATGAACATATTATTATTTATTATACAAAAGCTCATCTCGAGCATATAATTAGTGAAATGAGGCATTCCGTGATGAATGAAGCACCACTTCATAGGGAATAAATAAGATTAATTTGATAAAGGAAAGAAATAGCTCTTCATTTTAGGTGTGTTAAAATTTATTGAATATTTAACATCAGAAATCTACTATATAAAAATAAGTCGGGTTTTCCTTCCTGACGCTATAACTCCAGAACGCACGAACCGATTTCCACGGTTTTGCATTCGTTGGAAAGGTCTTGGGCTCCGTGAGGTTTATAGCAAAGAAAATTCAGGAAAAATTTCAACAGAAAAGCGGGAAAATCTTTTTCCACATACAGCGCCATCTCTGATACATAGCATGTACTACAAACCAATATTTAAAGTAGATGGCGCCGGCGGGTGATACATTGTTCGACAGCTACTCATTGTTCTCTGCTCAGTTAATTTCATGTGACAAACCGGTATTGTGTTTACTGTGAAATTGTAAAAAAAAAGTAAAAAAAAAAAAGTTATTCGTTTCCTAACATTTCAATTGGAAAGCATCAAATCAATCACGTGTATTGTGCAAATTTTTATTCAATTTCAACAGCAGGCATATGATCCCACTGCGAACTACAGTGATGATGAAAATTTAGATATTGAACCAATGACGACTATATGCCGATATTGCAATGCGTTAAAGTTCAAAAGAGAAACGGCTGGATTGTGCTGCGCAAGTGGAAAAGTCAAACTGGATCCATTACTTACACCACCACAGCCACTGAAACCATTGTTCGATGGAAGTGATCCCGATTCCAGGCATTTTCTTCAACACATCCTTGAATACAATAACTGCTTTCGCATGACTTCCTTTGGAGCTAATATCATTCGAGAAGGCGGCTTCATGCCGACTTGCAAGGTAAAAGATACAACACACATAACCAATCACTCACACCAACACAATGAATTGCAACATATAACAACTACATATACACCACACACTACACCATCACACGATCAGAAGTTACACCGTATTCTTCAACAAATGATTGTTTGCAATTACAGATACAAGGACAAATATATCATTTGCATGGTTCAATGGTGCCAACACCAGATGAACCGCATCAATTTCTGCAAATATATTTCATTTCGTCAATGGTGGATCAGCTGAATGTGCGGTGCAATATACAGGGAACACAACAGTTGAAGAGACGAATTATTGAACAGTTGCAAGCATTTTTCACGCTAATAATGCTGTGGTTAATATGTTCAAAACAGCATTGGAACGAATCCTTTTCAAGTATAAAACAAAAAAAAAATTTTCTTCATCTTTTAATCACCAAACGAAATGTTACAGTTCATCAAATTTCTAGAGGCTTTCGACGGCTAGACAGAGAAAGCACTACTGAGAGGCATCGGTTGGCGGAGCCGACGGATTTACGCAATGAAAGTACACTCTGCGCATCAAGTATTTCACTATTTTATTCAGACGTAAATGTCAGATGTAAATTTCGCTAAAACATTTCTTTTATTTTCGTTTGTGTTTTTTGCTCATTACAGTTTAATAGAACCTAAGTATGGAGTTTAATAGCAAATTAAGAGGCCGCGTGATTAACAGTCAATCTCGCGAAATAATAGCCAATGTGATAGAGTTTATAAGAAGAGAAGGAAACTTTAATTCACCTTCAATACCATTTAAAAATGTAAATGATCGTGTTGCTGCAGCCACAGGAGTATCTAAAAACACTGTCGTCCGCATTTCTGGAGAGAAAAAAAGAATCGATAACCGTGAGATAGCGGAATTTTCATCACCAAGAAAAACCATTAAAAAACCAAAAACAGTTAATGATATAGATGAAGCTGACAAAGGTATTTTAAAAAGAATTATTCTGTTCATGTTAATCTCGGAAAATATTGTTCCAACATTAAAAACAATTCTGACTAAATTTAGAGAAGCTACAGGGTACAAAGGATGCTATGAAAGTTTAAGAAAAATAATAAAGTCGCTAGGATTTCGTTGGAGGAAAACAAAAACAAACAGAAAAATATTAATGGAAAGGTTTGATATTCAAAAGCTACGTTTAGACTATCTGATTCGTTTAAAAAGTTATCGAGCAGAGGGCCGTCCAATTGTCTACTTAGATGAAACATACATTCATGCCTCCCACACACACCAGAAAGCTTGGAGTGATAATTCAAATGAGGGATTAAAGAAACCAATTAATAAAGGTGATAGACTAATTATTGTCCATGCAGGAGGTGAAATGGACTTTATTCCGAATGCCCGGTTAATTTTCAAATCTGGAACCAAAAGTGGAGACTACCACGATGAAATGAATTTTAATAATTTTTCTAAATGGTTGAAAGAAAAGCTGTTTCCGAACCTCCCTCCAAGAAGCGTCATTATTGTTGATAATGCTCCTTACCATAATGTCCAGGTAAATAAAGCACCAACGTCAACTTTTAAAAAAGCTGACATGCAGGATTGGTTAAGGAATTATAATATTGCTTACGAAGAGGATATGCTCAAAACGCAATTATACAGTTTAGTGCTATTGCATAAGTCACGATTTAAGAGGTATACAATTGAAGAAATGATAAATGAACATGGTTTTAGTTGTTTGCGTTTGCCACCGTATCATCCCGATCTTAATCCGATCGAATTAGTGTGGGCATCATTGAAACAATATGTAGCTAGTAACAACACTACATTTAAGAGGCAAGACGTACAACTGTTGTGTGAAGACTTTTTTGATACGTTTTCTAAAGAGGCAATCTCGTTGTAATAATGCTAAAATGTGGGAATCTAAATTTTATGACAGAGAAGTTACTTTGGATGAGGCAACTGATAGATTTATAATTAACTTAAACAGTGACAGTGAGACTGATTTTGAATCTGATATGGAAACTGAAGAAAGTTTTTCGGAAGACCATTAAAATTATATCTGTACCTAAGATCAAAAAAGTATTATCTATTTTTACAACGAAGATGCACAAGAATCAAATTTTATTTTTTTATTATTAGATAGCTATTTTTGTTTCTGAGTTGTGTTCATTTACAGGCTCAATTTTTTTCCGTTTCTCCTTTTTTGATTTTATATGGGGTTTCAAGTTGTTTTTGATTTATTTCGACGTAAATCACAACAACACACTTTTTTAATAAAGCAAACAAGTGTTAAGAGGTATATGTACGTGTAAACTACAGTTACAAAAAATTGATATGAAACCCATGAAACCACCAACAAAAATGTAAAGCTAGCTTCCGTACTAGAACATGGTGTCATTCGTCGAGATAATTTATCATTTTGTTTAATAGATCAAGAAATGTAAATATTCCCCTGTTATTTTTTATAAAATTATAAGAGAAATAAATTTTTTTCTAAATAGTATAGTTTATTATTTTGTAGAAAAACAAAATTTCGAAAATTTTAGTAATGTTTCAGAAACAACCGTTATTAATAATAGGTACCATTTTCCTTAATAACGTAGAAATAAAATATAAACTATTTCCACGATTTACAAAGGCCTACAAAAAAATTATAGGTATTTTCCGCTATCCTATAAAATTTATATTTTCTGACTCAATTTAAAAAGGTTGAAAGAATTCCAAAACACCTTTTATGGCATGATAATTATTTTCAATTCTACATACTATCTTTAGCTGCTTTTAAAAACGTTCTAAGAAAGTCCAATCAGACCAATTTAATCTCTAAACTATTCCACACTTTTAAAATTGAATTACCTAAAAATATTAAAAACTATTTAAAATAACTTGATTAGCAGACTGTACAATAGCTATCTTAGTCACACGTAGCGCGTTCTCTGTCTGGGCGTCGAACACCTCTAGAAATTTGATGAACTGTACATAAAACGAAGCCATCTGGTGGCGAAACGGAGTTCGCCGGGTTTGCTAGTTAATTCTAAAGTCGCCTAAATTTATTAAGATATAAATTGGACATTCTAAATTTAGCCATTTAATTGAAATTATATATTTAGATATACCTCTAAGACGCAGGTTTTATAATTTTTTCGTTCTCAAAATAAGATATAGAATGTTTTCCATTTTTATTTTCTATGGAGTTTAGTTTTGAGGTTAACAAACGTGGATAGTTTTCTTGGATTACTATCTTAGCTAAGTGTCCTTATTTAGGATGTCTGATAAGTTTAGTAACTCGTCTTGCCTATTGCGAGATATGAATCAAAAAGGAATCCGAAGTATTTTAGAATTAGTTTTCTACTTTTTTAGCAAAATGCATCATACCATAGTTCTTTCTCATCAAGAAAAGCTGAAATGCAGGAGAGATTACAAACTAAAAATGTTAAATTTATTTAAATATGAAGTGATATCAACTTTTACACATAAAAATTCACATAATTTATGGCTAAAGAAATCAATAAAGTTGTATAGTGGTTGCCTCATATCACTGCGAGTTAAATCCCATAGTTAAATTCGAATCAATAAAAACATATTATATTTGTTTAACCTTAACAGAGGTTATTTGGTATATTATTTAAAATATAAAATGAAATTTTAATAATGCAAGTCATCACGAATATATTTTAATATGTGATACCGAACATGCCGACCTTTTGTTCTATTTTGCTCGAATTTTGAAAAACAAAAAAATTAACACCAACAACGCGTTTGTTTATTACATCAAGCCTTTATAAAAAGAGTGAACTGCATAAAGGATCAAAGACAAATAGACCGCAGCGTGTTTTGTCTCTATTCAGAGGCGATATAAATTGACTATATTTTTGTAAAAACGTTATTTTCTGATACGCGGTTCTATTAGCTAATTAACTGGTTTAAAAATTGAAATTTTCTCACCTAATCAGGTCCAAGTACAAGCAAGAAGAGACGGTTTGTTGAAAAGGAGGACCCCATTTATAATTTAAGGATATGTAAGGACATTTGTGATACAATAGTAGTGCAGGTAAATGAACGTTTTAGTTTTACTACCCACCTAACAATTGCAAGTTTATTTGATAGTGAAAAATTAAAAGACTAACGAGATTGTTTTCCAAATGAGGACATTAAGACTATGTGTAGCGTATTTCCAAACGTAAACAGCTTAAAATTCAAAAACGAACTGTCCATACTTTACACCCGAGATGACTTTGTGCAACACAATGGGGCCGTACCGTCATTACAAATGTTTTTTGAGAACAATTTGACAATTACATTTTCGGAATCTGTGGAGCTGCTAACTATCCTGTGTACAATTCCCATGACCACAATGGAGAGTTAAATATGTTTTTCGACACTAAAACATTTTAAAGTAACACTATGTACCAAGATAGATTGTGCGCGTTAGCCATGTTATCCATCGAAAAAAACTTATTCGGTCCATTCCAAATTTTAATAATCTGGTCATCGATCACTTCGCTAGCCAAAAATCCAGAAGAATGGACTTCAACTATAAGAAATAGTATACAACTGCAGCGGTACCTAGCAGTTAGTCTTCAATTTTGTAATATTTAATTTGTTTTGAAATATATTTAATTTTCATTAAGTGAAGAATTTGTTTTTCTAAGGGAAAAACGAATCCTGGGATTGCTTTCCAATGTGTGCCCCACTGCCGCTAGTACCCACGAGCCGCCACTGTTGATATGATTTGTCCACGCTCTATTCGTGAATAGTAATGAGTTTTTCCATATTTCGTAAGCAGTTTCATAGTTTACAAAGTATGATAATTGATCTTCATTAATTAAAGATAAAACTATTATCATCTTTTGGGTATTTTTTTTCTTATCTCTTCTGGGTTAGCTGTAGATTTTGCTTCAGTGATTTTGTGCATTAAATCACTAGCTTTTAGCAGAATTGTTAGTTTAAGGGAATTTGAGCATTTTAACAAGTACCAGAATTATTTAAGTTCATCTTACTAAGGATTTCCAATTTTTATAATCGTTGAGTGTTACACTGTGTCAAATTTTATTATGTGATACATTAAATTTGAAAAAATATTGCAAATAGGAATTTTTTTCTGTTAAAAAAACTTTTGCATATTATTAAATACTGAACTGAATATAAAATTCGTACCTAAATCATCCTATTTGTTAGAAAATCTTAAACTGTTTACGTTTTAGACTGTAAACAGTCACTGGCAATGTTTTTTTTTTAATTCCGAAATAATGACGCAATAAAATAAATAGTACACAAAGCTCTGCTCAGCTTTTATTTATTCTTGACGTAATGTAAAATTCGCAAAATGGAGATCAAAGACCATCCAAATAAACTTGAATTACAAAACAGAGGGTCGACGGTATAAATCACTGAAAATGTCATTAATTAATTTCTATGTACATTATAAACATCAAAGTGGTCTTAAGAGATCTTAAGATGAACATTAGTATCTTGTAAAATATATATATTTTATTGGAGGCTGTACGATATGTATTTGAGTTTCTAAACAGTATTAACATACACAAAAACAACTTTTTGATTAGAGATTAGAGAAGTTGAATTTTAATTCAAACATATTTAAGTGTTTTTAAACTGTTCTGGCTTTCAATGGTTAAAGATGACTAAGGTTTGCATAGCATAATAAATTAACAATAAATTAATATCTATTGATAAGAAATGAAGATACCAATACAACACTAGATACATAGAGACCCGAACTGTCTCTGATGAACTTTCCTAAGTAATTTTTGTCTCCTAAATATTTTAGATATTCTATATTAGAACCTTTTAGTACCTTTATTAAAGTAATGGGTGTCGGGTTAATTCATTACTTCAATTCTCATATTTTTTCGTTGTAGCCGAAGCTGCCGTCATTTACGTAATCAAAGAGAGTGTAATAAAATCCTTCTCCATTTGGGTGTGATCCAATTTCAAGTACTATTGTTTAATAGTAACGTAATTTAGCACTAAAAGTGCAACAAACCTTTGTTTATAGATGCGCAACTATTCTGGTAAGCACTTCTATCACTGCACAGAATAAGTGTGGTTTTCCTTCTGGCAAAAGAAGTTGTAACTGCAAAAACTTATGCATGATTGATCCAAACTCATTTGATAGTAGGCCTTCCTCAGTTTCGTTCCAAAGTTGTAAGATCATAAAATTTTGTAAGGCAAGTTTCATTTATAGTCCATTTCATAAATTAATCATTATTTTTTCTTTTCTTTCTTCTTTCTATAGCCCAGTTTCTTATTTTCTTAAAATATGTGCTTCATAGTCTTCTTCACTCATACTTCCTGTTTTAAATGACTAACACTTACTACATACATCGTTTTTCGGCCTAAACATAGCAAAGTTGTGGTCTTTAAACGATTCTACATTTTTGCTAAAAACACCAATTATTTTTGTGAAACAAGTAAAGCTTTCTCTTAGATTTCCAGTTACGCTCTGAATAATAATTTTTACTTTTTTTTTACGGGAATAATGATATTCAAAATTAGATAAAGTATTCGAAAAAACTCTTGGAATACTTCAACTTGAATTGATTTTCCTAAGTTTCTTACTATAATTATGTTATTCTTATCAACCTCATTCATAGTTGCTTCATTTTCTAAATAATTTTCATTACCTTGCCAATATAATGCCACCCATTTCTCAATGAACAGTATGTTTAGGAACATATATTTTGGATACTCTCACAATAGTCCCTGATTTTTACAAACAATACTTCTTCCTTCTTTATTATCTTTTTAACCACTGGTTCTTGTTGTTTTAGTTTTTTGTGTCACAATTTTACATTTACATCTATTTATATATCATTCTTCCACTTCAAATAAAGGATTTAAATGTTTGTTAAACGTTTTTTTTACAGGACCTTTGTATGAAGAATAAATGCCTAATCTACTAATATTAATGCTTATAAAAACAGATAAAATATATCAACGTAGTGTTACTAGTTAGTAAATAGAGAATGACGTCGCAAAACACACATAGAATCATAATAGCTACCCTAAAAACCCACCAAACAGTAATTAGACACAAAACCCGTCATAATGTGTTTATCATGAACGAATAAACTATCAGTTTGGTTTATTAATAACTTCAACCGCTATTGTAACAGTATTCATATAGCATTGTTTCGTTTTGGAGATTACATTGTTCCAGATAGGGTGTAATATTCGGTAAATGGAAATTTATAGGGGCTTATACCGGAACATTTTTGTTTCCACCAGCGACATCGATCTGAACCGGAAGTCAAGTGAAAAGTTATGGGGTGGATGGTGAAAAATTGTTTTTACCTCAGCGATTCAATCAGATCATTTAAAGTAAGTTATTGGTTCAACAGAATTGAATGAGATTCAACCTAAAATTTGAAACATTGTACATTCATTACATTATAGATAATGAAAAAAGTGTTTTTTTTTTTATGGAAATTTGTTACTAAGGTCTTACTTATTAATAGTTCAATATATCGTGCAACTACTGCACATTTATCTACTTTTAACATAAGGCTTTGTTTTTTGATGCCTCTGTTTAGGGCCTCAACGTTGACTAATTCAAGTAGTCGATGGTCGTGACTCTTGGTTATCGTCTGGTCAATGCTATTTCAAGATTCCTACGAAAATTACTGTTACAAAAATACCAGGATGTATCCAAAATGCCCCTTATTCTTTTTTTTGGAATCGCTGTATAATCTGAATATTACTTTAGATGATACGTCTTCAAAGTTAAATGTTAAAAGACCATATAGGTTTAAAAATATGTTTATTAGAAAACAATTTATTCTTGACAATTTCTTTCGAAAAACTAATAAATTCTTTGTTCCTATCTCTTTTTCTTTACTAGAACTTACCAGTGTAGTCTTGCATTTAATAGTAAGCGTATTGAATATGGGTATCATTAATTATGATATATGCTCTTTTAGTTTGTTAATAAAATTAGGTACAGACTTACTTTTATTTAGATAGAGACGCGCCAAGCTTTAGTCGGGATATTTATTCTATCAATGGAGGCTATATCTGCTGTAATATCAGCAAACCTTGATAGACCACGGGCCCTAATATGCTACCTTGTGTCACTTCTATTATAATTTCTTTTAATTTAGAATAATTTTAATTATAAAGAATTTTTTTGTCAAACAAGATTGTAGTAGTTACGACTATTATTTTGAAAAGAAGTTTCTCAAAGTACAGATCAGAGTTTCGTGTCAAACTTTACCGAAAGTCTGGCATGTTATTTCTTAATGGAACGTTTTTACTATTCTTTCACACGTTATTACATTCAAAAAATTATCAGCCCTATACTGTTAAGAAGATTTTAAGAAGGTAAAAAAAAATGAAAGAGTAATACTCCCAGGAAAGTTACGGCTAATGAAAAACATATTTCCGCAATTTCAGGTGTGGCAGCGTGCAGATGATAAATTATACCAGTCGTATTCTATCATCGTTTTTATGAAATATGAAGGAATATTAATTTGAATTTCGGAGGACAAAGCCAAGGTGATGTATAATAATCTGTCAACTAGTAAAGTAAAACTCGAGTCACCCCATATCGGTTGCTGATAAAAAAGGTCATTGCCTTTCATGAGCAAAATGAAATTGAGAAGTGGAGAAAATTGATTTTGCATAATTTATTAATCTAAAGGTGTCTGTTTTTCTATTAAACGATATTTACCTCATTTTAAATGATTTATTTATACTTATGAATATTTATGATATAATAATTTGCGAAATACCCAAAGACTTCTTAATTAAATTTAAATATTATAGTTTAAAGTGGTGTGTCATAATATCCAATCCTTTTTCTGGATACTACAGCAAAAAATCACACACCGAAACGTGTCACTTGAGTAATTTTTTAAAAATTGTCATATTTCTGTTTCAGATACCTATACTAATGGGCCATGTTCACATGTGAGATATGCTGTTTTATAAACTATATTGTAATAGTTAGTCGCTATACAAGTTATTCTAAATAATCAGTTCGTTAAAAAAGCTAAAAGTTTTTAAATTAAGCCCAATTGAAATTTAAAATTTGAAATTATACGTCATCGGGAATAGACCAATCAGCTTGTGTCGAAGTTTTTTTTGTTATACTAAACCAAGCCAACGAACAAACCTACACACAGAATGTCGAAGTGAACGCACATTTAAGTGACATTAAAAATTGACAGCACCTAACAACTAACCTTAGTTTTTTGTTTTGGTTTAATTTTATTATTAATCTGAATTTATCTGGGTAAATTATCCTGTGGGATATAGGATATATAAAGGAAGAAGAATATGAATTTATCAGCTGTATTTATAAAAGTTGAATCAAGTATTTTTCCCATTGTAAACGAAAATATGATTACCGAGATGATAACTGCATTTTTAACAATACTCAGTTTACAAAAGATAGAAAGGTAAAACTTTATTTATAAATTGTTTTAATGGTAGGTAGTTACAGTTTATATGAAGCAATACACTTTATAGTAAAACATATTTATCTCAGGTTTTATTTTTAGATCTGCCAAGCAAGAATATGGAGATATTTACTTTTTCCATAAGAGAGAAGGAGACAAATTACACCTAAACATAAAGTACAGCAAAAACCTTATGATGTGGCTGTTGTATTTAACAAAAATGAAATTTTTAGTGCAAAATGCTTAGGATATGTTGAATCTTAAGGTTTGTAATATTTATTATGCTTTTTTGTTTTTATATCACATATAATAAACAGTGTATAAGGCCCTTTATTCCTATAAATATTTTTTTTTCTAATTTTGACATAAAGAGACATTTTTTGTAATCGCAGCAAGTGTTAAAATAATCTAGAAATAGATTTTGTTAGTGAACCTAGTAATAATTATGATACCAAAGTGCTGCAGAGCACCTATGAAATTTTGAGTTAAAACATGCCATATTTTTAGGCTATTTTTATACCCTTTTCAAAAATTTTATGCTCCTCGTTTTGTGCAAAACTTAAAATGCTCTGATAGCTTCGAACGAAGTCAGCAAAGCACCTCTGTTTTATAAAGTTTTTTCTGTAAAAACAGCAACACCATATATTTATGCACTTGAAATATTATATTTTTAAAAAATACATGGTGCTTGCTAACCTTCGAAAGAAGCCAGCAGAGCAATTCGGTTTTTTAAAGCTTTTTTCTAAAAACCACACCCCATTTTTAGACTCTTCAAATATTGTAAAACTTTACTAAACCAATTGCTATTTTTAAATAATACAGGGTGCTTTGTTGGAACAAAGTCAGCAGGACACTTCAGTTTTTTAATATATAAAAACAACTACTTATGACACATGTTTAGGCTGTTTTAAAATCCTAAAAATGTGGTAAGTATATTTGTTTTCAGAAAAACTTTGAAGTCAGCAAGGAATTGCGAATTTTTTAAAAATGCCAAATTTCGAATATTTTATAATATTGTAGGAGCCAAAAAACGTGATGTGGTTTAAAAAAAACTGGGGTGCTCTGCTGGATTCGTTTGAAGCTAACAAAGCATCCCGTAATTTTTTATTTTATAATACTCAATAGCCTAAAATGAGACAGCTGTTTAAACAAAAATGGTACTTTTAAAAATAGCAGTTTTTTTCGAAAAGCTCTATAATATTTCAAAAATGTGAATATGTGGTGAGATTGTTTTTTTAAGTTTTGAAAATCCGAGGTTCTTTACTGGATTCGTTCAGAGCTAGTAAAGTGCTCGTCTTGTTACATAAAATAAGGCATTTTGTAGCTGGTTATATAGTTATTTTGTAACTGCATATCTAACCCTTTTATTTTTTTCAGGAGGTTGTAAACATGTGGCTTCATAGAAGAAGTGAGGAACCATCTGTAACATCTACTCAGTGTTATTGATAATGATGTACACTTGGCTAGATTGTTAAAGAAACCTCTTCATCCACTACAGGAAAATAAATCAGTACTTTTATATTCTTAGGATTTGTATATATTTTTTATTTGTAAATAAATTGTTTTTATACTTCATTTTTCTCATTTTTTATAAAAGGTTAATAAATAAAATTTTCACAGATTTTTATATTTTTGTTTGTAAACAATAATTGAAGAGTTTTTATTAAAAATCACCAATGTTAATAATAATAACTTAAGTCAATATTATTCTTTCTCCTTTTTTAATAAAGGTATTACTTTAGCTTGACCTATGATCAATTTTTAATTTTGTGATATATTTGGTTTGACAGAAAAAAAATTAAAACCCTTTGACATTGGTTGTTTTTACTTAGATTTTCATAAAAAATAAACGGAACTGCAAACATGTTTTACTTCGTAATAACGAATAGCAACATTAAATTTTTTTTTCACATTTATCACTGTTGTCATTTTCATAAAGGATTGATAAGAAGGCACACTTTCTGGTTTTTTGAAAAAGGTGGCAAGAATTGTGATATTTTTAAATTTATCACCAGTGATACCACATGTAGTTACCCGATTTATTGGAATATATAGACTTTGCTACCACATTCAACTGAACTTGGTTGTTTTTAATATTTATCACTGTGACATAGGCGTTTTTGTTAAAATGTTTCATTTTAAACTGCTGTAAATATGTGCCTTTGTTTTGGTAGTTTTAGTCCCAAAAAAATCTATGCATATACAAGTACTCATTCCTCTTTGATTTGCTCGAAAAGTTAAAATTTTATAAAAAATTACATTGGCTGTTTAAAAACTCATTATAATCCCTGAAATGTGATAATTAGGTAAATTAAATTGAAAAACAAACAAAAAAGTTTATTAAATTAATATTTACTCTTACAAAATAGGTTCTTGTAAGTTAACAAGCAATTATGCAGATATTACTAAGTAAATGTACTTGCTTAAAATTCACACACGAATGTGGTTTTAACATGTTAAATTAACTAACCCTTCTTATAACTCTTTCCACATGTATTCTTAGAGATGCTATTCTTTTACTTAATTGTACATCTTCTGGAGAAGTTTTTTCATTCTGTGATACACTAGGTGTGGCTTTACTAAAGTGCATCCCATGTTTTCAAGTAGCTGATTATTCTGAAACCCCTATCTGCCATTATATAGGATCCAGGAACCAGTTTGTTTAAATACCCACATTTTTCCATTATTTCTATCACTAGTTCTTCCACAAAATGATGAATAAATTCGGTATCTTCAAAAATTTCAGGAGATTCTGCATTTTCTTCCAGAAGGGTTTTTAGGTCATACACCTAAGAATTTATAGTAGCCTCATTTTCAATTTCCTGAAGGGGACAATTAGCAGAAATTGCTGCTACATCTTGATTATCCGGTGTATTTTTATTAAAAAGTTCACGAGGAACATCGCTAGTAGAAGGTTGATTTTCTTCTTTCCAAATTTCTAGGAACACTAATAAATATTTTTGAAGATGAATGTGAATCATTATCACATTCTGGAACAAAACACTTTTTCGTAGTCATAATATTTATAAAAAGTACAAAATTAAACAATCAAATTCCAAATAAATTCTTGATGGAGACACTATGATGACAGATGCCATACACAGTGCTGCCATTTTGCCATTTTCTGAATTATTAAGTGACTTTTAAAACAATGAAACTTTAAATATGGTAAAAGTTTAAACAGAAATAATACTTTCAAAAAACATTTGATATTATATATTTAAAAGATATTTGTTTAACGATGTTTTAGAAGTATAAAAGTAAGAAGGAGTACACAAACGAACGTACATCACTTCTCGTAAACCTTCTAGCCGGCAACGTTGTGCGCTAGCTCCTATTGGTCTATTCCCGGTGACGTCATAAATTTTAAAAAAATTCATAACTCCGGCAAATGAATAGATAAAAAAAAAATAAAAAAAATGTAATTTTATTTTCAACTCTATTATTCATAAAAAAAATTTCAAAATTTTTGAACATGCCCCATTATATTTTTGCATTAAATCAAATAACTTGTTGCATACAGCAACTTTAAAATAATTTAAAATATTATCGAATCGTGCTTTAAAACTCGAAAAATCCGTCTTGTCTAATCGTAATTTTAGTACTCCCAAAGCTCTAACAATTTTGAATTTCGGTCCAAGTTTACCGTACGAAATTGATATAGAAGATTTATATGGTTTGCCTTTGGCTTTACATACCGAACAGTCTTGAGATCAAATATCGGTGTCCGATAATACTTTAAGTTTACTTCGTGTCTAAGTTCTGTAGGATTTTAGGTAAAAGCTCTGGCAATTCTGATAAGATTGGTTTAATTTTCGTCTATTAACAATTAATTGTGATAAAACGATGTTACTACCTGTTTGTAGTTACAAAAATGAATTATGAACATACCATAGACAGCATAAAAATTAAACTTACTAATGATATAAAATACCTTGGTATAACGACAAATAATGTCACTAAAGCATTAAGATCATTTCTGGGACGATTTAAATATTTGTCGAATACTCTAGATCTACATCATTTAAAAATATTATATTATTCACTTGTTGAATCTCGAATATCTTATGAAATTTTGGCTTTGGGCGGACGTGTAGATGTACATCTAGAAAAACTACAATCAATTCAGAAATACATTTTAAAGATAATATTTGAAAAAGAAAAACTTACCCTTCTAAGGGAGTGGAGTGTCCATTATTTACGTGAGGTGTTCAAGGGGGGGCGGGGATCGAACTAAATCTTTCCAAATCTCACTTGGGGGGAGAGAGGGGGTCTTTGTAAATCTGACGTATTTTTTTTTCTAGTAGAAAACGTTGTAAAATCTTCTATTATTTTTCGTTTAAGTATTTATTATTTATTTTTATCAGTGGGATTTTAAATTACGTCAATATTCTTAAATACTAGTCTTTGCTAATCTTAAATAAAAGTAATAGAACATATTGTTTTTGTTTTCTTTTTTTTTAAATCCAACACATTTACACCCAAAACACAAATTTTGAAAAATCTCACGTGAAATTAGGGGAGGGGGGAAGGAGTTGAGAAAAGTCTTACGAAATTTCACCAGGGGGGTCAAAAAATCCTCAAAAATACCTCACGTAATTAATGGATATTCGTTAGATATTTTTCCTTAAAACTGTGATTTTTTTATTTAAATACAAACAAAATTTTATTGTAATTTCTCATTCCTATACTAAGAAAAATATTTATCTTCAAGGAATACACAAAAAACAATTAGGCAAAGAAACTTTAGGTATTTAGCAACTTTTTACCAGAACATTTTAAATACTCATACACGTGAAAGAAACCATTTTAAAAAATCAATTGGTTTTCCTAATATTTAATAACAAACAATTAATTTCCCACTTTATTTTAATTTGTGTTAGTTTTTATTGCTATGTTATGTTTTGAGATTATTTTTAAATATATATACAGGGTGTACCAATAAAAACTCCCAGGCCGGATATTTTGGTAAGTAATAGAGATATTTTAATTCTGTAAAAGTCAGTTCACAGAGCACTAAAAGAGCTTCAGTTTTAGATATAAATTGATTTTAAATAGGTCAATATGTAGATGGCGCTGCGCTCAATAATTATTTTTCGATGGGAGGAACTTTCTTGTGTAGCGCATCTTATAAAAAATGCATTTTTAAGCAAATTTTGTTCTATGAACTAATTCGATAAATCTAGCAATTTTTGATATACAGAGTGGGTCATTCAAAACAGTTTCATCCTGTTTTTCGGCATTAATCATTGTATTTTTGGAAAATGCTAAAACAGGTCGATTTTTATTCAAAATAAAAGACATTTATACAATATAGACATATGTCATGTGTCAACCCCCTCCCTTGTACTTCTCCACACCTTAATTTTAAATAGGTAATGTACCATGTATGGCTCATAATTGAAAAGGTAATTTAATGGGGGATTCAGAAATATTTCTGTAAATTACGTTACTTAAATTTTATCACCCTCTAGCGGGATAAAAAACTACTACCTATTATAGAGTGTAGTACATCATTAAAAAGGTAATTTTATGGGGAATTTAGAAATATGACTGTCCATTGTGATACTTTTAATTGTACCGCCCTCTATCGGGATAAAAAACTACGTATTTTAAAGTGTGACACCTTATTTGAAAGCAAATTTAATTAATAATTCAATGTACCACATAACATTATTTAATAACATAATATTAATATAAATATCCACATTGCTCTTGCAATAGTTTAAAAATTAGTCATGCATTATTTTAAACATTATTGCTAACTTTATTTTGTTGCAAGTACAATATGGAAATATTTATATTAATGTTATGTGTCGCATTGAATTATTATTTAAATTAGCTTTCAAATGAAGTGTCACACTTTAAAATACGTTACAGATTTTTTTATATCGATAGAGGGCGCTAAAATTAAAAGTTTCACAATAAACTGTCATATTTCTGACTTCTCCATAAAATTACCTTTTTAATGATATGCCGCAACATGGTACATTCCTTATTTAAAATTAAGGGGTTGGAGAAGTGGAAGGGAGGGGGTTGACACATGACAGATGTCTGTATTGCAAAAATGTGTTTAATTTAGAATAAAAATCGACCTGTTTTAGCATTTTCCAAAAATACAATGATTAATGCCGAAAAACAGGATGAAACTGTTTTGAATGACCTACTCTGTATATCAAAAATGGCTAGATTTATCGAATTAGTTCATAGAACAAAATTTACTTAAAAATGTATTTTTTAGAAGATGCGCTACATAAGAAAGGTCCTCCCATCGAAAAATAATTATTGAGCGCAGCGCCATCTACATATTGACCTATTTAAAATCAATTTATATCTAAAACTGAAGATCTCTTAGCGCTCTATGAACTGGCTTTTACAGAATTAAAATATCTCTATTACTTACCAAAATATCCGATCTGGGAGTTTTTATTGGTACACCCTGTATATCAGGTTATGTACAAAGCTTTAATTTTTGTGTAAAAAATATTACATGAAATTTTGCCTACCGTTTTTCGGTTTTTATTATAAATTTAATCATTTTCATAATTTGTCGTACATAAAATGGCTTTTAAATTATACCCTTTACAGTTTAATAAACCCCCCTTAACTCCCATTTTCAATCAGATTTTCAGAATCAATAGGCCTCATCTCCTTATAGAGGTTGATTTTTTTCAAAAATTTCTTGTTGATTTTGATTTTCATTTTTGATTTATGATTTTTGTTAATTTTAACCCCCCTCAAACCCCAATTTTTATTCAGATTTTTTTTAAATCAAAGGACTTCTTCTGCTTATAGAGCTTGATGTTTACTAAAAATTTAATGTTGATATCAATTTTTTTAGGATTTTTTTTAATATCAACCCATATTAACTCCCTATTTTTAATCAGATTTTTCAAAATAAATACGCTTTATCCCCTTATACGAGGATGGATCAGAAAATAACGAGACTGGTGCTATAGTATAACAACGAAACATTTATTTAAAAAAATTCAACAACTATCCTTCGAAGTACTCTCCATTCTGTTGAATACACTTATTCCATCGCTTTATCCACTTATTATAAACTTCTGAGAAACCATTTTTTGATAGTCTGTTTAGTATACCCATCACAGCGTTGTTGAGCTCAAAATCCGACTCAAATCTTCTACCTCTCAATTCTTTTTTGACTTCAGGAAACAAATGGAAGTCACATGGAGCAAGGTCAGGAGAGTAGGGGGGATGAACCATAATTTCAACCCCTAATTCTTCAATTGTTCGTTGACAAATCATTGATCTATGAGCCGGAGCATTGTCGTGATGCAGCGTCCAGCCAAAGTCCTGATAAAGCCTTTAAGGGTCCTCGAAGTACATTAGAATAGTACTCCCCTGTTACTGTATGTCCTCTACAATGTGATCGTAAATAACGCCAAATTTATCAAAAAAAATCAGGTGCATCACTTTACCAGCGCTTTTAGCAGTTTTGGCCTTCTGCGGTCTTGGGCTGCCTTTATGTTTCCATTGCATACTTTGAGTCTTCAATTCAGGATCGTAATGATAAAACCAACTTTCGTCACATGTAACCACATTATTTAAAAACTGTGGGTTACGTTGCAATTGCCTTTTTCACTGCTGACAAATTGTCACTCGATTCGCTTTTTGTTCATCGGTCATCACTTTTGGAATCCATCTTGCCGCGATCTTCCGGTACTCTAAATCTTCATGAATAATTAACATTGTCAGAAATTCGTTTTATGCCAATCGGGCGATTAGTTTGTATCAAGTCGTTAATTTCTGCAATTTTTGTATCATTTCTCGCAGTTTGTGGTCGACCGGGACGAGGTTCATCTTCAACTGATTCACAACCGTCTTTAAACTTTTTATGCCACTCAAACACTCTACATCGTGATAAACTATTATCTAGATATGCACCTTTAATCATTTCAAAAGTTTCAGTTGGTGTTTTACCCAATCGAACACAAAATTTTATCGCGTATCTTTGCTCCACTTTCATTTTTCGATGGGTACGCAAAACACTGACAATTCAATAATTAATTTGTAACAAATGTCAAAATTTAAATCAAAGCCTACTTGCGGGGTAGTACATTAAATATAAGGCTTTCATGTCTCATTTTTTGGGTTATAAAATGTTACCTCTGAAAGAAGTTATAGCATCAGTCTCGTTATATACTGATATATCCTAGTAGAGCTTGTTTTTGCCTAAAATGTTCAAGTTGATATCACTTTTTGTTTTTGACTTATCATGCAGACAAATAACGTGACATCGGACAAAGTAAACTTATAATACTCTCCATAGACTAAAAATAATGTGTTTTTATGAAACAACATAACAAAAATATAGTGAATTTACTGTATCATAAATGTATTTAAATAGAAATGCAACGGCTCGTTTTAAAACAAGAGAAACAAATTTAAAATTTTGCTAACCATTAATCCACCTGTTGCAACAGTACTAAAACCTTCTCAATTACTGAGTTATTGATTCTCTTCGAAATTTATCCTCGCTTTCAACTGTTTGTGGCGAAAACTAAAAGCAATTTCAAGAAATAAAAAATCCAATGGAGGCAATAAAACCATCACATTAATGTCAAAAAGTAAAATCTTTCTCTTTTTAGATAAATATACGTTTTTTTTTTCGTCCCACATCGGCCCTTTTTTTCCCAGAAAGTGCTGCCCTAATTTATTGCTCACTACGGCTACTATTGCCATTGATAACGGAAGGGCGAGTAGAAGTTTCCCTTATTTCCTATATACCGACCCCGTTCTGTCGGACAAAGGTCATTTAATCACGACGGGGGTAATTTCTCATATGGACCGTGTTTATTATACTTGTTATATCGATGACGCAACATGAATTGCATTGACATTTATCAAGAGAAGTCCCCAATGTCGACAGTTGATTTACAATGTGACAGGCAAGAAATAAACAAGGAAATGAATGGTAAAATTTGGCAATATGTCGTAGAAATAAAATAAGGGAACATCCCAATTAGTAAACAACATTTTTTAGTTTTTAAACTTTCAGTATTGATATTTCAATACAGTAGTTTCCAAATAAAACAAAAAAAAGTGGAAATAGTGTTGCCAATCTAATACAATTGCACTGATCTACTACACTCGAAGCCAAATCTAGTACTTTTTCTTACTCTGTGTGTAGCAGAATATGTTTATATTTGAGTGTGAAATTGTTGCCATCTTAGTCCTTTTTTTGTATCTGGTACATTTTATGGAATCTGGTATATTTTTTCGACAAAGCTTGTACATAATAGGTAAGAATCCTGAACTGAATTATTACTCATCCTGTTTAAATACCACGAATACGTTGCAGTTATCCCTCACCATTTGCTTAGGGACTTTGGAGTAAGTTTGACAGAGATAAGCAGCATTGATATCTTTGTGTCGACACATGGAGTAATATTCACAAATTTTCTGCTGACCATCGCTTGCTACATCATCAAATATTAATATTGAATTAGGTTTAGCATCGTTGGGACTTAAAATTTCTTGTCTTTAAATGGAAAATAACCTACTTTCTTTAAACCAGATAAAACTCTTGGAGCATTTGATACTTTGGTTGATACAGTTCATCAAATTTCTAGAGGTGTTCGACGCCCAGACAGAGAACGCGCTACGTGTGACTAAGATAGCTATTGTACAGTCTGCTAAACAAGTTATTTTAAATAGTTTTTAATATTTTTAGGTAATTAAATTTTAAAAGTGTGGAATAGTTTAGGGATTAAATTGGTCTGATTGGACTTTCTTAGAACGTTTTTAAAAGCAGCTAAAGATAGTATGTAGAATTGAAAATAATTATTATGCCATAAAAGGTGTTTTGGAATTCCTTCAACCTTTTGAAATTGAGTCAGAAAATATAAATTTTATAGGATAGCGGAAAATACCTATAATTTTTTTGTAGGCCTTTGTAAATCGTGGAAATAGTTTATATTTTATTTCTACCTTATTAAGGAAAATGGTACCTATTATTAATAACGGTTGTTTCTGAAACATTACTAAAATTTTCGAAATTTTGTTTTTCTAGAAAATAATAAACTATACTATTTAGAAAAAAAATTATTTCTCTTATAATTTTATAAAAAATAACAGGGGAATATTTACATTTCTTGATCTATTAAACAAAACGATAAATTATCTCGACGAATGACACCATGTTCTAGTACGGAAGCTAGCTTTACATTTTTGTTGGTGGTTTCATGGGTTTCATATCAATTTTTTGTAATTGTAGTTTACACGTACATATACCTCTTAACACTTGTTTGCTTTATTAAAAAAGTGTGTTGTTGTGATTTACGTCGAACTAAGTCAAAAACAACTTAAAACCCCATATAAAATCAAAAAGGAGAAACGGAAAAAAATTGAGCCTGTAAATGAACACAACTCAGAAACAAAAATAGCTATCTAATAAAAAAATAAAATTTGATTCTTGTGCAGCTTCATCTATATCATTAACTGTTTTTGGTTTTTTAATGGTTTTTCTTGGTGATGAAAATTCCGATATCTCACGGTTATCGATTCTTTTTTTCTCTCCAGAAATGCGGACGACAGTGTTTTTAGATACTCCTGTGGCTGCAGCAACACGATCATTTACATTTTTAAATGGTATTGAAGGTGAATTAAAGTTTCCTTCTCTTCTCATAAACTCTATAACATTGGCTATTATTTCGCGAGATTGACTGTTAATCACGCGGCCTCTTAATTTGCTATTAAACTCCATACTTAGGTTCTATTAAACTATAATGAGCAAAAAACAAACGAAAATAAAAGAAATGTTTTAGCGAAATTTACATCTGACATTTACGTCTGAATGAAATAGTGAAATACTTGATGCGCAGAGTGTACTTTCATTGCGTAAATCCGTCGGGATGCCTGTCAGTATTGCTTTCTCTGTCTAGCCGTCGAAAGCCTCTAGAAATTTGATGAACTGTACAATTATTTTGAATAAACAAACATTTTTGTATTTAGCTCCATTCGGATCGCATTTAGTTTATGAATACTTAGAGCTGTCAATCATTTCACGAGTATTGCTAAGCCAGAAAATTTTCATAAATTATTCTTTAAATTTTATATATTGTATTTATTTTTTCAGTGTGAAAAACAAACTATTGTTGTATAATTTATGTCGGCGAAAATCAAAATAAAAGCAATAAAATAGTATAATATATCAAAAATCAAAACATTCTGAATAGAGCGGTACAGTATTGGCACTTAAACTCAACAACTAAACGAAACTTTCCAAAATCTTTGTAAAACAAACTTCGGTTAAAGGTATTGTCTGTTTAAGGCCTGTTAGGCACGCACTATACGAAAAACTCATCATAAATCTCGAACTACGACACTTCCGGAAAGAGGAATTTCTCCTACGTTTCGAAAAGTTCGGTCCTTTTCGTATAAAATAGAATATGCAGAATGGATATCGCTTTATCTCCTATAATGGCTTCAAACAAAACTACGGGAAAACCGGTGCTCTACGAAAATTGAATCTAAGAAGTTGTATCCTTTTATGAGATGTATCAATAACAAAACGAAGTGACAGACGAAAAGTTGGGAGCTTCCAAAGTTTTGATTTTGTAAGCGAAGATTCTTGAATATACAACCAGCTCGAAAACATAAAAACTTCGTTGGATTGAGATTGATTTGCTTACGAAGTAGAGATGGGTACCAAGTTCATTTCAGAGAGAATCGATTTGTGCAAATTACTTGATCTAATTTTATTATTTTTTCATATTTTATTTGTTAAAAACGAAATCATTTTTTTATTAAAAGAAATAGCACAGTATTTAAAATTTCAACATTTGAATATTTAGAAACAAAAAAAAAACACCTAATTTACTTCAAAACACAGGTGCTTTAAACACATTATTTTTTGTATTGTAAAGTTCAGTTTCCATATCGTCAAATAATATTAAGAGATCTAAACAATTTTATTACAGGGAAACAGTAATATGGCCTACACAAATCACATATTAATAAAATCAAATCAGAATCAGAGACATATTGTGAATATCTAAGCTATAAAACATAAAAAAATTCATTATAATAAAAACTTATTATTAATTATACAGAACAAAGTTTTCTTGATTACTGAATAAAATTAATTTTATGAATTGTTGCCATTCAACAAAATGTTCGACTGAGCAATGACAATGACAAAAAAATCTCAACTAGACTAAACTTTCCTTCAAACAGGTTCTGTAAAAGGTTTATTTACCAGTGAGTACTCACAATTGAGACAAAACACAAACAATACATGTACTAGACAAAGAGAAAACATCTCCCATTTCATCGTTTTATTTACGTATGGATGAGCATTCTATATAAACTATATATGTCATTGGTATCTGCAAGGTGAGGACGATCGATACTTCCACAGTACTTAGGCCTCATTAGGCTCATTTGTGCATCTTCTAAGGGTATATAGAACCTGCCTCTCAAATTGTCGCATTTTCATAGCTCATCAGAGTCCTGCACGTTATAAACCCGTCAAAAATCTGCTAGTTGAAATAATATTTACTGATAGTAACAATAATTTATCAATATACGTTTTTATTTCCTTTAGAAATAACGTATAAAAATTTACAATGATTTTAAAAATAAAATACATTATCCGCCATTATTGGTTATAAATAAAAAATAACACGCACAAGCCATAATAAAAAAAAAAACATAAGATTTCCTCGTAAAATTCTTTATTTCGTTAAATTTATAGCTAAAAATCGCATAAATTACTGATTACCAGAAATATTCCGAAAATGATAACCCCGGTTATTTTCCCCAAACCGCCCCTTCGAATTCCAGAGCTGGAAATATATTCGCCTCAACTTGTAATCCAGGGATTAACAAGGATCGGGCTGAAAACGAAATATGTTCGGTTTTAAATACACTAATTCCTATAACGAATAAAAAAATTTGTTTAATTGATTTTTGAGTACCGACGACTACAATTTGGGATGCTAAACGTTTTAGAGATTTGAGATAGTATTTTTTTATCACGGTATAATCTGAATTTTTTTGAATATTTATAGATTTTTGGTTATTTCTCTTTAATATTGTTTGAATTGTGATCTGCATTTTGTACCTCTTGTGATATCAATTAAAACAAAAAATAAAATACGCGGACCCGGTAGTAATCTTAAGATTATTATTTTACAAACCTTGTGGTTTTGATAATTCCTTAAAAAAAGACGCTACAAATAGAATGGACGATTTACTATTTGTTAAACAATTTTAAATAAATATATTTTTACTAATAGTTTTTGAAAAATAATTTCAAATATTTACCTTGTTGATGAAGTGGTTAATCTGAAGTTTATATCGGATATGACATACCTGAAAATAAAAACATAATATAAGTATAATTAATATATTAATAAGCATACAAAAAAGTGATGGTAAAGTTTTTTTACGCTACATATTTTGTAGATGATAAATCTTTCTTTTAATAATACTCTATTCTGTTTTATTCTATTTCAATGTTCATTTATTTTGCAATATTATTAATTTGTTTCAAATTTAAATGTTTAAATTTATTTTATTTAAAACGCTTCTCTATATGTATATATGATAGATAAGATAGGTAAAAGATATAGATGTAATTTTAGTTTCTAGATGAACAATATAATCTTCGCAGTTAGAAAAAAAAAACATAAATGGACTAGATTTCATAAAAACCTTTTTATACAATCATTACATTACTTATACCTATAGCTTTAAATCTACACACCTACATTGCAATTTTTTTTTAATAGTTTGGCAACCCACTATTATTACTTTCTAGGAAATTTTTAATATTCTTTTACTAACTAAAATCGCCTTATCTTAATAGGATTTTGTTAACAATGTGTCAATATAATTCCACGAACTCTAACAAAAGAAGTTCGGCTGGGAAGCCCACGACTGGACTTTGAATACGTTGTCCGTGACAGTCAAGCTTAGGTTGCTAAAAGGAAGGAGCAATTTTCAGAAAATAATTGGCAGAAGATGAAAATAGAAGGTAGAGGGTATCGTTGTACGGCTCTCCAATGCTTTTGTTACTGACATTCCACTTTTTCAATCAGGCCATCTTTAATAACCCGTTCGAACAAGCTTTGTGGTGCCAGTGCTTTCTTTATTCTCGGTTATATGTCGTATGAAGAATGAACAATACGTAGGGTACAGTATTTCTAGTTAAAAAAAAAACAATCACAAAAAAAGAGTAAGAATGATAGGTGTTCAAGCAGCAGTGATCAAAAGATAAGCGATGTGTTTTACAACTGTCATAGTTTCTTTAACAGAGTTATTATTTAAATATTGAATTATATTAAAAAGAACCAAATTGTTTTAATTTTTTTCAAATGAAATTAAAAAAATTTTCATTGTAAATATAAAAATAGTGATAAAAAATTATTTTTTGAATCGGGATCAGCTTGTATCCATTTAACTGACTAAAATTATATATAGCGACAAAGAGACCGATGCACAACACTCCAGGGACGTCTTCATCCCGCCAGTGTCAGGTGGATTCGCATTCATCGTCCGGTGCATTGTGGCGCTTGGTCTCAAGTTAAATGTAGACCATCCCTAGCGACCGGTGAACGAGCTCCCTTTGTTACAAGAAGATGAGAGGAAATGCGTATGTGCACGACCTTTTCCCCGGGGACAACGAAATTGCAAGTGTTTGTGAATAATAGATCTCTTCTATTAAACGGAATGGCGAACAAAAGCCCGCTACTACGTACGGAAGCCAAATTGAAGATTCTGTTTATATATGTAAGGGAGATGGGATGTTCCAGCGTGGTCTTTAACAATAGTGTTATTTTAATGAAAATATATAAAATTTATGTTGGTTTGGGTGGATATCTACATTGGGAGTGTTTTGGTTCGAAAGCACTGACTTATGGAAATTATTAATTATTAAATCATTAATGATAAATTTGCGATAATATAATTTACTTGTATATTTTAATGGTATCAAAATTGAAGACACAAGTGGATGAAGGGCCTACGTAGCAAAATAACTTTTACGAGATATTTCGTGTTAAAGTTAAAGCCTTGATTTCTTTGAACACTTCGACGCGGTGAGCGGACAGTCCGTCAACCGTCGCGTTTTGACGATTTTATCCAACCAGAGTATTTAAATAGGAATGGTTTTCTTGAATCCGCTTAGCTGAGCAGGACGGCGTCATGCCGCTGATTTGTTGCGAAGAGTCGGTTGATATCTGTTGAGTTTGATATCAGCGGAATCGTCGGCGTGTGCGGAGACTATATTGTTATTAATTTTAAAACAATGAGTGACAAATTCACACATACAGATGACATCATGACTTTATTTTTAGGTTTCTTGGAAATTATGTCCTTTATAAAACTCAACACGAATTTAAAAATATCTATAGAAAGTCTAAAATACTCCCTAAATTTGGTTTCATTTCCAAAAAGCCTCCGCTGCACAGTGATATTAAAGGCACTTCTGTATCGCGACACAAAAACAACTCATGCACTGGCTTATTGGAAACTTTGACGGTTGCAATTGCCAGTTCCTCTTGTTCTTCCTCTTCCAACAATAATAACAATGCAAACAATTTATTTGCATCCATTTTAGTACCTTTCGTTAACATTCATAATACATAAACAGCACGTACCAGAGATAACCAGGAGATGTAACTATTAACAAATATCGTGCGGCCGTGAATAAGACATATTCTAAGGGACACCGTAGGGTATAATCACAATATATTGTGGGTATAATATCCGCTGTTGTCATTGTTAGTAAAGTGTATGTATTAAAATATTCGCTCAAGAAAACGATTCACCTCCCACTCTTTTGTCACATAGCTGAATTTTTCACAGATGAAAGGTCATGATAAGGTAACCCTTTTTCCGGAGTTAATACAAAATTAGATTGTGCAGAAGGGCACTATCATCAAAAATCCAGATATTGATACCACCGAATAGAGAAAAAAATACTAATTTTTTGGTCAAATGCACAATAAAATCTTTGTAGGGAGTAATTGTTTATACTTATTTAAAAAAAATCATTTGCATTAGCACTTACGGCCGAAAAAAAATATAAACGTAAATATCTTGGTTTTAGCCCTTCAAAAATTTAGTTAAAAAGTCGTCTTTTTTAAATATACCACTCATTTAACAAAAAACGAAGGCCTAAATGAAAAAAAAACATTCTTTATAAAATTTTTGCTTATGTGTTGAGAAGGTAACAAAGTACACACTATATTTTTTGCTTTTGAATTAACAAAGATATAACAATAAACGATGAGAGATGTCATAGGTTTATGCTGTAATTAATTCTCACCGTCAAATTTATCGACTCTCAGTGTATCTTTCTCTTCACCTTCAAACGTAGCATAGCTCTGTTTCTCTCTACGTGCGGGCTGATGTATCACATTATTGATATGGTAGGATTTTTCATTTTTTTTATTATAAAACTGCTTGTTATGTTCCATAGGGCAATGTGTCATATTGTTATCTGTTTTTACTAAAGAATTAATAAGTGTATTTGTTATATATTAAATTACCTAATAAATTGGGAAAAAATATGGACATTTTTGCATCTTTATTATATCTACATTCATCCTGTTGCAGCTAAATATATTTGGGTAAGTTATAAGTTTTCGTTTAAAATTTTAATTACGGATTTGTTGCTGCAAGTAGCAGAGACAAAAATTATATCAAAATAGGAAAGTCCAAAAGTTGCATATCATTTAAAGAATATGCTCATATATTTGTAAACATTATTTTTAGAAATAAATTTAATGCTCAAATGATAGATGTGGTATTTGATCATTATAAAGGACATTCTATCAAAAATACAACACGTCAAAAGAGAGGATTTCAGAAATATATTGATATAGAAATTGACCGACCCAATATTCCACTTCCGCAACAATAGAACTTGTTTATTCATTAGATATTTAACAAAAGACGTTTAACACATTTTCTGCCAGAACAACTTCTTCAAAACTCCATTCAGCAAAAGCATATTCAATTTCTAACTAGTGGTGGATTCGCGAAAATCAATAAATATGGAAAGAATTTTGAACCATCAAAAGACGATTTTTTTTGACTAAAGATATATGGTTCAGAACAAGGCGAGGAGACTCAAGGCGATTTCTAGCAGTACATTATTTAAATTTGGATGAAAACCTTCTAAAAAATATGCCTGCTTTTCATTCTGACCGGTTGTGATACAACCATTTAATTGTCCGGCATTGGGAACAAAACCTGTTGGAAAACTTACCTTGAAAACCATTACTTTTTGGACGGATTTGGCACTGATCAGTACTCTGAAAACATATTCTCTAATCTTGAAAGAATTTTCCTAAAAATGTATTCAAAACTGCCAATGTTACTTTCATTAACATTTTGAGGGGATTATTGACCTCTTCAAAAACCATCGCTAAATTACCACCGACTGAAGACGCCCTAAGACTACATTGTTTAAGATGTTTTTACCAACTAAATATTTGGCTAACCTCTTTAAACCCAGATGCAGCTTCCTAATGTTGAAGAGTATGGATGGAAAGTAGATCAAGATGGAAGTCTGATACCCACTTTTAAGACTCTGCCCGACCTGCCACCAGACATAACAGAACTTACATCATGCAAATGCAGAAAACATACTAAACAATATTCTAACAATAATATTCTGTTCTAGACTGTGGAAGCAAAATTTGCAAATGCAGGAAAAAAAATATTTACTGTATCGGTTCCTGCACCTGTATGACACAGAAAAACTGCATAAATAGTATGACCACAGCCGCTAATGTTTTGGAAAATGTTGATTCGTGTGGTGAATCTGATTCTGATTAGTTTGAAAGTCTTGTAATTATAAATTTTAATATTATTAATTTATGCTTTATATACTTCCTTCCAATTATTATTATTATTATTATAATTTATTTATATTGGGGATTTATTGTTTTTTGCAAAGCAATAGCCTTACTGTTTATAATTGATACTTCAATAAATACCTTTAATAAATAGTTTATATTTTCTTATTTTCATTTTACATTAAAAATAAAAAAGAAATCTTGAAGTAATTATTAGTACACCCTATTAAACATGGTGGATAAATCAATAATCCCTGTATAAAATAATATAAGAGGGGTCAAACTGATTGCATACATTTCAATACTGAGATAGATGCATAAAGAGTCGATAGGGTCTGCCTTTAATGTTTGCTTTCTAGTAAAACCATGACATCACTAATGGTTTATTGCTATATTTTTGTTAATTTAAAAGCAACAAATATGAGGAAAGTACTTTTACCTTGACAATACATAGGCGAAACTTTTATAAAGAATAGTTTTTTTTCATTTAGGCCTTCGTTTTTCGTCAAATGAGAGGTATATTTCTAAAAGAAGATTTTTTATACAAATTTGTAGACGGTTGAAACTAAGACATTTAAATTTTTTTTCGATCATAAGGGCTAATGTAAATGATTTTTTTCAAATAATTATAAAAAAGTACTTCCTACAAAGACTTAATTGAGCATTAGAACAAAAAATAGGCATTTTTAACCAAATTAGATGTAATTTCATTAAATTAGATGTAATAATTTTCAACAAATTCCAAAACCTAGTGATGTTAGAATGGAAGTGGCAACAGGGCTTACACCGGCAAGAAAAGTTACGTTAAGTAGTAAAAGCTCGGGCAGTTATTCATTGATAAAACTATGTAAAATTCTTCACTGTATCCCTTCTTTTACTTCTCACCTTTCGTCGCCTCGCCCCGCGTCTAGAAATAGAATGTTTTGAGTGCGAACTGTTCTTGGCATCATGAATATTATATTTTATGAATGACTTCTTATATCTCTGTTATCTCTGGCACGTACAGACATAGAGAAAGTATCATTTTCTATATTTTTTAACAAACCACCTCGGGCGAAAATTGCTGTCCTCAGCGGTCGACGGACTGTCCGCTCACCGCGACGGAGTGTTCAAAGAAACCAAGGCTTTATTGTTTGGCAGTTATTCCCTAGCAATTTCTATATTTAATGATATATTGACACAGAAGACATTTTAAACGAATTTTAGGTACATAAGCCCTTCACTCACAGAAACACACTAATTAAAATAAAATGTTACATAGTACCCTTCATCCACTTGTGTCTTCAATTATGTCTTATATCTAGCACAGATTGTAGAAAAATAAAGACAATATACAAATTATTTTATAAACAAAGTAATGGCGTTTCCTAATAATCAAAAAATGATAGATCTCGTGAGCAATAATTTTCCAACTGGTGCAATCCTGATTTTTATGTCATGAAAATTATTTAAGAACGATTAACATTAGCGATTTTGCAATCTTAACTGTCAAACTGTCTTTGTTTAATAAAAACAAATAAATTTAATCTTTTTCACTGTTTTTTTTTTTATTAGAATTTGAAGGTTTAAAGCTACCATTTCGCAAGTCGAAGCAGAGACAGACTAGAAAGCCGCGATAACAAGGGAGATACTAAACGGTCTCTTTACGTCTGAATACATGTAATTATATGAAATACATTTCGGTAGATGCGACAGACGACATCAGATTTAGTATGGCAATATTTGACGCGTCACTGGGGTATCGGTTTCCTATCGTTTGTCGCGCGTTCCTACATGGTACCTTTTAAGTAAAATATTTTTTCAGAAATCCTATGAATACTTTATATAATAAATATTATTTTTACTATGATAACCACCATCTATATAATCATTAGGGAAAATAATATTTTTATATTTGAGGTTATGTTTTTTTCTTGGCTCTTAAAATGTCTGCTGAGAAAACAATATTAATTTGCAATCACTTTTTTTACAAACAACACAAATTAATACGTCTTTCATGACAACACCACAGCTTATACAATACAGCTCCACAACTCCGTGTCGGCGTCTTTGATCTGGCGGTCGAGAACCAAGCAAGACGGAATGGTGCTATCTCTGTTAGATTCGAGGGAAAAGTCGGGCCCGGATTAAACAATTTTTTTATTATTGAAAAAATTGAAAACCTTGGCGTAATAAGGTTGGTTACATGCCATATTAAGTAAGTTTTGGGAAATTAAATTTTTAATTTGTTTTAAATCTGTCAAGTATAATTAAAAAAAATTATTTAAATATAAATATTACGAAAAATAGCACATCTTTCGGATAAGAGGTAAAATAATTTGTATGTGGCTAGTAAAATCCTCGTTAACAAATGTTTTGACCTAAAACAGTCACTTCACTACAAATTGTGTCTTGGATCCTTTTTACACCAAGGGCTTCAATTGTTAAAGAATTTTGTCACGCTCGTGGATGCAAATAAAGTGGTACCCCGTGTGTCTGGCAAGTGTTACTCTTCGCGCAAAGGGTTTATACCTAGATAAACGAATGCTTCGACTGAGGTCTGGGAACTCTATGGTATTTTGGAATTATAAAGAATTTGTGCTTTTATTTTAACAATATTGGTTATATTTAGATGTATTCTTATTATTTGAAATACAGATTTGTAGAAGTAATACTTTGACAGTTTTTATTAATATTATATATTCAATTTTTATCTGACCATACTGAAGTAGGGAATTTTGTAACTTTATAATAATGTGAAATTTGAATTACAATATTACACGAAATTACATAATTTGTAGGTACTTATTTTAGGTAGGTACTAAATTTGTACTTGGATAAAGTAATATCGATTTTTACAAGAAAACTTGAAAAGTAAATTAATTTAGTTCCTATTTCTGATGTAAAACTTAAACCAAGAAAACAAATAAATAGTAGTTTGTTCAATAAGGGTGGAATATGATAGCCATATCACACAAAGACGAAATTTGAGCACGACGTCGTAGGTGGAGTACTCATTCGTCTGATTGTGATATGAACAATCCACTCGATATGGTCAGTATATTTTTTTTACGACCCATTAACGAAAATCTACAAATTTAAAAAATTATTTTAGGTTATTTAGACAAAATAACTAATATTAAAATAATTTACGAAGTTGACTAATTTATAAAATAAAATAAACATGAAAAATTAATTAGTCCTCGGCCTAGATTCGATCCCGGGTTTTTCGCGTGGAAGGCAGATGCTCTGTCCTCATCTTCACCGAAACTTTCAGGACTTTTGTTTTAATACTCGTAATTAAATTAGTATCATGTAGTTTGATTAAAATTTATTTTTTTTAAATGTTGGACAATAAAAACAAAAATGCTATTATTTATCGAGTCTACACAAAAATTTTAATGTATATTTAATATCAATAACTAAAATATATTGACAATTAGTTTAACAGAATTGTCACTTATTTAAAACTTTTTAAATAATAGGAGTTGGGTGACCAAAATATGAACTGTGATTTGTAGATTTAATTTTGTTAAAGTGTTCTCACTACCTAAAATGGATATGAAATATATTCGTAGTTGATCGCAATAGCATTTTTTTTCGTTTTGTAGTATGTGCGTAGATTGGCTAATATCCATGCACAGATTACAAAACGAAAAAGTATGCTATTGCCTTTAATTGAACGAATATATTTCATATCCATTCAAGGTAGTGAGAACACTGCAAAAAAAAATTCGCCAATCGTCGTTCATATTTTGATCGACCGACTGCTATTATTTTTAAAATTTTAAATAAATGACAATTCTGTCAAACTAATTGTCAGTATATTTTTTAGTTATTGAGATTAAACATACATTAAAATAGGTTAGGTTAGGTTAGGTTAGGTTAGGTTACATTAAAATAGGTTATTCTTTTGGAAAACGTTAGCATGGATGACTAAAGGGTATTGGGTTAATTAATTCTAAAAGTGTGGTACAAATGTTATTTTTTGTAGCCAATTCTTCAAAATTATTTTGAAATATCTTTTCAATATTGAATATTAGTTCTACAAATTCATCATTTCACAGTTGCAGATTTCCAAATGTATCTGAATTGGCGTTATCATATGCCTTTAAAAAGCAATAAAAAGAAAAATCATCTATTTCAACGTGATCTTTGTTATATTTAGGACAGGTATCACAGGAGTGCATCCGCAAGGCTTTTATTAAAAGGTAACCACATACATTGTAACCTACAAAATGAACTCGGTGATTCCACCAAAATTTTTAAACTTAAAAAAAAATATTAAAGTATTAACTATAATTAAAAATGTTGTCTACTACGGTTACACAAGTTTTCGGTTGTTCCGGTGTCAACCTTCGGGCCTTCGACGTCGCTCAGACGGCAGCTAGGGGGTGGATAGCTTACAAAAATTCCGGAAATAGTAGACAGATAAATAGGCGCCAACTGGGTCTATATAGTGGCCAAACTATGATCCTATTTCCCCAAAAACCCAGTAAATGAGGAAAGAAATAAAAGACAAACCTCAACTTATGTTCCTTTATAAAGAAAAAAAAAAAATTTAGTAAATATACAAACTAATTACCTGATGGCTTAGATAATAATAAAAAAAAGTTGGAGGAAATTAAAAGGAAAAACTTACACAGTGTATGTATATGCATAACCCAAAAAAATTAATAAATGTATCAAAGTATGGAACGGTTCGTCGTTAGCTTGGTACCAGGCATGACGCTTGCGCAAAACATTAATTTCCACCTTACATAAAAAAAATATAATATAATAGTTAACTTAAATATTGTGCATCACCGTACCTATACTACTTCATATATTATAAAAACAGTAAACTTATAATCTTTATAATCTTATAACCCTCTCCAAATTGGAAGGCGATATCTGCTTAACTTTTGGTTAAGACCAAACTACCCAAAAGAAAATTATTAAACCATGAAATTTTATAATTAAGTATAATTCATAGAAATTAAATAAAAAAATAATAATAATAATAATAAATGAAAGATACACAAAGGACTTCAGACACAGAGGTTATTTACTTAAACTCCCAGATTGGAAGAGGTTACTTAATCTCTGCCCCCACACGGGTCTTCTGAGATTGCTTAACTTATAGTTAAGTCTGGTCCATTTAATAATGAATAAATTGAATAAAGTTAAATTATGGCAGTAGCCCTTAATAACTGAAGAATTACAACTTAAACGTGGAAGCAGTCCAAGTGTTCTGCGACCCGAAGGATTACTACATCAGCATTAAGTGCTTAAATTAAGTAAAAATTTAAAATATTAATCAATTAAACGATGTAACATTTGATAATACTTAAGTTATGAGTGAAAGAACCCTAGAACATTCTATGCTCAAAAGTATAAATAATATTGAGAATACCTTGACAACATTCGGTTGAAAGTGAATGTATAATTTAACAATGCACGCATGAAACCTTCAATATAACGTATAAGAAAAACCTGATAGTAGGGTGTCTTCCTTCACAGCATTCCCATCTTCCTATCCAGAACAAGAAACATTCTTGTAAATCTAGCTACAAGTAAACTAGGTGGCTAGCATACCAATGTTCTGTGTCCCCTCGATGAGTCCACGATGAAACCGTTGAACTCCGGACGATATAACCCTCTGTGTACAACTGTTGAAATCCTGGGTCAACAATCCCTTGGGTCAAACTGTCGTCGAATCCTGGGCTAACAACCCCCTGGGTTAAACCCTTAAAATATTACAAAGAAAAATGTCAATACACATTGACTCAAGTATCCCGAACTATAGGATTACCCAAAAATGTACATAAACTAGAAAATATTCAGTATCTAGGATAAAGAAAAACTACATTGGCTCAACAGTGAGTCATAAACAGTATTATGAGCTCCAATAATTAAAATTCTGTTACACATGGTTGGTAACATAACCTAATATATACAAAACATACCTTTTTCGTAAAGGGTTAACTTGGTAGCCTTTCAAGGATGAGAACCACGTGAGATGATTCACAGTACAACAATATTCCACACTCCAAATGCTGTGAACTCCCGATTATTGCGTTAAAATCCTATATTAGATATGGGCTGGACCAATGACCATGGGAATTTACCAATTCACTAAAATTCCCCTCAAAATACGAAATGTCCATTTACCCACAATTAACTATGAAATAGAATCTAAAATCCCCTTTAATTAGGGTAAGCCGATGGGGCTAAATATTAAGAAAATTCTATTTCGACACAAAAATCGTCTCTCGTGACTGAATACCCACTGACAGAAAAAAAAAAACAATACGTCAGCCGTCCAAAATGGCCGAAATCCCTTTCCGATAAATGTCAAGTGGGTTCAGAAATTCATCCTCAAGAATTCCCCACTATATAACTTAACAGACCATTTACGAAAGGTACCCTAAAAACTATATTTATATACAGTATAACTACATTTGGGAAACTGTTCCCAACAAAAATTAATAAACAGCGATCGCAAAAAAATCCCTCACGACTTAAAATCGCTCATTGTGAAACTACCTTACCTCGGGTTCTGAGCCCGATATTGGAACGTCCCACCAACATGACACTTGTCGGTGTTCTGTCGTCAAATGACGTTTATGTCATTCACTGTCACAATTAATAAACATTAATCCAATTCTGACAGCTATAAACAAAATAAACAACAAAGAAAATCTTAAAGAATGGTATCGTAAATAATTAATTACCCAAAGGTGAGACTATAATACATAATATGCATAAATTTACAACGAAACTTGGTCTATTTTTAGGAGAATCTGGCAAATTAAAACAGTGAACACTACACCGCAAATATGACCAATGCACAAAGTATTATACTAGGGGTGAGCTACCATCCTTTTACTTAGTGATGAGATGAAATAAATTGTAATAATGATGTCCAAAAGTTAGAATACAGGTGAAATTAGTTAATGACCAAAATAATAGTGATATCAACCATACGATTTTACCCTTTTTTTCGTATGATTAACCAGGTAAGCCAAAACAATTTTATTAATTCGTGGGGCCAAAAATGAACGTTACAACATACCTGATAAAAATTTTCTGTAGCAACTCGTCTTTACAATAATTTAGAGTGTTAATAATTTCATCATAAAATAAAATACAAGGTGTTCCATTTAAAAAACATACATTTTAATTTGCCAGGCAAAAACGTGACACCCTGTATATCCAAAGATATTTTTAAAATATGTAGGTATTTTTCAAATCCATATAACTTTTATTTAAAACTTTTTTGCGTGTCTACAACAAAATATTGAACAATAACGCACTAATGGGACACCCTGTATAAATTATATTTTTAACAATGAAAATTTCTTATAATGTGGTACTTATCGGTTTGGGTCCTTGGAAAAACTAAAGAATGTTTTCTTGCAGGTATAACCCTTATTAAAACAGCTTTTGACTGCACAAACAGAATTATGTCTTTTTTTTCACTCATTCTACTAACAGCTAAAAAGTCACCAAAATAATAACAGTACCTTTAACTCAAACAAAATCAACGAAATTATAGGCTCCAAGAAATTATACAATCAACGAAATTATACGCACGACTCAACACCTTACCTAAGTACGCTTCTGAACGCCAAAACCGTCTTTTCCCTCCGTTGCCGCCAAGAGAGTGTTTTAGCTGTATTGTATAAGCTGTGATAACACTTTATTAATATTAAATCACATTTATTTAATAAATTACACAAATTAATAAATAAACGTGCGTGACGATAGCGCCAACTAAAATATGCACTAAAGGGCAATTTTACGTGTATTGACATATTGACATATTTATTTAATATCGCTGTTTCATGTTATAGATAGATCATACGTAGGAGAGAATCTATTTTTTTTTTCAAAGAAATATTTATGAATAACTTTTGTGCTATTTGTAAAAGAATAACTGTTGATTTAAATGCCGCTCCTCAAGTAATTTTATTATAAGGATTCCTGAGAAGCTAAAATATGCCGAGTGTGACTTATCTTTTGGTACAGATACTTTTCTAACGGAAGCTGGATATATTATTCATACGTGAGTGTCTAAAACTTCCAAGTGTAGTTTAAATTATTCAATTCGTAATTTATCGGCGAAAAGAAAATATAGTAGGAGTTTAGATAAAGATTTTTATGGGCGCTGGAGTTGCACGGAATTAGGCGTTAATATTGGAAGAAGTTCTTATCTTAGGTTTGCCGGGAATAATCAATAATAAATTACCTTTGCGGATCGTGTATTTGTAATTTTAAAAAACTAATTTACGGCCGCTTTGTAACCCTTTCGTTTCCTTCTTCGGATGGAGATAAAGTGACCCTAGAACTTTTGAAAATAAATATTCCAGGCTTAGTCGAAAAGGTAAAAATTTGCTTGGGTTAATTAAATATTTAAATTAAACAGGAAAAATCGCGAGGTAATAAATCGTAAATTCCGGATATTAAACTTTTTATGAAAGTTAGTCATTTGTAATACGATGATGTCCTTTTTTATATTCATAAATTCATCTACCTATAATATGAATATGATATTTTTTAATTATAATATCAAATAAATTCAAAATTAGTTAGTGATAGGACAGCGGCTCTGCCTATTAAACTCAGTTATCGTCACCTTAATGCAGAACTAATAATATTAACGTCAGGATCACCTTTTTTAGCTTGCTTTAACCTTCTCGAACCTTCTCGAACTGTCCATATTTTTCTTGACGTGGAATATCATTTCTGAAATAGTTTCCCTTCTTGTTTTATTCTTACCTTTACTTATGACGCTGTAGGAAGATGGGTCTTCATAATTTTCTTTTGAAGAGGAAGGTTCTCAATATTTTTTGTACAGTTCATCAAATTTCTAGAGGTGTTCGACGCCCAGACAGAGAACGCGCTACCTGACGTAGTTAATGGACGTCCCCTAACCAGCTTTTTCGGGATGCAATCGTATTGGATATTCGTCAGATATTTTTCCTTAAAACTCTGATTTTTTTACTTAAATAAAAACAAAATTTTATTGTAATTTCTCATTACTATACTACTAAAGGTAAGAAAAATATGTATCTTTGAGGAATACACAAAAAACAATTGGGCAAAGAAACTTTAAGTATTTTATAACTTTTTACCAGAAAATTCACGTAAAACCATTTTAAAAAATCAGTTGTTTTTCCTAATATTTAATAACAAACAATTACAGTTCATCAAATTTCTAAAGGTGTTCGACGCCCAGACAGAGAACGCGCTACGTGTGACTAAGATAGCTATTGTACAGTCTGCTAAACAAGTTATTTTAAATAGTTTTTAATATTTTTAGGTAATTACATTTTAAAAGTGTGGAATAGTTTAGGGATTAAATTGGTCTGATTGGACTTTCTTAGAACGTTTTTAAAAGCAGCTAAAGATAGTATGTAGAATTGAAAATAATTATTATGCCATAAAAGGTGTTTTGGAATTCCTTCAACCTTCTGAAATTGAGTCAGAAAATATAAATTTTATAGGATAGCGGAAAATACCTATAATTTTTTTGTAGGCCTTTGTAAATCGTGGAAATAGTTTATATTTTATTTCTACCTTATTAAGGAAAATGGTACCTATTATTAATAACGGTTGTTTCTGAAACATTACTAAAATTTTCGAAATTTTGTTTTTCTACAAAATAATAAACTATACTATTTAGAAAAAAATTTATTTCTCTTATAATTTTATAAAAAATAACAGGGGAATATTTACATTTCTTGATCTATTAAACAAAACTATAAATTATCTCGACGAATGACACCATGTTCTAGTACGGAAGCTAGCTTTACATTTTTGTTGGTGGTTTCATGGGTTTCATATCAATTTTTTGTAATTGTAGTTTACACGTACATATACCTCTTAACACTTGGTTGCTTTATTAAAAAAGTGTGTTGTTGTGATTTACGTCGAAATAGGTCAAAAACAACTTGAAACCCCATATAAAATCAAAAAGGAGAAACGGAAAAAAATTGAGCCTGTAAATGAACACAACTCAGAAACAAAAATAGCTATCTAATAATAAAAAAATAAAATTTGATTCTTGTGCAGCTTCATCTATATCATTAACTGTTTTTGGTTTTTTAATGGTTTTTCTTGGTGATGAAAATTCCGATATCTCACGGTTATCGATTCTTTTTTTCTCTCCAGAAATGCGGACGACAGTGTTTTTAGATACTCCTGTGGCTGCAGCAACACGATCATTTACATTTTTAAATGGTATTGAAGGTGAATTAAAGTTTCCTTCTCTTCTCATAAACTCTATAACATTGGCTATTATTTCGCGAGATTGACTGTTAATCACGCGGCCTCTTAATTTGCTATTAAACTCCATACTTATGTTCTATTAAACTGTAATGAGCTAAAAACACAAACGAAAATAAAAGAAATGTTTTAGCGAAATTTACATCTGACATTTACGTCTGAATGAAATAGTGAAATACTTGATGCGCAGAGTGTACTTTCATTGCGTAAATCCGTCGGGATGCCTGTCAGTAGTGCTTTCTCTGTCTAGCCGTCGAAAGCCTCTAGAAATTTGATGAACTGTATTTTGTTGAACTGGCTGTTGAATATTAATTTGTGTTAATATGGAAGGGACCCTATTAATTAAAAATTAAAAACTGTATAACTGTATAATGTTTTAGTCCTTTATCATTGCATACCTTTATTTAAATCTCATTTCTATGGACAAAAATACCAATTATGCTGACCAGAATCCCGATGAATGCACGCATTTAGTGGGGAAATGGTGGGATGAACACATTCCATCAGTGGAAAGTTCTTTGATGCGGGAGTGCAAACCAACCGGAATAGTCGCCACATTGTGTATGTCAAACTATCATGCATCTACGCTTTACTGGCTTATTTAATTTTCCCCGTTTTAAATTTAAAAAGCAAGGTAAATTTCAAAAGTTAAATTTTCTACAAATCAGTGATTTCAATTGGTGCTCATCTCAAGTGCTCTTATCTCCAGTCGACATTTAAATGTAAAGAGCTATATTGATAAAATTGTGGAATTTAAATTGGTTCATTTCATAGTTGGAAACATTGTAAAGATTGAAGAATTTAAAAAGAATGAAAGCATTTAACTCGTATAAAAGTTGATAAACATAATTGTTTTAGTGCATGATATAGAAATAAATGGAAGCTGTGACTACGTTAGATGAATTTTAAAAATTGCAAAACTTGTTTAATCAGTTAATTGGATCAAAATCTTACTAATGTAATACTATTCTGGCCTTTTTTACAATAAACAAGTATCAAAACCGTACTAAATACCTTATCTAAGAACAGTGGCGGCTCTTTGTAATTTAAAAAAGGTGTTCACTTTTTTCAAATAATTTGTACAAGCGTCAAAATCGCTGTTTTTTTATTTTTAAAAAATTAAACATCAGGCTTTTGAGTGGTCTGCTAGATATGACAACCCTGAGAAAGAGGTCTACATAAAAGAACACAAGGAGGGTGTTATTCTAGATCCTTCCAAAATTGAATTTAACTCCGGTCTTCGTCAGTTAGGTAAAAGTGTTATCACTTCTTTTTGGGGTAAACTTGGACAACGAGGCAAATCAAAATCAAACCTCTATTATTAATCAGCCATCTGTTTATCACAACATTTTAACGAACCTTTTAATTATTGTTAATATAATATTTGTGAACGAGGATGTCCTAATAGTCAATTGGGAATATAAAGAAAAGTCTTATGATATTCTTCCTACCGTTAATGTTTTTCTCCCTGCGTATACAACAGCTTTGGCCAGATTTAAGCTTTATAGATATCTGGAACAGTTGGTGATAGGTGATACATATCAACTGGGTTAGTGGGATATTCCTTCCAGGTCAATCTTAGAAGAGCTGACAGATGAGTGAGAAGAATATGATACAGGCTCTTATATCTCAGAATTTGTTTCAGGAGGTCCTAAAAATTATGCCTTTAAAGTTTGGTCAACTAGAAAAAATTAATATAAAATTGTGTGCAAAGTCAATTTTAATACTATTAAAAAGATGGTTACCGAAGAGATCGACCCAATATATATTACAGCTACATAGATCCGACGAACCAAAGATCAAAAAATCATTTCAACGGATGTCCAGAAAAAGTATCATCGACCTAAGTCCACAAAACGATGTTTCGAGGAAAATGGCTCATCCTACCCATATGGATTTAATCAAAATTAACTACTTTTGAAGATCTGACAAACATAGCAACAAACTAGAGATATATTGAAAGTAAAAAACTCTAATTGAAGAATACCAAGAAAAACATTCTCCGATCATGCGCAAAAGTTGAAAGATCTGAGAATTTCAAAACAAACTATGCTATGGTTACCTCTTACAGAAGATACAGACCAGAAGAATACCACTGAAATGGCTGATAAGAACCGATAGGTGTTGTGCACTATAAATATTTTTAATGTTGTAAAGTGAATAAATATGTTTATCTTTAATGTTTTATTTCTTGGTGTTATCTTATAGACGCAATATACTCTCAAGTGGGCGTGGCCTTATGGTCAAAAAAATGCGAATAAATTCATTAGTTAATGTTTGTTTATCAAGAAATTTTATGTAATTAAAATCAATTTCCTATCTTCATTGTACTATTACGTTTATTTTCGAAATATTACAAAACGAAGTAAAACTCTGGGCTCGTCCTATATGAAACTCACACCATACCCGCCACCTGGCGTTCTTCATTAATTATTATCATCAAAGTGAGCCACTTCAGCTAACACAAAGTTTATAAGATTCCTCTGACAGCAATTACGAACTTTATAAAGGTGAAATTTTACAAACGACAATTTCGGAATTTCAACCGTCAACTCCTGGAAAACAAAACCAGTCCCATATCCTTTCCGCAGCATCGCCATCATCGTGGAACAAAGGGCCGACTCGACGGAACGGAAATGGCGTTGCATTAGAAGTGGTTCCGCTCTCACCGGTGTGCCGGCGGTCGCTTAACTAACCCTAGACACACCGGGCCGTGTAGCCGTAGCCACTTCAAGACATCTTCAAGGAAAAACTTCACTGACGTGCCAGAAATTAATTACGGGTGTTGAAAGTTTGTTCCAATCTTTCGCCATCCACTTACCGGTCGAGTTTTAACGGGCGAAACGTTTATTCGTGATGGTGGAAGTTTAGGAGTGGTTGTTTACTTTGATCGGTATATAGACGAAAAAAAATCTTCTTTTTCGTCGTTGAGAAGGGAAAATTTATCGCTGTATTCGAACTTATCCGCAAGAAAATTTGATAACAGGTCGTCCACAATATTTTTATACGTTCTAAATGCTTATATCTTCAAATTCATTTGATTCAAACATTAATAACTTATTGATTATTGAAAAATTTTATATTTTATATTTTATATAAATGATAATAGAATTAGAAAAAATAGGTAAAAAACTCTAGTAGCTGTAATTTGTTAACTACACAGTTATGAAAGAGAACTAGCTTAACATCATAAATCAATTAGGAACCCAATTTATAATTAGTGAAAACAATCGGTTTTTAAAGTTCCGGAAAATGGTCTGAAAACTAAGATGTTAGATTCCTTGGAAATCCCCGAAAACTTCCCAAAATCATCCCTACGAAATATTTAAAACTATTTTTAAACCACCAAAGTGAAAACAAAAATGGAAAATTTTAAAAATTCTGTCTAGGGGGGATTCGAACTCGTCTATTCATGTTCTACGGTTACTGCTTTTGCCCACTGAGCTATCAAGCACATAGTCATCGGGCATCCCTTGTTAACTGAGACTTCTTGTTGTGTTAAAGAGATTACTGGTAATGGTTCTATGATTAATCATTAATTCATCCCAGTATTGAATTGTATGAGCTCCAATTAAAGGCTCCTTTTATATCAAGGAAAACTCCTGGTGCTTTTTTTCTTTTTCAATGATTATTCAGCCTTTTGAGCTAGCATACGTATCGCTGCATCGCAAGACTCTTCAGATTGGTAGGTAAAATCAATTTCTCTAATGTTTTAGGTTGATTGGTCTGAAATATACGGTCTCCGCGTAAGACTCTTTTTCAGGTTTGGGATTAGAGACAACTCTTGCGGACTTCCAGCTTTGTAAAACATATCGGATGGTGCTAACTCGGAATAGTTTACACAGTGGTCCCTTCAGTACTTCCTGACCTTTTGTAGAAGTGCCGGATGTATATCAGGTCCAGCTTTCTTGTAAGGCTAAAAGGAATTTGTCGCCCACACAAGTCTTTTTCTATTTACTATGGTGTTTATTTTTGAAGCCATAGGAACTAGAACTAGTGCTTCAATACTTTGGTTCTCTTGGTTCAAGGATATTCGGAAATCCAGGAAAGTGTGGTCTTAGTAATAATCTAAAATCTACTGTTTTTATGGAAACCCATATATCGGTGGTTTTTACTATACCTAAACATGTTTTCTATAAGAATTATAACTAATATAACATGTAGGTAATCTTATAAAACTATTTCTTAAAAGGAATATTTCCTATTTGTTGACGATATGTAGCTAAACTGTTGAATATAGTTTGAAAGTAAGAGAACGAATAGGGTGAAAAGGATGATGTGAAAGTAATATCTTTTACATATTATTATAGTTCTGCTATATCCCATTTGCTTATCATTGCATCATGTATGCAGGAAATTTCATTAAATATAACGACGTACCTGCAATATTTGCTTCGGCTTTGATCGTTAAAGGAAAATCTACCTGCTTTTCTCTCAAATATTAAAGAAATATACGTAGGTATAAGAGTTTGTTGTTTAAATTATATTAAACTTTCATATTAATTCTAAAATCTATGTTTAGGTACCATTTTTTTATATTGCATCTAGGTATATTTCAACTCACTAGGAATTTGTACTTATTATACAAGGTGTAACAAAAGGATGTACAGTAAATTTAATCACACTTTCTGGGGGTGGAAAATAAAAATAAAAAAGTTATAGGGTGTTACAGTTAACATTTTAAACATGATTATGTGCTTGTACTCTAAAATGGCTTATCATATTTTTACGAAAATGTTCATGAGAGCATATAAATACTATTTTAGACTATAGAATTGATTTAAAAACATGACGTCACTATATGCTATATTTATTTTGACATTTTTTGTTTCCTAGTATTTTTTAGTGAAAGATAATTTCAAATAAAATATGTTTCTGATTTGTCGTTTTAAACGTATCTGTGGCTGACGATTAAGCGTGAACCCAATCTCAATCTCGACTCAATCATCATTTGACAGAGGCAGCGTCGTTATGAGGGTTATTCTGTGACTAACTCAATATTCATAACACAGAAAGGACAAATTTAGTTATGTTTGGCTCTCAGTGACCCATTTCACATAAGTTACCTCTCATAAAGGACCGATTTCAAATTGGATCAATACGGATTTGTAAGTAGTATACATTGATGCGGTTTTATTATAAAACTACCTATATTATAATTTAGATAGTTAGTCTTTAATAGGGCCAGGTAAGAAACATTTATAATAGCTTTAGAAAAATTGGGAATTAACATTGATTGCACTGTCTACTATTAACAATTGGTCTAAGGAACTATTTTCAAACTTAGGAGAGCTCATTTCTCTCAAGATTTTCATGAAAAATGTCATATATCAACGTGAAAACAGTATTTTTAAAGTCAGTGAGAACTCATTGTTTATTTCGAGAACATTTAAACTCTCCTAAGAATTTTAATTTTCACTGGCTTTTAAAATACTGTATTTAAGTTGACTTGAGAGAATTAATTTTCTCTCAAATTAGAAAATAGGTCCCCTGTGGGGCTATTTTCAAAGTATGGGAGCACTCATTTCTTTCAAGATTTTCACAGAAACAACATCTACAATTATAGATTACGTAGTCTCTGATTTTAAACCCGTTGATGTAGAGCACCAAGTAATTAGCTCAGATCTCTCAGACCACGAAGCAGTATTTGCCAAATTTTTGATACCCCGTACAGCTCCAAAAAAAGTCAGCTAGGTAGAATTTTCTCTAAGCATAATTTCAAAAATTTCTAAATTTCTATAATTTATGTCTAACTACTGATTGGAATGGTCTTTCTGAAGATATTGACTCTAAATTTTTAGACTTCTTAAATAAAATAATTATGTGTTTCAATACAGCTTTCCCCCTTCGCCCCATTAAAACTAAATGTCATAAATCTTGGACAACTAATGGAATAAGAACATCATCTAAAAATATGAGGTCACTCATGTATATTAAAAAGTACACAGATAATCCCCTAATATTAAACTATATCAACAACTACAGAATATTGTATCGGAAAATCACCAAATCTGCTAAGAAAAACTATTACAAAAATCGCATCGCAAGAGCTAAAAACTCCTCCAAAGAAACCTGGTCTATAATAAATGACTTAAGGAATAAAACCCGTTCTTCAAACAGTGTAAATCCTAGCCCAGATGAACTAAACAATTATTTCGTAAATGTAAGTAAAAATATCAAATCTAACATAGCTCCGAGTCAGGATGCTCTCTCCTTCCTCCTACCTACTAAAAGGATCACTGAAAGTTTCTTCCTAAGACCAGTAGACAAGCATGAACTAGTGCAAACCATAAACAACATACAAAATAATTTTCCTGTGGAATTGATGGCCTGTCCACCAAAATATTTCTAAATATACCGGTTGTAGTAATCAACATTTTAACTTCACTGATTAATGAATTCTTCGAAATTTTTTTCTTTCCTAACTGTCTAAAAACAGCTATAATAATCCCACTTCATAAAGGTGGCGACAAAACCAAAACCTGTAACTATAGACCTATCGCGTTATTGCCTACCTTATCGAAGATAGTAGAACGGCTAATGAAAAACCGTCTTTTGCCCTTTCTTTTCAAGCATAACATCCTCACAGCTCATCAGTATGGCTTTCTACCTAAAAAATGCACTAGCGACGCAATGTTTTCCGTTCTTAATGAAATATACACATCACTTAATGATAAACTTTTCACCGCTTCAGTATTTTGTGACTTCGCAAAGGCCTTCGATTGTGTAAATCATGATATTTTAATTAATAAGTTACAAATTTATGGCATACGGGGTTCTCCTTTACAATGGTTTAAAACTTACCTAGAAAATAGAAATCAACAGGTGCGGGCGAATGGTAAGGATTCTACAAATCTAGCAATAAGCAGTGGAGTACCTCAAGGATCAGTATTAGGTCCAATTTTGTTTTTATTTTTCATCAACGACATCACAGACTTAAGAATAAGTGGTAGAATTACTTTATTTGTTGATGACACCAATGTAACCTGGAATAATTCTAACATGCAGACATTACAATCTATCATAAGTGAAGATCTAGTGACTATTAAGTCCTGGTCTGATTCGAATGGACTTTGTTTTAACACCAGTAAAACTGTAGCATTGTCTTACAGAGGTACTTTACAACCTATAACTTTAAACAATAATCTGATCCAAACGGTGACTTCAATCAAGTTTTTAGGTCTTTATATAGACGATTCTCTAAAATGGTCTGCTCATATAGATACCTTAGCAAAAAAATTATCCTCCGCATGTTTTGCCATTAAATCGGTTTCTAAAGAGCTGACTCCTTCTACTGCATTAATAACCTACTTTTCCTTATTCGAATCTCACCTTCGCTATGGTTTACCTTTCTGGGGTTCTTGTAACTTATACCTTTTCGAATCTATTTTTAAACTGCAAAAAAGAGCAATCCGTTATGTATTTGGTTTAAGTAGTAGGACACATTGCGAAAATTACTTCAAAAATTTCAAAATTCTAACCCTTCCTGCTCTATTTATTTTCGAATCCGTCTGCTTAGTTCGCAAGCACATTCAAAATTTATCCGAAAGACCGACTCGTAGATATCCTACAAGAAATTTAGAGACTGATGTTTATTTAACAATGCCCACTTCTGACCTATTAAAACATTCCATTACCTACAATGCCAAAAAATTGTATAATAACCTTCCGATGCAATTAAAATCTATAAATACATACGATAAGTTCCGAAGACTGGCTAAAGCTTTTCTTCTAGAAAGACCATATTACACAGTAGCAGAATTTTATGACGTACCTTAGACATTTGAGTTCCACATACAATGGCATTAATTAAATAATTAAATATTAAAGTTTAAATTTAAATTTAAAAATTAAATTAGAATAATTATAATGACGGATATTGCATATCCATTGAAATTGTTATTCCTATTTTGTATGTTTGTTTTTTCTGCTGTTTAGTTATTTTTATAATATGTTTAGTATTTAAGTTACACGCTTTGTCTATAAAATTTTTGTAATTTTTTTTACGACAATAAAGCATATCTCTCTCTCTCTCTCATCAGAAATGTCATATGTCAATGTGAAAACGTTGTTTTTAAAGGCCTCTAAGATTAAAATTCTTATAATAATTTTAATAGAGGAGAATCGCCTAATATTGAATACTTAGCTTAAAAAGGGCAAATCATTCATCCATACAAAAGCCTTCAGCACCAGCACGTGCTTCATGGAACCATCTATAACACTTGCAACACTTTACCCATTTTCTCCTACTTTATCCAAACAGAAGGGACAATACACATCTTCTTCTTCTGGATCCATATCATCTTTCGAATCCGCATATTGGACTTTTTGCTTTTTCTTTTGACACACTTTTCACCTAATTTCTATTTATACAAAATAATTTTATCTTAAAAACGAAAATGAAAAATTTTAATAAGTTGTGTGAAAACTCTAAGATCTTCAGAAAAAAAAAAACTCAAAGGAAGGAGCCGTATATCAGCACAATTCAAATTTGCCACTACAACTCCTTCAATATTAAACAGATCATTAGCTCACAAGAGACCGTTTGTATCCAGACACTTACTTTATCCATTCTTCTTTGTTACATTTTTCGTTTTCAATAATTCCCGTCTCTATTTGATATGGAAATACACCTTCATTTCCCTCCATTATACGATCTCAAATTATCCTCATCAGGAGTACGTGGGGCGAGCATCCACTTTTACAGCCATTTACTCCCTAGGGATACGTTCGAGGAGCATAATTCACGTGACTCAAGGGAAAAGGAGGAACTCCTCGCGTCATTGAAGGTCATTCTTATACACTTCGAAAAACCTTCCGAGAATAACGTATATTCGTCAAGAATAAGAAAGGTTCGGGGAATCTCTTGACGGTAATTAATTTTCAACTGCGTGATGCAGCTGAATGCGGCGTGAAGTTGGCTTGGAAAAATGGAAGCTGTAATGGACTCTAAAGTAATTTTTCAAATGTTTTAAATGGATGAACTTACTTTTGCCTCTGACATGATCAGCACACTACTTAAGTAAGTAAAAAAAATATACAATTATTTATTTTGGAAGTTTTTTTTTTGACATAAATGTTCTTTGTGAATCTTCTATAAGCACGTTAGGTTTCAAGTGGGTAAAATCTTCACAACTCGCGACATTGACATGCTAATAATATCTATAACACATGGCTTGGCCATTTATTTTTGACAATTTCTTTTAACAAAAAAATGATAAAACATTTCTTAAAATTATTGACATATTTTTCCTGTTTTATTCCTTTTTTAATTAGAATCAAGGTATTTTAAATTGTAAAAGTTTAGGAAACTCTTTTACTTCAAGTTTATAAATAAATATTATTTTGCTTCTAGGTGTAAATTTCTGTTTTATCCCAAGGATCCATTCTAAGGATTTCCAGTACAATTTTTGTCAAGAGAAAATTGGTCCTTTATAATAAATATATTTAGATTTCAAATAATCAAGAACATTCCTGGTATAGAAAAGCTAACAATATAAAAGAAAATAAATTTTCATTTCCAGTAAAAAGCAACATCGGTTATTTAAATTATATGTTTTATTCAAAAGATACCGAATAAAAACCACACCTTCTATGAATACGAATTTCTCTTTCAAAAGCTCATTTTACAAATCCACACGTCAACTCCAATTTAGTAAGCTTCTAAGTCGAAATAAAAACAAAGCAATCCGTGTGTACATCAACATCAGTTGTCTCATCAGATGAAGTCTACGCTACGTTTTCCGTTTCCGTCTAGATGACATTTCGCATGTACACGGGGGTAAACAACCCTTCAGAAGGCGACTACTACTAAATTGAAATGTTTCGTTTGATGCTCAGATGTTTTATTTATATCCGATGGAACGATACAACGAATGAGCTGATTTCGACGCTTTCTTTATACGAAAAGTCTCTCGCGATTTAATTTTCACCCGTTTCTTTCTACTCCATATGGAGAAGCTATGTAAAGCGGATTCGTTAAGAATGTTTTGTTTGGAAAAACAAGCTACTCCAAGTATATATTTTTCACCTTATTTAATGATGTTTTGACAAAAACGGAATATATAAGATGGCGCTCTGTTCTTGCTATGCTTCAGACACTAAAACTAGGATTTTAATCCTAGGCGAACTATCTTATCTTAATATTTAATATGTAACTTTTTTAATTTTCCGCCTAAATAAATAATTCAACTACTCGCACCGACAAACTTTCTTAACCCGCCCCTGAACGATAGACAAACGGCCGTTAATAAGAATACACCTGTCTAGAACGTGGACAATCCGATTTAATTGGTCAAAAACGGCGAGATGCCGGCAGGAAAAGACCAGTAGCGAATTCCCGGTCTTAAGCGGGAAGCAGGGTAGGTGATTATTACCGTACCGTGTCAGTGTAGAAAATGCCCTGAAAGTTTTGTAATTCTGAAATTAAATACTTACCGTAAAAGTGCATATGTCTTGTGTGCTAATCAAGCTCAAGCAGCAAATAAGTGCATAGCATCAATTTAGTGTAGTGAAGATAATTTTGATAAATATCGAACTAAAACTATTTCTATGTTTGAGTTTATTAGATATAAATTTAAGTAGACACCTCTTAAACATTTTAATCCGATTTAAGATTAAATATTCTTGTTTGTTTATTGTAACTAGTGTTTTGCAAATATTAGTTGTTTTTATTTCAGAGCGTTTTCTGTGTACACCTCTAGCGACTAATGTTGCGATTAATCTGGCGTACACCAGGTGTTGGTTTTGAAACATACAACATCTTAAGGTTTATCTTACCCGACCAAAAAATTAATCTTATGTTCAAAAATTTTTAAAAAATTCACCTAACTTACTCATCAAATAAGTAACTAATGGACAAATTTTGAAAAAAATCTGGTAAGCCGTTTTTGAGAAAAAAAAATGTTTTGTTCAAAAATTCAAGTATGTAAAAAAGTTATCTTTTATCAGATTTTTTTCAAAATTGTTCTATGCGATCTCTATGTCATTGTTATACTGGGAGAATTTTTCTAAAATTTTTAAACTTACAGTTTTTTTATAAATAATAATATTATTATTATTTCACAATAAATTATCGTTAAAACTTTTATAAACGTACAAAATTAGTTATTATAACTTTTTGTTGCTTTACACACTACCTAAGATTTATTCTAAACACTGAATAATCGTAAAAAGTGAATAAAAATGTTTTAATTTATTAAATATTTTTAAATTTGGAACCTAAAACATTAGTCCAGTTGGTGCTGCTAGGAATATATATTGAATTAACGTTTCTGAATCTACCCACTTGGATGTATCGTGACCGGCGAAATTTATACGATGTTGCCAAGTCGAATTACATATCAGAGAATATATGATATTACAGAATGGTTAATATAACAGCAAACATAATAATTAATTATGGGATTATTTATTGATTATACGGATATCCGACGACAAAGAACATTGTTAATAGACATGTTCAATTTTTTTGTAAAAAAATATATTTTAAATATTTATTCCATAACAACTGTACATATTCTTTAATATGTATAATATATAAAAATGTACAATGTTTAAAAGTTGTGACAATTAGATAAACGCATTACAACGCGAAATCGTTTTGAGACAATCAAAAACAAACTTGTTTTTTATGTCTATTAGATAGAGAGTCCCTATTATGCGTAGCCGTTATCTGTTTTAAAGACAACAGTGTAGCTTAATTATTTATGTACATTGATGAATTATAAGGAATCGAAGAAAAAAATGGAGAACTGTCATTAAATCCACGAACAAGATTTCTGGGCACTGACTGTTTACAAATAATAATGGACGGCGGGACGTGATTGTCGTATGTAGGTATGCAAACGTTCATAGAAAAAAAAAAGGAAATTTGGCAATTTTATTGTGATACATAGAGTGCGTTAACACATGAATCCTTTGAAATAAAGATGAGCCACTTAATTATATTTGCATTTGAAAAAAAAAAAAAATAAGGAGAGATTCTCGTAAATCGGCTGACTGCCTGCCGTGATTAGACGCATCGTTACACCTCTGTCACTAGTGGGCTGGCGCGGACTGTTCTACCTCTGTCAAAAAAATAGCATCGCTTATTATATACTGTTCTTTAAGTGCATTTATGGGAAAGTTAACATATTGTATGTACGAGCAAGTATATTATACCCGAAAGTTTGTTTTTAAGTTCTAATTATGTAGGTATGAGCGCGTACTAATAATTAAAATTACAAACAAAATATACAATTAAACAAAATTCAAATTGTTAAAAAAAATACATATTTTATGATCACGCTTAACAAGCAAAACATGCTGCAACGTTTTATAATTATTTATAACTAAATTGCTTACATAATTTAATTTAACGCATGAAAATTGTTTTTCAGACTATTTTAAATCAGCAACGTTAAACATTTCATTTTCTCATTATATCTATCACTAAAAATACCAGAAACCATTTAATATTTTACAATCAACAAATTTAAATTTACTTTTTAAGAGAATTATACCTAATAAATACATAAAAACTACTGAAAAAGTATGGAATAGATAAAAAATTATAATAAAACTCTCTTCATTTAGTAGAACACTAGTACAATCCTATCCTTACTGTAACTAAAAGTATACCTAAATTAAAACATATATAGTCGAATTATAACAAAATAGTAAAGATTTATGCTATTTTTATTCAGTAACATTTCTAAGTGGCATATTTCTTTCGTGTCTACTATCTACTAACTCTACGGCAAAGTGATTAAAATAAAAATCCTTTAATTTTTTCAACATATTCGTTACGAATATGTGAGGAAAAACTCTTCCTCTGGAATGGTAAGAAAACGAGTTTAATTTTTCATATATATTTGTTATTACCAAGTTTTATGTTTCATTAATTAGTTATAGCCAGCGCATATATAACTTTTACACTTTATTAGTAAACTCAAAGTAGGTAAAGTAAAAAATTACGGCAATTTGACCGTCGAAATTTTAAAATATAAGTCAAGAAAGGTAAAGTAATATTTTCTCGTGTTTCTTGTTTTCTTTTGAATCATACTGTATATGCTTTATAAACTACCTATATATCATAAAATATAAGTCGAGAAAAGAAAAAAATAACGTTTTTCCTCTTTTTTTAATCATACTGTGTATGGTTTATAAACTATATATTTAAAATTATGGCTCCAGTCAGCTGATTGGCCTGATTCATAAAAATAATTAAAAAGTTCTTTATTTGATGTTTGTCTCTTAATATTTTGTTTCACAATATTTTGATTCGATGTTTTGTAATAATTTAAAATTATGCGAATTTTGTCACACACCGTGTTTGTTTGAATATTGAAAAAATTCTAGATCTATAGATTTTTAACCTTTAATAATATATTTCTATGACCGAACGTTATACATATATAAATAATAAATAATATCTCAAAAACTTACAAATCAGTTTTTCGTAAATTCCAACCCCGACGAGATTTTTTCGGAAATAATCGGGGCATTTTATATGCGTTCTTAATAACTTTTAACAACTAAAATATAAAATGAATGTCCAAAACTTAAAACACTAATAATTTATATTGGTTAATATGGGAAAAAAATTATTTCACAAGAAGTTATCTTTTTAAAAATTAAGTCTGATACAAATTAAAGCAAAAAACGAACTGACTAATGAATTTAGATATTCCATGGCGTATGCACCCAAAGACTTTGTTTATATTACCAACATAAAAATCACTTCACAGTAAGATTATCACATTCCAGATTGGGAAGTAGGTGCCAGTTTTAAAACCGTATATAAGCAGTATTAAAATAACCGAAAATACTTATTGGTAAAGTTTAAAATATAATATATGTATATTTCAAAAGTAAAATTCTCCTTGAAATCATATTACAAAATAAAAATAATATTTTTCTCTGTATCTTGAATTTTGCTCAGTCTGGCTGTGTACACCGTACAGACTACTAATCATATAAATTTAAACGTAACCCAGCTGAATAGTTAACCGATTAGGCCGATGTACGTATTATATATACAAAATTGATTTGGTCCAGCATCGAAAAGGTTTCATTGTGAATCTACGGTACGCTCGTCAAAATGCTGACATTGCCCTAGTGTCTTTTAATTATCTCTCTTATTATTTTAGATAAAATTATGATTTTACAATCGTTAGAATCCTTAAGTTTTTATCTAGTAATAAACAAGAATACATTTTTACAAATGTTTGTACAGTTTTTATGATATCGGCGTATATAAATAAAACATCGGTAAAATATTATTATTTCTCTTAGGATAATTTTTACTTTAGAAACATATTAAACTTTCTTTTTGAGAATAACTCGTTTTCCTTGGACGATTTTTAGACAACCTAAGCCATTTAAATCTAAAAATCAAAAACTACTATTTCGAGAACTAACACAATAATTATAGTATCTATAAAATGCCAAAGAAAATCTAAACTACGCGATTTTAACCCTCCGCCGCTTAACAATATTTACGTGACAACTAGAACAGTAGATACTTCTGTGTATATACTTGGCAACAACGTATATTGTTCCGTCTCTGTAATAGCTATATCAAGTGTTGCCCTCTTTTGCTTCACGCACCAAATTAACAATATTTGTAGTTACAGAAAACTATAATGTTTAGCGCTAGTTTTCAACAATTTTTGTGCTATCGTAACTCCATCTTGCGTTAGCGAAACGTAACTTTTGTAGGGTAATATAAATCTTAAAGGCCTATCTTTTCACCTCTGAGTAAAGTTGCATGTAGGTTTACTTGACAGATTAATAAACAATAGTCATATAGTTTAATCAGCAAGTAGTTTCTTTCAACTTTACTCAGAGGTGAAAATATCGACCATTATTTAGTATATTTATACAACAAATAGTACCTATTCCAGGGATGATTTAGACCTTCTGCTTCCAACAAATCCACACTCGACTTATACGGTATTTCTCATTCTTTTTGAAGTGAACACTGCGGATTTTATTACTCCCCAGTACTAGAAGAAGCTCCGGATATTACATAACAACGTCGTGAAAATTTTAAACGTATATTACAGGATAATATACGACGAGCCGGAATTGGTTGTATAAATTACGCAGAAACATGTTCCAAGGAGCCTGATGTTTTTATCGGGCAGAGTTTTAAGTCGGCTGGATCATACATCATGCCGGGATTCGCAACGTCGAGATATTGAATTTGTAAATTTATCCGTGTTTCAACGCTCTCTTTATCCAAAAACATTTTGAGTGGAATGTGTTGTTTAAACACGGGTGAGGTCTAAAATAATGTAAAGGCAACTCTGGGTAGGTTGGATTTGTTTTATTTTCTTTAGTATTTCCGCATTGGTAGCGGTTTTCTCAATAAGGGGATGAAGCCTATTGCTTATAAAAAACATCTGGTAAAATTATTGGAAAAAAGTGATCACCCTTTTTAAATTAGTACAAGTCGCCACTGCCTATAACCCTCTCTTGACTGAGCTAATATTTGAAACTAGGAAGTAATAATTTATCTGTTAAACATTGTTGACGATTGTAACAATTTCTTCATCAACTTTATTGATCTTCCTAATAACACACATTCCTAGGGTATCTAAATATAAGAATTTTTTAATTTTAAATATAATAATTGATAATTATAATGATTAGCATAAATATTAGTATTCGTTATTTGTTTCACCATCAACATCAGTACTGAAAAAATAAACTCGCCTTCTTCTATTAGTAACATAATAACTAACTTAACTGCCTCATTTTTAAACAGATCAAATTATCCAGTTTTTTGAAACAATAATTAATTTTAATTAACGGTTAAGCAAACAAGTTACAAATACCTCTTGTTATTATCACTTTTTGAGGCTTCTAATAGCGATTTTTAAAACCATAGAAGTAGATATAAGTTTTAGGCCCTTCTGGATTTCATTTTGCGCATGATTTTTCTATTCGACGTTCATCTATACCGCGTTCTCTACGTAATGCCGTTTTTCCCGTTTGAATCGGACCAGTAATATCCGAGAAACGTGCTAAGGCCCTTCTAGCATGATTTTTCTCTTCAACGTTCATCTATACCTCGTTCTCTAAATAATGCTGTTTTTCCCATTTGAATTGGACCAGCAATAACGGAAATTAAAGCTTAGGCCCTTTTGACCTGTCACTGCGCAGGATTTTTCTGTTTGACGTTAATCTATGTCACTTTCTCTACATAATGATGTTTTTCCCGTTTTAATCGGACTAATAGTAGCCGAGAATCACGCCAAAGCCCTTCTGGCTTTTCGTTCTGCGCATGATTTTTCTGTTCGACATTTGTTATTACCAATCCGCAGCTCAACGTTATCAAGCAGCGAGCCAATATTGATTATTTACATCACCTTGTAAATAATTATTACATGTCCTCGTGGTTGAGTGGTCGACTGCTAATGGATCAGCTTTTTTTATTAAATAATAATAAATGGTTTATGAAACTATAAAAATAGAAATAAAATTAATAAATATTAAAATGGTGTATGATAGGTTTGCGTGATATCGAATAATAATTGTGTATGGTGGGTTGCAGTATGAAAGATGACGGCATGACACGTGACATGACAGGTGGCTAGGAAAAGTTACTAGATTTTGAAAATCTACTGACAAACAGAGTTCCAACATAAAATCTAGTGAAAAAAAGCAGTGCTGTTAACCTACGAAAAAAGTTACTAAATCTAGTAACAAGAATGCCTTTTCGAACCTTAGAAATTTCCATGTTGATTTTTATAAGAAATGCGCCATTTTGGCCCCTAACTGGCGTAGGTATACTTCTAACAATCAAACATTAATTTAATTCAAAAAATCGTATAGGAAAATTGTTAAACACATAATCATCCTTCTTTTTTTAGCTGAAGTTTCGGTTATGTAAAAGTAATTTATCTCCGAATCGAAGCCATAAAACTCTATAGATTGTTATGCGTGATTCATAGAGCAGGAAATCATTTACTACCACTTCGTCTAACATTTAAATTCCACAATAGAATTCAAGCAACACACAGCAAAATTTGTTTCCTACGTTAACATTTTATTCTCCGCCGTTGAATGTGTATCATTTTTTATGTTTTCTCTTTATTTACTCCACCGTTATGACCTATTTGTCGACCTTGTTTTGATATCAACGAAAACAAGCGGTAGACAAATGTATTTCTGGGAGCTTTTAGATAATACAATAAAACCTGATTTTGCAAAAATAGATAAATTTACTTAAATTAATGGATATATAGTTAAATATATTAAAAGGAAACCGTTGAAAAAAATGAAAGAGGTCAGGAATCAGAAATAATGGGAGTAATTACATAGATATATAACCAAGACAGATAGGATTATTTAGAAAATTTTTGAAGAATGAACGGTGGTGTCCGCGGTAGAAACTCAATAATCGGATTGAACATTGATGCCAAGTTTACGTGCTTTTAACTATAGATATATATAACCAATACAGATTACACAATTTCTGAAGTCAACGCGGATGATCCTCGACAGAAATGCAATATTTGGATAAAATTAAAATATTGATGCCAAGTTTGCGATGTTTTTAACTGTAGTAATGTTATTACGTTTGCTTGAATTACTGTTAGGTCTTTAAATTGCCAAAAAAAAAAAAATGTCTGACAACAGCGGAAGTAGAGTAGACCGCAATTGTGGAGGGTCGTATATTGTTTCATTCATAAAAATTCCTTCGATACAGTACTAGTCCAGGAGCCAGTGAATTTTTTCGTACTTGTTTTCCCGGTCCGTGTATATTTAAATATTCTATTCCCGGTGAACTGTATATTTAAAATGGAACGCCAATCTATTAACAAAAGTAAGCCAGATTGAATTCGCGCATTACGTCACATCGATACAAGTGAGATTGTTTACAAAGTGCCTTTGCAGGCCTATTTTGCCCATTTCATGTATTTGTTTTTAAATCATGTTAAATTACTATTTTTCAGAAAATCCAATTAACTCTTCCGTTGTGTATATATATATATAAGATAAATTAACTGAAGTTTTATTAGTAAAGTATTAATACTAAAATTTTAATGTAATTTACAGAAAATAGCTAGGTATGTATTTGTTTTTAAATAATTTGATAATTTATGAAAAAAGGGAGTAAAAGTGGAATGACCAGTGGCCAGTAGGTCAGTCAATACAAATTATCATATATTTCTATTATAACATAACTAAATTACCTACATCTTTTAATCATAAGGACATAAGTTAAAAACCATTTTAATATATGCATTAGAAGGAAGTAATAATAACTTAAAGAGACGAGGTCTTAAAGTAATAGCTGATACAGCATGTTTTTTAAACGTTTCCTCATTGCTGCTAGAATGAAATCACTTACTATGAAATGTGCTCTAAAAACGGCATTTATAGCAGTCAATGTTCAGTCTTAGGATCTCTTCCTAAAGCCCTCATCCAAACTGCATACATATTAAAAAATAATTAAAAAAAAAACATATTATATACCTATATAGTTTTCGGTTCTGGGTGCCCTAAAAGAGGAAACTTAGCCGACAATTTGGCTCAGATAGCTAAAACCCAAAAGTCACACCCCGAACCAGGACGTATTTATATCCTTTTAAGTAAAAAATAACTACAAATAACTTACCTGAAAAATGAAGGCGTCTAACTTTACACTAAAAAAACCATACACTTTTTCCCATTGTTGCAAGCACCCGATGACGATTAGGTAGATATCAACTAGAAGCATGTACTTAATGGTTATAAAGCTTATTTTAACACAAAAATAATAAAGCACTAGTCGAAAAGCAGCAATCAAATATAAATAGACCACAATATTAAAATTTAAATTAAAAACTATATAAAAGACAAATACTCTAAAAGTGCAAAAGATCAGAACCAAATAAAATGAATAACCATAATAACCTAAAAATCACAATAAAATTGCAAAAACTATTACTGTAAAATCATGAGATTACATCAATAATGCATATGCGTCGGAGTACCGCAAATGTCAAAAGTACAGTGTTTCCATGAAAATTTAGCTATGTTTTTAGCAGTATTATAGGACCATTTCTACCACGCGCATCCAACGATATTGGCGTTCCACAGTTCACTGTATTTTCCTCACACCTCTAGTATAAATGATTTGACATAACGAAACTAACAATAATTATAATTAAATAAGTGATTCGTGAATTCTAAATAAAACAATTATTATATAAAAGTGTAAAAGAAAATGTAATTTATTTCCCTATTTTCTTCTGTAATATCTTCAATTATTATGTTTAATTTCTATAAATAAACCAACTGGTTAGGTGAAACATTGTGATATAAGATTTTATTTATGTGTCCTATGCGTACACTTTAATATACAAAACACCTGGAACATTCTTTAAATAATTGTGGTCGTAGAAATAATTGTGTACATAACTCGTTTGAAAGTGTATTTTATGCACTTGCCAAAGATATTATCCATACACATTAATCAGACTATTTTTTTACTTAACTTCAGTACATCTCTTACTACTAAAACTATTTTTATCAATGGAAAAAAAGGGCCGTGTTCTCGTATGTTTTGACGCATTTTCGGTCTCAGCCCATCGGATCCCCCCTCTAAATATATATGAATTTTGCTTAGAATTGCTAATCCTACAATTCTCTATTCGTGCTTGCTGACTGGGAAAATAAATACCGAAAATCGTCACTGTCTCCTGGACTATACAATAGATGATGATGAGAACTTTACAACAAATACACTTTTATGAATGGCTAGTTGGGGATGTCAGTAATTATGTGGGTAGCTTATTTTGAATATCCTGTAAATCCTTTTATTCCAAGTAGTAACCTTAATGTTATAAGGAAACGCGACTTATCTACAAATGGATGTAACAAAAAAATTAAAATATCTTGTAATTAATCAACAGCTTTAGTCCTTTATTCAACATAATTCGTACATTTTAATCCACAATATATTGCATGAAGAAGTGAAGACAAATATATACCAACTCGATATTAATTTCACCTTCAGCTTTTCAAACAGTTATAATTCCAAAAGACATTTCGCTAATTGAGTTCAGTTACATCCGTCGGGAGTTATATCGAAAGCAACTTCCAACTTTCATCTCGTCCCAAATTTTGTTCATCGGCCAGTGCCGTAGATTCAAATAATGGTAGTACTTTCGAAACATTTTTTGACTTTTAATAATAATTAACATGAAATTTCTAAGAGTTCTAGCTCTATCTGGGAGTACCAGCTGTTCTTAACTTTCATCCACTAGATGCATCATTCAAAATGAATCAATAATCCAATAATTACATATTACACGCATAGCCAAATGTTTCAAACTCATTTATACAAATTACATCATTTGTTTCTGTTTGAAAGCTCTAATCCTAATTTTCTTTCTGTGAAAACTTTGAAAACTTACCTATTAAAATAAACAATAGAGATGTTATGATAAGGATGCTGAGCTATTTATATTAAAAAAAAACTATTAAACTTTTAATATAATTTCCTTTAGAGAAAAGATTTATCTTGAACATTACCAAGAAAATGTTCACATTCATATTTCCTCGGTGAAAACAAGAAAAATAAAAGGAAATGCAGTAAGGAAACGATTATCCTGCAGTTGTTTGTTTAATTTTCTTTTGAGAATATTTTTCTAAACCGTTAAAGGTTTTTTTAGTGTTTTCTAATCAGAAATTGGAGAATAAATAAAGTATATACAAGATGAGCCAACGAAATCTTTACACCTCGATTTTCCGAGTTTAAAATGTTTTCACTGTTTTAACTGCTATCGATGAAAATTTTGACGCCAAGTTTTAGGATCAGATCTTCTTTCAGAAAAAAAAAATATTTTCCAAACGATCGACTAATTATGACATTTCAGGTCGTAAATACCTTAGAATGTCATGAAAAGAAAGAAAATGGCCTCTAAAAGTTTGTGCGATTTTTCCTTTAGAAGTTAGACTTGAATCACCAACTAGAATCACAAGAACAACATTTACAATTATTAACAGAGTTACATTCTTTCCAACTAATTTACTCTTCACCTACAATGTATCTAGCAGATTGTAACTGAAGTAGAGGTGGATAAATACCATCAAATCCTGTCGGTTTATTTGTAGAGAAGTTAGATATTGTCCATCTAATTTTGTCTTCCTGATAATAGTCCATCCATAAGAGATTACAGTTGATAGGAGCAGTCAAATTTATTTTAGTAAACTTGACATAAACAGGATCTTAAGTGATTAATATCGTAAAAATTGGTTGGTAGAATTGCAAAATATAATTTGACCATTTAAAGGATTGCAACATTTTCTATTTTTATTAATAATTGTTTTAATTACTCATCTGTAATATATTTTTCCGCCTACGCCAATGTGCCGATCTTCTGTTCCTTCAAAAGGTACATGTAGACTTGTAATAAATTATGCATTCTCGAGTTGATTGCATTATCTTTTCGGTGTGACGAAACGGATGAAATTATTATTAATGTCTGTTTATGAGCTGATATCGTTAGGAAAAGTTGGTAAAGATGCAGTCTGAAATGCTCCGGTAGCTGACGTTTGCATTTCTGCATCTTCCGGATCGTGCTTCTGAATATTAAAGAGTTTAAGTTGATTTTAGCTTATATTTGACTCATGTACTGCTTGTTAGAAGGAACCGGGTTTACGTTTCGCGATGAAATGAAATTTTCATTTTAGCTGGAAGGCTGTGATGTGGTTTGTTTGTCTAAGGAAAAGATTTTCATTGGATTTTGTAGATATCTTATGCAAGAAGGAATACGATTTACTGATATTTGACAATAATTGAACTAGAACTTATTCTAAGCTTTCAGGCAACCAACAGTAATCTCCTATGTTTCAATTAATGATGAAGATATGTGAAACTTTTAAGTTTATGCAGTCCAACAAAATATAATTTTATAAAAGTGTTCCCTTGAATAAATTCCTAACAAATTTATTAATATATTCATGTTCACATGACTTAGTTTAATTTCATAAAACTAATCAATCGGAAATAACTAAACGAATGAATGATTTCACTTTATATAAATATAAATGAATAGTTTAAACAAAATATCCATTCCTGGTATATTATAAATCCAGGCATATATCAATGCTTTTCATTGAATATTCCATTGATGGAGAGACTCTGTTTGTAGAGTGAATAGACTCGCTGAAGCGGGAACAGATAAAAGAGACATGTCTACAATCAGGTCCAATAATGATGACTATAGTATAGAGTAGTTTTAAAATGAGGATAAAGCCTAGTGACACAATAATCGCTTTAAAATGTCCCGTAGGTTTCAGCGCTTAGAAGATATAAAAGTAAAGACGAAACGTTTTCTGGTAATTTTATTTTCATAAATAAAGTTTATAACGGGTTCTGCAACATTTAATATCTACAGCGTTAGTCAAAAGAGTTTCTCTATATTTATTTAAACTGTTAAATGTGAATAATGGCTTCATACCAGATAATATGATCAATAGATTTAAAATAAGAAACTTCCAGCTCAATTTCTAACAACTCTGTAATCTGTAGAATACTAGTTTTATGAAAATTTTTACTGACAACAAAAATCTAATCGAATAACGTAATTAATCAGGACAGCGATCTGGCTGTAGGTAAGCAATGTTGAGATTTGTATTTAGCGATTTTTCTCACCAAAAAAGTTTGGAAAAAGATAAAGACAGTCGCAGTACCCACCGGCCACAAATCAAACGTCAAAGTCGTAATACAAGACGAAAAAATCATACAAGAAATTGAGTAATAAATCTGAGGGGTTTATGGATAAAGAAAATGATAAAAAGATCACACACTCACATATTCTGACGAAGAAAAAGTCGTGTTTTAAGAGGACGAGAGCTCCGACCAACACCTGACTCACCTCCGATACCACCACAGACAGATAACCAGACAACTATTGAATCCAAGATGACGGACAAAGAAAATATGAAGGCAAAATACGTGATAAACCAGAGAGACCTCACCAAGCTGATCAATAAAAGAGTAGAAATTTGGATTTGGCATCGATTTGCAGCATCCTGTATCCCCTAAGGAAAATAGATTAGCGGTACCTAAAAAACTTTCAACAAAGTACTAAAATTTAAAATAAACCAAAAACAAAGTATGTAGAAACCCAAAAAAAGTATGTAGAAAACAAAAAAAGTATGGAGAAAACTAAAAAAGTATGAAGAAAAACCAGAATTGTAAGATTGTGTAATTTTGATGTAAATCTTCCTCCATACCCCATCAGTACTCACACACAAGCTACCAACAATTCCCAAAAGCAGCATAATTCAGAATAGAGGATAAAAATTTTCAATAATAGTGAAATTCAGATACATGTGAACAGACAAGATATCCTAAAGATTTACTTGATATCCAAATAATTCTGCTAATATACTATTAATAATCGTAAATTGTTTGTGAGATTGAGGAAAAAATACAATACATTTAGCTCGAGTGAAAAACTTTTAATTCCAGTAAAACCTTAATAATTCAATGGCCATACAATTGTCTCTAAAAACAAATCTAATATAAAATATATTTCCGTACAAAAAAAAACTTGGGACAAACAGATTACACCCGCTCGTTTCGAGAATCCGAAATAAGAACGAGAAAATGAGGAAAACATCTCACTTAGAGGAGGACCCAAGAATATCCAGGACAAATTATAATTGCATTACAAAGGATCATCTCCATGTTCCACATCACTTAAAAACTTTTCACGATTAATATCAATTCGAAACTTTTAAAACAAAGTTATTTAACAAGAGCGTAAGCCGTAGGTACAATTTATTGACTTAAGGAAAACGAAAATTTGATTTATTTGCTAAAACAGGCGCTATAAAAGGACAGCTTCTTTTATTGTGAAGTTCAAAATCGTTATAATATGAAAACACACTGTATAAGGGGCGGTAATTAGTATTTTAAGCTAATAATCTAACTTAACCAATAACTAAAGTATGGAGAAAATTAAAAAAGTATGGAGAAAACCAAAAAGAAAGTATGGAGAAAAACCGAAATTGGTATATTTTTAATAATTTAATAAATTAATATCAGATTTTATTTAGTTTAGTATGGTGGAGATACACCAATGTTTAAAATTTTAAAATTAAATATTCGTTTCCATTCACCGCTTCTCTACTGTTTTATTTTTTTATTAAAGCAACGCGTTTTTTTTTTCGAACAAGTTGAAAAAAGTTCTAAACAGTTTAAATATAATCATATTTGGACAGGCTCTGTCAAATATATCCTAAAAAGTTTTATACACGAGCTTGAGAAACTCGAGGAAAGCAAACCATGAAAAATACTGGCAAAATTGTTGATGTGCTTCCATGCGCGACACCTGCGGGTGTAATAGGATTATTTATTTTTTTAAACTTTCATTCAATGTATTGTAAAAATACATTTTTACACATTTTTATTAAAAAAAGATAAATAGGAGACAAATAAGTACCTATACAAAAAATTAAACTACCTACAAAACGAACCTGTAGCTTATAAAATCAAGAAAGTCATTGCTTAAAACTTTATCCAAAAATACTTTAAAAAAGGAGTTCTATTTTCAGTTTATGCACATTACTTCTTAATTTACGATTTCTCGACTGGGTTTTCTAGCTTTTAAGATTCTTCGTAGAGTTAGTTCCCGAACCCATTCACGAGTGTCTGTTAGCATATACAAAAGAATGTTTTTGAGATGTATAAAATACGCTTTTCTGATTTTAGAACACTCGACTTTGTCATCAGGAGTAGATTCAAATTGACTCACCTTTCACTTGATTAATATCGCTTTTTATCATCTATTAGTACAGAAGTAACAATTCTACGTATTATAATCAAAGGACTATACAAACAGAAATTGAAAATCTCTTCGGAAAATTTCTCTCACATATCTGCGTGAAAAACTATGAATAAAAGTAGCAATATCAGATTACATGCACTTTGCAATTTCCTACAAAAACTAGCCCCATTGGGCCTTCAAACAGAAGCGAAACCGTTAAAGATCCCGGAGATTCTTGTCATCGTTCTATCTAAATAGCTAAAAGTGATTGATGTCCTGCTATAGGGAAAGTCCTGTTGGATTCTGTGGTGTTGATCCTACGTCAAATTTCAGACCTTACTTGAATAATGGAGATATTGGAGAGCCGTTTATTAGAATTACAAATATTTACCATGGAAACGTCTTGATGTGTACCAAAGTGGTAGAGGCAAGAATAATATTTATTGCAGCTATTTATTTTGTCTCAGCAGTCAATAATAAATAAAATTTTATTTTTTTCGTGGTATTATTTGAAAATAATACAGGGAAAACAAAAATATGTAAACGGTAAAAACAGGTAGCTGTAATCAAATGATATATTCGTTGTGTCCTTAGAACTAACAATATACATTTTAAACAATTTACTTATATTATTATAAATATTATTATTATAAATCAAATATTAGATACACAATTAATTATTACAATCACTGTTAATAAATCGTCCATGCGAAATTAGTTTCAACTCATATAAATTAAACAGATCTAAATACTTCATGACACATCGACATAAATCTATTCGCATTTCAAAGTGTAGATTCAACGAGCGCAAAACTATCCACGTAGAATTCAGTAACTCCGATGCCAGAAGTGGCTTTACGTAAAACAATCATGCCAAACAATAAAGCGAGTTAGTAAACTACAAGCTATCAAACAATAGGAAATGAAGCAAATAAACACTGGGACTGCACAGTGTCTTTAGCACTGCGGAACAAAGACGCAAAAACGGTCCAGACTTACACGAAATAGGTGGAGTAATTATTTAATTATTACGATTTCAGAGCTCAAACAGCATTGAACGATATCGTCTGCATTCGAAGCAGCGTCTATTGTGCCGTTTTACCTTAAGAAATTAACAGCACAAAAGGTTCGATCGATCGTTCTGCAGGCATCTCAACTTTTTTTTATTTCTGTTAATTGCTTCGGGCAATTCTAGAACTGTGGAGTATTATTGGAAATTAATTTGTTCATTATTCCACGCGTTGTTCTCTTAAAACAATTCTATAATTCCATTTCAAATTATTGAATATATCATAACTTAAACAGTTAAGTCAGAGATGGAACCCTAGTTTTTTCGTGTCAGCATATACCTTGTATGTAGGTTTAAAGTCATAATCGCGACTTTATATAAACAAATATGATACCAACATTTGTTCTAATATTGAGAAATACATTGTATTTCATTAAACTCCTAACTTAGCATTTTTGCACATGCCTGTGAAATCCACGTCTTATTACCTTACATAAAAATTGTTTTGAAATATATCTGATAAAACGAATTTTAACTATACTGGGTGTCCCTTTTTTCTTAAAAGTTATTTCTTTTGAAATCTCTGATTATTATAGTTAGGTGAGTGAATTTTAACATCAGTCTATAATTAATTGTATCGTAAAATCACAAATAAGTTAATTTAATAGGGAACAAATGGAAATACTTCACATTTGTTGGTTTTCAGTGAGTTTTCTTGATGTCAACAGCAAACGTGATGAAAATTGGCATATCTTAATTCTATTTTTGGGAAAAGGACTCTGGTAAGTAAATAACAAATCTCCATTAAACCAAGAAAAAAATATTCTTCCATTTTGCAAGTTACGTCAAATTGACAATTTTCTTTATTATCTCCAAATCGGTAGGCTATTTTTATTTTTAAAACAATTTCCGGTGAAGCACAAATCGACGATGTTTCTTGTAACAAAGCCCAAGCAATACTAAATTACTTTCTTAGGTCCATTCTAACCTCACTTTGGAGTCAGAAAAATTAAAAATGTGCCAAATGTCCTTAAAACTAAAGAACGTTCTATCTCTAATATAATATCTGACTTTTATTAAGCATAATAAGTTCTTGGTTAGAATTCATATTATTTCATCATATTTCTTCTAAAATACCTAATTGCAATGTTCCAATACACAAATATCGTTCAGTAAACCCCCATATATACCAAATTTCACTTTTTACATGCAAAAACCAGTTGAATATCAAGTTCTACCAATATTAAAATTAAGGAAAAATTGTATTATTTTGCCTTATTATGATTCAAAACTCAATATATCATTGTTATTTATTGTTTTCATTAAGAAATGAATTAATTCTATGTTAATTTATAAATTTACTTACATATATGTTCGTTAAATGTCAAATATTGTAAAACATTACTATTTGAATACAAAGAATATATAACACTAGTAGGAATGAATTTTATGTGCTATACCGGAAGAAATATGTACAAGCTCTTTTTCGTAGTTAGAGTTCAATTTTATCCCAATTAGATAGTCTGACATGTTACTAATTTATTTATAGTATATTTAACAAAGGTTCGTTTCTGGAATATTTAATTTATTTTCTAATAATTTTTATATATACAGGATGTGTTAATAAATATAGATATATATTTTCCTTGTAATCATATTTTATGGTTCATTTCATGTTTACTTGATTTGATTTCCTTTAACATATATTCTTGTGATATTTATATTATTGGATGCATACAGATATTTAGGTCAAGACATTTCTTTATTAATATATATTTTATATTGTAAAACAGCACATCTTTAGCCTACTGGAATTAGTGAAGGATTCAATAAATACATTTTGTATCGAAAAGATGATTTTTATTTTATTTTAAATATATGGAGATGTATAAAATATCAAAAACTTGTACCATCACAGCAGGTTTACTTTTATGTATCGATATCTACAGTTAAGCAATGCCATCCGCAGTTAGTACTTGGATGGGTGACTATCTTAAGAAAAGTCGGCTTACCTATAAATCTTAAGGACAAATCAATACATTATTACAATAGTATAATTATTATAAAAACTAATATATATCGGACCAAAAGTTCATAAAAAATTGACATAATGAACTCCCATTTATTTTATTTTTATTTTTGATTGAAAAATGTATAGTACATTTTCAGTTTAGTTTTTAAATTGCCGATGGATATTTATACTTTTTACTGTAGACTCTTGCGTAATAAAAATTTCGAAGAGCTTATTAAAAAATCGTTTTAATATAAACACATCGGCAACAAACAAGTTAATTCAACTATGTCAAACATAAAATTGAGCCGGATATTTGAAACCCTGTTGGCGTAGCGTTGTATATCTTCGATATTAGTTTGGATAGGTCTATAAAACGATATGAAAACTCATCCAATATGCGAACGACGTGGTCTCGAAAAGCAAACATGGATCATGAAATTAATAGCTGGTATATGACTCGAAGGAATATTTTGCTCTGCAGTTTAGGTTGGAGGAAAATTGCTTTTCTAGCGGCATAGGCGTCCTCTGTCGGTTAATCTAAACACCCTTATGTGCTGCTTCTAATCAAGCGGCGCGAGACTAGGCTGGAACATTTAACCTAAAGGGTTGGCTGATTTTGATTAACCGATATTTTTAAATATATCTTTTATATCTACGTAAGTAACAGTTCGATGCTATCGTTTTGTGAATTTAAACTAACAATATAACAAAAACTAGACGATTTGAAGAAAGAAAACAACAAATTGCAATCAGAAATTAATAATTTAAAAAATCTTTTAATTGCTAGCGAAAAAAAGCTAAAAAATTCAATTTGATGACATACAACTTAGACGGAAATGATGTTCTGAAATCTGAAAGTTTTAAAAATAAAAAATCCACTAACATATATTCTAAATAATTGCATAAAAAATCTCTTTTTCCAACAGTTATTAAAACCTTCAATACTTCTATCTGTAGTAATTATAGACCAATTTGATCTTATTTATTTAATTTGTATAACTAACTCCGTTTTGTTCTACATCAGAAATCCGAATGATAAATCTTCTAACAATATCGCTAGCAAGCAATTTATCTTAGTTAATGAATTAGTGTTTACCATCAATAGATTTACTGCAAGACTGATATTGATCACCTCCCAGTGAGAGTTCAATGCGACTGTCTAATAGAATGTCGCTTAGAAGCCACCGTAACGTATGTTTTAATTATTTTAAAATATTATAAGTTTAAAATTTGAATAGCTAAGTTTAATCATAATAATATGTATAGTCGTCATTGTGGATATACAACAAATGCAATTTATCATGACTTACAATATTGATTAACAGTTTTGGTACTACTTCCTTAATTTTTCTGGCTTGGATTCTTACACAGTTCAAGATTTTTCAATATTAATACTAAATCATTTTAAAACGAAAAAAAATATTAATTTTAAAAATTTTAAAAATTATTAGTTACATAATAAATATTGAAATTTTGGTAGATGCAATGAAAATACTTTCTTATTTATAACAATTATTATTAATTTGAGTGTTATATTTAAAATGGAAAAATCTGACAGTGTCTGCCATCAAATCAGATCAAATTTTTTGCATTTTTTCGAAAACCATTTATATGTAAGATTCTAAATATTTCCAATTATGTTACATAAGAAAAAATTTAAAAATTTGGTGGAGGACCTCCTAACTAGTTTTGTAATTATTTAATATTTTAAATTTTAATGGGTACGCCCGAAAAAACTTCCCATAACGATTTTTGATTCGTCTTTTTTCGATTATGTGAGGAAAACTCACGGAGATGATGTTCGCGTCCAGGTTTCGGTGCACCAGGTGTTCAGGGGGTCGTTTTTGACGTGAAATTTGGATTCAGCGCTTCAAAAAATGCCCCACAATGATTTACGGGTTATTTCTGGTGATTTTGTTTGGAAAATTCTCGAAGATGACGTCCACGTCCAGGTTCCGGCACACCAAGTATCCAGGGGTTGATCGCTGATGCCATATTTGAATTCAGCGACTCCAAAAACCCTCAGTCGCAAAAATTATTTCCTTCCTTGCGTGACTTTTGTGAGAATCCTACGGAGATGACGTTCATCGAAGTTCCTGAGCTCCAGGTCGGCTGTGGGTCAATTTAAACATCATATTCGTGATTAGCGACCTCGAAAACCTCAAAGAACCCGATTTGGGCTAGTTCCAACTTTTATTTACAAAGTTCTTTAATCTTCCAAAAGTCGTTTCAAAAACATTTTACAAAATGTAAAAATTCAAATTTTTAAATAAAAATTCTTTGTTATATTATTCTTGATCATTTTTGTTTTATACATAATTTCTGTAAAATTTATCATACTCGAGATATTTGAGAAAATGTGTAAATTTCGAATTTTGCAAGATAACTCAAAAAAAATAAAGAGAGTCGGAACATATGAGGGGTATTTTATGGAGGGTTGTATAACTGCTATTTACGTTTGGAAGAAAATTCTTCAAATAAAAGTTACTTCTAATATTATTCTATATAATTTTTGTGATATACAAAATTTTATTAAAATGTCGAGAAATTTGACAAAATGTGAAAAATTATAATTTTTAAGAAAATTGTTGAACTAAAAGTTGTTTGCGATATCGATTTTTATAATTTTTGTTTTATATATGTCTTTCAAATGAACTACAATCGAAAAATTTTAGGAAAACTAGTAAGGAAAGTCATCAGATTTTTTATTATAAAACAGGTAAACCAGAAATTACTTTACTATTTTTTTTCTTTGATTTTTCATTAAAAATATCTCACCAATATTGATGACTTCCTACCCCTCTAACTGTCTTATACTCTAAAAGTAAAAGATTCTATATATTATGTAAAAAAGCACTCTAATTTAAACACCAGTATTGGAATTAAAAATTTAGCTATTCAACGTTTCTTTCATACATAAAAATACTTCTTAAGCGGCGCCTTAGAGATACAGATTCGAGAATCTATCTAAATTCCGTAAAAATATTCCTCCTTAGCGTTGAATATTGTACCACGAAGGGTCCATTTAAGACCGTGTGTGATCCCGGCACGTGCTTTGTATAACATAAAATTGATACGGTAAAAACGTTTCCTACCTTTCAGATAACATTATAGCGTTTTATGCTAATGCAGGCGACTTCCTCGTATCAGGTACTTAACAGCTTACCTGAAAAAAAGTCAATAAATTAATGTTTAATAACTACAATGTAACGGTAAATATTAAACCGTGTAATTATGGATTATAAATTGTGTTTATAGCTAGACCTGGTATTAATCTAATGTAATGATACGTGGAAGAAAAACGAAGTAAAATATGTAGTTCTGTTATCAAAATAAAGGAGTTTAAAAGTTTAATTAAAATCGCGGCTTCTATTAATTTAATTATTATTTAAAGTGTCAGTTTAAAGTTACTTCAATTGCTCACAAAGTGGTTAATAAAATAATTATGAATGTTAAAGACTGGTTAAATTATAAATATGGAATGTAAGAATTTTGTTAATAATTCTATCGTGTGTTGACAAAGAAATATAAGTCAAAATTTTGAGTTAATTAGTTTCAGTCATCTATACTTAGTGTAAAACATGAGATAAGTCAATTTCATGATATAAATTACAAAAATACATTTTTTCGTGGGAAAATCAGTATAAGTCGACTTATAAGACATATAACATAGATTTACTCAGTTTCTAAAGTTTTGACTTATACTCCTTTGCCTACCCACGATAGAATTGTACTAAAGGATGTTTTGGAAGGAATTTTTGTAATAATACTAATTATAATAAGATTGAAGATTGTGATTGATTAAAAAAGAACGATCAAATATTCTCATGTGGTATACCTCAGGGAACAGTGTTGGGGCTCCTACTCTTTATAGTCTACCTGAACATTCTCTTTTTAGTTGAAAGTAAAGCAAGTATTATTAGCTTTGCAGATGACGCAGTAATAATGCATTACAAAGCTACTGACTGGAATAATTTGAAAAAATTGGTAATGGAGGATTTCCCCAAAATAAAAACATGGTTTGACTACCGATTACTATCTATAAATTAAAAAAAAAAACAAAATATTTTCAAGTTAGGTAGGTACCTTATTTTAATAGTATACTATTGATCATTCTTATATAATAATACCAATTAAAGTTTTAAAAAATAGGATATAAAAATACAGTTTTCCCCCGTAGATACGTAGATACGTAGGTAGCATTTTCCAAACTAAAAAGGAATCTTCTGTCCAACTAAAACGTAAATTTATTGCCGCTACCGGATACCCTTTTTTCCTATTCTCGACAACAAAGTTAGAAAATACCCGAGTGATACAACACTTCTTTAAACTGTAAAAGACTAACCGTAATTCATGCGACTACCGCTGACGATTTAGGGGCAGCACAAGCCTCGGACCTGGATCAATATTGTACACTCCCGAATTTTATACAATACGCCATGGGGCATTGATAAAAATTTATGTTTATAATAATTTTATAATAATTGTGCGAATAAGTTATTTTGTTGATAAAAAAGTGTGAGCGGAAATGTATAGGATGGATCAGATTTAATTTGCGATACATATATTTCATAAACCGCTAGTTATACAGGGAAAATTGTTTATATTTTGATTAGTAATACAACGATTTAAAAAATCAAAGATATAAAAAATATTTAAAGTATTTTAAATAAATGAATTTCTCTGTATTTTTCGAATTCTATTTGCAGTGACATTTAAATTCATTGAAGAGGAAAAAGGGGGTCTTTATTGATAAAGAACCCAAACAAGGAACACAGTATATAGTTTACACGTGAACACTGATGCACACAGAAAGTACTACATCTAGTACAATTGTGAATTGCAAATAAAAAACGATGTACTTAAATACTACCAAAGCAAATTTCAATTCAGTTTCCCAAACTCCATATTATTAAAATCGTTAGTATTCTCAATATTTCTCGACTTTGAAAAGTATTAAGATAAAATAATAAAAACTTTTTAAATATAAAACTATCAAGCTAAGTGAATTTTCACGAAAGGGCGAAGCCTGGTAAAAGTTGGCAAGCTATAAATATTAATAAGAAAATTGCAAAGTCAGTCATATTGTAAAAGGGACAATCTCGTCACGAGAGAGGAAAGGAAAGAAAAATGTTTCCAGAATATGAAAGTTTGTGAAACAAGTGTAAAATTGGAAGACCCCAGTTTGTATAAAAGTTTAACACATAAATAATAGAAACGCTTGGAAGTTAAAAAATCAACATTTTTAGAGCGGAAGCTCGATGCTTTTCATTTCGTAAGTTGTATTCCTAAACATATTTAATTAAATTTTGGTGAAAGTATTTTATTAGAAATATTTATGACTTCAAAAATAACTTTTTATTAGCAATATATTTCGTGATTATAGTTGAAGACTACAAGGGAAAATGAGAAATGTCACAAAAAGTAAGTTTCAAGAAAAATTTTAAAATTAGCAATCTAGAGAATCTTTAGTAAAATTATTTAAACAAATATATCTTTTTTAACGTATAATAAACATTTCTTATAAAAGTTACAACAAAAATGGTTGTTTTTTTCTAATAAACAAGTAGAATAAAAATAAAAAACATATTATCCACGGGAAAATAGGAAATGTCACAAAATAAATAAAATTTATTATAAAAACAAAAAAAATAAAACGAAGAATGCTCTAAAAGCAAACTTAGATTTTGATGTAATAGCTACACATCAGACCTTCTTTTTTCCTTTTGAAAACAACTTCTTACTTTTCATCAGCTTTTCTTGCTGAATAAGGTTATGAAGTTGTAAAATGTAAAACTGTTATATCTTCTGGAAAAACGTTTTATTTTATTTTATTTTTTATTACAGTTATTTTTTTATAATTGTGTACTATCTATTTAGACGAATATGCTTATATATTTCAAATCGACTTTTCCTACAGGTAAATTGATTGTTTTTTTAAGTACACTTCCATGTTTCTATCTTTATTACTACAGAAGTTATAAGATATTAAAATACCGGAAAAGTTAATGGAAAACCCTGTATTTTAGATTCCAAAATACAATATACGACTTTAAAAAATAAATATTGATATTTTCTGTAAAAACTATTTTGTTGTAAAAATTCAGACAATTCCCTTTTCATCAATTTCATAAATAACTGCTTCGTTTAACAAAGTATTGGAAAATGTTTCATTAGTCACAGCTCCTTTATCTGTCTCCCATTTTATTAAAAATTCTCGAAACTTTTCTGGATAATATCTAAAAAGCATTATAGCAACTAATTCTTTTCCTCAGCGAAAGTCTCTAATATCAAGATTTTATTAATCCCTTTGTTTCGAACGAGCAAAATTCCGGTATCCTGTGAGCCAGATCATGAATTATTTCTTTGAACATCCGTTCTCCTATATATTCGCCCTTATGTTTCATTCCTTACACTTTTTTTTCGATGGTCTCTCGTATGATTGATCGCTGTGTTTCTCCTTTCGAGTCATTGGTTCATATAAATTACAATTCAATCATAAAGGAAAACCGCGAGACAAGAAAAAGAATTAATCATTGTGTTATATTAGACAGGAACTCGGAAAATTGAGACGTTTATGCCGATTTCTTTTTTTTTTAGTTATATCATCAGGAGTTTTAGTTTCTTGAGAATTTGTCTTCAAGCTAAATAACTAATCGTCAATTTTGTGTTGAGATTTCGCGGAGCAAAGGCCTGATTTAAAAAATAATCGAAAAATTAGTATATCATTCTCTAATTATGATCATATTTGGATAAATTGAAATAGAAAAAGAAAAGTTTTTACTCTATACTGTAAGAATAAGTCTTGTCTGTTAGTAGGAAACATATCCTACTCAGTAGTTTAACAAAATTGATCATAAATAAAAGAGCAATTTAATATTTATTAACTGAGTTATAGAATGTCACTATATAAAGTGTTTTTTTATTTATTACTAGGTTTTTTTACCTCAACCAACCCCAAACTATAAAAGTTAACAAAATTCCAATTAAAAAATACCTAATAATAAAAATATTGTTCTTTAAAACTTACAGATGTTTCCTAAACTTAAAGAATTCCTTCATCGAATTGCCCGATTACCAAAGCGAGCTGCTATCTTTTATTGCTTTTTGATAATTTGAAAGTGGCTGTTAAAACTAAGAACCTTAATCAAAACCAAATGTTTACCGTTTTCGAGTTTTTCTTATATCATGTAACATAATGTTTAGCTATTGAAACCAAGAACGCATTAATAAAGTTTGTGGAGATTCCGGAATTACTTTCACCATTAATGGGAAAAGTTGTAAATGGAATCCCGCGTTGATGTTTAACTGTTTCTTTTTTGTTTGCGGCTATTTGTCGCCAGTTCTACAGGGAATACGGCGAATTGCATTAAAATTACTATAGAAAATTACTTTTAGAGATCCGTTGGTTATCTAGACATTCATGGTAGTTAACATAATCAAATAGAATTCTCAGACCTATGAAAATGGACTTATTGGAGTATCTGGAGATCTTTCGTGAGATTAACATGACTTATTTTTATTCTACATGTCTGTTTGTAACTGTAACCTCGTTAATGGTTCTGGAGGAATAGCATTGGGCCTAAAATTGATCATTGTGGCATACTGTACTGTACTGACAAAAGTTTATGAATTAAAATTAGTATGCAGATCTTTATTAGTTGATTTTATGAATACAAACTAAATCTCTCATCCGATGATTTCTATTTTAGATCATAAAAAATTCTAATAAGTCTATAATTATTAAGATTTATTCGATAATTTTTCCTAAAGACAGGTATCACTTTATCTGTTTTAATAATTTGTGAAAAATTATCTTGCACAAAAGATTTTTATAGCAGAAAACATGGAAAATCGTCATTTCCTGCCGATTTTCTGCATTTCTTTTATTTATTGAGCAGACTGATGCAAAAGTAATAAAATTATTGATGATCAGTTTCAGAAAAACTAAAATCGATTCGGAGGTGCAAGAGAAAATAATTAAGATTACTAACTGAACCAGTAACAGCATCCATTAAATTCGTCCGACATTAAGGATCTAAAATTTAAGTTAAGCTAAGCGATTGAGTAATTGTTTACCAAGTTGAATCTCAATATAGAGCCATTTACGTAACTTCTAACTTGGTCAAGTTTTATACATTCGCGAATGACTTTATGCAAACTAGTTTAAGCAGTTCGGACATACGTTGCTGATTTGTTCCTGTTTCACCCAAGTTTGCTCTGTATACGGAAATATTTCCATTCGAGGTCAATTGAACGAGTGCATGTGGCTTCTATGACTTATTAGACAAGTTACTCATGGAAATGTTATTGGAACGGAAAATTGATTTGGATAAAAATAAGCAAGGTATGATAAACTGGAACACAAATTAACCTTATCAGTTGTATTAGTATCGATTTTGTGGTTAGGATAATATTAGAAAAGTTTTCGGAGCACAAAATTAGTGATGCAGATGTTGAATGTTCTCATTAGTAACTTTTGATATTTTATAATATACAAAACTGAACGCAATAATGGTAATTTTATAGCAGTCAAATAAAACGTAGAAACAATGAAGTTTTAGATAATAATAATAATAATAATTTGTTTATTTGTAAAAATGTACACACATAATCAAGAAAAAAATACATATAAAATACAAACAAACAGTAAATGTCCACAAAGTCAGAGACTGTCCGTGGTTAAGATACTATAAAGTATAATTTTATAATTAAATTATCGAGATTAATGTTAATAAAAAATACAATAATAATAACAATCATAATGACAGCAACAATATTTAATAATAATATTGATGATAATAACAATAATAAAATAATAATAAAAATAATAATAAATAATAATAATAATAACCTTAAAAATTATATTTAATAATAATAATATTGATGATAATAATGAATAATAAAAATCATTTTTATTGTTATTACAAAAAAATAAAAAAATATACTTTAGAAAAAAATAAATTTTTTATTTGTAGGTACCTACTTTATAGTTGATTTTTAGTTACTGGTTAATACGTTAATTCGATTATTTTTATTCTATTCATGGAGAGTATATGTTTTTTAGTCTTGTCTTAAACTGAGATATCGACAGAGAATTTTTAATTTTTATGGGTAGTGAATTTAAAATCTTGGGTGCTAAAAACAAATGGCTTTTTTGTCCTACTGTTTTACGGGCTGCTGATTCTTCTAATTTATTCATTGCCTTGGATCTTGTTTCATATTTATGTGTTACATTTTTAAGAAGACTCTGATTTTTAAAATAATAGTTTGCTATTTTAAAGAAAAAGTTTTGTTTAGGATCAAGTATTTCTGCTTCTTTATATAATTGGTCAGATGGGTATGTGCGTTCTTTTTTTAATATAATTTTTAAAAAATATTTTTGTATTACTTCGACTTTGTCCATATACACATCCTAATATTCCATACGTTATTCTAGAATGAACTAAAGCGTAGTACAACATTTTTAGGTAAGGTAATTCTAGTATTTTGGAAAGATATTTAAACTTAAATAATAGGGTTCTTAGTATATTTACAATGTTATTTATATTATGATTCCAACGCAAATGACTATCAATAATTATTCCTAAATATTTCGTTTTATTTGATGAACTTATAGTTAAAGGCACCTGATTATTTCTGATGATTACTAAGTTGTTATATTCCGGTAGATTATTTTCATAGCTAACTATTGGTAAAAAGAATGTTTTAGAGAAATTAATTGTTAAGAGTTTATGATTAAACCAGTCGAATATGTATTTTAAATCATTTTCAACAATTACTTTTAATTCTTCCCAACTATCAGCAGAATAGAAAATAACCGTGTCATCAGCAAAACTAATTATCCGACCCTGATGATTTATTAATAGTAAGTTATTGATATATAAATTAAATAAAATAGGACCAAGTACTGTACCTTGTGGTACACCGCATTTTATTTGTTGGTAAGTGCTATTCGTATTATCTATTCTTACACTTTGTTGTCTATTAAACAAATAACTTTTAAACAAATTGTAAGCATTGCCTCTTATTCCTGCATCTTGCAGGGCTTCCAATAACTGTTGGTGATCAACAGTGTCGAAAGCCTTTGCAAGATCCAGAAACACTGCCAGAGATGGTTTACTTTTATCCAGAGCTAAATACATTTCTTTCGTTAGTTCGGCAATAGCATCCTCCGTAGATTTACTTTTTTGAAATCCAAATTGTTTCGGTGAAATTGTATTGTTTTTATCAAAAAATGATTCTAATCGTGACTTAATTATTTTTTCAAATATTTTTGTAAAGGTCGTAGTTATCGATATGGGTCTATAATTTGATGGTGTGCATTTGTCACCGTTTTTATGTAACGGTTTAATTGTTGCAATTTTAAATTGATTTGGACAAATGCCTTTTTCGATAGATAGGTTAATTAAGTAAGTTAGCGGGGATACTATTTCCGAATCAATTTGTTTAATTGTTTCTGCGGTTAGGTCGTCAATACCTGGTGCTTTTTTATTTTTTAATTTTTTAATTATTTCTAATATTTCCTTTTCATTTGAAGGATTCAAGAATATTGAATTTGAACATACAAATCTCATTGGACGAAGCGTATTTGGCAAGATTATTTGACTAGCTAAATTAATTCCTACATTGGAAAAAAACGTATTAAATATTTCTGCTATTTCAGATTTATCACTGGTTTTTTCATTATTTTGATTATATAACGCTTTAAATTCTTGTTTTTTGGGGTTTTTGCCACATATTTTGTTTATAGTTTTCCATAAATTACTGGGATTATCTTTATTATCTTTTATCATTTTTTTGTGAAATTCTATTTTTGATTTTTTAATTATTGTACCTAATTTATTTCTATAATTAATAAATGTTTGTTTTGATTGTTCATCTTTATTTTTTTGATAGGTTTTGTAGATTTTATCTCTATGTAGGATTGAAGTTATTATTCCCGAAGTAATCCAATTTTTTTTCTTATTTGTTTTTTTGTTTATCTTTAATCGAGTTGTATGTGTTTTTAGGAGATCTGTTATATGAGTAAGAAAATAATCCCATGCTTGTTGAACTTCAGTTATACAATACAATCCGGCCCAATTAAAATGTATTAAATTATTTTTTAAATTTTTGTAATTAATCACATCTCTATAATTATCATTTTTTGTTTCCGTGTTTGAAGTTAATGGCATCAAAAACTTTAGTATACAACTGCGATGGTCATTGATATTACTGTCTAAAACGTAAGCTTCACAGATTTCTTCTAAATTTCGATTTTTGACCTTTACAAATGCATGATCTATACATGTTTTGGATGGCACCCTTGTATATTTATTTATCGTTGAAGTAAAACCATATTCACTCAATATATTTAAGTATTCCGGTGTTACTCTGTCTTGTGAAAAAATATTAATGTTTATATCGCCTATAATGATATTTAAGTCGTAATTATCGTTTGATGTTTCTAAAAAGTCGTACAGTTCCCTAACAAAATTTTCTTCATTTGTGGATGGAGATCTATAAATGCATAAGATTAGCATTTTATACTTATCATTGATAACTTCAATAACTATTACCGTACTCTGATCAATTTGTTTTATTTCAAAATTGTACATAATAGATTCTTTTAAATAGACAATAGTGCCATCCGATTTATTAAAATCAGCATTATTGTAAATCATATTGTAACCTTCTTTAGCATACAAGTTTATATCAAATTTGTTCCAAGTTTCAGTTAAAATCAAAATATCGAAAGATTGTTTAAATAATTGTAGGTATGCTTCAAAATGATCCATATTACAATTTAAACTTCTTATATTTTGATGTAAAACGCTAAAACCCGTTCTATTGTGATCCTTATTATTAAAGTCTTCAGCAGTTCGTAATACAGTAGTTGGAAATTTCGTATAGTTATAGTCCCTCATAAAGGGATCCATAATATAATGTGTTATTAAAAAATTTATTTATAATTGAAAATAAAAATTGAAAAGATTTAAAATGGTTAAAACAGTATAGGTACCTATATAAAATTTTATTAATTTCGATAGAAGAACAATTTCAATAAAATTTTACCTTTCAAATATATACAATAATAATAGTATTTTAAAATGTTCTTATACTAAAAATACATACAATTAACACGATAAGATAGCAAGGAAGAAATAAAATTTAAAAGAGAATTTTAATAGTACGGAAGGTATGTGCGAAAATAATTAAAAGAATTAAGATTTACTTGTTGGTAGATCCGTTTCTGTTTCTTAGTTTCACCCTGATATCGACTGGTTTGGATGTAGTATTTTTGGTTGTAGGTGATCCTTTAATGTTTGACAAAACTTTTAGATTCGTTTTGGGTAATTGTTGGATTTTTTTATTATTTTTAGATCCAGGTCCTTGTGCTAAGTTTGGATTTTTATATGAATCGTTTTCTTGAACTTTATCCAATTCTCGTGTGACGCTAGCATCAGGAAGGTTTTCAGGAGTGGGGGTCGCTGGCGCACTATGAGTTGTATTTGCTGTAGTTTCGAAATCCTCCAACTCATCAACAGAATATCCTTTATTTCCAATAAAAAGTTTCTCGCCCCTGATATAGCACTTTTCTGAATTAGTTTCTCTATAACAGTTCATTCGCTCACGAAGATATTTAATATTGTTTCTTTGTAATTCAGTTAAATCATTCGCGATAATCCATCCGGTGTTCTTAAGTTTTTTCGTATTTTGTAAAATTAATCTTTTTTTATGGTTTGTCAATAATTCTACTTTAAGGGGGCTCTCAGGTAATTTTCCTAATGAGTAGAAATCTTTTATATCCGCTTCTGAAATTTGTATATCAAGCAAATTCCCTATCTCGTCACAGAATAGACTAATGGATCGCTCTTCCACGGGTTTATTTAAGCCAAATATCAAAATGGTATTTTTCTTTTGATTTCTTTCGAGTACCTCCACTTGATCTCGTAATCCTAAATTTTCTTTTTCGAGTTCTTTGATACGCTCTTTTAGGTTTTCAGTTTTAAATAATATTCGCGCTTCACTCGCTTCTAAGCTGCTCTTAATATCGGACCTAACTTGAACTATCTGAGTATTAAGATCTTCTCTAGTTTTAACTATCCTCTAAGGTTGCTGATTTTTCAGACATTATTTGTTCTCTGTTTTTTTGTTTAATCACCCGTACTAATAAACTGACTTCCCTTTTTTTAGATGCAATCTAAGTGCAGATTCTTAGTCAATATTTGAATGTATCTTATTGAAATAGTAGGTATGTTTATAATCACTTGCCTTTAAAAAACTCAGCTAATTTCGGCCTCTTTTTGCACAAATTTTAGGAGAGATCACTCGACACATCCGTACTGTTCGACTATCAATACAACTAGATGAAATATAAGATACTGGGAATGGTAAATAATAAACAAAAATGTTTTGCCAGTTAAGAAAAATTTAAAATAACAGTATCTGCAAAAGAATATTATTATTCTTTTTTTTTTAATAGAACACTAAAAAACAATGTTAATAAATTAATATGTACAGTATTTTTTCATCTAGATTTATCACAAGATTTGTCAGATAAAACTAGAGAAAACAAGCAAAAATATACAGCCTTTGTTACAGATCCAGGTCAGTATCAAATTACTCAACTTCCTATAGGTTTGAAAATAAGCCCAAGTGCATTTTTTCCTTAAATGACACTTGCAATGTCTGGACTTAACTATGAATGATGTTTTAACCTATAAAATAGACGCTAACACCTTTATTCTATGCCTTGAGATCATATTTATTACGACAGAGGATCAAACTTCATTGGAGCAGATTTAATTTGATATTTAATTCACTTTTGTCGCTATATATGGCAGGGGCGTCGAAACGTCTAGTCAAAATCTACGAAGCTTTTCCAACAAAAACATCTACGATTGCCTTTCATAAGTTGCTTCGTTTCTGTAGAAAACATAGTGAAATATAGACCTTTCATCAATATGTCATTAAGATTCTGAAGAATATAAAGCTTTAACACCAAATTATTTTTTAGTAGGTTCTTCTAATGGGACAATTAAATGCAAATGTACTAAAGGGTAACTATTTATATCTGGAACAATTTTTTAACAGATATTGGAATCAATTCGTAGTTGTATATATTCCAGAGCTCCTGCTTGGTTTAAACAAACGAGCCCTTTAAAGCAAGGCGACATTATACTCCGAAGAAATAAAATGTCAGGACGAAAATGTCTGTTTGGCAGATATAAATTAATGTTTTTTTTGCTTCCTCGCCCAATAACTGTTTGTACATAAAAAATAGATCAACCAGTTGAATTTAATATACTCATAATGATAAACTATACCTAAGAAATGGTATGTACATTTAAATAGTTCATATAAAGTTATGTCTATCTGTAATTTTCAATCACGTATCGTGTTATCCCCTAACCTAGATTGTGTGTTGCGTACAAACCTGAAATCTTTAATTTTAATGACATTTTTTATTGCCTTGTTTGTATAATTTAGTATTTTCAAAAATATTAGGTATATTGGTAATTTGGATCCCTGCAGGTATTATATATTGGTAAATTAGTTTACAGTTGGTAATAAAGGATGTCTGCAGAAAAACATAGTAAATTCTAGACCTTTCATCTATATGTCATTAAATACTGAAGAATCTGAAGCTTTAAATGTCAGAACGAACATGTTTGTTTAGCAGATGTAATTTAATGTTGATTTTTGGTTTATAATCCAATATCTGTTTGTACATATATTTATTATCTACTGCTTTTCTGAGACACATAAATGGTCAGAACCCGTTTACGTTGTTTTGGTGTAAAGAACTGCTACCCTTACTAGTATTCGGTGTAGAAGAAGGATCTTTAATCGCAGAAATTCAATACAATTGCATACTCAAGTTCTAAAAGAACTGTGTTTTAACGAAATAAAGTGGAAAACTAAATAATAATAATGTTAATTAATTACAGTTCATCAAATTTCTAGAGGCTTTCGACGGCTAGACAGAGAAAGCACTACTGAGAGGCATCGGTTGGCGGGGCCGACGGATTTACGCAATGAAAGTACACTCTGCGCATCAAGTATTTCACTATTTTATTCAGACGTAAATGTCAGATGTAAATTTCGCTAAAACATTTCTTTTATTTTCGTTTGTGTTTTGTGCTCATTACAGTTTAATAGAACCTAAGTATGGAGTTTAATAGCAAATTAAGAGGCCGCGTGATTAACAGTCAATCTCGCGAAATAATAGCCAATGTTATAGAGTTTATGAGAAGAGAAGGAAACTTTAATTCACCTTCAATACCATTTAAAAATGTAAATGATCGTGTTGCTGCAGCCACAGGAGTATCTAAAAACACTGTCGTCCGCATTTCTGGAGAGAAAAAAAGAATCGATAACCGTGAGATATCGGAATTTTCATCACCAACAAAAACCATTAAAAAACCAAAAACAGTTAATGATATAGATGAAGCTGACAAAGGTATTTTAAAAAGAATTATTCTGTTCATGTTAATCTCGGAAAATATTGTTCCAACATTAAAAACAATTCTGACTAAATTTAGAGAAGCTACAGGGTACAAAGGAAGCTATGAAAGTTTAAGAAAAATAATAAATTCGCTAGGATTTCGTTGGCGGAAAACAAAAACAAACAGAAAAATATTAATGGAAAGGTTTGATATTCAAAAGCTACGTTTAGACTATCTGATTCGTTTAAAAAGTTATCGAGCAGAGGGCCGTCCAATTGTCTACTTAGATGAAACATACATTCATGCCTCCCACACACACCAGAAAGCTTGGAGTGATAATTCAAATGAGGGATTAAAGAAACCAATTAATAAAGGTGATAGACTAATTATTGTCCATGCAGGAGGTGAAATGGGCTTTATTCCGAATGCCCGGTTAATTTTCAAATCTGGAACCAAAAGTGGAGACTACCACGATGAAATGAATTTTAATAATTTTTCTAAATGGTTGAAAGAAAAGCTGTTTCCGAACCTCCCTCCAAGAAGCGTCATTATTGTTGATAATACTCCTTACCATAATGTCCAGGTAAATAAAGCACCAACGTCAACTTCTAAAAAAGCTGACATGCAGGATTGGTTATGGAATCATAATATTGCTTACGAAGAGGATATGCTCAAAACGCAATTATACAGTTTAGTGCTATTGCATAAGTCACGATTTAAGAGGTATGCAATTGAAGAAATGATAAATGAACATGGTTTTAGTTGTTTGCGTTTGCCACCGTATCATCCCGATCTTAATCCGATCGAATTAGTGTGGGCATCATTGAAATAATATGTAGCTAGTAACAACACTACATTTAAGAGGCAAGACGTACAACTGTTGTGTGAAGACTTTTTTGATACGTTTTCTAAAGAGGAGTGGCAATCTCGTTGTAATAATGCTAAAATGTGGGAATCTAAATTTTATGACAGAGAAGTTACTTTGGATGAGGCAACTGATAGATTTATAATTAACTTAAACAGTGACAGTAAGACTGATTTTGAATCTGATATGGAAACTGAAGAAAGTTTTTCGGAAGACCATTAAAATTATATCTGTACCTAAGATCAAAAAAGTATTATCTATTTTTACAACGAAGATGCACAAGAATCAAATTTTATTTTTTTATTATTAGATAGCTATTTTTGTTTCTGAGTTGTGTTCATTTACAGGCTCAATTTTTTTCCGTTTCTCCTTTTTGATTTTATATGGGGTTTCAAGTTGTTTTTGACTTATTTCGACGTAAATCACAACAACACACTTTTTTAATAAAGCAAACAAGTGTTAAGAGGTATATGTACGTGTAAACTACAATTACAAAAAATTGATATGAAACCCATGAAACCACCAACAAAAATGTAAAGCTAGCTTCCGTACTAGAACATGGTGTCATTCGTCGAGATAATTTATCGTTTTGTTTAATAGATCAAGAAATGTAAATATTCCCGTTATTTTTTATAAAATTATAAGAGAAATAAATTTTTTTCTAAATAGTATAGTTTATTATTTTGTAGAAAAACAAAATTTCGAAAATTTTAGTAATGTTTCAGAAACAACCGTTATTAATAATAGGTACCATTTTCCTTAATAAGGTAGAAATGAAATATAAACTATTTCCACGATTTACAAAGGCCTACAAAAAAATTATAGGTATTTTCCGCTATCCTATAAAATTTATATTTTCTGACTCAATTTCAAAAGGTTGAAGGAATTCCAAAACACCTTTTATGGCATAATAATTATTTTCAATTCTACATACTATACTATCTTTAGCTGCTTTTAAAAACGTTCTAAGAAAGTCCAATCAGACCAATTTAATCCCTAAACTATTCCACACTTTTAAAATTTAATTACCTAAAAATATTAAAAACTATTTAAAATAACTTGTTTAGCAGATTGTACAATAGCTATCTTAGTCACACGTAGCGCGTTCTCTGTCTGGGCGTCGAACACCTCTAGAAATTTGATGAACTGTATCAGCTAAAAAGTCTACAAAATACAAATCGCCCCTCCTGGCTTTTAAACAAAGTATAACAAATGTTACTCTCAATGTAAATTTTATAAAAACCGTAGAGAAATAATAATTTTCATCAATGATCTTGTTATTCTCATCAAATTTTTATTATTGTAAAATCAAATTTTAAAATTGATATCTCGATTCGCTGTTATAGTAGAATTTGTAATTGTTTGTAGAGCTCTACAAATATACAAAATTGCATTGCTTATAAACGGAAATTACATATTTGACTTCTACATGAAATTGTGTTTTATTTAAAAAATTCAACACAGCATTCGTAATTCCCGTATTTATTCATCTGGCGAAATTGAAATTTGGTAAACCAGTTTAACGATTCAACCGGAAACGAAGTGTCTGCTGTGGTTTTACGTCTTTGCATTTCCCTCAATCGTCAAAGAATCAGGCCCATTTGTATCTTGGTCTTATAAAAGATGCATAAAGTAAAAGATACAATTTGCCTTATTCTCTCCCCAGAATATTACATGTAAAATGAAAGAACGGGAGCAAAGGGTTGTTGTTGTTGTTGTTGTTGTTGTTGTTGTTGTTGTTTAAAAGTAATTTTCTTCCAGCAAGCTGGAATATTGAGGCACTCCCATAAAATTTAGAAATGCAAATATCTTCGTTATATGTAAATATTTAAGCTATTTAAAATTTTCTTGTTGAATTATTTCGTGTCGCTATTTTCGGATGTATATATACACGAAGAGTGTTGTGTCATATAAATTTTACAACTCTTTCAAAATGACACGTTTCGCGAAACGTAGTTGCAGTCTGGAAACCAGAATGAAAATATGTTGCACAACGTATTCTTGGAATATCAAATTAGGGTAAGTTCAATCGAAGAATGACCTTAACTTTTTATGGAGTTCAATTTTTTGTAAGTTGTATATTTCGAAAGGTTATTATTATTATTATTATAGAAATAAGTCAAATTGCTATGGGGAAAATGCGGGAATGTCATTACTAAAGATAATGAAAGTTCTTCGAGACCGAAAATGCAAAAAAAATCGTCACCATAGGAAGGGCCGCAGTAAAAACGATTTGTTTTTTAATTTTTGGATTTTTAAATAATTTAATGTTAATTTTACTTATTTTTTTACCAGATAAACTAATTATATCTTTGAACGGTGAACCGTTCTTGTTTTTAACCTCTTTCTTCTTCTTTGAGTCTGGCCTGAATAGCCTTTTACTTTTGTGTCTTGTCAACAGTAACGAAGAAGAGAAAAGTTTGTCATTTATCCATTGAAATAATGAAAATTGGATGTCCCTATGAGGTTTATGAACATCCAGGACATTATTTGAACAACATATTCTGTTTGGATATTCTATCATTTTGTAGAAATAGCTACAGTACCAACCCCAGTTATGATTTTTCTTAATGGCTCGTTATAATAAACTCTAAAAAATGATCACCACACTATTGACCAAAAATAATCACCGTCATAAATCTGAAGTTCCCAAAATGAGAGTTGCTGGTTTCTAAATGCCAACCGATTAAATGCAATGGAAATTTGGTAATGCGTATAAATTAGAAAATTATCCAGCGTGAAAAGGGCCGTAGGAAAGAACAAAAGACCAGATTGGTTTGTAATTCGGATAAATTTACGAGCTAATTTTGTTTTTGATGCAGCTTCCCCGGAGGGTTCAATTGTATGTTTACCGAGTAATGAAATTTATAAATTATCGAACTTAAGTCGACACAATGTGAAAATAGGTTTTCCTTTATGTTATCTTAAAATGGAAGTTTTTGAACAATGAGGGAGCCGATAATTGAATTTCGCTTTTGTTTCGCTTCATAATGGAAATGAAACAAAATTTTTGGGAGTTTCTAACACTATCTAATTTGTTCAGATAAAGAAGAATAATAACAAGCAATATTGGAAAATTTTTCGTTTGTTTTTGTTTTATATATTCTTTGATACGTTTAGATAAACAGGATACATTATGTACATTCGGCGTAATTCAAATCTGAATGCCCTTTATTCAATCTAAGAACAAGGGTAGTGTTGGATTTGTACATATTTACACTAATTTTTCGAAAACAAGTCCTGACTTCAGTCTTTTGGGGATTTCTATGGTAGCACCTATTATGATGAGTATTGTCTTCACTCTCTTCGCCCCCATGTTCGTTGTAGGTCTTCTGCTAGAGGTAAATATTTTGTGACCTTTTCCTGGTGTTTTTTCTCGATATTTGGGTACCTTGCAAGTCAAACTCACAGTTAATCTATTATGCAACCTCTCCAGATTCAGAAGATCTCTGCCTCCTTGATGACGTGGAAGGTAAATGCGTAAGACCAATGAGCGTCGGTGGATGCTTTTGTTCATATGCATCATCTTGCGTGTGCTTACATCCAGTTCCCGTAGTTCCTCTCTCACCTCCATTTGAGCACGCCAAGTGAATACAAGAGCACAAGAACGGCAAGCATATTAGTGACTTTGTTGATTCCCATATGTTCCGGAGACGCTCCCTATACTTACTACGGATCGTTTTTTAGACGTTGTTAGCATCATGCATTCGGTGTTGATCAACACCAAGATACTTGTAAGTTTCATCATCTTCCAAGTGTCGTAGTATGCTTCCGTCAGTAAGTTGTTCGTTCTCAGGCTGGTCTAAGCAAAGACCTTTCTTTGCTCAGAGAACTTAGGTAATTTATACAACAGAAAAACTGTCATTATGTTTTTAATAAAACCCCATCTGACTTTTAGCGATGTACAGACTCATCTGATGTTCTGTGCAATTCAAACACAGCTTATACAATATACAGCTCCACAACTCCGTGTCGGCGTCTTTGATCTGGCGGTCGAGAACCAAGCAAGACGGAATGGTGCTATCTCTGTTAGATTCGAGGGAAAAGTCGGGCCCGGATTAAACAATTTTTTTATTATTGAAAAAATTGAAAACCTTGGCGTAATAAGGTTGGTTACATGCCATATTAAGTAAGTTTTGGGAAATTAAATTTTTAATTTGTTTTAAATCTGTCAAATATAATTAGAAACATTATTTAAATATAAATATTACGAAAAATAGCACATCTTTCGGATTAGAGGTAAAATAATTTGTATGTGGCTAGTAAAATCCTCGTTAACAAATGTTTTGAGCTAAAACAGTCACTTCACAACAAATTGTGGCTTGGATCCTTTTTACACCAAGGGCTTCAATTGTTAAAGAATTGTGTCACGCTCGTGGATGTAAATCAAATGGTACCCCGTGTCTCTGGCAAGTGTTACTCTTCGCGCAAAGGGTTTATACCTAGATAAACGAATGCTTCGACTGAGGTCTGGGAACTCTATGGTATTTTGGAATTATAAAGAATTTGTGCTTTTATTTTAACAATATTGGTTATATTTAGATGTATTCTTATTAATTGAAATTCAGATTTGTAGAAGTAATACTTTGACAGTTTTTATTAATATAATATATTCAATTTTTATCTGACCATACCGAAGTAGGGAATTTTGAAACTTTATAGTAATGTGAAATTTGAATTACAATATTACATAATTAGTACTTATTTTAGGTAGGTACTAAATTTGTACTTGGAGAAAGTAATATCGATTTTTATAAGAAAACTTGAAAAGTAAATTAAATTAGTTCCTATTTCTGATGTAAAACTTAAGTTTTGGTTTAAACCAAGAAAACAAATAAATTATAGTTTGTTCAACAAGGGTGGATATGATAGCAATATCACACAAAGACGAAGTTTGAGCACGACGTCGTATGCAGAGTATTCAATCGTCTGATTGTGATATGAACAATCCACTCGATATGATCAGTATATTTTTTCTACGACCCACTAACGAAAATCTACAAATTTAAAAAATTATTTTAGGTTATTTAGACAAAATAACTAATTTTAAAATAATTTACGAAGTTGACTAATTTATAAAATAAAATTAACATGAAAAATTAATTAGTCCTCGGCCTAGATTCGATCCCGGGCTTTTCGCGTGGAAGGCAGATGCTCTGTCCTCATCTTCACCGAAACTTTCAGGACTTTAGTTTTAATACTCGTAATTAAATTAGTATCATGTAGTTTGATTAAAATTAATTTTTTTTTAAATGTGGACACAATAAAAACAAAAATGCTATTATTTATCGAGTCTACACAAAAATTTTAATGTATATTTAATATCAATAACTAAAATATATATTAATTAGTTTAACAGAATTGTCACTTATTTAAAAAAATTTAAATAATAGGAGTTGGGTGACCAAAATATGAACTGTGATTTGTATATTTAATTTTGTTAAAGTGTTCTCACTACCTAAAATGGATATGAAATATATTCGTAGTTGAACGCAATAACATACTTTTTCGTTTTGTAGTATGTGCAGATTGGCTAATATCCATGCACAGATTACAAAACGAAAAAGTATGCTATTGCCTTCAATTGAACGAATATATTTCATATCCAATCTAGGTAGTGAGAACACTGCAAAAAAAATAAATTCGCCAATCACCGTTCATATTTTGATCAACCGACTGCTATTATTTTTAAAATTTTAAATAAATGACAATTCGGTCAAACTAATTGTCAGTATATTTTTTAGTTATTGAGATTAAACATACAATAAAATAAGTTATTCTTTTGGAAAACGTTAGCATGGATGACTAAAGGGTATTGGGTTAATTAATTCTAAAAGTTTGGTACAAATGTTATTTTTTGTAGCCAATTCTTCAAAATTATTTTGAAATATCTTTTCAATATTGAATATTAGTTCTACAAATTCATCATTTGACAGTTGCAGATTTCCAAATGTATTTGGATTGGCGTTATCATATGCCTTTAAAAAGCAATAAAAAGAAAAATCATCTAATTCAACGTGATCTTTGTTATATTTAAGACAGGTATCGCAGAGGAGTGGATCCGCAAGGCTTTTATTAAAAGGTAACCACACACATACCTGATAAAAATTTTCTGTATCAATTCGTCTTTACAATAATTTATTGTGTTAATAATTTTATCATAAAATAAAATACAAGGTGTTCCATTTAAAAAACATACATTTTAATTTGCCAGGCAAAAACGTGACACCCTGTATATCCAAAGATATTTTTAAAATATGTAGGTATTTTTCAAATCCATATAACTTTTATTTAAAACTTTCTTGCGTGTCTACAACAAAATAATGAACAATAACGCACTAATGGGATACCCTGTATAAATTATATTTTTAACAATGAAAATTTCTTATAATGTGGTACTTATCGGTTTGGGTCCTTGGGAAAACTAAAAAATGTTTTCTTGCAGGTATAACCCTTATTAAAACAGCTTTTGACTGCACAAACAGAATGATGTCTTTTTTTTTTCACTCATTCTACTCATAGCTAAAGAGTCACCAAAATATTAACAGTACCTTTAACTCAAACAAAATCAACGAAATTATAGGCTCCACGAAATTATACAATCAACGAAATTATAGGCTCCACGAAATTATACAATCAACGAAATTATACGCACGACTCAACACCTTACCTAAGTACGCTTCTGAACACCAAAACCGTCTTTTCCCTTCGAAGGCGGAGCTTAAGCGATGCGCGACGAAATCGACGCAAACCGTTGCCGCCAAGAGAGTGTTTTAGCTGTATTGTTAAGCTGTGGTTCAAAGAAAGAGATACATACATGTCTATGTATCCGAAACTAGTTGGCCTTGAGAGGTTTTGCGCTGATGCAGCTTGGCAAACTCGATTAGTATCTCGTAGATGTTTATTTACATCTGGTTTTTGAGCACAGGACCGTTTCTGATATGTTTCAAACGGTTTTGTACCATGGGTACTTTTGAAACGAAGCATATATAGGAACTTTTCTAGAAAATGTTTCGTTTGACGTTGTGTATGAGAGAAATTGAAAATATACGGGGGTTTCCAAATATTGTTTATAACTTGTAACGGGTCTAAATTATTTGTTCTGTCTATAATTTTAAAGGAAGCAATATCATTAACTTAGGTGTGTTACTTTCATGACATAAAACACTATCGTTATCCCCATGAAGACCATGACTACCACACCCTACACCATCTAGTACCAAGTCTATAATTATATTGTTAGTAATACTACTACTTCCACTTCCACAATACATCATTTTTCTCCACCTCTGAGACAGATGCCTCTTCGCCGAAACATTGCTGTTTTGTTTTTTTTTGTTGACTGAAATAGCAAACAAAGAAAAATCAGTACTATTTATTTTGGACAATAGAATATTAACAAAATTTTCTATATTTACCTCGTAAGTTTTCGATAAGTGCCACTACTCCTAATCCTCGACAGTTTCGCGTGTTGTAATAGGTGCAATCTGCCGTAATCCAGGATTATCTGAGTCGTACAACCTCACTGTAACATCATTAAATTCGATTAGGTTTGGATGTTCGCATAAAAAGCTTATTTCACGTCTTCTCTTCCTTCAGACGCGATCAAGTGACTCCGTCGATTTTTTTACTTTTTCATCTATTTTATTGTTATGAAGAGTTTATATTTTAAGTATTTATTGCTGATAGAAAAAAAAATTACTTGCTGTTGAATTGAAACTAGGCTTCTCAGGATTATAAAAAATATTTATTTGGTTCTTGTTCTTTTAATTATTTTTTATTTATCTTTCGCGTCTCCATATAAAAGGTCGTCAAGGCTCGACGGATCAGGATCAGAATCAGGATGTACCTCAAAGGACATTAACTCTGATATACCTGCCAAAGGTTTAACTTTGACACTTGAATAATTTCAAATAAAATTGACCTAAAAGTCATAAACTGAAATGATATGTAAGGTAACATTATGTATGCATCTTTTAATAGTAAAAATTACTTTTTCGTATTGAAAAAAAAATGTATTTTATTTTACTATTATGTGTAGATCTCGCATAGCAGAAGCTGGTAATAGTAATAATATTGTATTTTTTATATTTTGTGATAAATAAAAAAAATATCAAAACTAAGAGTAAAATCCCCACGATCGACCCAATTTTTTATCAAATATGAAGCCTATTCAACGTATAAAAGACAAATTGATTTTTTTGCTGAACACGTTCCTAGCCTTTACAAAATTTTCCTCAAGATCTAATCGTATTCATTTTCAAAACTCTATTAAAAAGTTTCGGAAACATTTCAATACGTATTACGGAGATTTGATTGATGACTTATTTCATAATTTATCATCCTTTATATCTGCAGAAAACTTCAATTTTATAGCTTGCAAGTGTTTAGTCGACTTGCATCGAAAGTTTTTGCTCTAACTTCCTCGGGACGGTAATATATCAAGACGTGATAACTGAGTCTCATCACATTTTCCAACGATCCGGAAATTTCATTATGATGGATTTTTGTTACATGAGCTTTTCAAATAGTTTTTTACAGGTTGTCCTAATATAAATGGGCCTATTCGATGTTTTTATTAAAAAAATACTGTAGACAAAAACGAACGAACCATAAGAACTGCATGGATCAAATTAAACCATCAAACACAGTAAGAAAATTTTCTTCCAGCAACAAGCTTTTCCACCATTCCTATGCGACCAACATCACTTGCCATAGCCATATAAAAAAATGTAGTGTTATTAGTATAACTAGACAAAAAGAACCTATTATTTTTATATATGAAATGAATAATAGCGATCTGGCTCGACAAAATGTTATTAAAGATTTAGGTGTAACATATAATAATAAATTATCCTTTGGTATTCATATCGAAAACACGATGAAATCTGCAAATCGGGCTCTTGGCTTTTTAATAAGACAAACTACACTTTTTACGGATATAAATACCATAAAACGTTTATATTACACATTAGTAAGATCAAAATTAGAGTTTGGTTCAATCATATGGATGAGTGAGTATCCAACTATACTCCAAGGAATTGAAAAAATACAGAATACATTTTTAAGGCATTTGTATTATAAAAAATATCACACTCGGCCTGATTTCAAAACCGTAAGATCAAGTGATTTAAGAACTGAATTCAAAATAATATCTTTAGAAAGTAGACGAAAATTACTATCAATGATATTTTTATATAAAATTATTAATAATCGAATAAATGCACCCAATTTATTATCACTTTTACCATTCAGTATTCCTACACGAACTACTCGAAATTTTAACATATTCTATATACCCTTCTTACCTACTATTCGATCTCCCATTGTGGACATACTTCGGATGGCGAACAATTTAAATTATCTCCATGATCTTGACTGGAATATATCTTTATATAAATTTCGCAGTTTAATATTTCAATGTCTTATAAATATTTTCACCTAAATTATGTTTTGAATTTGATCCCTTGCAATTCTGAAATCCGCTCACTCTGATATTTTATTTTCTTCTGATTATATAAATTAGTAAACTTTATCTGTATAAACTTATCCATGTAATTAGGCCTATAGGCCTGTTTGGGTAAATAAATAAATAAATAATATGTACAAGAAGAAAAACATATTAAGAAACTTTGTAGATGATTCTCATCCTGATACTCTACACGTCAAATAAAACTTCATATTTGAACCGCATATCCACAAGAAAGATGTAAAGAAACAGTTATCATCTATGCTGGATCAAGGAATCATTAGACCTAGCCAATTCAATTGGTCATCGCCAAGTCGCGTCAGGTGGCATGTAGCCGTTGATTATAAGAATTTTAATTAAAAAACCATTGACGATAAATATCCGATCTTAAACGTATCAGATATCATAGACAAACTTGGACGAGCAAGTATTTCTCGACCAAATTAAAATGGCAAAGGAAGGTGTGCAGAAAACAGCCTTCATCGTCGAGAATGGCCATTTTGAATACGTCCGAATGTTACATATGGATAACATTCTTTAAGATATTCAAGTAGACATATACCTGGTATTAATGGATCTCACTGCGTGAACACATGGTAAACATGTCAAAAATCTGGGTTCAAAATCCAAGTAGATAAATGTGAATTCTTGAAGAAAGAAGTTGGTTTCTTCAGATAAAATAACACCCAATCCAAACAAAATCAAAGCTAAGTTCGTTCATATTAACTGGAAAAATCCCATCATCTGCTATTTAATAAAATTCTTTGCCATAAAAACACTTTGCGTAGTTTTTAATATGCTTTCAAATCCACAAAAATAAAATCTATTTCATCCCCGCGTACGAACGCCTGCCGGGTAATAATAATCCCGGTACATAAATTGAACCATAATAAGAAGACACCTGTGGAACGTGATTTAATAACAAAGTGAAATGTTATTACATCAAATTACCTGTTAAACAGTCTTATAGGTTATAAGTAAGCTGTTGCCGATCCTCGTAAGAACGTTTGTTATTTCATTATCAAAGTCGCTTTTATAAAGTAAATTGGTGTTAAAATATTTTACGAAATACCGTCTTTGATGGTGTTCATTAAGGTCAATTTTGTTGTTTACTTAGCTGGCAGAAATGTTGTGGAATTGTGTAGTTAGGGTTATTTTTTAATTGAGAGAAATGAATCTGTAAATCTATATAGCTACTTTTATGTCTATGATTTTAGATGCTTTCGCAAAATAAATAGTTTATTGATATTTATTAATATATAAAAAAATTGGCAACAATTTAAAGTTAAACTATTATTGTTAAGTAAAGAGATATAAATATGAGCATTATGACTAAAAGACACTGGATTGATAAGAAACCACTTCTTCATAAATTTTTAAATATCTTTACGTAAACTTCTAAAACTGTCTATGACGCACATGTAGTTCCTTATCATTCTTAATATAATACAGTCTTTTTGACCCAAAAACCAAAACAGCAAGACGTTTACAAAGTTGATTAATTATTCTTGAACTGACAAAGATGTACTTTATTATCGGAGCTATTTCTGTATTGGAATGCTTACTTTTCTACCTGCTGGAACTTATTTTGTTTTATCATCTCTTAGGTTAAGTTAGGTTGAAAATAAGTAGAATGATCTTACCACCTTCCAAGATGGATCTAATGTAGCTTATGTAAAAATATAGTTCACTGCAAAAATCAGATGTCTATTCAATATTAGTAATCATTTGATAATTAGCTTTACAAAAATTATATATTTATTATAGAAGTAGCTAGATTTTATTGCATTTATATAAATCCTACACAAAAATCAAGGCTATGATTATCAGAATAACCGAGAAAAAAGGAATATCTGAATATGAAAAACTAATATACGAGCTGTAGAAAATTTAATATACAGGGTGTCCTTTAAAATGTGTCCCAAAATTCTCAGGCAGATTCCTTAACCAAAAAATGGAAAAAAAGTTCCTATAGACCTATGTCCTAAAGTGCCCCCTAAGCGAGCAACAGCCTCTCGAAATCATTTTTTTTATTTTGATTTTTTGAATTTTCTTAAAAATGGAAACAAATAAAAGAACCAAATTTTGGCTGTTAAATATGATCAATAATAGTGACCTTTTGACACCTTCAAAAAGAAATTATTTCGTCAGGGGTGTACTTGGGAATTTTTTGAAAATTTTGATTATTCATAACTTTTTTGTGTTTTTGGTAATGACTTATCCATATTTTTTTTACATTCTACATTGAAAACTACGTCAAAAAGGAATACTTGTTTGATCTCGATTGGAGCAGCCGTTTCCGAGAAAACATCATCCAAAGATATTCGTCCACTTTAGCTTAATTTTCAATTTTCCTAAATTACCTCGGTGAATCTCGTAAATAAAAATAACTTTTTTAGCTCTCTCTAAATAATTGTAGTTCAAATGTCGTGGTGGGACTATTTTTATTTAATAATAAGAAACGGTTTAAAAAAATATTTATTCTAAAAAAACAAATCAAAAAAAATTAAAGCAGATGCTCAATGTGGCGACCATTGGTTTCCACACACAAGCGCAACCGTCGCATCATAGACTGTCAGGATTATTCCTAAGAACTTCGCAATGATGAAAAACTCGTTCTTCCAATTCTTCAACTGTTTCAACAGGACTGGAATAAACCAATGATTTTAAATAACCCCAAACAAAAAAATCCATTGGATTTAGATCTGGTGAACGAGGTGGCCAGTTAACAGGACAACCTCTGCCAATTACTCTACCCTCAAATCTTTCGTTAAGGTGCTGTCTAGCTTCAAGGCTGTAATGTGGTGGAGCTCCATCATGCATAAACCACATGTTATGTCTGATTTGAATCGGAATATTATCAAGAAGCTCATGTAAGTTATTTTCCAAAAAAAGCCTGTATGCTGCTCCATTTAACCTATTCGGCAAAACAAATGGTCCAATAAGGTAATTATCAATAACTCCAGCCCAGACGTTTATTGAAAATTTATCCTGGTGGTGACGTTCAACAACCGCGTGAGGGTTATCTTCAGCCCATTCATGCATATTTCGAAAATTTATTATACCATCTCTAGTGAAACCAGCTTCATCGGTAAATAGCACTTTATTAAGAAACATTGCATCTTGATTACATCTTCCAAGAAACCATTCAGAAAAGATAACTCGCGGCTCATAATCAGTAGCTTTAAGTGCCTGAACTTTTTGAATGTGGTAAGGGTACAATTGTTGTTCACGCAAAACTTTCCATACCGTGTTACGTCCGACTCCCACTTCTGAAATTAAATGAGAGAATCTGTGTAGTGAATAGTTAAGAAAGAGAATCCATTGATTTGGGAAATCAGATTTTTTCTGCATAACGCAACTCTTTTCGATATGAAAAGTCGTGAAATGTAAGAGAAGCAATAACAAGTAAAAAAACTAGTTTTATACGATAAGGTACGGGGTAGCTAAAATAATAAATAAGTAATTACTTACCATTTGCTATTTTTCTGGTACTTGTCGATGGGGTTTCAGCTACCCTATCCAAAATTGCTTCTTCCAAAGCAGGAGTTCTCACATAATTTTGTCTTCCACTGTTACTAGAGTTTTTCTTAAATGTACCAGTTTCCCGAAGTCTATCGTCAATTCTAGAAAACGTCTTAGCGCATGGAAGATGCCTATTTGGAAAGCGCTCCTGATAAAGTCTGCGAGCTTCATTGGCATTTCCAGAAGCGAGTCCAAAACATAAGTGCATGTCCGTCATTTCGCCGAATGTGTAATTATTATTGTAGTTATTGTGAGCCATTTTAAACAAAATAATAACAATACAACGAATCGCACCAGAACACTTTTAGAAATAATGTTTAACTGAAGAAACATTTTTATCAGTGAGCGAAAAAAATTATCCATGAAACACAAAAACGCCAAAAAAATACATATTTTTACTTTTTTATTCTAAACAGCTAAATACAAACCTTATGGTCTTCATAATAAATAAATGGGAACTAAATTTTTAAATTTTATTTAGAGAGCTAAAAATAGTATACAGGGTGATTGATTAGTGTGAGGAAGCTCTGTAGATCTGTTATAATAAAAGTAGGCAGCTTTAAGCTTCACATTTTAAAATTAGTTACGATGTGACAGGGTGTTTCATAAGGCCGTGCCAAATCAAAGTTATGTTTTTTAAATGGAACACCCTGTATATTTTTATATTTTTAGAATCTGCTCGATAATCTGATTTCAATGATATATCACACTTGTTATCTAATATGAATAGTAAAGGATCTACAGCTACTCAAAAATCACATTTTTTCAAATTCAGGTGGCTGTTGTAGCCAAACAGTTGGAAATCGAGGAAAACGGCTTACAGTCCCTATCCTAATTTTTTAAGGTCTATTCAGTGACATAAAATACATATTATTTGATACAGGGTGATCAAAAATCCAAAATCACATCCGATTTTTGATCACCCTGTATCAACTAATATTTTTTGCCACTGAATAGACCTACAAAAGTAAGGATAGGGACATGTAAGCCGTGTTCCTCGATTTCCAACTTTTTGGCTACAACAGCCAAAATTGAAAATTAAGCTAAAGTGGACGAATATCTTTGGATGATGTTTTCTCGGAAACGGCTGCTCCAATCGAGATCAAACAAGTATTCCTTTTTGACGTAGTTTTTAATGTAGAATGTAAAAAAAAATATGGATAAGTCATTACCAAAAACACAAAAAAGTTATGAATAATCAAAATTTTCAAAAAATTCCCAAGTACACCCCTGACGAAATAATTTCTTTTTGAAGGTGTCAAAAGGTCACTATTATTGATCATATTTAACAGCCAAAATTTGGTTCTTTTATTTGTTTCCATTTTTAAGAAAATTCAAAAAATCAAAATAAAAAAAATGATTTCGAGAGGCTGTTGCTCGCTTAGGGGGCACTTTAGGACATAGGTCTATAGGAACTTTTTTTCCATTTTTTGGTTAAGGAATCTGCCTGAGAATTTTGGGACACATTTTTAAGGACACCCTGTATATACGATGGCGGTTTGACCATCCAAAAAATAATCTTTTGGAATTTCCACAAGATATGCGTTTGTCTCTGCCATCACCTTTTCCTTTGTCTAAAATCGCTTTCTTTCAAGCCATTTTTTAAAGTTTGGAAACAGAAAGTAATCGGAGGGAGCCAAATGAGGTGAATATGGCGGATGAGGCAATAAATCGTAACGCAGTTCGTCTAATATTTCTTTATATGAGTATTAAAACTAATCTAGCTGTCAGATTTAAGTAAAATTTTGACAGATGATATCAGAAACTACTAATATAATCACCGTCAAGCCACCCTCATAGATACGTAGAACAAATTACTATTTTCCTTCTTGATTTTAATCAAGATAAGGTTACTCCGCTTAGATATTAATTTTACAGTATATTTCGCTAATAATATATTTACCGAAGTAGAAATATATAATTATGAAAATTAATATCACTTCTGAGAAACTTCTTATACTTTAATATAATGTGAAAATTAGGAACAACAAATAAACCGTCTTTGTCATTAATTTCTCGTTATAATTCATATTACTCAAATTGGTAGTATATGAAATAACTTTAACAGGTTACAAGAAGTTGGTAAAATTACTTTGGAGTTGTTTGGCTTGCTCAAGATACATTAAACTTTTCGCAAAACTATATTTCTCGTAAACTTTAACAGAAGCATAACTTCCAACTTTTTAGAATTATTTGCTCGGAAAGTTCCTATTGTACACAAACTCATATACGCTGTGTATAGCCAACGGAAACAGTTTAATGAACATTATCTGATTATAGTTAGAGTTTACAGTCGGTAATTTTCAATTCAACGTATTGGATATTTCTGAGAAAAAGTTTAATTTTAAATTGGTTGACGGCAAATAGAAAGTTCTATAACGAAACGTTGGAATTTTTAATTTAAATCAGACATACAACACTAAAGTCATGCTGTTATAGTCGCGCAGCAAGTTGCTAAGGTGTTTTAACTGAAACTAAGGGTGCCAAATATGTAGAATGTTGATACCTTTTGTATTTTGCATTTTTGGGAATAAAGTCCACAAAGAACACTGTAGTTTCTTTTATTTGATACCTTGTGGTGCCTGCCTTTGAAAATAGTATCATTAATTTTGTTCTGAAACAATCTTATACTAAGTACTCAGCTAAAGACAATCCATCGATCTTCATTAGATTGTTTTGACTACTTTTTTCAAGTCACTGGCACACTATGGTTTGCTTTTACATATTATATACAACACAGAACATGAATTTGATCTCGTTCTCTTCAATCGTAGAAAACATGGTCCTGATTATCAACAGCTGAAGAGCTTCTGCAATGGTATGTAGGTGAAGTCTTTTACTGTTAGAATACCTAGATCTCGATGAATATCTGCATTGAATATATATACCAAGAAGTGTTCAATATGCTGTGCAATATTTTGAAAGGTTTAGCTATACTTAATGTTGTTATCTCAACAGATCCCCATATTTGAACGCCGGATGTAGATTTGTATTTGATTATGTACTGACATTTTCAAGTTCTTGCCCAAAAGTCATCTAACTAGAAAATTGTTAGCAGTTTGGAGTTGTCTTACTGAGATTTTTGGTTCTGATCAATTGCAAGAAAAGCAGTATCATCAACAAATATATTTCCACAGTTGGCAAGTCAGTAGTGTAGAGTAAGTATGTGATGAGTCCAAACATACTTCCTTGAAGCACTTTAGCTCTTATTTTTTTTAAAATTAAGCTATTCGTGTTCCTGCTTGATTCTGAAAGGCATGTCTGAGATATATGATGTTATAATCTCTACATATTGCTTTGTTGAACAAACCTTCATGCCACACCTTGTCAAAGGCTTGAGTAACGTCTAAAAATACTGCAGAGCAGACTTTTTTCCTTCAAGAGCATCACATTTGTGATTCTATGCACTTGTTCAATTGTAGAAGGTTTTTGTCGAAATCCAGATTGGAAATCAGGTATCAATTTTGTATCTTCTATCAAAGGTCGTAATCTCTTTAGCAGTAATTTTTCAAATAATTTTGACACAATTAGTAAGAGAAAAATAGGCCTATAATACTTAAGGTCGTTCGACTATTTTCGTGACTTCTACAACAGTATTACCTCTGCAACTTTCCAGTAAGCAGGAAAATGTTTCAATCTATAATCCCAATTATCATAACAATATCTTTTCTATACAATTGCTACAAGATTTCACCAGTAATTAAATCAAAGGTGAATTAAGGTTAGTTTTAATTTCTTTTACTACTTCTTTCGATGTACCAAGGGTGATTTTTTTCGGATTTTTGATTGGATGTAAAAATTTCTGACAAACAAATATTCTTTCTGTTTATTATTTCTGGCCCATACTCCATTATCTCTTCTAATGGGAGGAATGGAGCTAATAGGTCTTCTAATTTTCTTTTGGCTCTTCACAGAGCGTAATCTGTGTCTTCATCAGATATGACTTTGTTGATTCTTTTTTGAATTTTTGAATTTATGTTCTTATTTTTAGAGTTTTATTGTTTAAAATGGATTCATTAGAAAGGTCCAGAATTGTTGCCCATCTTCTTTTTTCTCAAGTTCTCTGATCTCAACTGGGTAATTTATTTCCTTCGTCAAATGATTGCTTTCTTTGATGTTATTGTAAGCAACAATTTTGGTAAAGTTGTTCAGTTATTTTCAAATACATAGTTAGTTTATTCTGAAAATATATTTTATGGAAAAAACAATAGGAGTTTGTCCAGTTTGAAAATATCAAATACAGAGATAGTCCACTTTGAAAATAAGATAATTTTTCATAATTTTTTGAAGATTGTACGGTTTGAAACTTAAATGCCAATGTAGATTCTAAATCTAATTTTCTGCCTTTAAAATTCACTGGAAATTATCTGTGTATCTCATTTTTCGTAAAACATGAAAATTGTACACTTTAACACTATTATACTCCGTATATATGACTGTAAATATAAATCTAAATAATAAATATAGATAATAACATTATATAAACATTCCATATCAAATGCATAATTTTACATTTAAATAATCTTTTCCTTCAAAGCACATGTTTCGAAAAGAAAATAAGACTACTAGAGAAAATCCAATTTTATATACTGCAAGCAACAGAAAAGCATTAGACTCGAAACATATATTTTATCCATTTTCTTGACTAGAAAATAAAATGCCCTGTCTTCAATCGATGGTAAAATGTTATCCGAGGTTCGGAATTCTTGATGAGTAAATAATGTTGTATTTCATCTCGCTTGTCTACTTTCTCATTTTTCGGGAAATGTTTTTCCTTTAAAGGCGTATATATCCGATATTTCATTGGTACGGAATATCGCCGTAGATGGAAAGGAAATTTTGGTTTGGATATACTGAATTAGATGCAACTACTCATATTACTTTTCAAAGGTCTATTCATTCAATTTTTGTTAATATTTTTATGGTACTGGTTATAGATATATCTACATTAGTAAGAGAAATGTAACTAAAAACTGTGACAACAAGGTAATTTTTTAAATCAAATTATTCTATAATCAATAACCAATTATATTTTCTTTTTAACATTGAAATTAATGTGTCTTGACATCTGAGGTTATTGGCACAGGTAACAGTAGGTAGTATTTCAAAATTATATACTCATAATTAATACAGTATAGGGCTAACATTTTTAATTACATAATTGGAACTAATTACATTTTGATACTAAAGGTCCGGTGAATTGAGAATTGCTGGCAAGATGCTTAAAAGTCCCAACTGTCTTTTTTTTTTGACTAAGTACTACTGACATTCAGCGAGAAGGTGTTTGACAGATAAAATGTTGTTGCAGTGATGACATAAAAGGGGAGATTCTGAAGTTATTAAGTGGCTGTGAGTAAAATTTGTGTGTCCAATTCATAGTCTTCTTGGTAATGGAGGGAGGTGAAACGAATTGAAGGATCTTCGAAAGTATTCTGGTCCAGTGTTATTGCCATGACGAATAGACCCTACATTTTTTGATCATTACACAGCTGAACTCCTTCGATAGGAAGATTGGATGTTGATGCGTATATTCTTGCACAGCGTACCAATTCGTTTCCTGTAATACCAACATGTGAAAGAACCCACATTAGAGTTTATTCTTTAGAGGAGAGCTGTTGGTAACGTTCATGTACGTAATATAACTGTACAAATGATCCCCTGCTCTTGCAACTTTTAATACAATCTGTATATTGAACTGAAATGTAATGTTTCGAATAAAATCATTCAAAAAGGACAAGAGGTATTTTGCAGTAAATTTATTTTTATTGAAATTTAATATTTATTTTATCTTATAAAAAAGTTATCATCCGAAAATATTTAATGCTGCGGAAAATGCATCAGCGAACGAAAAACTGAAGTACACTTTCGGGCGATACATAAAAGTTAATCATAAAACGACGTCAAGATACGATACATCGCTGAAATGTATGCAACTTACTTTATTATACTTATTGATGCAGAAAAACCATTTTTATTTATTAATTTAATATTTTAAGACAGAAAAATAGTAAATTCAACTTGTTCTCTGTAACTACCGCTTTGTTAATGGTTATAAATGAAAATAATAAGAAACTTTGTATAGCAGATCATCACAATAGACAACAAAATGGTCCTTCGAGCCTAATTCGAAACAGGATTTAAATAAGATTAGCATTTTCTACAATTTCAATTTAAAACTTACCAGTTACTACTGGTACATTATTTTCCTAACTAGTTTCATTATCCCTTATAAGATATTCTTAAAATCACAGATAAAATCCTTCCTTCATTAAATGAAGGAGCTTGAAGTGTTTTTATAAAAAAAGAACATACCGGAAACTCGTAATTATTACTATCCGCAGCTCTTACTACACTCAAATAGAATTAAATTCGTTTCTTAGGAATGAAAAGTCTCTTATTAAACGTTTAAACCAACGTTCTATTAAGCTAATGGGAGTAATATAGAAAATTATGAAAATAATAAAAAAGCGTCGACAATTCAATTTTGTTGAAACTCGAAAGAAAATGGCCGCTTCGTATATAACCGGTTTTTGTTCATTAGAACTAAACATTCAATTAAATTACATTCTATCTACGATATATTAAATAATATCCTAGCTTTTCGCGATTTCAGAACTTTTCCTACGTTAGAAAATGTAATTTGAGATTTCCACTCATTTGGCTGCGCTTCTAGTCCGAACTGTGATGAATTTTTAATTTACGACATACAAAACTGTTAACTGCAATTCCAAGTTGGAGCTTGTTGGCTTTTGTTATACACGTTATTACACGATCTCTCCTTGGTTTCAGGGCTGGTGTTATAATATTGTTAGCATCTGTAGCCGTATATCTCCATTACCTTATATGCAATTAAATTCACACACTGTTTGGTTGGGTTTTTGTATGTTTGTGTCTAAAATTAATCTGAACTTTTTGGTTTAACTTAAATATATTTAAACAGTAACATATATAGGGTGTTTTTTTATATTGATCAATAACTCAAGATCCATTTTTGGGACAAAATATGAAGAAAAACACTTGCTCATGTATATGTATCTACTACACTGATATAATAACAGAACATGACTCGTTTTATTAAAAGAAAAGAAACGTCAAATCTGACTGAACTGTGTTTAGTATAAAATATCTTTTGGTAAAGAAGAAATCAGGATGATTATAGAATTTTTAGTAGATTTTGGCAAAAAAATCCAAACAAAATCACATGATAAGCGTATCAGAGTTCCAAATAAAGCAGACAGGTTTAAAGATGGACTAAATCTGTTATAAGTAACCCTATAAATTACAGTTTAATGATTGGTCATGTAGATGGACGAGAAATAATTTAAGAAACGATAAAACAGCCGATTTATTTATTAATCAAATAATTGTATCATATGATTCTGTTCTAATCTAAAAGGACTTACCATAGGAGAAGTTGTTGGCTTTACATGCTGAGAAAATGACTTTATGGACAAATATATAAATTTACAAGGACGTTGAAGAGAGTGCAGCAGCAAAGGCAAAAAGACAACAGAGTTGCCAACCTAACAGTCAAAAATGTCAAGGAACAACTGTCATTTAACTTAACATTATGTTCAACAGTAACATTACGTAGGATAAGGAGGAGAAAGACAAGAAGACGTTTCGTTTCGTTTTTCCTTTTCTTCAGCATCTTCTCCAGTGGTTTTTTGTTATTCGTTTTAGGCCTACACTGCTCTCTACATGATTTCCAAGTATTCTTCAGTGTTCCTCCATAGTTTGGGTCTTTTGGCTTCTCGTATCAATAAATTTACGAATTTTCACGGTTGCCTATGATTTTCCATGAATTTCTTTGATTTTCTATGATTTTCTACGAATATCCGACTGTCTGTCCACTTTTCAACGTTTCGCTTTTCCTCTTCTTCTTCAGATTCAACAGTGATTTCTTCTTTTTCATCATCTTAAGTCTTCACTGCTCTTTGTATGATTTCTAAGTATTGTTTAGTGCTCCTCCAAAATTTAGGTCTTTTTTGGCTTCCCGTATCAATATATTTTATGTTTTTCAATGGTTTCTTTGATTTTCTATAATTTTATTTTCTATGATTTTCTATGATTTTCTATGATTTTCTATGATTTTCTATGATTTTCTATGATTTTCTATGATTTTCTATGATTTTCTATGATTTTCTATGATTTTCTATGATTTTCTATGATTTTCTATGATTTTCTATGATTTTCTATGATTTTCTATGATTTTCTATGATTTTCTATGATTTTCTATGATTTTCTATGATTTTCTATGATTTTCTATGATTTTCTATGATTTTCTATGATTTTCTATGATTTTCTATGATTTTCTATGATTTTCTATGATTTTCTATGATTTTTTATGATTTTCTATGATTTTCTATGATTTTCTATGATTTTCTATGATTTTCTATGATTTTCTATGATTTTCTATGATTTTCTATGATTTTCTATGATTTTCTATGATTTTCTATGATTTTCTATGATTTTCTATGATTTTCTATGATTTTCTATGATTTTCTATGATTTTCTATGATTTTCTATGATTTTCTATGATTTTCTATGATTTTCTATGATTTTCTATGATTTTCTATGATTTTCTATGATTTTCTATGATTTTCTATGATTTTCTATGATTTTCTATGATTTTCTATGATTTTCTATGATTTTCTATGATTTTCTATGATTTTCTATGATTTTCTATGATTTTCTATGATTTTCTATGATTTTCTATGATTTTCTATGATTTTCTATGATTTTCTATGATTTTCTATGATTTTCTATGATTTTCTATGATTTTCTATGATTTTCTATGATTTTCTATGATTTTCTATGATTTTCTATGATTTTCTATGATTTTCTATGATTTTCTATGATTTTCTATGATTTTCTATGATTTTCTATGATTTTCTATGATTTTCTATGATTTTCTATGATTTTCTATGATTTTCTATGATTTTCTATGATTTTCTATGATTTTCTATGATTTTCTATGATTTTCTATGATTTTCTATGATTTTCTATGATTTTCTATGATTTTCTATGATTTTCTATGATTTTCTATGATTTTCTATGATTTTCTATGATTTTCTATGATTTTCTATGATATAAATAAAATACTTCTGAAACAGAAGATTTTCTTTGAATTTCTATGATTTTCTATGGATTTTCTAGGGATTTCTATGATTTTCTTTGAATTTCTATGATTTTTTATGAATTTCCAAAATTTTCCATGATTTTCTAGTTTTTTCTAGGGATTTATAAGGTTTTCTAGAATTGTCTTTTATTTTCTATTATTTTCTATAAATTTCTAAGCTTTTCTTTGATTTTTCTAGAGGTTTGCGTTACCGGCGCATAGAAATGTTGTGTGTTTCTATAATTTATACTAAGATTTCACACGTACTACTCTAAATTGTATTGTGTGTTGCATATGGTTGAAGCGCTAACAACAAGGTACTCTAGAGAAGTTTGTGTGTTACATATGGTTGAAGCGCTGACAACATGGTACTCTACAGAAGTTTTTGTGTTGCATATGGTTCACTTTCCCTCTTCTTCTCCTCCTCCTTCTCTTCCTTCTCGTCCGTCTCTTCCGTCTCCTCCTTCTCTTCCTTTTCCTCTTTCTCCTCTTTCTCCTCCTTTTCCTCCTTTTCCTCTTTTTCCTTCTCCTCTTTCTCCTCCTTCTCCTTCTTCTTCACCTTCTCCTTTTTTTCGTCTTTTCCCTCCTTATCCTACGTAATGTTACAGTTGAACGAAACATTAAGTTAGATGACAGTTGTTCCTTGACATTTATGACTGTTAGGTTGACAATTCTGTTGTTTTTTTGGCTTTGGTGCTGCACTCTCTTCAACGTTCTCGTCTTCTTCAGAACGACATTTTCCCCATTTGAATCAGGCCAATAGCAACTGAGATGCATGATGCTGCCCTTATGGTTTTGCCACTGCACTCTCTTTAACGTTACCGAGTTCTCAACATTATGCCGTTTTCCTCGTTTAAATCCGACCAATAATAGCTGAAATACATGCTTAGGCCTTTCTGGCTTTTCGTTCTGCGCATGATTTTTCTGTTCGACGTTAATCTATATCGCGTTCTCTACATAATGCCGCTTTTCCCGTTTGAATCGTACCAATAATAGCTAAGATACATGCTTAGGTCCTTTTGGTATTACTCCTACCTTAATCTATACTCATTCGATGGTCGTTATCTTGGATTCTCGATGTTATCTAACCGCGAGCCGGCGTTATCATGTTTACTGATAACCCCGACTTCGAACTTCGACGTGTGACCTGGAAAGCGACAAAAATTGCTATTTTGAACCTTGGCGATCTTTCATCTTCATTTACATAAGGAATGGCCCCCTATCGACATAGTACCTTTACTCTCAGATGTTAGTACTTCACTGAGACGTTGTTGAAAGAGTGGCACTTCTCAAGTTCATTCCAGAGCCCCAAAAGAATGTTGTACAAATGTTACGATTCTAGTGGCGGTGTTCTCCAGGTCTATTGGTCTATTTTACTACCATGTGTAGTGTTCTCCCGATAGACTTGTCTTCATGTAGCGCTCCTCTTTATATTATATTTATCAACTGTTCCTCTTTACATCCTCTTTAGTCAATGAATACAAAGCCAACCACAAGAATATCTCAAAATAGAAGACACAGCTGACCCTTTCAAACGCTACTGAACACACTATTGCGCAAGAGCGAAAAGAACGTGAAAATACGAGGTTAATACAAATTATATTGTGGAATGTTTTATACCAGGTTGGTATAGAAAGTAATGTTAAATGTTTTAATATTTTCGGAAGAAGAAAGTTTTTTATAATGTTGCAGAGTTAGATAATAAAACCGACTACCATAAAGTGTTATTTTCCAATACGAATTTGGTACAATATGCTACGTATTTTAAGTTTGAACATAGTTCGTGTTTGTATCAACGTTTTTCTAGAAAAGGCGACAGGGTTAACCGCACGAAATTTCAAACAAGTCCTCGTAATTATTCAGATCCGGTGAACAAATGCATCTCCGATCCGCATGCATGTATCGAATTCAAAGTTAGTTTTCGAACAAAGTAGATCAAGTGAACCGAATTCGATTCTAGTTCCGAACGCGTCATTTTATTATCTCTAATTTCAATTGGAATAACGGCGCGCTTTTGCTAATTTTGTTTTGTTAGATGTCCGTTTATATGTTGGTTAATTAACAATTTGCGTTCATTATTGCAAATCTATTTGCATGTTCTGGAATTTTTAAAGGTCTATTCAAATTACTGTAGGGATCGTACTAGTTACCTGCCGACTTTAATTATTTATACCTGACTGACTGAACAATATGTTTATGGAGGTGCTTTAATTTGTCCTGTATACAAGTGAGTTTTGTATATAAATTGATATCTGAAAGTTAGAAATAATGGAGATAAAACAATTTGAAGTGGGAATTAAATGGCAAAACCAGTTTAGCGGACCTAACTTCCAACCGGAGCAAACTATTTCTTGGACAACTTAAAAGATTTTTATCATTTGATTTAATGATGAAATAAAAAAAAAAACGATTTCTTTTCCCTTTCTACTATTAAAGCCTACTACGTTGGCGATATGGTGAAAAATGGAGTAGCTCTCCCTAGGGATAATTCTATTCTATCGCCATCAAGAATAGAGTCACAGGGAGCAACACCGCTCTACCAGGGAGCTACATCGTTATGCCAGGCGCTACGTAACTCTACCAGACCAACAAACTGTGATGAAAATTACATTCATATATTTTTTTGTTTCAGTTGATAATATCCAGTCTGATTTATTTTATAATGACCTAGGAACCCCTCAACGATATTCCTGAATATTGTGATAGGCTTCTGGTTCACCTGCAGTGAATCAGCGAGTCTGTGTGGCGCTATGATATGGATTCCCGAATAGGGGTTGCTCAGGCGTCAGTTTTGGTATCGCAGTTTATTATTTGCCAAAGTCGATCAAAACGGCGTGTGAAATAATTTTACAGAAAATGTTGGGCTTCGGAATGATTCAAATACAATTGAATGAATAAATAAAAGAAAAGAGGAACTTAATCAAAATTCTTTCACTTATCGGACGGGTATCCCAAACTAATTGTAAATAAAAAAATAATATGCTGTTTACCACCTTAGAAAAATAAACGGGGTTATTCAGCAGTCTGGAGCGATTTTCATGTATGCTACCATTTCTCCCTAATTAACCCTCGCTCACCCCCACAAATCCACCCCCGGGTTATTATAATGCCAGAATCGAGTTCGGTAGCACCGAAAACCTCCGAGTAACGATTTCCGAGCGATTTTTCTGAGTTTCCAGTCGTTCCTATAATGGTGCAAGTAATTCAATTGGAAAATGTATTTTCCGACCCATAAGGCATTTTTCAAAAAATGGCTTAACCAGACGATATAGACTTTTTTCCTAAGACCTTCCTGAACACATTGCAGAAAATCTCATCCCGATATCTTCTGTCCCTAAAAACTTCCGTTATTTTTCCTAACTTCCCTGGACTATATTGTTACAATCCTTAAAAACTGCAGCAACATCATTAGAAATTTTCCCAAGATATGGTAGCGAAAAGTATTTAAAATTAGCAGGAGGTACGTTAGTAGGATTAAAAGCAAGTTGGGACCTTTTCTTGAGTTTGACTTTATGTATCTTTCATCTAGTCTTGCAGATAATTGGCATTATTGGATTGGATGGTACTTTTTAAATGTTCCAAAAAACTGTTTGCTTTTTTTAAATTATTTCGGGTCCACCCGCCCACCTTCCATCTCTATTTTTGATTTGTGTGTTATTTATTTATAGTAGGTCTTTTTATTTGTTGAATCAACTTATTGTTTTATCATCTGGTGCTCTAGACTATTGCAATTTTCATCTAATTTTCTTTTTCTTCCTAATTTAAATAAAAAACTTCATAAAATATCGGATGTTAAATCGAAATACCGTCACTCTTCGGACTTTCTAGATTATCCTCGTACAAAACCGATCCCAACTTTTGTAAAAGTAACAAGATAGTATCGAATCGTATTTACTCCAATATAAACTTCCATCTCATCCCAATAAGTTCATGTATAGAGGTAGTTTTAGTGGCCGATCGGGGCGATTGGGTGCCAGAGATCTTTAGGCAACCATATCGCCATTATCAACGGCTTTCAGCCTGCCTGATTTAGGTTCAATCCAATTTCCACCGAAACCTCATCGTCTAAACGCTTACGAAAACAACAAAGTAAAGTGTTCGACGTAAATACCTCAAACGCTGAAGTAAATTGATGTAGGAAAGTTTGTTGATACATGGAACTTAAAACTGGGAAAAAAGACTGTTTGAACACGTGCTGTGTTTGGGTATTTTATGAATATTTGTTTTAAAGTTCATTTATTATGAAAAAACTGAATTATATATTGTTTTGGGACGAAAAAGAAATTAAATACATTTTTACTAAAATCATATCTATTGCAGCAAACATTTAAAGTTGAAATGGAAAATAAATACTCTGAATTCAATTTAATAAATCCTGGCGTCCCACAGGGAAGTGTTCTTGGGCTAGTATTGTATTTATCACACACCTGTGACATTTCAGAGACAGAAAATCTAGATATCCAGATCTAAACTAATTATTATAAAGAAAAGAAGTTAGATATATATATATATATATATATATATATATATATATATATATATATATATATATATATATATATATATATATATATATATATAGATATAAATATTCTTTGAAATATCTTCTCTTAGACTAAAGATATGTAAGTTTTTGGTTCAGCACTACTCCTAAGTATGTTACAGATTGTGTTCAAGGGATCTCTTTTCTGTTTGTACAATATTTCTTTTATTTTTATTTTTTTTTTGTATTAATTAAATTCTTTCTATTACAGGTATGTTCAAAACAAGTTCATAGGCATCAAATAAAAAATATATTAGTAAGTAAACTCCATTTTTTATTTTTAAAAATATACAATGCTCTGTTGAATCTTTTTTGTAATATTTGTGTTGTATTAATGTCTCTAAGCCCTGTTTATATTTTTAAGTTTTTACTGTTATTAAAATTAATATTTCTCGATCAAAAAATAACCATTAACCAATTTTTTTATCGATTTTTTACCGAATAAATTTCTAGAAACGTGCATAGAACCCTTTAGAGATCATGAACGGTAGAAGCGGGGCGTCTCTTCACTTGAAGTAGCACTTGCCTTCTCAATCGCTTTGCAATTGAAAACATTGAAGACATTCTCGGCGCAAACGGCAAATACTTTGTTGAATTGAAAATTGTTCGGCATCGAAAATTCGACGTTCTTTGAACTTGCATAGCAATGAGAATGTACGGGATGATAATAATTCTTCGTAGGATAGATTGGAACAATTCTTTACTTTAAACAAAAATAACTTAATTGTAAAGCTAGGCAGTGTAGTAATGGATATATTTTCTTGTAAAGCACCTTAATCTAAGGCAGTGGTCGCCAACCTCTCAATGTATTGAGCTACTTTATTAATTTTGGAATAAACAGCGAGCTACCCACACGGAAGACACGTAACGCAACGTAAATGAAGTAATCCACAGTTAATTTATCATTATATATATTTAATTTACTATTTAACTGGTACATAGGTACTAATAATAAACTAATAACAAAATAACTAATATTACTAGTACGTACTTGTTTATAGCTACATTCCTACCTACCAAACGAAGGTGTTTGAAAAATAAACACAAACTTTTATCCAGCCACAACGGCATGTCACGTAAGATTTAAAAATAGTTAATAATAACAACAAAAAAGTAACGCACTATCATGAACATAAACATTGAAAAATAAAAAAGCACGTTCAATGAGAAGGCTGACACTCAGACTCATCGATCATTTTTTTAATGTTTGCAGTATAATTTGATACAGCCATTCGAATACAATTATCCAAATGTTCATCTGTAAGTCGATTGCAATATTTGTTCTTAATAAACTTCATATTGAAGAAAGAAGATTCACACAAATAGGTTGAATTGAATAATGCTTTCACTTTCAAGGCAACACGGCATAGAACTGAATATTTGTCTTTACTTACAATAGGCCAGATACATTTGGTACTTGAGACTAACGATTTTAAGGCCAAATCATTTTGAAACTCAATTACTTCCATTTCTGTTGCAGCGATGTCTTCGCCAAAGTTCTGCATAACACAAATTGCAAACTGTTGGATATCAATTTTCATAAAGGGTGAAACAACAAACTGAGCTACTAAAGCAATTTCGTTGAAATCCTTAAAACGATTTTTTAAGTTATTCTTCATGGTAGAAACTATTTCTACATGATATTTACTGTCATAGGGTTCTAATGGATTTTGAGATATTTTTTCTGAAAGAATAGGAAAACGCTTGGCATCGCTGTTAATTAGGTTTTGTTCCCAAAACTCCAGCTTTTTGATAAATGCTTTTATATCATTTCCGCTAGTTTGTTACGGGTTTTATTCTCCCTAAATCTATTTCAGTCTAAAATTACCCTAGTTTGCACTACTCTAAACTATTCTAACCTATCCTATTTCCTAGCCTACCCTATTGTAAATTATTCTAACCTAATCTAAATTATTCTAACTTATTCTAATGTCTATCCTACCCTATCCTAAATTAGTCTAAGCTATCATACCTATTTCTATTCTACACTTAACTATTTACACTATTCTACTTCTAATCTATCCTACGCTTAACTATTTACACTATTCTACTATAACCTATGCTAATCTCTTTAGTTACCTTTCGATTTAAGAGTGTGCGGTACATAAATGTATACAAATCAATAAAATAAGTCCATTAAATAAATTCATAAAATATCCATTTTTTATCAAACATATTTTGTAGTAAAATATAAAATAATGTTTTGTAATAGAGTATAATCTCACCTGGAGTGTATTCAATAATAATTAATACCTTAATAAATAATTTATAATGTAAGTAAATCTATTTCGCTACTTTGAACAATAACTCTAGCTCATTTAATTACTAAAAAGCTTTATTTTTATTGTTATTGTTTACATGTCAATTTTAACTCCTTCAGATGTCAGATTCTTCTAAATTTATAAATAATGACCACAGTCTTACCAGAAATTATCCTATTACCCTTTTGTAGTCAGGGCCTTCTTGCTAAGACATTGACTTTTGTTGGCCATTTTGTGGAACTTCCTTCCTGGCCCAGTTTTTGCTTGGATTCTGATTGTGGCATGTGCCAAGATTTCAACTAGGATTTTCTAGGATTCATTCTTGTGCAAAAACCAGAGATTCCTTTAGTCCGGTATATTGTTAATGATCTTTGTGATTCATACACCTAGTGGTGGATATAGTATCGGGCTAAAAGTGTGAATTTAATTATTAATCATCTAAAAGGTCACATACCATCAAGGGTGAGTTTTTCAAAATGAGTTATTATTCCACTTACCTATATTCCCAACAGCCTTCTGTATTCATAATAGTTACAATCGTCAATGTTTTTCAGACCTCCTTGGTTCGCCCCTTTCATTAGTGCGTTCCTTCCTTCGCTCGCTCCGATTTACAATTCTGAGTAACATTTTTTTTAGAGGAATACTTCTAAGGACTGTGTACAAGTTCTCTCCACCTCTCCATATAGAATAGGGCTTCTTCACTGCACCGTTTGCGTGCTAGCAACAGAGTTCGGAGAATTAGATAACACCACCGAATACGAAGTCGTTTTCATAGCAGTCTCCTACCTACCGATATCAAGAGGAAGCTGCCTAACTGGACATCGTGCTTAGTTGAGTTCACTTAATCACCACAAGTAAGACAGTTCCTTTTTCTAACCCTATATTTCGGAGGGCCCCCATCTACTCACGAGGTTAGGTTGTTTGAGACAGCCTACAACAAGCAGAGTTAAATACCTGACTAAATACTCCATTTCTTTTGTATTTGTATATGTATATATTTAAATTGTAATATCCACCTACCGGTTTAGTTGCCTTTTGTAATACGAAGAGTACTCTACGTAACCGCACTTTTACCACCCACTTGGAGGGTTATATATTATAAGTGTATGTAAGTTAAAGGTAAGAATAGTACATAATAATGTTCTTTTGTTAATAGTCCACATTTCGGATATATGTAATTTGTTGGTTAACATTTCAATTTTGACAATACGATACGAGGTTAGAAGATAATAAAGACCCGTTCACATTCTATCAGTCATTTTCTTCTTCGATTCACAGGAACCCGACCCTGAGAGATTACTAATCAACCTGATTAGGGGAGTTCGGTAATTTGAACCCCTTTAATCAGGCTACCTGTAATAAGTTCTTTGTCTCTCCCCTGAAGCTGCAAATTAAGTTCGTTTAATTTCTCTGTAATGTCCACGAGAAAACCAAAATCTCTAAGCCAGATTGAATTTTCTAGTTCCAACATCGGTTCATCGCGTTGTTTGAAAAATTGAACTATGCCAGATAGAACATCATTAAAACGTTTCAGCACCCGTCCTCTACTTAACCATCGGACTTCAGAGTGAAGGAGTAGGTCCCCGTATTGACAGTCAACTTCATCGGCCAAGGTTTTGAATAATCTTCTTTGTAACGCTTGAGCTCTAATCTTGTTCACACTTTTTACCACCAGTTTCATAACGTTGGGAAATTTCCACATAACATTTATCACAACCCACCATAGCTGGAGCGCCATCGGTTGTCAAGCCTACCATTTTCGATATTGGAATTTTCTCGGAAGAAATAATATTTTTTAAATGAGAAAACAACTCCTGTCCAGTAGTGTGTCCTTGCAGTGGAATAAACTTCAAAAGATCTTCTTTAATCGTAAAATCACTAAAAACCATCCTGACGAACACGGCCATCTGAGCAGTGTCAACAACATCTGTTGATTCATCCAGTTGAAGTGAAAAATAAACACAGTTATCTAAGTCAGTAATTAACTGTAAAAAAATATCATTGCTTATTACTTCTACACGTCTCATCACTGTATTAGCAGAAAGTTGCATAGATTTTATAGCTGAAACTGTCTCGTCTTTATTTCTAAAGTTGGCAAATAACGAATCAGCAGCTTCTAAAAACGCCTGTTTTATCATTTCCTCGTCTTCATAAGGTTTCTTTTTTTGTGCAATTATCTGGGACGATGGTTCAGTTGCAGCCTTATTTTTGTCGACTGTTCTTAAAAATATTGATTGTTGTCCAATTAACTGCTTTTTTTAACTGTTTCAGTTTCTCCTTTCTGGCGGCAGAATGTAGTGGGAATGATTTTTCAAAATCAGAATGTACAGTTTTATGATGTCTCTCAATATTTCCTTGTTTAGCAACGGAGACCGAAGTATTACATAACAAGCACACATTTTTATCTTTAACTTCTGCAAAAAAGTATTGTTCTTCCCATTCCGAATGAAAGTGGTGTTGTTCTCTACTAACCCAACCGCTGGACGTTGGTTACGCGTTCAGTTTTAAACTAAGCGCAATGTCGCCGCGCCGTGCTTATTTATCCCATTCAAAGCAATCCTGATCGTTCTCGAACACTAACGCGCTGGTCCGGCTGGTCGGTTCTAGCCGATTCTAGCTTGATGGCGTCAGCGGCAGATCGCTCACCGCAACGTTGCCGCTGTTTATGTTTAATATTATGACAATTAGATTTTTTTGTGGAATTTTCGGAAGCTTCTCTGATTTTTGCAGTTTGTATTTTTTAAATTAAGGTATAATGATTGATTTGCTAGTAATAGTTCATATACAAGACATTCTGATATTCAACTGAGATCTTATCCTTATAAAAAGCTTAGTTTCTGAATTTTAAGGGGTTAACAATTTGAAATCAAAATCTGTAATGTACCAATGACGACTTTAATTATATATTTTTTGCGCATTTTGTTTTCAGATGGATTTCGAAAATATTTTAACAGAAATTAAGTGGTTATTTTTGGCCACTTTTACCCCATGGAACAAATTCTATTTTCCTAGTAGTAATTATAACTAATATTAAAAAAAGTACAATATGTAACTCTAGGAATTTTTTATCTCATTCTTAACAAACAATGGTAATTGTTTTATTATTGATAATGAAGTATTCCTATCAAATAACTTGACAATATGAGTGGCTACTACCTGTTATTAAGTATGTTTTTTAATAATTTTATCAGTACTAATTAAAATAATTAATTGTATTGAAAAAACTGATAACAAGTCACTTTCGACAGGATGTGATTACTTTAAAATTCATCATTGTCAGAATTTAATTTTAATCAAGTAATTAATACATAATGCAAATAGTTTTAATGTATTATATTACTTTGGATTTTATTATTTCTATGATTTTAATATTTTGGAAGGCAAATTAATTTGCCGAAAAATAGAAAATTAATTGTTTGTGAATTCTTTATTGAACAAACTTATAAATATACATTAGGGTGAGCCAAAAAAACTAATCCATTGAATTTATGGGTTAAAATGAACCTATATACCGAGAAAAAAATTTCCTGCTCAATATTTAAAAAGTTTGGTGATAACTCCAGTCGTTCAAAAATTCTAACGATCTCTTTGTGATAAAATCACTGATATCTTTCGAGCAAATCATGTCAAGTTGTGTTTTAGTTAATATAATTTTGTTTTCATCAACTTTGTTCTTTTTTCGTAGCATTATTCATTTCTCATTTCCAAGCTTATACTAGAATCAGAAAAGACATTGCTGCAAGTCTTAACTCTGTGGTACCATAAATGTTGCGAAAATGTTAATACAGTAGCATTTGAAAGCTTTTCATTGATATTTTTATAGTTGATTAAATTTTTAAGTAAATTTAAGTCTTGAATTGGAGCCTTTATCGGACTACGAGCTTCAAACCATGCTTTCACATAAATAAAACTACAAACTAAAAACGTCACCTAATCCAAGTAAATCTTTTTACTATCAACATTAAATTGATTTTGGAACATGTACATTTGGAGACAAATAGATATCCTTGGACATCCATCTCGCATGATGAGTTGCTCCAGTAACTTTAAATTTGATAGGATAAGTTTGCGTACCATTTAAAAAGATATATACTAGTTCCAAGAATTCTTTATAATCATCTCGAGGATGGTATTCCTGAAAAAGTTCAATAAATCTTGTTTTTAAGTACTTAAAGCTCGAATTGACTAAAACCTTAGATTAAAGAGACCGAAGATGTAACATTGCACACTGCGCATGTTGTCTATTTTAAGCCAAAGTAACCCACCAATTGAAAATCATTGTTACATGACGCCACCCGAATTGCTCCGATTTCCATTCAGCGATCACCTCCACCTGAGTCTAATCACCATTGACAGCTGTTTTTTGATTTAGTTGTTGGTATTTTAGCAATTTAAAGTGTTCTAGTTATTCAATTTCAAGTTCAAAATGTCACGATGTATCTTGAAAAATTGTATGTACTTATAATACAAGTACTACTGTTATGAATATATTCGTTTTCAGCGGTAAATATTTATTAACGTTTTGACATAAAGCGCCATGATTCTCTGGGCTGAATACTTCAGATCCGCATTAAGGGGTTTCAATAAATATTAAGCATCAAAAATCAGATTTCATATTACTTACATAAATTTATAAAAGGGTAAAATTTTGAACATTTAATTTAAATAAATAGTAAATAGGCATTATTGCTAACGAAATTTTGTATTTAAAAAGTAGTTTTATAAAAATGTTTTCTAAAGGTAGTTTTTAGCCCTTTTTGGTAAATAAATAAGAGGTAAAGAATCATAGTTGCTAGCTAAATTTTATTTTTATAAGGTATTTTTATAAGAATATTAGATGAAATACAGGATGACCTACTTAAAATTTCAAGGTTCATCTTATTTGCGGTCAAATCGAAAGTGACATTGAATTTTCAGTCTTAAAACAAAGTAATCTAGTATAAGCCCAAAAAAATACTTAAGTTACAGGAGTTAGGTCCGATTCCACCGTTGTGTTAATTGGAGATTAAAATGACAGTGTTTATGTAAAAATGTCATTTTAAACTTCGTTTAACACAACGGTGGAATCGACCCTTAGTCACGTTAATAAAATGTTACATTACAAACCACTAAACAACTCGAACATAATTTTCGTTTACTAAAAAAAATCCAAAATTTAGCAATATTTATTTATTATACAATCGAATGCGATTTCAAAGATAACTGGATCAAAAAATCCGAATCTCTAAATTTTGGAGCTAAATGCTCAGATAAAAGCAAGCGACCGATAGGGGTTACAAAAATAATCGATTTATCGATAATTCTGATATTTTTTAATGAAAATCGATTTATCCGCTGTTTTTAATAAATTATTTTCGTTTTTTTAAGATAATGTATTAATCGAATTTAAAGGAAATACAAAAAAGTAGATTTATTCAAAATAATCGATTTATCGTTTAATAGGTTTTTTAATTATTTGATTATTTTCGATTTTTCGAAGATATTATATGAAAATAATCGATTGAATATAATCGGTTATTTTACATAATCGATATTTTTGTTATTTTTTTAAAATTATCGATTTATTGGATAATCAGCTTTTTAATAATCAATTATTTTCGATAATCGAATAATCAATTTCAAAGGAAATATGAAAAAAGGATTATTAGAAAATAATAGATAATTCGTTTTATTTTTTGGAAAATCGATTTATCATAGAATCGGCTTCTTAATTTTTTGGTTATTTTCGATTAGGCGATTATTTTGGAATTATTGATAATTTTTGGTATTTCAAAGATAATCGAATTATCGATTTTAAAGGAAATACAATAAAAATAGATTATTGATAATAATCGATTGATCGAAAATAATCAATTATTTAAAATAATCGATCATTCTGTTTTTTTTAAATCGATTTATCAGTTAATCGACTTTTTAATTAATCGATTATTTTTGATTAATCGATTATTTTCGATTTTTCAAAGATTATCGAATAATCTATTTCCATGGACGAAAAAAATGGTTTATTTGAAAATAATTGATTATTTAAAATAAACGATAATTCTATTTATATTATATTTTGTAAACACTGATTTATCGGTTAATTGGCTTTTTAATTAATCGATTATTTTTGATTTTTCAAAGATAATCAAGTAATCGATTTTAAAGGAAATGACAAAAAATATATTGTTTGAAAATAATCGATTGATCGAAAATAATCGATTATTTTCAATGATCGATAATTCATTTCGATAATCACTCATCCCTAGCGACCAAATGACTTTTAATAGATTTAAATTTTAAAATGTTATCTGGTTTCAAACATATGCATTTCTAGAGTTTTATGTGACTCATCCTTTATAATAATTAATATTCTTAAAGAAAGAAGCCTTAATATACTTTTTTCTGAGGTTACAATACAAAACAGCATTTTCTCATTTTGACTAATTTTTAATAATATGTAATAGCCGTAGAAAAAATATAATGTTCAACTCATAAGGGTAGATTTGCAGTATTAGCCTGCGCACATGCTATTTTTATAATACTCGTAGACAATGAGTAACATTTTTTGCTCTATTAACAATATATTCTATTTCAACATTTTACTGTAATCTCTTGCAGAAAAGTCCGTAGTAAATAAACGCTAACGAAATATTCTATAAAAGGTCTTCTCTTTACATAAAATGTCGTGGCATCTGTTTGATATTAAAAAATCACGTTAATTTTATTTCATAATACAAAATTCGATTAAACACCTTTTAAATAAACCTAATAGTTCATTAAGATGCTAATAAACAAAGTCCGGTCCCTGTCACAGAGTTCGGGTCGCCGCGTGTCGCCGCCCAGTTCCCCCACTCCGTTAACCCTTCTTTAGAAATTGGCAACATTTGCGCAGGTTTAAAACCGGTGTATGTTATATCTCTGGTCTCTTTTATCTAAGACTAAAACCAATTAAATAATCAAAAATAGTTCAATCCAGTTATGTAATTACTTTGATCAATATTTTTTCAAGTTTGCCGGAATCGTTCAAACGTAGAAACATTTGGACCTGACGTTGCAGGTAAACAAGTTTGGCATGCTTTCTGAAGAACTAATTCATAAACATGATTTAGGCAAGCAAAATAAAGAAATTTCTTTTCAAGAATACGTTCCAATGTCGCACGTACACCACTGTGCGGTTCTGTGATAAATTAAAACAAAAAACCAGTCAAACTTTAACCCAAGTTTCGTTCACCTGTTGGAAGCTGTTGTATCGAAGCATAAGCTTTTTATCTTATCTGCAATACCCCAGTCATCTAATGAGTCAATTATGGATAAAGTTTGTTGTTCTCCTGTCCCCTCTTTCAATTTTTGGTATGTTGAGTAACTGTTCGAAATTTTTGAAATAGTCAGTGATTAGATACATTTAGGAAATTCTCCATTTCTGAACTGTCTTCCTAATTTTATATTCATTGTGAGCTTCCTTCTATGAATTTGAGATGTTACCACTTTCTCGTGGTGAACTCTGGGTTGATTTAATATTTAAAACAGTCTTATTATCTTGTATTCTTAAGTGAATAAAGCCATCTCTTGATTATGGACCAATTACTAAAGAAGATAACTCTGTAACTAATTTTACGAATCTCTCCACTGATTGAGTATGGCAACGGAACTTCGGAAAATCAAAATATGGAATTTCGGTTTCATTTACAAGGTGACTAAGATTATCATCAGTAAAATCTATGAAGAATGTATTATATTTTTACCATTTGAACTATTTAAGAAGCTTTCTCAACACATATGGTTACAATTCAAGTCCTTTATGATCAAAATAAGTTCATTAAATGCTTGAATTTTGCGAAATCATTTAAAGTGCTATTTTTTTATTTAAAATTTAAAAGCCGATCAATTTATATAGTGCAAATCCGTAAGTATTCAAATATAATCAATTCCATTTTGAGTGTGGACACAGCGAAGCCTCATAAGCCGATCGAAAAACTGAATTCTTTAATTAAATAATGAAATTCAATTAAAAAGCTAGCCCGAGGGATTTTTTAGCTCTCCCTCTCCCTAAGGACATTCTATCCGAAGTGTTGTCTCATACCAAATGGAATTTCAGGCATCCTTGACCATGACAATTAGCGAATGGAATTGAATGGCGTAAACCAAATTTTAGCAGAGCGCCACCACTTTCCTTCTATTTTTTTTTATTTTTTGTTTTTTATGGGCTACCCAATTTGCAGTTACAGGGAATGAGTTTTAAAATTGAAGCGAGAATTACAGTGCTTTTGCACTATACACTATAAATACACGAGCAACACTCATTTTCTAATTCCATTATGGTGTGTCCGCATTAGTTTATCCATACGAACAGTAGAATTATGATCGGTACTTAACTACTCTTTTAATCTTTTCACAAAAACGATGTGAACAACAATGCATTCTCTGTTAATATTTTTTATCGTTGACTGTTTTGTCGTGTGTTAAAATACCGAGTTCTTCATTACATTTTTACTCTTTTTAAATGTGTGTAACTTTTAACCCAATTTAGATAATGACATGCGGTTTTCATCAATTAACAGTGTGATCAAAATAGAAATTAGGTGTTTGACATTTTGTGCCAGCTACTGCGGAAAGTAACATATTTGTACACGGGTGGAAAGTAAATTCTTATTTATACGCGTGTGATATAAGGCACTTTCCATAGGACTATATAGTGTGATATGTGTCACTTTCCTAAGTGGTCGTAGGAAAAAAATGTTTAATCACCCAAATTTGCATTGATTTTTCTGACATATTTTATTTAAAAACCAATCAACTGTAATTTGACAGTGAAATCAAACATTCTATTAATACAAATGAAACTAAACCAATATAATATAAAAAGTCTTATAAGTACTAACAGATACACAATCAAGAAGTTCTCAGATCAATAAAACGTATAGTTAGTTTTGGGCAAGGATTTTAATCATCTAATAGCCAATCGGTCCATAATTACAGCTAAATATTTCTGTAATTATTTGCACTAATTCTATTTTTAACTAATAGATAACAGCACCTCCTGGACAAAATCGAATTTGATGTAAATTCGTTCAAAAATCAGTAGGAGTCGCCCATCTTAATAAATAAAATACGCTCTAATTAGAAATCTTTATTTTTAAATCACAAAACAAAAATTATTACTGCTCACCAATATCTACATTATGTGTCACATTAATATGTACTATAGCTGAGAAGAAACTCTTGCCATTAATATTATTATAGATATAACCCATAGTACTGACAGTAGCTTCTAATATGTTATTAACAGTTACGTTATCAAAAAGATAGTAGGTATCCATTGTTCTTATAGGCTCTGTATCCGATGTACAAATTCTATATTTGCAGGTTGTAATGTCACTTCCTGTACCATTTACAAGAGGTATTAGTCCTGAAATAGCACTTCCCAATAGCGGCATCTGGATATTAATTAATTCAGGATATTGTTGATGGATTTCCTCAATACTTTTTTTATAAGGATAGGTAATATTAACTTCTGTTATATAAAGTACATTGTAATCAATGTGTGATTTTTTTTTTAAATTAGAAAAATCGACGTTATGATTAATTTTTCCATAAGCTCCTGAAACGAAAGGTAAATATTATTGAACTGAATGAAATTAATACATCTTTGGCTAATACAACAATAGGTATTGTATTAATTATATCACAAATGAGTAACAGAGATACAAAATTGGTTTATTGTAGGAAATATGTAAAAAATTTCCATAAAAAAATTTGGCAGATGCTGCTGCACCACTAAACGATCTTACAAGAAAGTTAAAGTTTTTAGAGTCCAGAGTGTCAAAAATCTTTTAAAAACCTAAAACAGGTATTTACTTATTCACCAGTCCTGCAATACCCAATTAACTTTACAACTTTACTCAGAGGTGAAAAGGCTGTGTTTTATAGGTTCCTGAAACAACTTGTAATTGTCTAAGAAGTGCTTCTATCTTGCAATTCGTACAGCATACGTTTGGCTGTTTATAACTCCTTGTTACATCATACAACCCATTTTGCTTAAGTGTCCTTTAACTGGGTCACTGTATCATGTCCAGTCATGGGTCTTCTTCTCGATCTCAACCTTTCGTATTTATAGAAAGTATAGGGAAAGACATTACATAAGAATCTGTCTGTCAAACGACATATGCTGTATTGGAAGATTAGAATCCCACTGCTGGTTTCTTGGAAGACGATCTAATTGTGAAGTTTTTCTTAAGTTCTTGTTTCGGAAAATTCTACCAGTATATTTTCGCCAAACACGGATTTATTCTTTTTATATAATATATAATTTATTGTAAGAAATTTATGTTAGATAAACAAATTTAGCTCTAAATCCTATAAGATAAATATTTGTATACAAAATGGTTTAATTTTACCTAGTGACATAGCGAATTCAATTATCTCATTGCCATCTTCAATAGTCCAATCATCTCTTACACTTTTGGCGAAAAACTCGGACTCTTGGCTGTAAACGTTGGCATAATCTAATACCTCAAGGTGTAGAGACCTTGGTTCGGTTCCGAATAAGAATTTTTGTGTCACATTGTTGTACATAAGTAACTTCGAATTTGGGTCATTATCTTTGGATACTTCTGTAATATAAAGTTGACTTAACCAGTCTGTGTCTATTGTTACACTGACATTGTGATTGTCATAATTAAAGCTTTCCTCCTTCTAAAAAAAAACATATATATTTGTATCTAGTGAGCATATGTACGTATAAAAAACGTCGAAAACTGGTTAATAATCAAACGTGAAGAACGTATAAAAATAGTTTAAATGTCGCGGAAAATAACGTTACTTACAACCAAACGTTACCAGAAAAATACATTAGAATAGTAGATTTCTGTACGTAAAACTTGTTAATTGAAATATCACGTTAAATTTTCAATCAATAACATTTCTTTATACCATACAACGTTTAATTTACGTTGAAAAACCAGTGTGTGCTCATTGGGTAGAAATTTATTGCAGAATTTTAAACATTTATAAACAAAATCAATCAATTTCTTTGGAAATTATAAAATATTTTTTATAAAATTACACCTAATATTCCTCCCCTTGATCCTCCCTTGAATATAAAGGTTAAAATACTTACAGTAGGAAATGAAAACACAGATGAAGCTAATCCAATGAAATAAAGAAAATATAGAGAATTCATATTGTTCAGTATTGATTTGTAACTTAAGAATAAAATATCGTACCAGTTTTTATATCAATATCCCTTATCTTTTAGAGATAATCTATCATTACTATTATTTTGAAGAGATCAATTCGTTTTAGTATTATTAATTGAATTCATATGCCTGTTTTTTTTTATCTGATATCAGTATTATTAAATTAAAAACATTTTTCGCTAAATAACTTATTCCGAGTAAAAAATATAGATTGTATTTTTGCTTTTTAAAAGTTTTATACGGCAACAGGCTTCTCGTATACATTAAAAGGATCATTAAAAAGATCAATTCATATTAAACATTTATTTAAATTTAACTAACAAATAAATCAAATTTTGAAAAATTTTCTTTAAATTCGATACTAACAAATTTTAATTTCCTTTAACCACCTTACTCGAATCACACTTGGAGAAACATGTTCCACACAGTGGTGAACGCACCTCCTCTCTTGACATTTGACAGGTCAACGTCCTTAAGTGTCGCTTGTTACCACTGTCATATGGACACGGTTAAACAACATTAATAAAAATGATTAAATTTCAATATATTTTCAACATTTGTAAAGTTTTTTAAATTTTAACTAATTTGTTAACTTATTTTCAACTGTACTCAATGTGAATAGTGAAGGTGATATAATTCCTTAGTTCCACACAAGCTAACTTACTTTTGGAGATTAGATATGATTTTTTAGGGGCTTATCCCACACTCACTATTCCCAACACTGGGTTATGTCACTCTGTTTGTTATTTTTTAATTGTTAATTTGTTCAAAATTACCTTATATATATATAATTTTAACTTTGACTTAAAAGTCTTACTCAGATTTTTTTTACACATATTTATAAATTTTAAGTTTACATCCAAAATTTTTGTAGATAAGCACTGATGATGGCACAATACCGAAAGCACGAAATACAAGTCTTTCCTTTTGAATCTAAACTACGTACACACAGCTGTCAACCTTTTGTGGTTATTTTAATTTCCGTAATTATTTACACTAATTCTATCTCCAATAGATAACAGCATCTCCTGAACAGAATCGAATTTGATGTAAATTCGTTCAGAAATCAGGACTCGCCCGTTTTGAGAAATAAAATACATTCTAATTAAAAACCTTTATTTTTAAATCACAAAACAAAAATTATTACTGCTCACCAATAACTACATTATGTGACACATCAATATATATAAAGTTTTGGAAGTAATTCTTGCCATTAACATTATTATAGATATAACCCATAGTACTGACAGTAGCTTCTAATATGTTATTAACAGTTACGTTATCAAAAAGAGAGTAGGTATCCATTTTTATTATAGGCTTTGTATCTGTTGTGCAGATTCTATATTTGCAGGTTGTCCTGTCATATCCTGTACCATTTACAAGAGGTATTTGTCCTGAAAAAGCATTTCCTAATAGCGGCATCTGGATATTAATTAATTCAGGATATTGTTGATGGATTTCCTCAATACTTTTCTCATAAGGATAGGTGATATTAACTTCTGTTATATAAGTTACGTTGTAACCAATGTACGATACTTTTTTTAAATCAGTAAAATTGATGTTGCGAAGCATTTCTCCATAAGATCCTGAAACGAAAAATAAACATTACTAAATTGCATAAAACCTAATACAACAACAGGCATTGTATTATATCAAAAAGTAAGTAGAAGAAATGGTTTAATTTTACCTAGCTTCATAGCGACTTCAACACTGCCATCTTCAATAGTAAAACTATCTGTTACTACATTGGGAAAATAATCTTTTTTTTTGCTGTAAACATCGGCATAATCTACTGCCTCAAGATGTAGATTTCTTGGTTTGGAGCCGAAAAAGAGGAAATTTTGTGTCACATTGTTGTATAGAATAAGCTTCGCATTTGGGTCATTAACTTTGGACACTTCCGTAATATCAAGTTGGCTTACCCATTCTGTATCTATTATTAGACTGACATTGTGATTGTCAAAATTATAACTTTTCTCTTTCTGAAATAAAAATTGTATTGCAGAATTTTAAACATTTATAAACAATATAATAATTATACAATTTCTTTGGAAATTATAAAATGATTTTTATAAAATTACTCCTAATATTTAACACTCAAATCTTGTATGGTTCCAACGCCATATTTCAGTTATGAATGAATATGGCTATTAAGTTTATTTTTGAAAACATTGGGTCTATATGAAACATTCCAAATTTTGAATTTAAATTTTTTGAAATTACTGAGATATGGCGTTGGTACAATACAACTGAGACACAAGATATAATGGTTTTTAATTTTTCTAATAAATCACCAATCAAGAAGTGAGTAGGCTCAATGGTTAAAGTCATGATTTTAAGATTAAAGGATTTCTAGTTCGAATCCTGTAGATGGCAAATATTTTATTTTAATTTAATAAATTAAATATTTATTCTAATGCATAGGTAGGATTTTCCACTGTTGTGCTCACCTAACAGTGCTGTTCCTAAAGTGACTAACTCCTGTTTTTTTGTAAAAATGAGATTTTGTTATCATTGCTACCTGCTGACCAAACTTCGGAGTGTCAACTTAACCGGTTAATTTTAAATTGAAATAATATAAAAAAATTTTATCTCCGACTTGACAATTACCAAAAAAAATGCCTAGCTCTAAACTTTTGTATAAAATGTTACATTCAAAGTTGTATGTGTTAGATGTAAAGAAGAACAAGTAGTAATGAAATAATGTATTTATTAAAAACTAACGTTTTTCTTTTCTCCTGTAATTTTTTCCAAAACGGAGATAGGCATTTTTCTTATTGAGGTTTCGAAATTTCTTAGTAATAGAACCATTAAAACAGAGAGGATATTTTTTCTTATTGTTGGTCTAATATAATATACAATTTAAGTACGTACAGCATCAAAAATCTCCAAAAAATTCTCAGTTCACAGCAAATAACATTTCATATAAAAGCAAAAAATTTGCTTTACCAAAATTATAGCAATTCATGTAAATTCAAGATATTACTCATATTGCTTTTTTTTTTCGTTTATTCTATAAGTAATTTCTAAATCCGGATCATATTTATCTTCTTTTACTAAAGATTTTTCAACCAAACAAAAATATTTATAATATATCAAGTTTGAAATACTTACAGTAGGAAATGAAAACACAAATGAAGCTAATCCAATGATATATAAGAAATGTAGAGAATTCATTTTGATTAGTACAGTTTGGAACTTAAAAATAAAATATCGTTTTAGCTTTTATATTTATATATCCCTTACCTTTTAGAGATAATCTATCATGACAACTCGTTTTAATATTATTAATTGAATTCGTGAGTGTATTTTTTTATTTTTCTTTAATCTGATATCAGTGGTAACAAATTAAAAACATTTTTGATAAATAACTTATTCCGAGTACCGAACGAATATAGATTGTCCTTTTCTATTTTTTATAAGTTTTAAATATATATAAGAGAAGGTTTAGTGCGGTGAAAAAATATAAAAGATAAAAGAATTATTGGGCAAATACCGCAAAAAAATGAAAAAAAGGGCCTAAAAGGCAAACCGTAGAAACGTGTTTCTGACTATTGGTCTTCATCAATACGGTGCAGCCAAGTTCCTATTGATTTGATTTCATCGCTAGTTCCATTCTCTTTTGAACTTGGCTGCACCGTACTGATGAAGACCAATAGTCAGAAACACGTGTCTACTGTTTGCCTTTTAGACTCTTTTTTTCATTTTTTTTGCGGTATTTATCTCTTGTTAACGATTGAAAGTGTTCTATCTGACTCAATCTAGTGTTATCAAGGGTACTTTTTTGTAGTAAATGATTACCCAATCCAAATTTCATACTCAAACCCCCTTTTTTGCCATTGGCGTAGAATTTTTAAAGGTGTAATTATTTAAAAAATCAAGTTCTACGAATATGTATTATTATCGGACAAAATTTTATACGATGAAAAATATAAAAATGCACTTTTTTCATATCTTCTTCAACACCTCTAATCGAGACTTTTAACAAAAATACTCGATTCTTGCCATGTACGATTTTTTGAGGAATATTAATTATTTGCCTGTAATACGTATACAAAAACATTTATTGTTGGTTTCCATAGTTTCATCTAAATAAAAATATTGTCAAGTTTTAACACCTAATCTCTTGTTAACGATTGAAAGTGTTCTATCTGACTCAATAATTAAAAAAACTAATGCGTGGTTTATTAATATGGCCGTACAATATACCAATGCAGAATATACCGATATGTTACTGACATTAGGATTTTGTGAAGGAAATGCTCGAGAGAGTGTCAGGATGTACTCTGAAAGGTTTCCAAATCGTCGTGTACCTAGCCACCCAACTTTTGCTGCTGTTGAGAGACGTCTTAGGGAGACCGGTTTATTTGCTCCCAACACTGTTGATAATGGAAGATAACGTTTTGTAAGGATTCCTGAACTTGAAGAAGACATTTTAGAACGTGTTGAAGAAGATCCAGAATTGAGCACCAGACGAATTGGAAGGGAACTAGGAGTAAGTAAAGATGCCGTTCATAAAGTGCTTAGAGAACAATTGCTATATCTATACCATAAGAAGCCAGTACAAGAAATATTAGTCCATGATCCTCAAATTCGTTTAAGTTTTTGTCGATTTGTTAATATGCAAAGAGAAAGAGATCCAAACTTTGTCAAGAAGGTTCTCTTTACCGATGAAGTGGGTTTCACAAGAAGAGGTACAACTAATACCCATAATGAACATGTTTATGCCGTTGAAAATCCGCATGCAATAAAGATAAACCATTTTCAGCACGAATTCAAAATTAATGTGTAGGCTGGAATAATTGGTAATTTCATTGTTGGTCCTGTCATACTTCTACAAAGATTAACTGGAGAAAATTATTTGGATTTTCTACAAAATACGTTGCCAGAATTGTTAGAAGATTTACCTCTCCAACTTCGGAGAGATATGTGGTTTATGTAAGATGGAGCTCCACCACATTTTTCTTTAAACGTTAGAAACCACTTGAATGAACAATATCCACACAAATGGATAGGCAGAGATAATGACGCACCTGTAAACTGGCCACCACGTTCCCCAGACCTAACACCGATGGATTACTTTTTATGGGGACATCTGAAATCCACAGTTTACAGGGAACCTGTAGAAAATGAGGAACAACTCTGGCAACGTATTCAAGATACAATAAACTTAGAGGTGATGAAGAAGTTATGGAAAGGATACATTTTAATTTTCTTCGACTTATAAATCTTTGTATGCGTGAAAATGGTGAACATTTTGAACAATTTTTGTAAAATCTCTATTTTGATTATGTTGTAAATAAATATTTTTGTGAAACCTATACACTCTAAATTATTAAAACAGAAATTTAGCGAAAACCATGAGAGTAATCGAGTCTTATCAAAAGTACCTTTTTTAAAGTAAATGAGTTGCGCAATCTAAATTTCATACTCAAACTCCTTTTTTTCCATTGGCGTAGAATTTTTAAAGGTGTAATTATTTAAAAAATCAAGTTCTACGCCTATGTATTATTATTGGAGAAAATTTTAATACCATTTTTTTTGCCACATAAAACTCTAACAATATACCAAATTTCAGCAAAATCGCATATGCCGTTTTAAATTTATATGGGAAAAACGATTTAAAAATTGTAACTTCAAGGCCCTCTGGAGCCCAAACGAAGCAACTTTGGACTGAGGTAATTTTACTTAAATGGACTTATTTTGATCTAAGGAATATGTGGTATGTTTTTGTAAAGACCTTTTACAGACACCCTGTATAATTTACTATAAAAGTACGTGCAAGCATCTTTAGCATCAAAAAAATCCCAATTCACTGCAGGTAATATTCCATACAAAATCAAAAAATTTGATTCATAAAAATTATAACAATTCGTGTAAGAGGATTCAAAATTTTCCTTATATTGCTTTTTTTCGTTTATTCAACAAGTAATTTCTAAAGCTAGATATTTATGTTCTTCTACTAAAGGTTCTAAAGATTTTTCAAACAGAAATTTTAATAATATATCAAGTTTAGAACACTTACAGTAGGAAATGAAAACACAGATGAAGCTAGTCCAATCAAGCATAGTAAATATAGAGAATTCATCTTGTTCAGTACTAATTTGTAACTTATGAACAAAATATCGTTGAGTTTTTATATTTATATCTCTTATCTTTTAAAGATAATCTGTCATTATAAATGTTTTAAAGAGGCCAACTCGTTTTAATATTACTAATTGAATTAATATCTGTTTTTTTTATTTTTTTTTTTTTTAATCAGTGGTATCAGATTAAAAACATTTTTCGCTAAATAACTTATTCCGAGTAACAAATATAGATTGTATTTTTGTTTTTTAAAAGTTTTATACGGCAACAGGCTTCTCGTATACACTATGACATGAATTACAATAATTATCAAAAATGGGTGAAAGAACTTTTTTTTAGGAAATATAGATGAATTCTTTCCAATATATCTAAGTATCTTAGACCTCAAACATAACTTTTTGAAACCTTTCCTAGAAAATTGCACAGTTTTCTGTAAATTAATAGTGTATTAGCAATATTATATTTTTTATATATAATTATCGTGTTTATTATTAATTTTTTTGATAAAATTAATACATAAATTAATTTAAAATATAACATTTTTGCAGCTTTTCCGTGCTGTATTATTAATTTTCTTAAAATACAAAACTAATGGTTTCATTTTATAATATATAAAGATTAAAGGGAAGTAAAAGGCTCAAAGTCTGTCGACCACAAGTAAATATGTGGTCGACAGACTTTGAGCCTTTTACTTCCCTTTAATCTACTTCGGACCACTTTGAGATATGGATAATATTTGGAATTTATATAAAGATTATGTTAACATATTTTTAAAATGTTACATTGTTCATCATACTCTTGATAAATTGTTTAAATATCGTTATTCTTAGCTTTTGAATAATACATTATTGTGTAAATAAATATATAAATAAAAATTTTAACAGAATTCTTTTATTATTGTACCATTTTCCTGTTTATGATACGCCCATGGCAATAATATCAGTAATGTAAACAACGACGCCATTTTCAACCTTATCTGACGTTTAATGATTGTGTGTAAACAAACAATATTGATGAATGGGTTGTGATAGATTTGGTACCAAGGCAAGTGGAGTACCAATTTCCTTGCCGATTACTGCTGGACATTGTTAAGGGATACTCCAAAAACAAAATATCGCCGAAAAACATCAACAATAACATTTTAAAGTACTATTTGGTTAATAAAATAATATAACAATAATATATCTATCGCTGTTTTCTTAAAAAACAAAAATACCTCATAGCAAAAAACTATAGGTGTAGCTATTTTATGCTTTTGTGACAATTTTTTCATAATAAGCACTTTGTTTTGTTCATGTCACAAAAAACAAGTGGATTTTTGTTTACCACTGTTATATCTCTAACTAATAGATAGCAGCACCTCCTGGACATAATCAAATTTGATGTAAATTCGTTCAGAAATCAGTAAGAATCGCCTGTCTTAAGAAATAAAATGCATTCTAATTAAAAACCTTTATTCTTAAATCCCAAAACAAAAATTAACATCAATGCTCACCAATAACTACATTATGTGACACATCAATATATAAAAAGGCAGAAAAGTAACTCTTGCCGTTTACATTATTAGCGATAAAACCCAATGTTTTGACAGTAGCTTCTAAACTATTGGTAACAGTTACGTTATCAAAAAGGTAGTAGGTATCCATTTTTCTTATAGGCTTTATATCCGATGTACAGATTCTATATTTGCAGGTTGTAATACCATTTCCTGTACCATTTCCAAGAGGTATTCGTTCTGAAAAAGCATTTCCTAATAGCGGCATCTGGATGTTAATTAATTCAGGATATTGTTGATGGATTTCCTCAATACTTTTCTCATAAGGATAGGTGATATTAACTTCTGTTATATAAGATACGTTGTAACCAATGTACGATACTTTTTTTAAATCAGTAAAATTGACGTTGCGAAGCATTTCTCCATAAGATCCTGAAACGAAAGGAAAACATTATTGAATTGCATAAAACCAATACGTCTTTGGCTAATACAATACCAGGCATTGTATTATATCAAAAAGTAAGTAGCAGAAATGGTTTAATTTTACCTAGCTTTATACCGACTTCAACAGTGCCATCTTCAATAGTAAAACTATCTCTTACTACATTTCTGAAATAATCTTCTTCTTTGCTGTAAACATCGGCATAATCTATTGCCTCAAGATGTAGATTCCTTGGTTTGGAGCCGAAAAAGAGGAAATTTTGTGTCACATTGTAGTATAGAATAAGCTTCGCATTTGGTTCATTAACTTTGGACACTTCCGTAATATCAAGTCGGCTTACCCAGTCTGTACCTATTATTAGACTGACATTGTGATTGTCAAAATTATAACTTTCCTCTTTCTGAAATAAAAATTGTACATATATTCACTTGTAGAAATTTATTGCAGAATTTTAAACATTTCTAAACAATATAATAATCATTCAATTTCTTTGGAAATTATAAAATATTTTTCATTTAGATAAAGACTTGAGTTACCCAGCGACACTATCAAAAGATCGATAAAGCTGCGTATCGTCAGCACAATTTTGAACAAAGCTTTGTAGGTCAGTAATGTACAGAGCAAATAGGACAGGTCCCAAAATGGATCCCTGTGGCACCCCTTGTATTACTGGTAAGAAATTTGTTATATTGCCATCCAAAAATACTTTATGAGTGCGATTACTAAGATAATTTGATATGAGGGAGACTGCATTTTTTGTAAAGCCGAAAAAGTTTAATTTCTTATGGAGTAAGTCATGATCTAGGATATCAAATGCCTTGGTACAGTCAAGAAGAACCAAGAACCAAGCAATATATTATATATTTCATACAAAAACAGAAAATTTGCTTTACGAAAATTACAGCAATTTGTGTAAGGGGATTCAAGTTTTTTCCTACATTCGTTTTGGTTTATTCTACAATTTCTAAAGATTTTTAAACAAACAGAAATATTTATAATACATCAAGTTTGTAATATTTACAGTAGGAAATGAATACACAGATCAAGCTAGTCCAATGAAGCATAGTAAATATAGAGAATTCATCTTGTTCAGTACTAATTTGTAACTTAAGAATAATATATTGTTCGAGTTTTTATATTAATATCCCGTATCTTTTAGAGATTACAAACATTTTAGAGAGTCCAACTCGTTTTAATATTATTAATTGAATTGATAGGTTTGTTTTTCATTTTTTTTTTATCTGATATCAATGGTAATAAATCAATATCTTAATCCGAGGCACAAATATGTGTGTAAAATTTAATTTATATTTAATATAATTTGCAATAATTAATTAGACAATTCGGTTTAAAAATGTTTTTTATTTTTAAATCATATAACAATTTGTTTTTAATACAAAAATATGTTTTGTTAAGGTCTACGTTACCCGGCCAAAAAATAAATCTTGAGTATAAACATTTTCAACAAATTTACCTAATTAATGGAAAATTAAAAAATCATGTGAAGCGTTTTTGAGACAAAATTTTTTTTTTGTATTTTTTATTTTGTATTTTGGCCACACGTTGGGCGCCAAAATCTTCTAATGCTTTTTATTTAATTTTCTGAGATGGTATGCATAGGGGTGAGAATAATTACAAGAGAACGACAGATTTATAGTCTAGAAGCAGGATTCGTGGGTAGTGAAAACTGTTAATAACGGGCGCCATTTATATCTATTAGAAAATAATTTCCTTTATTCCCTGGCTAGGTGATATCAAAAAAAAAATTAATATTAAATATTTGGTTTCGAAAGGTCTAAGAAATAAAATATATTCTATTTAGAAAATATTTTTAATTAATAAATTTTAATCACATTACAAAAATTAACATCTGTGCTCACCAATAACCACCTTATATTGCAAATTAATATGGGAAATGGCTGAGTATAAATTTTTACCATCTACATTATTTTCAACAAAAGACCTAGAACTGGCATCAATAACTACATTGTTGATAACAGTTACGGTATCAAAAAGGTAGTAACTATCATATATGCTTGAATGTTTAGTACTTGTTAGACACTGTGTAATAGTACAGCCTGTATCGTCATTTCCTGTACTATTTACAAGAGGTATTAAACCAGAAACATCATTTCCTAATAGCGGCATCTGGATTTTAGTCAATTCAGGATACTGTTGATGGACTTGTTCGATACTCTTTTCACCGGGATAGGTAATGTTAACTATTGTTATATAAGTTACATTGTAATCAATGTATGATCTCTTTGACAAATCACTAAAATCAACTTTACGAAGAATTTTTCCAGCGGATCCTAAAACGAAAGGTAAATATTATTGAAATAAATGAAAAAGGGTTTTGGTAATTCAACGGAACTTTGTAGACACGTTCCAGTTTTCCAGTGTAGACAATTACAGCCTTGTAAAAAACAAAACAATGGAACAATTTGTATCTACAATGGAACAAATTGTATCTTAAGCTCGTTTCAGTCTACCCGGTTCAAAAGCAGTAAATAACATTAACAGAAGGTAGTCGAAGTAACCTTTCCTTTTTTCGTTGGGGTTTCAACATTATCACACAAGTACTGCGAAACGGAAATGAAATTGATAATTGTTGGTGAACGTAGCATGTAGAAAAATTCATTTATGAAGCAGCGTTGAACAAAAGATTATCTTACTATGAAGCTTAATTAATTCCTAAGATAAATATTTAAATACAAAATTATTTAGTATTACCTAATGATATACTTATATCAACATTGCCATCTTCAAGGCTCAAAGTATCTCTTACTTCTTTGTAAAAAAACTCCGGCTCTTTTTTGTAAATGTCAGCATGATTTAATACCTCAAGGTGTAGAGACTTTATGTTACTTTCGGGTAAAATGTAAGCTTGCTTTATGTTGTTGTACAGAATAAGCTTCGCATTTGGGTCATTAGTTTTGGACACTTCCGTGATGTTAAGTTGACTCACCCACCCTGTGCCTATTACTACAGCTATTTGTTGAGGGTCAAAATTATAATTTTCCTTCTCCTGAAACAAAAAATTAAACCTATCAAAATATGTATCAGAATTTTCTCAATTGATGGAGAATTATTCAAATTACATAACAATACCTATAATATAGTTTTTGTATATAAATTGTTTGTGAAAAAATAGAATAATATATTATTTTGGAATACTTACAGCAGAAGGAAATCCAAACACAGATGTAGCTAATCCAATAAAACATATTAAATATAACGAATTCATTTTGTTCAGTAGGTAACTTGAGAAAATAATAAAGCTCGAATTTATATATGTATATATTTTTATTCCTTATTTATTAGAGATAATCTAACATTACAAAATAAATACTTTAAAGAGTTTAATTTATTTTAAATCCATATATCTATCACGTATATTTTTTATTTTAAATCTGATACATTTAATATCAGATACAAAACATTTTTACAATGTACAAAGATCGATTTTTGATTACTGGGTGTCATCTTATCTATTAATTCTGCGTTGAAGTATATTTTGAAGAGGGTATGTGAGTTTCCTCAATTTATTAAATATCCCCAAAAATTTGAATTCTGAATTTTTTTTTTGGTTTGGACTTTTGTCATTCAGCCAGTCACTTAATGAATATAAATAATACAATACAAAATAAATGGTAAACAACAATGGCAACAGAAATAATTTATCTTAATATTTACAAAATTTACAAGTCTGTAAAATACCCATTAATATTTAATTTAATTAATCGTAGGGTAAATTATATTTATTTAATTTAATTAATCGTAGGGTAAATTACTTAAGTTGGAACCATATGGAAAACATTTTTATTATTGATTTTAGGAAAAAAAGTTATTCCTAATAAAAAGTCCTGCATGACCCAAAACCTAAAATACAGTCATCAGATATCAAATTTTTCAAGCCGTATACGAGGTTTGTCAAAAAATATGAATTTTGCTCAAGAGTAAAGTACGTTTATTTTTGACAAAATCGAAAATTTTCATTAAGAAAAGTTGATTAGAATTGAATATTACATTCAAATATGCAATTACACCGATCTATCTAAAAAAACAGATTTTCTTATTTTTTATAAACTTTACACTCTACACATTGATGGTAAATATCTGAAAACGTTATAAATTACGTTAGCTACTATAAACATGATACGCTTTCCTTTTGTTGATGTTTGTGAAGAATTTAGCAAATTTCTTAATGAAAATTTTCGATTTTGTAAAAAAATAAACGTAAGCAAAATTCATATTTTTTGACAAACCTCGTATACGGCTTGAAAAATTTGATATCTGATGACTGTATTTTAAGTTTTGGTTCATACAGGACTTTTTATCAGGAATAACTTTTTTTCCTAAAATCAATAATAAAAATGTTTTCCATATGGTTCCAACTTAAGTAGACACACTGTATATATTTTATTTAAATATTATATTTAAATATTATATTTAAAAAAGAAATAAAACATCAAATTTATAACAAAAAAAAACGCTTTTAATAAAAATTAAAAAGTTTCTACTATTTTGGTTTTCATCATTTGAAATACAAAGAAAAATATGTAGAACAATGACAACTAAAAGTATTTAATAATTAGGGTATAACCAAAAGGTAGGTCACAAATGGGACCACATATTTATGTCTTATTTCATTAAAAACAGGCTAATTACCTAGTAATACATTTTGGCAAACTTAAAAAATAAAAATATTCTTTTTTCTCAATGTCTGTCTAAAACAATACCAAGAGAATTTCATTGACATATAAATTTAATTATATTTTAAAAAGCAAAAAAGTTGTTAATCTACAAATTACTTAAACTGTTAATGTATTTCAGAGCAATTCGGAACAACTTGTTTCGGATTTAACTCCACAGGACATTCATCTGAAATCGCAATGCATCAGTTCGAATTCAACCATTATCGTCAGAAAAGAAATATCGGGTCTGAATGTAATTAAATCCATTTCTGGAAAGTTTTCGAGTTGTAACTTGTCCGGAACCAGCACAGGATTAATTCCAATTGCATTTCAGTAAAGTCTCACTCTGTCTCTCTTTATCTCTCTCTGTCTTTGAGGAATTACTTATATTTAGAAGATTGGAGATGCAATTCATTTAGTTACTTGCGTTCATTATTTATTTTAGGACTTATATTACAAAATTTTGATAAATAGCAAATCAATTATGGTATGCACCCAAAATAAGGACCCAAAAATATTTCTCCCTCTCACTACTAAATGTAATTCATCTAAAACCACTTATAATAACAAAAAGCAAACATTCTAACTCTTACTCTCCTCGTATATTATTCATTCTTTATTTTATTATTCTTACTAAAAAATTTAAATTCTAGCCCGTTTTCAGGATTTAATTTTTGAAGTTACCTTGAAACCTTTACATCTTAATAATAATATAAAAAATATAAAATTATTAATACGTTAAAATGAGACTTAAAAACGTGCTTCTTAGAAGCCGAGCCGAAGTCGAGTGTTTTAACAACCATTACTTTTTTATACAGCATAAAGAAAATGGACAATTTTCTTGAAAACCTTTTTAAACAGTATACAAGAAATACACTAAAAATCTGGGCATACTTTAGGGCAAATGTTTGCTCCTCTAGGGTATTTCACTAAGTTATAAAATCTTTGTAGGAAAAGTTGGGTCGTGAAATTGAATCATCCCATTTTCTTTGGCGGTAATGCAATTTGTCTACCTGTCAGTATTTGTTCTCGTTAGGTCAAAGGGAATCTATTAATGTTAACTTGGCTACCCTGAGAGACATAAAAAATATTGAGAGATATTGGAAATTTTACTGCTTGTCTTTAAACATAAAATTGATTTCCAGAATTACCGAAAAACTCTAGAAATATGGGAATAACTACATTATCTAGAATGGAATAAATATTTTTTGCAGGAAAAACTAAATTAAAATTGCTAAGCAAGAATTTGAACAAATGATCGAATTAGGCGTTTATCACCCCTTATCTTCTTCTGCCTTATACGAGGTACCCAGAAAATATTCAAATAATTGGAGACCTTGTGGTGGTTAAAGATTTTCAAATAAAGTAACTATTCCTAACACAAGATCCTAATGGCAGAAGAAGATATTTTCAAAACAGCAATTACCACTTTTTTGGTTCTTTTGAATTCCCTAGAATGCCTTTTAGATTGCGAAACGCACACAATACATTTCAAAAATAAAAGTGAAGGCAAAACCAATTATCCCCAACAGCTTAAAACCGAAACACTTTTGATATTTTAAATACATTTTGCACGAAATACAAATTCTTCATTGCTAAATGCTACGGCCATACAGCATTTATATTTTCGTTATATCGCATGCTAAAATTAGCTTAAAATTCATATTAGTTCTATACTACAATGCATTCGTTTTCAGAGATTGAAATATTTGAATGGTCCTCTAGTAAAAGCAAATAATTGAAACGTAAATAATAAAATGATACAAAGAAACGCGAGTTTACGCTTTCTGGCACTTTTAATGACCGATATGAAAGCGATAAACCTTTTGACAATGAAAAATTGTTGCCCGCATGATTGGCTGTCCATAGTTTAAAATTCCTGCCGCTTGTTGGAGCAATTATTTTGCAAGCGTTTTTATCAAATTTTGTTACAACGCCGGAATTATTGTATTTCGTTTTTGTGAAAAGACTGTAAAATGAATTCTGCTTTTGATGGAATTTTTTTTTATGAAAATAAACGACAAATCGATGAAAATAGAATAAACATCGCTAGGGCCTAACGTCCTTCCAACGGAATATTTAAATGATTTTAAATTGCCAATAAATAAAATTCTGTGAATAACAGTAATTATTTTTCTGTAGGATTTACGATTTTTGTAGAAATAAGTTTTATACATGTTTTATTGTGATTTTATAGGAGTAGGATACACAAATGTTCCACACATGGTTAGAGGGTGGATACATAGCCTAAATAACGTGGGTTAAACCACACGTTGCAGATACAGAATTGTGAAAAGATTAGGGAGTTAATGCCTAAGTAATCAAATTATCACCTGTTTTTTTTTCACCCCCATTTTTCTAGCTATAAAACATTCCCGTGCAAAGCCTGAATTTGATGGTAAACCTGCAATGAATATAAATAGTAAATCTTGGTTGTCTATATTTCGTATTTTTTACTTTTTCCTATTTTTTCACACCCTTTGATTTTTTGATGACCTTTTTTAAAAACTATTTTATAAAACACGATTAATTGTTACATCTTTATCAATTATTGAATAGAAATTGTAGAATATAAATTTAAAAATCTAAATTTTTACAAACAGCTTCGGTGTATAACTTAACGACTTTACATTTTCTAATCCATTTTCTTTTATACTCTTTTCTTTGAGTTTTACACAAAGAAATTACATTTTAAAGTAAAAACAGTCCAAATCCAATACATGTTTGATCTCGTGCTCTCGGCAATCGAAGTGAACTTCATTCTGCAACTGACACAGAGTTTAAGGGAATTTAGAATTTCAGAGGTAGGGTTTGGACTTGACTGGTTCGGTTTGTTTGCCTTCCGGAATTGTAGATTACATGTTAGACTAGTGAAGGTTGGTTAAAGGAAACGTAAGAATATGCCTGGGGACGTAAATTTATAAAGCGCTGAAGGCAATCAGTCCTTTTTATAAATAAATAATAATTATAGATGGATAAGCTTAATTACTTATGTAATACTGTAAAATTTATTTAGTAAATATAGAATTTTAAATAAAACAAAACTCATTTTCTTTCTAAAATATGATCCACTTTCGTTAATGCACTAGCTGATGTCAGAAGTGAACGATCAGAAAAAAAATTTATGAAGTGGATAATTTTATCTGCCGTAGATATACGAGTGTTTTGTTCCGCCAAAATAACTGTAAATCTTCAATCAAAATCGGTATTGATTCGGCATAAACATAAACGGGCACCGAACACAATGTTCCGTATCTGATTTATGCCGAAAAAACACAAAAACGGAACGAAATACAAAAGAGAAATGCATTGGATGTGATTTATCTCTATGAATAAATTCATCGGGTGGGCCTGTGTCAAAAGCGTTGTACTGAGAGCTGCGAGCTCATTTACCCTTGCCGGAGTAGCCAATTTAAAAAGCACCTCGCTACCAATTTGGCAACGAATCGTGTCAAATTACTCGTTGCGAACAAGAACCGTATTAATTTGGGAATTTCGTCGAGATCCGTGTGGAAATCGCCAGAACGGTAGTAGATTTTCCAAATTACAAGCTAAAGGTTATACGTGTTTCGGGGGTCAAACACGAACGATATAGAGTGCGTTAGGCTGGAAATCACACAAATCGGCCAGAAGCGACTGTCATAAATCGACTAAGAAAAACTGCCACGACTGGTATAACTGGAGTATAAATAAAATTAGGTACCTCTGTGTTATTATTTAACTGGTTTTGGTAGTGAATTGAAATGATTCTATTTTATTTCATACTATTTATAAAAAGTATCATTTTATCATTAATTTGAGTCCAAAATAAGCAGACTGGAAGTGATATACACACTAATAGTGAGATGAAAGTGAGTAAAAATTGTGATAATTTTATTAAGAATTAGGTTAAGCGCTTTCGATTTACAAAGCCATCATCAAATCCATTCTAAATTGAAATATTAACTGTTAAAAACTTACATCTAAAATACCCTACAAATGGGATCAATACAATATACATTTGGTAGTGAATTTTTTTAATTTTGTTGACGCACGAATGTTTTATAAGTATTGTTTGTCTTTTAACTCAAAGTTAATTAACTCTGGTGCATACTAAAAACGTTGCGCTTTTATAATTAAAAGGCAAATATGAAATGTACGTTTAATTTATTTAATAGGACGTTATTATGAAAAGTTTAATGTTTGTTTTTAAATACTATGATTAAATGGGTTTTAATCTACCTGCGGCTGACATAAATAAAAATTATTATACATCAACATATGAATTCGGTTTTAGGTAGTATATTTCTTCCCCTCAAGAATAAGTCTATTTCTGGAAAGATATAATTTACTTAAGTTTCTCACAGTCAAGACCAGACCAGAGGGAACACGAAAGATATATGGTGCTAATTATCCACTCAAGACAAAGTGTCATTCCCCCATTCATCATCATTAACCCGTCATAATCCACAAACGACTTCCACATTGTCCTCGTATTCGCAAAATTATTTTCTTCCATTTTTATCGGTCTTTTAAGAGTTTTATTTTGTTACAAATGTCTTTGCCGCGGATATAAATATGCAATAACTCGAAGAGCTTCTATGATAAAATAAAGGTTACAAGAATAATATATAATTTACGATTCAGACGATAATCTTAGAATGAGACTAAAACAAAACCAGAATTAGACGACGTGAAGTACAAAATTTATATTTTATTTTAAATATTGAGAAATTTTCTTTGAATAGCATCTAAAATAAATGTGGATGCTCCAAAAAATTATTCAATAGTAAATTTTAAAACTTGAAAATTAATCAAAACATTTCATTGGGAAAGAGTAAGGGAAATATTTTACCCTATATAGGGGTCATCCAGGGATCACAAAAATGTATATAGTATGGATCTTTCGGCCTTTATAACCGAGCTATAGGGTGTTTTTTGAATTTGGCCCATTTCTTCTTTGCTCTATAACTTTTGAATCAACCTGTAAATATCGAAAGTTGCAAGATCAAATAGTTCTTCATCGTAAATCTTTTCTGAAAAAAAAGTAACCTGTATATTGTGTAATGGTTAAAATACTGTCAAATAATTGGGTAGTTTTTGTTCTGATAACTAATAAGTCATGAAAGTTATAGACATCATAGAATTCATGAAAGTCATATACAGAAACATCTTGTTTCTTTGAACAATATTAAAGGAAAAAGATTTCTCAGAAAGTAAACTATTTCATCAACAAGAATTACATTGTAATTATGTGCTTTTAGTAATGAGAGTTTTTGAAAAATAGACCATGATTACACTGAAAAAAAAGTATGTTGGTGTCTATTTAAATCAAACATTTTACAATAAGATATTTCTCTCAAAACATCATTTGGAATAATAACAATTTATTTAAGATTTTAAAAGACATCTGTTGTATAACAAGGTTTTATCTTTAAAAGAAAACTAGTAAGTCTTATTTACATTTCAATTATTTGTATAATAAAACTTGTAAGAATATAATTTTTATACTAAAAACAGGTTTCAAATATTTTCGTGTCCATTTGTGCCGTTTATTATCATCATCATTACAAATTAGTTGGTATACTAATGATCGGCTTTTTTTCGCTTTAGCAAGCATGAAATATACTGCGGTAATGTATAATTATTTACGCTACATGAGGCGTCGGTGACATTCAAATTAGGTTATTGGTTAGGTAATTATTTACCGGTAATAAAACAAATTAATGCAAACGTAATATGAATATACCTAATTAAATTATATATTTTTATAATTGAAATCTCCTTTTTTGTATATTAGCTAAAAATACAAGGCATGTTTAGAAATAAAGTATACTGTGACTATCAAAACGAGCTCAGTTTTTTTTGTTAGTATAATTTCTTTTGATAAAAAAATTCACATTTTTATAAAGACTCGGATTTTACCAGAATATTGATGAGGTCCCACTGTGCTGCCATCTAAATGTTGAAATAAATGACACGCTTATGCCCTTCTGGCAATCCCCTGATTTTTCTGTTCAACGTTAAAAAATTAAATGTCAGAGTAATCATTGTATGAAAGGCATTAAACATAAAAATATGAATATCAAAGCGTACTATAATAAATATGACGGCAAATCGCATCTTTCAGTATCAAAATTTAAAAAGAAAATGACAATGTCAAAAACAAAAATGGTTCTCGATTGACAAACCAAAGAACGGTCATACTGGGAAAATAGAAGGGACATCAGATATGGAAGAAAAATAACAGTTACACACTATAGCCATATGTGACATTTACCAGTTATATAGACACATAGTTTCGATATTCAAACTAGTAAATTTTAATTTAATGTTTCTCTCCAGTCCCCCCGTTTCCCCGCTTCGCCTCACTCTGTCTCACTCTTACCTACTGAATTTGTACCTCTCACTCTTACACCTTGAATTCCCTATGTGAGGCCGTGTTAGCTCTGTCTATCTACTTCCTAAATGTATCTTTGTTTTAATCAATTTTTAAATAATTTTCTGTTTTTCCTTTGTATAGCAATAAAACAAAATCAGTTAAGTTACAGTTCACTTGAGTTAAAATTGCAGTTATAAAAAGTTGCATCGTCAGCAAATATAATAAGAGTTTATATACGATACCAGACTTGTAAAACTTTAATAAAATTTATTCCAGAAAAGTTGTATGTATATTACTTTGTTTATTTTTTAAATTCGTAATTTTTTCTCTAAAACCTGTATATTCTCACATTCTAAATCAAAAGCGCATTTGGTATTCCAGCACGTTCCGCGCATTCAAAGGCAAAGGCACTAGAGCGTAATTTTTGAATGATAATTATTCGTTAGAGTAATTAAGTAAGTTATAAAAGGAGTTAAATTAGATGAAAGGGTTAAAGTAATTAAAACAGTCTGAAATGAACTTAATGCCGTCGAACATGTTGATAAAAAGTTCATGTAAAGTTATAGGTACAAAAGTTTAGTATAGAAGAATAATAGAAATATAAACTCAAACTTTTTGGAAAATATTTAAAAAAAAAAATGTTCTGTTTGAATACGATAACAAGAAAATCTTTGAAAATTTAGTTGTAAAATCATTTGGCTCATTAACTCCATATTCATTTTCTAAAGTTGAATGTGTTACAGACCTATTCACAATCAAGGACTAATGCGCAATATTTCTATGAATTATTCTGGAACAATTCTAGAACGAAAACCAAAACAAACCTAATATATTATATATTTACATTAGTTAAGTATATCCATATTACTGTATTAAATATTTTCTTGTATTGTTGTAATCTGTTGTTCAAATTTAATTGTTTCAAAATTTGTAGTTGTATTGCTATATAAGTATTTGGTGTTTTTTAAATATTCTCTGACCTGCTATAAATATGCTGTTTATATAAAGTACATCTACAGTCTAACCTGGAAGATCATGTATACCTTAATAGGAGTATAATAATCGTCTTAATTAATAAAAAAGACTATCTAAATCTAATTGAAACATTTAAATCACAAAAATAGAAATCTCAGCAAGAAAAATACACGCCTTTATATCAAGAAAACCTTTTTTGCTAATCTGTTATTTTTGCAGAGCAATTTATAATTTATTTCTACATTATCGCTAATACCCAACGAAATTTATGCTTAATCTGTTAAATAAATTACTCTTTTGAAATCCAGAGGCTTCTCTTAGACGGTTATTTTTCACTCTGGCGACGAAGTAAAGTACTTTATTTACTCTAAATAAAAAATTTAATTGCTCTTTAAATATGCAACTCGGCGGTGCCATTTTGAAGACGATCGCGATTCCGCCATTTAGATATCTTATAGTCTGGTGGCAAGGCCAACATTTTCCATATAGTACATCGTTTTTCAATTATTTACTATTATTTTACAGATATTAATTAAAAAAATATTAGAGTAATCATTAAATGAAAGGTATTTAACATAAAAATATGAATATCAAAGCGCACTATAATAAATATGACGGCAAATCGCATCTTTCAGTATCAAAATTTAAAAAGAAAATGACAATGTCAAAAACAAAAATGGTTATCGATTGACAAACCAAAGAACGGTCATACTGGGAAAATAGATGCGACATCAGAGATGAAAGAAAAATAACAATTACAGACTATAGACACATGGTTTCGATATTCAAACTAGTAGATTTTAATTTAATGCTTCCCTCATTGATTCAATCTCATTTCTTTTGTTTTAATACCTATTAAATTAGTTCAAAATCTGACCAACATTAACAGTAGTTAATAAATAGTTTCGACCTCATAGTGTCATCATCAGGCCTAGAAAAAAAGGGATTGAACTAGTAAGTAAGGGAAGAAACTACAAAAATTGATAAACAAACTAAATACAAACAACGTTAACAGAATCATTGATTATAAAAATTTACTTTTTAATTTAAATATGTTGATTTGAGATAGTGGAACCATAACGGAAGGAGATCGTTATAGTAAAAAGCACAAAGATGGTCTTAAATGGGTGAGGCGATGGTGACAAACGTAGTTAATGTAATACATTCTCAGCTGTTTTGCCAAAAGGAAAACATCTATGTAACGGAAATCACCAGCTTGTAGACAGTGACATACTTTTGACATCTGACATAAGTCAACCGATTTTTCACAAGTTTACTCAAGTTGTTTACTCTTATGGATAATTAGGATTAATTTTCACTAGAGATTAATGCTGCTGTATATTTTTGAACTGTTTAAGTATGTTTTTTATTTTAAAAGAAAAAAAAATTATTTAACGAATTGAATTTAAAGAAAAATTCGGGGTCGAAGGACCATAAATGTTTTTTAGAGCGTGGTCTGTATATAATTTTTATTTATTTTACAGGAAAGGCAGAAAATCAGTTAATACTAAGGAAGTTAGACGTTATTGCTCTATTTGCAACGCAACTGAACGTGATTTTACACTTAAGCGTAAATCTATGCCACATATCCTTTGTAGTACCGTTTCTCTCATTTGAATTGAAGTGTCGAATGTTAAAAATCAAAAGCATTCGATTACACGAAGTTTAAAATATTGTTTTTGCCTCTACGAAACCATTTTATACATAGCCAACAATATCCTCTTTAAATTTACTATTTACTCTATTATAATAGATATCAGATTGCAAATAAACTGATAGATAAGTAGTATAATAAATTTACCATGCTACTTGACTAAAAACTTATTTTAACGAGGCACGTGTAGGATTAAATTTAATAGAACATGCGGGTAGCCAAACGACCTGAAAATACGCTTATGTACATTTTATTAATTACATGGTAAAACAGGTTGTTCATACCAGAGCAGAATGAGGGAATTAGAAAACTAACTTCACTAATTCTATTGATTTTATTGTCTGTATTATGTTATAAGAGCATCCAAACCAAGAGTTAGTTAACAAAATTTTGTTTTGTGTGGTTTGTAGTAAAGGATTTATCTCGGAATAACTATTTTACAAAATCATCCATTTTAGATAATCACAACCGAAGATTACTGTTATTTCTTCGGACAAAATTAGTCAGTTTATTGTAATATTTAGAAATGGATGTCTTTTTTTTAACTCACTATAAATTGAGACTTCATTTTTTAATTTTTTAATAGTATAAAAAAATATTTATACAAAATTGATCCTTTGATGGAATTTAAAAGTTATCTTTCCTTAGTCCAATCCTAAGGTACTCAAAGAATATATCCTCCACTAGTTTAGGCTGTGAATTGTGGGTTATTCAGTCAGGGTACCGTTTTTCAGTTATTGATATTGGTTGAATGTGTCTTGAATGGTATGTATATATAAAAATGGGAAAATTATACTTTTTTATTTTATGTTTATTTTGACAAATCAATAATTGTATGATTTTCAATGATAATCTCTATGTTGAGTGGCTAAGCAAGCATAAGGGTAAAAGAAAAAACAACAAATCTGCAAGAGATAGATTGACAAAAACAGACGGGATCAAACCTTGGAAAAATGAACGTATTTCTTCTCTACTCGTTAGGGAGTAGTTATCACGGATATGACTTGTGTCTATGTCTTTGTCGGTCATGGCCTACTTAAAATCATAGCTTTAATCGGAAATAATAAAACGTTGTAACTTTTATTAGAACGCTAACGAAAAATGGTCATCAATTCTAAATGAAATTGCAATGTAATTGATTTATTGTTAGCGGTTATAAATTTTCACAGGCCACCAGACATCTCGAAAAGTCTAGGGGAAAGTAAAATTGTCGCGAAATAAGCGTCAACCCGACGGGATTTATGAATGACTAATGTTGGTAGCTGTCTAAGCCAGAAAGCGGTCGGCCGACCAATATCGCTTTAAATGGAATGAGTGATCGAGTTCGCAAACTGCTTTTAAATCAAATTTTGGCCGGGATTAAGGAGTTATGGGTGAATATTTCCGGCTAGCACCTGCCGACGAGATATCGCTTTTCAATTTACCTAATATATGTGTGAATGTGTCTTCATGAATAAAACATTGTATTTTCAGCGAGGGCTAGTGTCTCAATATAACTTTGAATTTATGAAGTTTATTAGATTTCAAATTGTTCAAATTGGTAGTGCGAAATAGTAACGTTATTTCAAAGAATGGAATAAAAGTATAAAGTTTTAAAGAATAGAGTAAATATTAGTAGTTTCAGTAAATTGACGAAAGTTTATTATTAGATTTGATGCATAGTACCTGAAAAACATCATCTATACCTCTAAATATATTTGTATAGGTACAACTTGAGTGTGACAAGAAGTTTTTATATAAAACTCAAAGCTTTATTCAAAATTTACTAATATACAATTAACGCAAAGAATATATTAATACAAAAATATAAAAGCCCAATATAAGTATAATGTATTATTATATGATGTGTGGTTATTAATTTAATGTAACATTATTTAAACATAATAATATTGTATAATGAGATTTGATGAAAATTGTTCCAGTCGACCTCAGCTGTTTGTCTTAGTATTTTCCTTGCCATTGCTTCTTTTTTGCTTATCTATTTTCCTTCTTATTGATTCACCTGTCCTTTGCAGTAACGCCTCTATAACTCGCATCAACTTTGTGTCTCTATTCTTCATTCTTCTTCGTGAGTTTCTATTTTTTATCCTTGTGCATCTTCGTCTATTCCTGATTCCCTGGATGTTTGTGATTCTGTCTATTAGGCTGACTTTTTCTTCACTCTCCTCTTCTAGGTTAAAACAATATGTTTTTGGATCCTTTTCTACTTTAGCAATGGCCCTCTTCTAACCTATTTATTAGAGCCAAGGACGTGCTACTATTATGCGAAATAATAATTATTATTTCAATGACATTACGACAATTTTTAGTATCATTTTTTTATAAATATTTCAGAAAGTATTGCCAAACCACCAATATATATTTTTTATAATTGTTCTTTATAGCTTTTTGTACACTAAAGAGATGGAACAAAGTTATATTTAGAGGAGTTTCCCAACAACCAAAACCGGTAAGGGTAATGTTTCATTAATGAATCAACAATTATTTACCACTTACGCTTTCAGTGCCCCGTACTCCATATAATTCATTTCGATAACATTAAGTAAATGATTTTTTAATTAATTTCCGATATTAATTGAAATTGGTTGTAGATTGTGCAAACAACCACTTTATGATTCAGGCTGTTGTGAATCTCATCGAGTTGATGAACATTTCCGGACATTTGAGGACATAAAAATTTACAACTTGGCCATAATAAATCGATAAAGGTACACATTTGTTTAGAGTCGATCGGATTTTATTGAGCAATGAACAATTGGGACCAAACATAAAAGCATTTAAATCAAATCAAACTCTTAGCTGTTAATATCAAAAGTTTTGTTTAGGCATATTTGTGTAATTAAAAAAGTTAAATGATTAACTTTAAATTGTTATATTTTATGCTAAAGGGTAAACATTTTAAATTCCTCGAAGTACAATCCAAATTTTAATTGTCAAACAATTCTTTGACTACGTAGATTCTGTAGTCCCTTTGAATATCGCAGAAATATACCAAAACGCATTTTTTGAAGTATTATGCACTTATAAAAGTTTTACGAATTAATCTGTTTTCAAATACTGTATTAACTTTCAAAAATGTCATGAAAAGCAGAAACAACAAAGCCAACATAGAATATAAACTAAAAACAATCTAACAATGCTTCAAGTGCAAAGTTACTAACATAAAAAAAAGTAGTACTGTCTTTTATCTCCCTTTTGTTTTAATGTTTTTTATCATCTGCTTTGCAAGTAAGAAATAATTTCAAGAGTTTTAATTTTTAAAATCTTACCAACACAATTTAGATATATCAAACATTATCTGCATTAATCACTATTCTTTTAATAAAATCTTTTTTTATATTGAAAAGATATATGGTCTTTTCCTTTCCTCGGGTTTCTATTCAGATCAAGATCGGAATTTTCCTAACTTTAGTAAATAATCCCTTCGGACCTATATCTAAGATTAGGTCAGTTCATATTAACTTATCGGCGCTCGAGATGCCACCACAGGATAGAAGGCTGTAATTGAATGTTCACTCAGCCAAAATGGCCACTTTAGCACATGTGTCCCTCTAGACGACCGACTCGGGTCTTCACGTGGATCACGACCGAAATCCAAGGGCATTAGACGGTCTTTCTTTCAAATGAATATCCCAACTCTTATAAAAAAAGTTAATGGGAGAAAAATATGGTATAGGAGGTTGTTAAAATTTAATGAAACACAATTGTAATCTCGTTGTATATAAAGTAGTTAAAAATTATTTAAAGTAGAGCAGTGGCGGCTCGTGACCAAAATTTTGGGGGTTCACAGTAACAGAATATAGCTTTGGGTGTTTTAGAAAGTTTACAATATACCTTTCTAAAACACTGACAGTTTTTTACCTACATCTGTACCGAGATCTATATCCTGCTAGTAGATGCCAAGCCCAATTCTATATTTATATTTGACGATGTGATTTGTGAAAAACAGGATGTTATAAGGTCTTATTTTAGCATGGGGCGACATAGAAATATAGATTGTTTTTATTTGGGCCAAACATATTCAAAACTTCCGAAGCAATTAATTAGAGACAACGCTAATCTAATTATTTATTTTTCCACCACATATATTTAGACCATGAACTTTTGGTTACAAGCCGTCCCTGAATTAGCGTGTCTAAACATTGTTAAAATGATGACACGTCATAAAAAACAAAATCAATTTCTGAAAGGAAATGGACACATAATTATGTCCATCTTGTATGGAAACCAAAGGTTCAACGTTTCAATGTCAATCGTTGTTTTTTACCCCCAATCTCCTTCAGCCTCCTTAAAAGTTGATTTAAAATAAAATTGTTAAAGAGGAATATTTGTGAACAAATTATGAGGATTTTCAGCGCATCCGTATTATTTATTTTATTATATATTTATATTTATTATATTTATTACCACACTGTATGTAAGATTCCTTGCAAATTATCATTATTGTACTTTAAAGGTATTTAAACATAACCTTTTTTCAAAATTTTAGTTTCCATGATAAAATCAGGTTATAAGTAATAAAACTTCAATGACTGCCCCTTCAGTATGCTTTATAAACTTTAATTAAAAAGACAATTAGTAAATTCTATAAAGCTAGAACACTTCAACGGTTTAACATTATGAAGGTTAAATTAAACTGTTAATATAAACGGGCAATGAAAACTTTTTACTGTAATCATTTTAACGGCTATAAAGGCTTTATTTTTATTCGTCGCGTTAGGATGTTTTCTGGAAAATTAACTTTTTTTTAATTGGTCAATTACAGTTTCCGCATAAATTATCTTATGAGGTAAATTGAATAGTACACATAAAAAAATACTAGGATCGTAAGTAAGTTTGTTTGTATTACTTTTGTAGGCACTTTTATGCTATTATTGAAATATATAACCTAATTAAGGGCTCTTAACTTCAAGTAAAAATTATATATATTTTATTTTATGATTTTTTAGTAATACAAAACATTTTTAATAGAAAAAATACATAATTTAGAGAATGGAGTGTCTAATAAGACATGTAAATCAATTTTTACAAACCGAAATTTAAAATATTTAACATTATTTTGAAAAGTTAGTCGTAGACATCAGTTCATTAAATATCAGGCGTGATAAATCGTCAGATAAATGTAGTAAACTTCTCAAAAGACGTTTTACCAACCAGCTAAAGATGACACTGTCATTCAATGATTATAGTAACAAATATGAATAAATGGAAATTAAAGTTATCTAACCTTTGCCACCCTTAAACTATTATTGTCATTTTTACCTCTAGTTTCAGATCATTCTAGCGACAAATCTATTAGTCCTCATGTGTTTACTTAAATATTAAATTCAGTTCAATTTTGACATTTCCTCTGTATACCTTCGGGATTGTTCGAACGTTGTGAAGGTACGAGAAAGCCAATATTTATATTCAGAATATTGTGTCATGTGCATTGAAATTTGAATATCCAGTGTAAACAAACTGAACATTTTAATATCGACTATTTTATTTATACGCACATATCATTGTATATTTGGTTTTGTTAAAATGCTCCATATGTAACAAAAATTTAGTAAATCGGAGTAAGTTTTTTTTAATATTTATTCCTGTTATTTGACTATCTGGTGATTTTTTAATTCACGGTTATCCCCATGGTCACCGGGTCACAGTACGCAAAAAAGTTATTTACGCAACATTGCAAATAAATTTTTTTTATTTGATAACGCGTTTTCCCTAAAATAAGTCATTTCTAAATTTTTCTTCCACACTGTATATTGTTTTGTTAATTTTCCCACTGTTAATCGAAAACGTTTTATTATTACAAAAAATTTGCTTTGTATCTTACGGAAAATAAAATTTTACAACCATTCTCTACATAAATAAGCGGTGTATTTTTCTATTGTCCATATATCCTTTAATTTTTCGCCAACAATAGCAAACGAAATTGGTCACGTAATGTTCTGCTGCTATTAGAAAATTTATCCACGTGCAATTTGTGCTATTGTGCCGTCTGATTGCGTTGAACATCATCGGGCTATTGATTCGATAAAATGCATAGATTGTTGGTACAGTAGGAATAGCTTAAGGATTATTTTCATAATGAAGGTTAAGATAATTATTTAAAAATACAAATGTTCAATTTTTACACAATTATACATTATAATATTGTTGATTTCCCTATTGACATATTTTTCTGTCATTTCTTTTAAATCATAGTTTAAAGTTAATTATTTCTTTAGACCGTTATTCGTTGCGAATTTTGCTCTATTTTACCAAATTTTCTGATTTAATTAAGGTTCTTAAAAAAAGGAAAATAATTATTTTTCATTTAGTTGTTCTTTGCTTAAAGGAGTAAAACGTTACAAAGCTTATCTCTGTTTAGTTACCAAAGCTCTACATTTGGAACTTGCCAGTTATTTATCTACACATTTTTAGCAATTCTACAAAGATTTATTGCAAGGCGCGGTAGAGTTTCATAGACTGACAATGATTGTGGCACACATTTGATGGGTGCAAATCGCGAATTGTTCTATCTTATGGTACAGGCCACCAGTATTGAAACTATTCAATGGTTTTTAGTCCCACAAGAGCTCCTCATTTTAATGGTCTAGTCCAAGGATTTCCAAAATAATCCACATAGTCATCGAACTCCCTCAACCCTGTATATTATCAATTTTATCAAACAATTTTCTTGTGTTTCGGTTGTTTGAGCTATTTTTAAATACCCTGTACATAAAGGATATTACCATTTCAAACATACCGTAAGTTTAACTCACTATTTACTATAGTAATTTTTTAAATGTATCTGAGGGCGATTTAAGCCTTAACAAAACGTTTAAAAATCGTGTTTTAATATTAGTTTACCATTGTTGCATAAAATCTTTGATTGGATAATTATATAGAAGTTACTTTTGATTTGTGTCGGCACTGTGGGCTATAAACAATAAACAATCATTTTTTTTTTTTCGATTTATGTTCTACTTAAGTAAATGCCAGTATTTTTATAAAAATTGCAGATGTATTAATAAAAAATGGTAATAAGGGTAAAAAAATTAATTATATACGTAAAATAATTTTCAGTTAGTGGCTGCGAAGAATCGTATCTCTAGCTGGAATTGTCATTTGTCACTCAGCACTTCGTCTCGAGCTGCATCATACAACAAATATACACTTTTTGTACTAATTACACAAATATCCATTTTGTATTAACTTTTTTCTGTATTAAAAAAACTTTTGCTCAATTTAATATTTTTTAAATTGGTTCTGTCATCATTGTCTGGGTTTTTAAATTATCTGCAGCAATACTTTATTTTTAATAAAAACATTGATACAATTTACAAGTAATTTTACCTCCAAAAATTTATTATAAACGTCATATTTTGTTACACAAAGCTTACAATGGATAATTTCTAGTGATTATCAAATTTTTTCCAGTTCCGTAATCTTCATTGTAATAAATTTATCTGGACTACCGTAGCTTCTACGATAAAAAAAATTAATTGCTTTTTTTTATCAGATTAAAATATAGGATATGAGCCCGTTTATCTTTCTTTTCTTTTATGCATTTTCAAACCAATTTCACAAAGTCCATATTAAAATTAAAATTTTACAGTGAATTTAGTAGGAAATTATCTTTAAAGCTCACATACGGATTGGAAGTAGCTTTTTTGCTAAAAAGAAAATTACGAAGAGATTTTTTTGGGGATATCCCAATAAAACTGATGTTGGTCATTCAAGCAAATGTTTCAATCTGATTGAACAGGCGCAATATGTATCTTTAGTAATTTAGCTGTGCTATTTATTTACAGCCACTATAGTCTATTTTTATGTATGAGAGAGTAATAAAACAGCATTTCTAATACAAAACTTAGTACGGTCATTTTAAATATTTCCTAAAATTGTAATAAATGTACCTGAGCTATTACAAGTTTTGGGTCTTTTATTGGTCCTTTATAAACATAAGCTGTACAGAACAATAGAAAAAGGTTTGGACAGGCCAAAAGCCCTGTGTATTAAAGATTACATAGCCGTATCTTAAGATTATTTTCAATAAGTACCTATTTGCCAATTTTGTTTTATTTTAATTCCAAGAATTTCTTACAGTAATCGAATTATAAGTACATAAATACCTTCCCAACAAATTTCACCGAAAATGCGATTATAGGTTTTCCATTTAGTAGGGAGGTCCAAGTTGTGTATTCTTGACAGTTTACTAAATGTCGTTTAGTTGCAACTTGCAAGATGCAGTGTGAATTCTAGTGTGGTCATGGAAAATTTGGAAGGTCCGCGTAAACGACAAAAAATCGGTCTTTTAACAGTTAATGAAAAAACATTAATATTTAATTGTTTTAAATCATTTACAGACAAACATTTATGTAAAAGTGTTGATGACATAGTGGAATTAGTTAGTAATACGCTTGGTGTTGGGAAATCTACGATTTACAAAGTTGTTAAAGAAGAGAAATGTGGCGAGTTTCAAACAGCACGTAAAGCTCCAGGAAAACCAAAATTTAAATTAGAAAATATTTTGAAAGAAAGACTTCGAAGGAAAATGCATGCGTTCTTCTTTAGAAAAGAATTTCCGACAGTAGACAAAGTTCTTGCCACGGTTCGAGATGATAAGGATTACCCTGAAATGAGTCGAAGTACACTATGGAAACTTTTAAAAGAAATAGGTTTTCTATGGAAAAAGCATTCCAGAAAGTCTATTTTAATAGAAAGAAACGATACTGTAGTATGGAGAAGAAATTACCTAAGAACTATAAAAGAAATGAGAAACCAAAGAAGAAATATATTTTATTTAGATGAAACATGGATCAACGAGAGACATAAACCAAATAAATTTTGGCAAGATGAAACTGTTACAAGTCGAAGACAGGCTTTTTTAAATAATTTATCTACTGGTTTAAATCTACCATCAGGAAAGGGGCGCAGACTAATAATAGTACACATCGGTAGTTCAAACGGTTTTGTTAAAGGTGGTTTATTGACTTTTGAATCTAATCGTACCGGTAACTACCATGAAGACATGAATGCTGATGTCTTTAAAGAGTGGTTCGAACAAATTATAGATCTTCTTCCTCAGAACTGTATAATAGTAATGGATAATGCAAGTTATCACTCGAGACTTATAGAAAAAATGCCCACAACCAAGTGATTAAAAAAAGATTTACAGAATTGGCTAAATTCAAAGAATATTAAGTTCCATCCCGGTTCTGTGAGAAAAGAACTGTATCATTTGTGTTCCCTTCATAAAGAGAAATTAAAAAAATATGAAATTGATGAAATTGCAAAAAATCGTAGGATGACGGTGGGTAGATCACCACCATATCATTGCGAAGTAAACCCGATTGAACTGATATGGGCACAGATAAAGGGAGAAGTTTCAAGAAAAAATAATTCTTTTAAAATGAGTGATGTTAAACAGTTGTTTTTGGAGGCTGTAAATAATGTGAAGGCTGAAAACTGGGAAAAGGCAGTAAATCATACGATTAAAGAAGAAGAGAAAATGTGGAAGTTGAACAATATTACTGATGAAATGATTGAGCCACTCATTGTAAATATTGGTTGCGACAGTTCATCTTCTGATTTCGATTCTGATTTGGATTTGTAGGTAAGAAGTAGTTTTTATATTAAAATTATTATTTATGAACGTAACGTTGTTTAAAAGTCAAAGTTTAAACCCTTATACCTACATAACCCGTTTGACACAATGTTCTTAACATACCTTGTGGAAAAATAAAACATTTTAGAAAAAATTGCACTTTTTTACCTTCAGCTGTTTAGAAGTTATAAGCAGGTTGATTAGGTGAAAATATAAGTGTATACTCGAGGAATAACTTCAAAAAATATTTTAACTGTCTACTAAAAGAAGTGCTACGCCTATGGATTACGAACGCTTTATTATTTTAATACTCTCTCATACATAAAAATAGACTATAGTCCAAGTGTCTAGAATAGTTTGAAATGTCATTATTCTATGTATGAGCTACAGCTTTATTAGAATAAAACTGTTTTATGCAGGGATGTAATCAGGGTCTTTTAAAAATGATATACTGTTAAGATTAATGGCATTTTTTCCCTACCCAGGATATTAAACTCTTACAGTATAACAAAAAAACTGCAAACTTTAATAAATATTTGACAAAGAAAAACGAAGTGATAAAAAATTTTTTTTGGATAAATAAGAAATGGGAACTAATGATTAAACATTTTATTTAAAAAGGACATAAAAGGAATATAAAAGTTACAGCTTCTTAACAGTGTCACTGCGTTTAAGAAAATATTTTTTGTTCACTTTTTGACCCCAAAACCCCCCTGTGGCTACGCCACTGTTAGCGAGTGATATTAAATCTTCGAAATCTCCCACACCTATTATTATCGAATATATATTTCCTTCCGAATTACCCAGTACAGTTAAATTTTATTAATGACGAGTTACAAAATGAAGTGTCATTAATTCTCACCAATGCATCTTTCTCAGCACTATCGAATTTCGATATCTTTTCACAAGATCCGGATCACTTACAATAATCTCGCATAAAAATGCAAAAAGGTACGCGATTCCAGATCAATTTTCTCTCCTAGAAGAGAACAGACCTCGAAATGCACAGTTAAATTTCTATATAGGCTCACAAATCAACTTTTTGTGACTTAGTTTTTGCCCTCAATGCACTATAAAGTGTGTGATTTATTCCAAGTCGTATATCTTCGCGCTTTAAATAAGAGAGAATGAATTCAGGCCCCAATTCGCTATTCACTTCCGCTACTTCGAGACGTTTTTTCTTCTACCTCTCGGTGAAGGAATTGGAGTTGAAACTTTTAAACTCAGCTGAAAACTTGTCGATAGGTGTTTTGCTACTATCGCAAGATTGGAAATTCTTTTTGTGGCTCGTTGGGACGTGTTTACTGTTGAATCTGTGATATAAGGGCGATGTACTGTAAATACTATTATTAAATTATTACAGGTAACATTAAATATTCGACTCCTTGGATAGATACACACACAAACAGTCCAATAAAAGCAAAACTTGCATTACTATAAGAACCAACTTGTACAAAATTGTGATATAAGTTTGTAGTAAGAGTTCTCTGTAATTATCTTTTTTCAAATTATGTCGGGGAGGGATATATACTGCTCCAACTGCGAAACTATTTATTCATTTTTATTTATGTTAACTACTGTTATCTGGATTTCTTCAGTTCCTATTTTATTCTCGTCATAATGGTTAACATTTTCTTTTATTATTACGACGCTTCCACCTCTAGCGATATCCGAGAGATGTATATTACTATGGACTTTGTAATCTAATAATTATTTCGTTTGAAGAGAGCTTTCCTCATTTTCAATACACTAGGTTTTTGAATATATATCTTGAAAATATCTAATGCTCTCTTCAAACGCTAATATCCGTTCTAATTCGTAATTAACTTTACACTTGTACATGATTAAACGTGCTTTCAGCTATAAATAGATCCTAATTATTTCTCAAGTGCCTAATATTTTTGTAATCAACCCAATTTCGAAGTCCTCTGATCATGACAAACCGTATCGATTAATTAATATTCCATTTGCGGATATTAAAGCTAATCTACAGTACCTATGCCACCAGCCGAATGTGCAGTAATAGGTGAATTACTGGTAATTACATAGTTACTACTCTTGCTTACTCATTTACATTAGAATCCCTATACTGACAGTAATTGCTGGTGTATACTGAACGATGTATTAGTTTGCAACGATCTCTTGGAACGGAAATTCAAACACAAATAGGTATATTGACAAAATAAGAAATATTTTACAGAAAAATTTGGGGTTGTTAAAGTTCAGAAATTATTTAATTTAGTATTTTAAACGTCGGTTTAATATAATAACTCCTCGTTAATTTTAAACCGCTATTTAAAAAGTCAACGTGCATTTTGGTATATTTATGACACGAAATAGAATATGCGAGTGAATTTATTCTCTTTGTTGTTAATAAATCCTGATGTCAGCCATCACTGTTAGTAGATATGATAAGTACACACCAAACAGCAACAACACATAAATTAGGAAATATTAAAAATAGTAAAACAGAGGGTTTTAACATTAATAACAAACAAAAGTAGAGTTTGAACTTTGTTTAAAACATAACATTAAAAATGTAGTATATTGAGTAATGCAAATAAATTTTTTTAATAAAAGAATTCTTAGATTATACTAGGAAGAAGTTATAATAATTTTAAACCGAAAAAAACTATAATATAGCGCTCCCTTAGTGGCTATAATAAAAAAAATCCTATACCAATTTTAAATGCAATATATTAAAAAATATTTACGATCATGTATTAAAATTCAATTTGAACTAAAAATAAGCGTCTATTTATATAAAACAATTATATTAATTTAAAAAAAATATCGGGTATTAAAGTCCTGACACAAATATTGAAACAATACAATTCTGAATCCTAAACAAACAGCAGCACAACAATTTAATGTGAATTCTACATATTCACTTTGAATTTCTTATCGAGAAATATTGAAACATAGATTGAAATTCAATATAATTGGATTGTGCGTTTCCCATGATGAAAAACATGAAAACTAAAAATATTTTTCAGGCGAATGAATGGTAGTTGGTAAATAAAATACTTTCACAATATTCATATTCTTAACATCTTAATTGAAAATTAGACTCTATTTAAAAACTATTGATTATGAAGATCAAAAATGTAGGCAATACACTATTATTTATTTAATAATTTCATCTTTTTTACTATCCATTTTTTATAAGACCCCAGAAACTGCAGTTAAATGTATTGTACATCCTTTTGTTACACCCTGTACAAATATGTACGTTTCTACAAAAAAAGAACACGCGTTTAATGTACCTCAGAAACATATTTACCATTCTATAACACACGAGTTAAATCAAATTCTCTCAATCCCTTTGACAACATGCCTCAATAATTGCTACCTACGTATTTCGCTACAAATATTGTTACAGAAAGCAAACTCAAATCCTGCACTAATATACCTACCGCGTCCAATGTTTTCTATTTGCATCAAAGCCCTGCCTATCTGATTCTGCCGTAAAGCATTTCAATTAATAATAAGTGGGTTTGAGCAACAGTCAGTCCAGTTTGGAATTGTCACAGCAGCTACGATTGCTGGCGTGGTTTCTGTTTTCCCTATACGCAGTAGCGCATCAGAGTTATTTATTTATACGTAGAAGGTTGGAATGACGTAGGAAAATAAGCAAATATATTTGAAACTGGAAGCATCTTGTATTTTTCTCGTCAACCGCTTGGTTCTAGATTAAAATAATTGAAATTAATCGTCAACACTGCAAAATGAAGAAATTTTAATTTAATTTATGAACAATAAAGTAAACGACGCTAAAGTAAGTGGTTTTATATTCCACGGTATTCAGCAATACTATCTATGGCGTATACTCTTTTAAATTGTTTCGTTCTTCTTTCTTATAGCTGTCTTAAAAATACAAATCATTATCCATTAGAAAATTTTGTATATCCACTTTAGTCATCGAGTTGAATGTACTCCTAAACAATCTGCGTCTTGACTAACTCGTCGGCAGATAAACGATTCACAATGCAGTGCAGGTGGCTGGAAATACAACCGGCAAGACCGGACTAGGTTTGTGAATAAACTTTTTAGAAAATTAACTTAGTTCGTTGTACATTCTTGTTCTGATTTTTAAAATGTGAGATAAAGAAGAGATGGTGTAAAAAACCATGCAACTAAGCCAATTTTTTTTGTATTTACGCCTTATGTTTAGAATTATTTCAAAAGGAAAGAAAGTGTTACCTCTATGCAAGTAGGAATATGTTAGATATTACAGTGTGTTTTATATCCATTTAATTTATAAGTAATGCTATACTTTATATATAAGTTCAAGTCTAGTTATTTGTTGATCTAAGAGAGAAAATTAATTTCAATTGTCATATGTTGTAAGATCGAATAAGATTAAGTGCTTTTGATAGAAACACGCCAAATGCCGAAATGAGCACATTGAACATATGATATTCTCAGTCATAAATTCGACTTTTCTAATAAATATTTTGGGTAAATAGTTTACAGAAAAAAAAAGGAAGCCAATATTTTTCTTTTTTATTTTTTACAAAGCTAGTTAAGAATTATCAAAAAGACAATTAATTTAGTCACAAAAAATGCAATAAAATAGTAACTTAAAAAGTGCAAGGACACTTAGAGGGCAATTTCATTTGGAGAACAAAATGAAATTAGTTTTAAAATAGTAAATAATCAGTGTGCTACATTTGAAGACGCTATAAGTATCAGATATTTAGATTAATTATTTTATCTTCTTTTATATCTTCTAGAAAGACGTCTTATTTTTTTATTACATTGATATTAATAGTTCATTTTTAATAATATATCAGTCATGGATAAATTAAAATTGTCGGCGACGCTGGTGTAAGCAAGCCTACATGAGGTAATCTTCATGCGGTAATTTGAACATATGACCTGTCCTGACGTCCCATAAAGTACATTGGAATCATATGGTAGTTGACAAGTGATTGATATTCACTAGTTTGATTAACCACATACTTCTACTATATCAACGTTGTTGACATTAATTTGGAACACTCTTATAACTTCCTTTGAAATTGGGAAATTATCATCAAAGTAGATATTTAAAAAAATTTGTAGCAGTAATATATACGATTGTATCGCCTTGTTTTTTTGTGATGGAACTCTCTCAAAATAATATAGAATTTCTAGTCACCAAATCAATAAAAATTCGAATATTTTATAAGATAGTTGGTTTCTAATTTTTCAAATTCTTTGATGTTCCAACCACATGTGACTTGATTCTAGTGTGCTTTGAATTATACAAAACTATTAAAAGACATTAAAAATGTGTCAAAACTATTTATGTACACAAAATAATTTGATATGTTAATAGAAGAAACTATAGAACCAATTAATATTTCTGTGGGAAAAGAAAATAATAGGAACTTTGCTAATTATAGACTAGAAAGACCAAATATAAGAAATATGCAAGGGGAAATGAAAAACAAAAAAGGTCAATTAAATCAAAATGATGGCACAAAAAATTGAAATCAAAGGTATCAGAAGAAAAAAATCGAAGAATGAATATTGCACGAGTGATGGAAGATGATGAAGCAGAACTTAATGAAAAGATTGATGAAAAAAATTTTATCAGAAGCACTAACCAAAATTAAAAAATATAATTTGTATATATGAACATTAATTAATTGAAAGTAAGAAATGTGGAATAAAAATATAAAATTTTTAGTAGATACAGGGTCTGAAGCGTCGATTACAAATAAAAAATTAACAGAAAGATAACATGACGCTGTAAAATAATAAAAGTAAATAAATCTGTTATAAAAAGGTTGTATTGAATGCAAATGCAATTATTGGTGGTACAAAATTTAGAGATTGATATAATTTTTGGAACTCATATGCGAGGCAAGAATTAATTATGAAGGTGGGATAGTAGAAATAGATGAATAGATAAAAAATTTATGAGAAAAATAAGGAAAACAAGGTAAATTGTGCGAAAATAAAAATAAAATAAGTAGTATAGATAGTGCCAACCAAACGTAATTAGCATTTGTGATGCTACTATGAAGAAGTTTTAAAGCAATGCTTTGTATCTCTAAAACCAGTAGATGAGATATTTTTAATAATACGTAGGTTTTATTTATTGCTGTTTCATCTAACGTCTTTCTATAGAGATGTTTATGATATTGGAAATCAATTAACCGATGGCCAACTATTTTTGGAATATTTAGGTGATACGGGCTAGCTTAGACCCCTATTGACTCTTTTATCAAATCTATGTATTACTAATATTGTTATGGGTGTGCCGTTTGAGCAAATTCTATAAATTCCGACAACCCAGTTGCCTTTATTAAAATTAATAACTTTCTACAAAAAAATTCAATATTTATATTTCTTGAACATATAACTCACACATGGCTACCATCTTCAACTTTAATTTATATTTTAACTCAGATCTCAATTAGTTGCAATTTATAAAATTAAATTCTAACGTCTTCGAAGTTTCATTCCGCTTAAAGCAACTTAATTAATCAAAATTGCTAAAACGACTGACTTTTCAATCTTAATACGTTTAATTTAAATACAGAAAGTTTTAGTATTGTTTAATTAGTCGATATTCTCTGGATTATTAAATACTGAATTATAAACATTTGCGTAACGAAAAATAGGAAAGGAGGAATATCACCAAAAAAGTGTAGTTAAAGGTTTTAAAGTTAAATTTGTTACTGTAGATAAATTTAAAAGATAGTTCTTGAACTAAAGAAAAAAAAATTGATGCTCAAAGTATTTTATTTTGCGTCATCATTGACGACTAAATTTAGACTTTGATTGCAACAAGGAACAAATAATGACTTGTTATAACTGGAACGTATTTAATACACGTCCATGTTTGTTAAAGATCTGTCGCATTCTCGTAAATTATGCTTCCTGTTGAACCATTCAACATATTCAAACAGAATAACAATATTTAATTTTAACAATTAGTATCTGGGCAACAAATATCTTAAAAAACAACCCTGAAGTGCGTTTGAATTCTTGAGGCCACTACGCAATCCGCGTTACAACTTATGACACACTTCATGTGAACAATTGCTTTAAAAACTATTGGGCAGACGTGTCTTATCTCGCTTTTTTAAACACTTACAGCTTCAGTACCTCTTCAACAAAAAGCATACCAACTTTTGCAGTGTACAAGCGTGTATCATAGTGATTTTACTATTTTAGAATACTCTAGAGTCTACTTAGTTATCATGTATAAAAAATAATGGCTATTTTATTAGTTTTTTTTAAATTTTTCAACATTTACAGCAAGTTTTAGCATAGTTATAAATAACCTTTTAATTTAAATTAAATCGTTACAGAATAGACACCTAAATCACCAAAATAAAAGACATTTAATTTATTTTCTATGGTTTCTTCTTAAAGCTAAATGAATCTTGTTTTCTTATAAAATGGGATAATTTTCTTACTCCATTTCCAACTATTCTTTATTCTACTTTTTAATTTGTATTTAATATGCATATTTAATTATTCAAATCATTCAAAAACCCCATTTAAAAATAGCACTTTCTTTCAATTTGAATACTCTTTCTTTAAAACTTCCGCTTAAGTGATCAACGACTAGAATTAAAGAGGGACAATCCAGAGTGGAAAATAAAAATTTCATTAGCATTTTACGTCGCTTTAACTCGCAGTCTATCTATAGCATTATTTTAAGTTTATTTTCAGTTTCTGTCATTGTTTCCATAGGAAACAAATTTCTACAATGATTTTTCGTTTCTCTAAAGTAGGGAAATAACGTATTTTTCTCTCGAAATTTACTTGATTTCCTTTAACAGTTCATCGAACATCTGAATCTATTTTGTATTTTTTATCGTGAATTTGTTTTGTGTGTTTCTAGTGCTCGATATAAAGAAAGAAGCTCTGCTGCAAATGGGGAGTTAGTATTTAAAATACAAGCAAAGTTAATTTCAGTAAAGCTTTTGATTTCACGAAACGAGGTGAATTTCCAAACGTCTCACAAATTTAGCGCATATGTACGTTCAACATTGTAATCGCTAATTAAATAATACAACTAAAGCACACAAATATACATTTTATTAAATATCAGCTATAGAATGACCCCGCGACATATGAAAGATTTGCCTGGTGTATTTAGACGACACTATAGACTCGGGAAAGACATTTGATGAACATCTAAAGAACTTAGAACATGTTTTTAAAAGTCTTCAAGCTGCCCAATTGATGATAAACCTCAAAACCCTAAGAATCATATAGTCAGCAAGGCAGGCGTGGTTGTAGATGATAAAAAGAAAGTCGTTTCTATTAAACAATTGCAAAAAGAAACTGATAAACATCAAATAAGAAGCTTTCTTGGACTACCGAAGATTCACAAGAGAGTTCTCAGATGTTGCTAAGCCATTAACACGACTCACAGTTTGATATGCGTTTTTGGGATGAGTGATCCATTTTACCTTAACGGAATTGTAAATAAACATAACGGTACTTGCTAATTGCGCGAAGGGTGGGAGGTGGATACTTACCTCTCTTTGTACCTTTGACCTTGGTCCAGAACTGGCTAATCTCATCTACTCATGACTTGTTAGTTTTGGTAACATATTTCTATCAAGATTTCTATGTTCTGATAACCATTTTTCTATGATATAGTGTCATATACCTTCAACATGCCTCTATAAACAGTATGACATAGTTCAGTTTACATCCCAGGTACTGATATCGTTAAATATTTAAAAAACTCTTCATGATATAGACACAATTTTGTAAGGCAATAGATAATACTTCGATACTCACTGAGTTTTTATTCATTTTGTTCTCTATTATTTTCTGAGAAATTCAAAGTAGCTCCAACTCGATAAAATTGAATTTCGTTACGTGCTCATGCACAACTGAGAAAATGAATTAGAGAAAACAAACATAAAGTTTATTCGAAGAGACAGAAATATCTCGGAATTATGCTACTCTAAGAAAAACAATTTTGTATTAAATTCGGCGTGAACTTTCAAGTTTTCGGGATAATTTCTCGAACATTTTCTGGAAGTTGGTTATGATTTCGAATTTATTCAGACAGAGACACGAATGTTTTTTGTTTTAAACGTGGCGTCTCATCGATTGATGCCTGCCGTTTCACATGGACGCAAGTAAAGGGAGATTTAGTCACATTTATCTTTATTTCTAGAGAAAAATATATTTTTCCTATAGGAAAAAGTTTATTTGGATTTTAAAATAAATAATTCAAATAAATATTTTACGAAAATTCATCAGACCTTCTTAAATTCACATTTAGAAAATGACGAGTCAGTTATATAGGAAGAAATGTTGATTTTATTAAAATATAAAACCGAAAACTGTTAACCTTGTATTTATTTATTATTCTCATATAAAACACACTATTTAAAATCGTTCCAGCTTTGATTGTAATAGAGTCAACATCAAAAAAATAAAGTTTTTAATTTTTAAAAAGTAGTTTTTTGTTTTTAAAAAAAATATTTTCGAATTAAATAAATTTAACTAGCCTAATCTAATATTCAACACCTTTATTGCGTCACTTTTCTCAAACCGCATTTAATTGTATTTACAAACACCAGAAGGCTCTGAATAGGCATGGATCTGTCACGTATTTCAATTTTCCCCGTAATAGGCAAGAGTTATCATCTTAAAGACGTAACTACGTCTTCTCGGCCATTAGTCGGCGTCCTCTCTCATGAATTAATAGACAATTATAGTGGCCCTTTGGGTCCTTTCTGAGGCCCGAATTATAATTTAGCAACACAAAGATGTGCTGTATCAGGATTTAGGTATTAGATCTTAGGTAATTTCGTTTAAACGGTAAATTACACGACTGAGGACCGTGAAATTACACAGAATTGTTTTAAAAATATTACAAATTACCTACATTATTATTCTATTACTGTTAATATAAAAAAATATACATTGTGGTTTGCAAGTTATGAATAATCTAAAAGAAATTAAAAAAAAGGATAAATCTTATTTATTTATAAAGAATCAGAGACTCATTAAATATGAATTATTTAGCATCTCAATGTTCCCTATCTACACCTAACAAAATCACCTGTATACGTAAAATGTTATAACTTCGAAATTTTTACTAATAAGTAAATTTTCCCTAGAAAATGGGACAAAATATTATTTAGCATGGATAATCAGAAAGAATATACAATTTCAAAGCTATATTTCTTATATATTTAAAGTAAATTCATAAAAAAAATTGCTTTTAGTAATTGTGTGAAAAATTTTCCATTTTACTGCAATTATTTTAGAATGTATTAGAAAATTATCTAACAAACAACAAATCCTACAAAACCAACACTTATTCGTCAGATATTTGAGTGGACTTCCTCTTTAGACCTAGGTTTAATCTGTTTAGTAAATATTGAATCAAAGTGTTTACACTTATAATTACCTACTAGTGTATTTTATTTTCCGTTCATATCCTCTTTGTTTGCTTTTTCACCCAAAAATGTGCTAGATATTTATGAATGGATAGACATATACGGTAGGCGATACAAACTGGACATTCTTGCAGGTACGGTGTTTACTTAAAACGACAAACCTTTTGCTATGATAATTTTGAATGGAAGAGCAAAGAAGGCAAAGACGCTTAAATGTAAATAATTATAGTTTTTGAGTGGGTTTAACAAATCCAAAGACCCAACCAAAAATATAGTACTGGGAATTACGTTTCAATTATATACAGGGTGTTCCAGCAAGTTTAAATAATATACAAAGCTGAAAATAATACCTATCTTAAGGTGTCAGTGTCAAAAAATATAGGTATATAAGATATTCACCTCCAGTACAATGTCAAATAAAATAAAGATCTATTCGTATGTATATGCTAATAAATTCCGCTTCACCCTGTATATAACGGTGAAAATTCTATAGAATATACATATCTCATCTTTATTGTAGGTGTAAAAACTTATGAATATTGAACACAATTATGTGTACTGAAGAAATTTCTGATTAAAAAATATGCAATATGAAGTACATTCTACCTACGCTGATTCACAATAATTGTAAAAGCTGTATATTCAAACTAGAAACTTTAAATTACTAACGTGTTAAATCAAAATCGTTATAATTATATTTTAAATTATTGGTTGAATGTAAAATATTACCTGAAATAGATTTATAACTGCTTTTACTAATATGGAAACACCAAGTCGATTATTTATAAATATGTATGAAGGAATTAATTCTTCATTTAATGAATACAGTCTTTGGATCAAGAGTAAAATTGTTCAAACATTGTAAAAACTAGTGTTCACCCAAGGCTCAAAATTCAATCACAATCATTTATTGATATGAAACTTTCTTTATTTTATTACAAATTTCTATAATATAAAATTTTACAGTCATAAATCTTAACTTACAAACAACATTGTTAATGTTTTTATAGGATCCTAAACATTTAGGACAGTGGCAGCATATCATTCCCAGCCCTTTCTAGAATTCTTGCTGTTTGCGAGCTACACTTTTTAGAAGATATTTTCAAATATTATTTTAAAGGATGAAGCAATACCATGTATATTCCAGAATTTTCCTTTGTAACAATAAACAGCTTCCTAATTCACCGATTTAATTTATTTCACTGCTTCTCACGAACGCCATTCCAATCCAAAACATCTTTCTCCAGTTCGTTTCTTAATCCAGCAATCTAAATTAGCCTTCGCAAGAAGTTCCTCTAGAGACGAATACTGATGGCATTTTTTTTCGAATCCAATAATTTTTTCGTCGCTTCGAATCAAGTCAATATGCAAATCGCTCAAAAAAAACTTCCTAACTTCCCGTCACCCCCGAAACCGTTACAATCATTAAACTGTATTTAAACGCGGATCGCATATAAACCGTTGACACCTAAAAGACAAATGAATGTCAGCCAGGTTTTATCGGCATTCCGGTGGTAAGTAGCAGAAAGCCCAATGTTGGAGCGCAATATGGAAATGAACGCAGATATTCCAGGATCAGATCTAGCTAGTTTGTTCCACTAAAAGCAACCTATACATACAAGTTAAAAGATTTGGGACAATTGGTATACTTTTGACAAACAGTATAATAAAAATAGAAACAGTAATTATAAAAAAATGTATAAAAAATTGCATGGTTAGTTTGCAAATAGATAAACAATGTATAACTATATAAAAATATTGTTATTTTGCAGTAACCTTGAAGATAGAAGAGGAAAAAGAAAGACGCAGTAAAGCGGAAGAAGGGGAGAAGAAAAAAAAACAGGGAAGAGGAAGAAGAGGAAAAGGAAAGACGTAGGAAGGACAAATAAAGAGAGGGAGTAAAATCGTAGAAAATCAGAAGTGTAAATTATGTATAGGTGTTTACAAATTCAAGAAAACTTCAGGCAAGAGGTAATCCAGCTGAACATAGTAGATCTTTTAACACAACTAATATAGAATAACAGCAAGATAATCTAAAAACCAATTTAAAGCAATAGGAAAATTTAGAAGCCAATTTAGAGCAACAACAAGAAATGACTAGATTAGAATTGGAAAGGCACAGTCCAAGAAACTTCCAATTTCTCTTTCATCTCTTGGTTTAGGTCAATCTCTGATAGCTGCAATTTTTTTCGGGTGAGGTTTAATTCCTTCTGCAAAAACGATGTGTCAAAAATAATAGACTTCCGATTGGAACAGTTAACATTTATTGTGATTAAGCTTTAAATTGGGATTTCCTAATCTGTCAAATACTTCACTCAAATGTATTAGATGTTCGTCAAAAGTTTTCGACATGATCATTATGTCATCGTGGTGTACTAGATTAGCTTCCAGGTTAATCCTTTCAAAACCATTTTTATTAGTTGTTTAAAGATAGCTGGGATATTACAGAGACCAAACGGGAGAAGCTGGAATCCGTTGCCAGTTGAAAAACCTATTTTATCACGATCTACAGGGTGTACACCCACTTGTTAGAGTCTACTCTTTAAATTTTGAGTGCACCTGTTGATTGTGTCGTCTATTCGGGGAAGTAGCTGTATTTTTGCGTTATCTTCCATAGTTTACACAAAAACAAGTAGATCAGTCTTTCTTAGTTACTAGAATCACATGTGAACACCAAGGACCAGAAGATTCCTCAATAATATTTGCTTCCATCATGTTCTGTATCATATCTGCTACTTCTTTGTATTTAGCAAACGGGAGTCTCCTAAGTGCCTGTATAAATTCTATGCTGGGCAAGACAGGTACGACTCTTAGATATTCCCGTTTCTTAGTTCTTTAGCTGAAGGTGACCATAATTTGTAACTAGCTGTTACATATTATAAATGAAAACATAACAGCGTAATGTGGCGCAAGATCAGCATAGCTGTTCTTCCTTAAGAACTTTTTTTTATTCTGTTGAAACAAGGGTAAACTCAAAAAACTGCTATTAATACCAAAACAGAGGGGTCGGATATGGTGTTGCCTACTTTGACTGTGATAAATCTGTCCGTGAGTTATCGAGTGGATGAATTTAGAAATGTTGAGGGGTATACCTACGTTCATAAGTTTTTCGACTATCCTGGCATGACAGTTTGATCTAAAACTTTTAAAACATCGAGAAGAACAGCTAAAGATATTTTAACAGAGTTATCTGCTGTGACTACAGTTGTATGTAGAGAGAAGACTGCGTTATGACAAAAGTGGTGAGGTCTGGAACTATATTGGAATTGAACAATGATATCTGTCTCCTCACAGAAGTCCCAGAAGCTCTCCTTGGACTGATATAAGCGAGATAGAATGATAGGAGTCAATGTCTTTTGTGTCCTTGCCTGGTTTGTAAATCAGTATTGTGTTGGAGGATTTTTAGGTGGAAAGCAGGCAAAAGAAAAGTCCACGGTAATGGGAAAGGCTAAGAATTTGAAACATAGTTTAAGATACGGACCGTATTTTCTCTTGATTGACAGACATATTGGATATCTTGGGGTAATAAGTTAGTAGTTACTGGGTTGTTGATATCTAGTGGGAGGAATGGAGTATCATGTATCTGATCTGTCAAACTAGGGTCTTTAGTGGTTGTGATTGCGGCTTTATGGTAGGTTTTATGTATCAAAACTCTCTTCGAAGGCATCGTCGATTTCGATGTAGAAATGTGTGCTCGATTTTTGATCAGAAAGACTTATGAATTTGTCACAAAATATAAAATCTTGTTTTTCTAAATGTGAAGTGATATTGATCAATTGCTGTTTTTTATTTTGAAACCGTTTGATACAATGCATTTATATTTTTATGTTAGATCTGAAGCAACCTTTAAAGAACTTACAGAACCTCTTACTCTTGTAGTACGCTTAGCAATGTACCAATATACAGTTTTCTATCCTCCTGTTGATCTTTCAATACAGGGATGATATAACTAAACGATATTTCTTTATACAGCAATCTGCATGGCTGGTTCTTTATGATTAAATGAAATGTAATGAACGTTTTTTTGTCTACGCAGCTATCAGTATGCAGTGTTGTATTTACGTTATTTATTTTAATTTGTCTTAAAGTTAAACATGTTTGTATTTTAACAATTATGAGCCCCAACGCAATATTATTATAATGAGGAACTTTCGTTTGAACAGCAAAATCTAAATATTGGAGTACTGCACCTGATATAATAATATTATGTTGCTACTATATATGCGACCGCATACTTGATATATCCCTAGATACGGCGCTGTGACATCCGAGTAATCAGAATCGATGGTGGGCTCGTGGAGTCAAGTTAAGGGATTTATTTGTGTTTCTATCAGATTACTAACGATGCTATGCAAAACAAAAATCGATTGCGCGCTGAATATGTAAAAGGTTATGAATATTGATAACACACGTGCCTCGAAGAAAGGTCCGTCTATTTGTGATCGGATGCAGGATGAAAGACACTTTGAGGTAAATTTAAGCGAAATATTTATGAGACAGATAACTTTTATGCACTGGATGAAGATTTTGCTTTGCAAATTAATGTTAAATTATTATTGTTGGTGGAAAAAATGTTGAATATTGTTTAAATTCAAATAAATTACCATACGGATGGAATGGTTACAATACAATATAAAATACATAAATTTTTAAATATTTATAATTATTTTTGAATATAACAGCATCTAGGCTATAGTAGGTTCATTTTAGCTCCAACCTACAGGTTTAACGTAGTAAACTGTACCAGTTCATATCGCCTTTAGGCAACACGGTATACAATTCGATGTATTTTATGTTGCGTTCGTCATTGAACCGATTTTTGTTCGTATCGAGCTCTGTGCGAAATCGGCTTTATTTTTCAGCGCGTTGACCTTGTCAATAGTCGTTGGTAGCTGTCAGTGGAGGGTTATCAGAAACTCTAACAGATAAAAACGAGGTAGTTTTGAATAGAATAAATTTAGATTTGTTGCAGATAATGTAATATTTACCAGCCGAAAAGGTATGCGCTAGTTCAGTGATGATGTAATTATGGTTCCACTGACAATTAAAGTGACAGTAGATTTTTTGAGTGCGTTTTGTTCGTTTTATTTACCTAAATTATATCGTTTTTTCAATTTTATAAATATATTCCTAAAGTAAGTAGATAAGTAGCATGTATCAAATATACAATCGTTTAGTTACCAATTACACACCTTTAAACTATTTTTTATGACCTGTAAACAATATTTTGAAATAAAATAAAAACAGTAAAAACGTATATGTCAAATGTATTGATATTTTTGTTAAAAGTTTGGTTAGGATTAAATGTCAGTGGAACCAAAATGACATCACACCTGTTCGTGTTTGATCTAAGAAAGGTCTCAGTGTCATTTGATCGATTGCAATAGGTATTAGTTAATGTGTACATATGTTTTTGTTTGTTTTTAAAATGATCTAGTAATGTTTATAGCTAACATTAAGCTTATCAAAATAGTACTTCTCGATATGTTATAGTATTAAAATATATTTATATTGATTAAATTCTAGGGTTAGTTCGCCATGACCTGGTGCCTTATATTATTTTAATTTTGTAGGTCCTTTTTGCCTTTTGTCTTGGCTTTTCTTTTCTGTAACTCTCAATTTTGTATAGAGCCTCAAAGCTATTGCTATTAACTGTTGTTTTCGGGCTACAAAAAGGTCTAAAGCAGTATTTGTCCCTGTGCCACTGTAAGTACGGTATGAAGTCATCGCGCACTTGGTTTATCAAGTTTGAAGAACCACACACATACTCCATCAGTTTAAAGTTTAGTGAGTTTTCTGCAGTACTTCTTAATGATCAGACCATTCCTTTAGGCATACCCAGCTGTTGGTCTACTGAGTAGTGTATAGCTCAGAACTTTCAATACTCAATAAATCACCCCTTCCTTTACTAATGATGGCCGGATTTGGAACAATTTTTGATGTCAACTGCGATCACGGTTACAATTTTTTTCCAATTTCGTTTCGCTCCTCATTTTCCTTGTTACTCATGATTTTCTTTGCCATATTTTGTATTAACTCCCAGTTTTCTTAGAATCTACACATAATTTGCAATCCCTAGCATAATCTCATCTGTCCCAAGCGTATAGGTTAGGTGTAACTGTATTCACCTTCGTACAATATGTGCAGACGATGCAGTTTTTCCATATTTTCCAACTTTCTTTTTTCCTGAAAGTTTGAAAAGAACCGCTCAAGGCTATGTAGTTATTTTAAATATCAGATCAGCTGCTTGATCCACAATTTCGTTCATTTTTATCTCTTCTACTCTTTATAGTTTTATGCAAATACTCCAAATAATCCTCATTCAAAGGATTATTCATTTTTACTTTCCTATCTGTATACAGATATAAGGAAAGTACATAATAGGAATCATGATTTTTTTCGACCTCGAGTTTTCGATGGATTTTTACGTTTTGAGGTCCCCTGAATCCATTTTGACTATTTTCGCGATGAACACCAAATTTTAAACTTAAGCTTTGTTCCAGTGTCCAATGTGCTGATTAGATTTTGGGCAGTGTCGTAACATCTGGGGGGTACTTTATAGGTGGTCATTTTTATATTTTATGGAATATATATGTTATTTACGTTTGGGGAAGAAAATTCTTTAAATAAAAGTTACTTGTTATTTTATTGTCTAAAATTTTTGTTCTATACAAACTTTTCCTAAAATGGTCCGTATTCAAGAAATTTGACAAAATGTAAAAAAATATTTTTTTTATAAAAATTGTTTAAACAAAAGTTGTTTGTAATATAATTCTCTTTAATTTTTATCCCTTACATAATTTCTTTGAAATGGACCGTATTCTAGATATTTAAGAAAATGTGTAAATTTCGAAATTTGAAGAAAACTCAAAAACGGATAAAGAAAAGAACATTAAATTTTAAACTTAAGTTTTATTTCAGCCTGACGTGAAATGATTAGATTTTGGACAAAGTCGGAACATCTGGGGGGTACTTTATGGGGGGCCGTTTTTATATTTTATGGAATATATCTGTTATTTATGTTTGGAGAAAAAAATTGTTGAAATAAAAGTTATTTCTAATATTATTATCTATAATTTTTGTTTCATGTCAAAATTTCCTGAAATGGTTCGTATTCGAGAAATTTGACAAAATGTGCAAAATTCTGATTTTTATGAAAATTGTTGAAATAAAAGTTGATTGCGATATCGATTTCTATAATTTTTGTTTACAGATTATTTTTCTAAAATGGACCGTAATAGAAAAATTGTAGGAAAAGTGCTAAATTTAAATTTTTCAGTATTTTAATTTCCAATGAATATCTATAGAAAAATGTTTCGAGGTAGATGTATGTGGAAAATGTATATATTTATTTTATCCTCTAAAAATTTATGGAGGTGCTGCAATAGGTTGTACAAAATAACCGGAAAAAGCATGTAATAACTATATAGGAAAGTCATGTGTTGGACACATCAGATTTTTATCAAAGCAAATAGTCATTAGATTAGTTTCGTAACAGCTTAGTTTGGGATAGAAGGATTTACTACCATGTTTAATAAAGAAAAACGTACAAGAATGACGGTTTATGATTTTCTTTATGGAATAATTTAACTACAAATATGCTGTTCACCTAAGTACTGGCTTTGGTGTCGTGGATGAGTGAAAGCTGGAACGAACCAGCACTGTTTATGCTCCCATGGCACTATCCATCTAAAATGTGTAATGAATGACAGTTAATATGTTAAATTGAGACCTTCAAATGCTGGCTCAATAAGCTCCAGGCTGCAGTTTTAAATAGATTGAAGTTAGAGTACAAGAGTCCGAAGAGTAAGTCAACAAAATGTCTTTTATTCCATATAATCCTATCCATATACAACAGTAACTTCTCCTGTAGATATTGAAGAAGACTTTAAGAAAATCGTGCGGCACTAAAATTGAAATATCTTGTAAAGTTTTTAATATAAGTATAATTTTATTCGAAAACCTTATGGCCAACTTAATAGGCTGCTATGGAGGATAAATTTATTTTACTCCGCCGTAAGGTTAACCACTTAAACTAAAGGCATAAATATTTTAAATGGTCGTAGAAGTTTTAAGCATAATTTTAAATTTTCATAGTTAGAAAAGTATCCTGGGATATTGCTTTGTAAAAAGTGAATATTAGTTTCGTTTTGTCAGCTGCTGGCCTACGGGGTGATATAAATTAAAGTATGTCCAGTGGATTTTCAAAATTAAAATATGTTTTAAGCCGTTATGAAGTTACTGTATTATAAAATACCTTCTTGATTATTACAATATATTGTGGTGTTTAAAAAACCTTCTACTAAATTCAGAAACTTTTTATAATAAAATAAAACAGACCTTATTAAATATTATTCCCCTGGTTGAAATTATTCAGAACCCCTTACTTAAAATATTGATCTTAAACCATAAATAATTTTAACTTTAAATTAAATTAAATTGGACATCTAGTATAGTTTATGCTAAAGTTCTTAGATACATCTAAAGAATTTTTTGAAGCTGGGGATGCGTCCAAAACTTTTTGTACTAATTAATCTTCAATAAGCTACTATTGGTTGGCATTGATGTATTTATTGGTATATTAGCTTTAGGTTGGATAATACTGGATTGAGAACAAGATTGTAGAATGGACTTGCTAGATTGGTTGGAATACTCTGCTAAAATGGAAAATTCATTTTCATTATTTGGTTAAAATTATTTGCTGAGATATTATTTTCCTTGTTTTTTGTGAGAGAGACTGCATATTTTGATTGGTTCTGGGTTTGGAGTCAATGAAACGTGCCATGTGATCACTTTGTAAGCAAAGCAGATCTGATTGTCAAACAATAGATAAATTTGGTAGGATGTTTGGTCATAATCAATGAATAATAGATTCTGGGATTGATGTACTTTTTGGAGGGTTAATGTATACATGTCTTCGAAAGCTGCAAATGTTTTTATATTCTGCAGCTTAAAAATGTATGGTACTTTAAAATGTGTATTTACTTTCTTTTGAAATTTCTTTTAACTTACAATACTTGTATTTCCTTTGACCAGCAATAAAACAATATTTAAACCGCTTCTATAATAAACAATCACTTCTTTGGTTCCTTTCATTGATTATTTAAAATTTAACCAACCGTACTATAACCGCTGTTTATCTGTTTTGCAGTTTAAAATTCAAAATGTATATTTTACAATATTTTCCACGTCGTTTCACAGTTATATATGGTATCTATCTATTTCCAATACATTTTTCCGGATACTGCATATCCACATTTCAAATTTAATATAGACGTAACCTAAAAAGAGATAACAGAAAAATGTCCGTATACCAAAAAATCCGATTTCGAATGCGTTTGCAGATGCATAAAATTCGATTCCGACGAAATAGATGCATTTTCTTATATGATTGTTAAACTCAAGATTGATGTACGATACGATACAATACTTGACCAATATCTCATGGATTTGATTTTTAGATTTTCTTATTTTTTTTGCAGTGTTTGTGAATTGGAGCCTATAAAAATTGATAGGCTTTACTGGCATGAAAATAGATTTGGATTTATAATTATAGAAATTGTCTCTATACTTCTACCAATTTGATTTCACAGACTGCAATTTACTTTAAACACAGTTAATCTAAAGATTCCTATGTCTCTGTATTGAAATAACTATAAAAAAAAACAATTCAAGCACCACTTTGTGAAACATCAAGCAGATTACACAAAGATATTATGACCTAATTCCCGAAATACCATTCACGATATGTACGAAATGAGAATGATTAGAGGATAACACTGCAACTGAAAATCAATTTGGTTTTCGTATTATGATGAATGATGAAACACGAATGAGCTTATGATCTCATTACAGAAATGGTCTCAATCTCCGTGGGTAAAATTATTTTGGCGACAAATGTTTAGATTGATAACTAATCAAGTGAAGTATCGATTAGTACGTTCGATGATTAGTGTTTGTATATAATTTGCTTCAATTTAGTTTGATTTTGACTACGTTCTATAAAGTTTCCTACTTAAATATGTTTAATTAACGAAATTGATAATTTAAAAATAAAAGAGGCTGGAGATGTTCAATAGGAATATTGCATTATGATAATTCCAGGCCACAAGCTGCCATATTCATCGGACTTTTACTTATTTAAAGGGCAAAAATTCAGAAAATGAAGCAGATATTAAACAAACACTGGTTCAATTTTTTTAACAAAGAACAAAACATTTTTCAATAACAGGATATACAAATTATCGTCACCTTGGCAAGAAGTCATTATAGTCTATTTTTATGTATGAGAGAGTAATAAAACAGCATTTCTAATGCAAAACTTAGTACGGTCATTTTAAATATTTTTACAGAATAATCTAAATATTTCCTAAAATTGTAATAAATGTACCTGAGCTATTACAAGTTTTGGGTCTTTTATTGGTCCTTTATAAACATAAGCTGTACAGAACAATAGAAAAAGGTTTGGACAGGCCAAAAGCCCTGTGTATTAAAGATTACATCCGTATCTTAAGATTATTTTCAATAAGTACCTATTTGCCAATTTTGTTTTATTTTAATTCCAAGAATTTCTTACAGTAATAGAATTATAAGTAGATAAATACCTTCCCAACAAATTTCACCGAAAATGCGATTATAGGTTTTCCATTTAGTAAGGAGGTCCAAGTTGTGTATTCTTTGCTAAATGTCGTTTAGTTGCAACTTGCAAGGTGCAGTGTGATAATGGAAAATTTGAAAGGGCCGCGTAAACGACAAAAAATCGGTCCTTTAACAGTTAATGAAAAAACATTAATATTTAATTGTTTTAAATCATTTACAGACAAACATTTATGTAAAAGTGTTGATGACACAGTGGAATTAGTTAGTAATACGCTTGGTGTTGGGAAATCTACGATTTACAGAGTTGTTAAAGAAGAGAAATGTGGCAAGTTTCAAACAGCACGTAAAGCTCCAGGAAAACCAAAATTTCAATTAGAAAATCTTTTGAAAACAAGACTTCGAAGGAAAGTGCATGCGCTCTTCTTTAGAAAAGAATTTCCGACAGTAAACAAAGTTCTTGCCACGGTTCGAGATGATAAGAATTACCCTGAAATGAGTCGAAGCCAAAGAGGTTAGAAAGGGTAGAGGTAACATAGGAAGCATTTGTCACTGCGCGAATTTTGCCAAAACCGAAAAACTGGGTGGAAGGAGTAGGGAGATGTTCTGGGCCGGACTTAAATATTTGTATTGTAGTACCTAATTTTGGTAGGTAACTAAAAGATGAAAAATTATAACACGTTTTTTTGACTTTATTTGTCAGCACGATTCATTTATGATGAGGGCAATAACACTTCATCAATATATAACTAGCTAAGGGGCGATTCCACCGTTGTGTCAAACGAAGTTTAAATTACTTAAATTAATTAAATTAATTAAAGATTAAAATGACATTGTTAATGTAAAAATGTCATTTTAAACTCCATTTAGTAATTTAAACTTTATTTTTGATAATATAAAAATGTCATTTTAATCTTCGTTTAGTATTTTAAACTTCGTTTAACAAAACCGTGAAATCGACCTTAAGTAGAAGTTTATAAAATTATTGTAACAAAATACCTGTTGAGACAAAAAGTTATCGAAACAGCCAAAGTACTTTTTGCCGAATTACACACAAGATTTTTTCTACGATCACACCAAAATAAAATAAATAATTAAATTTTATTAGAAATGGGTTACCTTTTCGTTCGTTATATTTTAAGTTTATTTGACATAAGCCTATTCTTCGAAAAAAAAAAAAAAAATGTTTTGGTACTTATATACCGGTAATTATTTATGATTTAATTATTTACGGAAAATACCGTTCAATGATTTAAAATTTTAAGAAGTCAATTAATAGCTATTTATGTAACCAGTTACGAAATGCCTTATTTTGTGTAACGAGTAAATATTTGCGGGACGAGCGGAGCGAGGTCCTGCAAAATGAACGAGTTACACAAAACGGCATTTGGTAACGTGTTTACATACAAGATTTTTTCTAATTTTGTCTTGATTATTTATAAAATTGTGTTGAAAAAATAATTCACCAGCATTCTTTTGTAGGTACTTCCAATTAAATATTTCAGAAAATTGTTGTATTTGATTGCCCTACGACGTTTTTTTTTTTCAATAATAATAAAAATAAGGAACATGTGCAGTGTTGTCGATCTGATTTTTGACATTACATGCGAGAAATTTGAAAAAAAAAACATTTTTACCCATTATCCTTAAAGGAGTACGTCAAAATTTTACCCCCAACATTTCTGGGCAGTTTTCAATAACGGTGTTCGGCCTTTTTTTCGATTTTTGGTTTTTTGAATTTTTCGATTTTTTATTTTTCGATTTTTGATTTTTCGATTACTTGATTTCTCGATTTTTCGACTTATTTATTTTCATTTCGTAACTGATGACATAATCAACTTTTCGTAATCAGTTGCACTTTATAAAATATATTACTTTATATGTCAAAATTAGAGAAAATAAAATGTAATTAAATGGATAGATCCCATATTATTATAGAGCAGTGTTTCTCAAACTTTTTTGGGGACGGAACCTTTTTGAAAAGCGAAATATTTGACGGGGTCCTCAACAAATTAAACACATAATTTAAAAAATATTTTTCAAATTTTTTTCTTCAATTTGACTCTTATTTTGACTTTCAAGGTAAACGTGATAAAAAATCGGCTTCACATTATGCTCCGATTTTACATATTATTCAATTTTATAATTGTAATTTGACAATATTACTGTCCATCTACGTAGTCTGTTGGCTGAAAATTGGGGTATACCTTTAGCTGGGTTAAAAATAGTTACCAGAGGTAAGTAATCTGTAACTAGGGTGAATAAATGTCTATATGAATATTCATTAAATTTATTTAAGCCAAAAATTATTGGAAGGCCCTCTCTTTCAATTTGGAAATATTTTTGTTCTGACTTTGATAAGGTACGCGATGCAGAAGCTATAGATTTCTTAATATTTTTTTAAAAAACATGACATATGGCCCTTATTCCCACATTTGATGCATCTACGATTAATTTAATCGGCAACTCAAGCTGAAAATGCATAAGAACATAATTTGTTGTTAATTTATTTTCAAATAATTCCAAAGATTCCTTGCAAGAATTATTCCAAATCCATTTCACCCATAAAAATAAAATAAAAGTCCTAAAGCAAAATCATATCCTCCTTCCTCTTAGTGACTTAAAAAAATTACTTCTCAAAAAAAAGGTCCTCAAGCCAGGTCCCTCCATTTTGTGGCGATAGTACTGTTTTTTTTTTTATTATGATTATTTTCTTCGCGGAGTCCTCACAAAGGCTTTGCGGAGCCCCAGGGCTCCACGGAGCACACTTTGAGTAACCCTGTTATAGAGAAATACTAAATAAATAGTTTTGAAAAAACTATTGAAACCAGTTGTGAAGTTTGAAACGAATAAATTGGCAATGAAATTGATATTTTTGTATTTGATTGTGTTTCTCTTTCCACTTCCTGAAAACAGATTCACCATGAAACAAGAAATAGTAAACAGTTTATAAAAATAACCTTTATTTGCTACTTATAACATGTACCAATGACCAAGTCCGATTCTGTTTATTTTCAAATCAACAAATATGGACGTCGACAGAATCTTTAAAAATTAAATATCACACCGAAATAAATATAAGTTTCTTTTATCTCCGTCACATTTCGCACTTTTATTATAAATAAAGCTTCCTACAACACATCTTGGTATTTTAAACGTTAATTTCCAAAATTTAAGTAACTAAAATACCAAATTAATTCTCGTTGACACATTAAATTTGGATGGACAACGCTCTGACATGTGATATTCTCAACTGTGATTGGTGGGTGTGAATAATTTCGAAATGGGATTATGCGCAGTGTCTTATGTTCCATCTAAGGTTTGTATAATCTAAGGTCGAAGCACACTATGGAAACTTTTAAAAGAAATAGGTTTTCTATGGAAAAAGCATTCCAGAAAGTCTATTTTAATAGAAAGAAGCGATATTGTATTATGGAGAAGAAATTACCTAAGGACTATAAAAGAAATGAGAAACCAAAGAAGAAATATATTTTGTTTAGATGAAACATGGATCAATGAGGGACATACACCAAATAAATTTTGGCAAGATGAAACTGTTACAAGTCGAAGACAGGCTTTTTTAAATAATGTATCTACTGGTTTAAATCCACCATCAGGAAAGGGGCGCAGACTAATAATAGTACACATCGGTAGTTCAAACGGTTTTGTTAAAGGTGGTTTATTGACTTTTGAATCTACTCGTATCGGTGACTACCATGAGGACATGAATGCTGATCTTTAAAGAGTGGTTCGAACAAATTATAGATCTTCTTCCTCAGAACTGTATAATAGTAATGGATAATGCAAGTTATCACTAGAGACTTATAGAAAAAATGCCCACAACCAAGTAGTTAAAAAAAGATTTACAGAATTGGCTAAATTCAAAGAATATTAAGTTCCATCCCGGTTCTGTGAGAAAAGAACTGTATCATTTGTGTTCCCTTCATAAAGAGAAATTCAAAAAATATGAAATTGATGAAATTGCAAAAAATCGTGGGATGACGGTGGTTAGATTACCACCATATCATTGCGAAGTAAACCCGATTGAACTGATATGGGCACAGATAAAGGGAGAAGTTTCAAGAAAATATAATTCTTTTAAAATGAGTGATGTTAAACAGTTGTTTTGGAGGCTGTAAATAATGTGAAGCCTGAAAACTGGGAAAAGGCAGTAAATCATACGATTAAAGAAGAAGAGAAAATGTGGAAGTTGGACAATATTACTAATGAAATGATCGAGCCACTCATTGTAAATATTGGTTGCGACAGTTCATCTTCTGATTTCGATTCTGATTTGGATTTGTAGGTAAGAAGTAGTTTTTATATTAAAATTATTATTTATGAACGTAACGTTGTTTAAAAGTCAAAGTTTAAACCCTTATATCTACATAACCCGTTTGACACAATGTTCTTAACATACCTTGTGGAAAAATAAAACATTTTAGAAACAATTGCCCTTTTTTACCTTCAGCTGTTTAGAAGTTATAAGCAGGTTAATTAGGTGAAAATATAAGTGTATACTCGAGGAATAACTTCAAAAAATATTTTAACTGTCTACTAAAAGAAGTGCTGCGCCTATGGATTACGAACGCTTTATTATTTTAATACTCTCTCATACATAAAAATAGACTATAATAATAATAATGTAAAGTAAAAAATTATATTTTGTTTCATCTCAAAAAAGGACAAAACTTTCCAGTAAACCTAAATATTAAAATCTGACTAACCGTAATACTTTCTACATTTTACTGCCCATTATGCTCCCTTCCATGTAATGATGTTGATGCGTGTTGTGGCACAGAAATTTTATACGATATTCTCCAAAATTTTATTATTGCTGTCGATTGTCCTCATGGTTAATTCAAGTTGTTGCCTTTCTCCCGATAGCACAAGTTATGCCCTTTAGGTGAAAAGGATGTAATAAAGTATAACCGTTTCGATTTCCTTTTGGAATTTTCGCGGTATCATAATGATAAATCATTCATTTTATTAACTTCAGTATTTTCTAAAATACAAAAAATCGTGTAGAGAAGTATTTCGATATTTACTGTAATTATATTTAATAATAATAATAATAATAATAAGAGAAAGTGAGACAAACTCAAGGAGAGTGTCACATAAATGCTAAGCGACCATTTTTTTCTTAAATATATCAAAAGAAAAACAGCAGGAAGAAAATTATTTCCAATATTTCATATTCCATACTCCAATCTATAATGGAACCTAGAAATAAATTTCTTTTGTTATTTTTCTACTCTGGTTATTATTCTGCCTTGTTTTATAAATATTTACCACTTGCAGCCTTATCTGTAGTTTTACGCAGGAACAAAAGTCTCCTTTAGTGGTATATATCAAACCAAATTTTGCCAACGAGTTCTACATTATAAGACAAATCCTTATTTATCTTTTTAAAGATTAATATCTTCTGTACACTACTGGTTTTTCTCCTTTTTTATAATCTCCAAATACTACAATGTATATCAATCAGAAAATCAGTGTAAGTATATGGCAACTGCGTGATAATATGCGACCAAGCTACTCCATATAGATAAACCACAGTATTTCATACAATTACTCCGAGTACATTTCATTCCACCTCATTTTATCATTTAATATACCCAATAGCATATTTTTCGGATGGTAAGTTTTTCAGTATGCACCTTGTACATTCCTAATCAATTCAGTGGCAATTAATTATCTCACTCTGGTGATTTCTGTACTCTCATCTCCAACTTCATGGATTAAACTGTTGCTGTACATGTTAAGCTAGTAATTAGATAATTATCTAAAGGTATTTTGAATAGTTTTATTGTATGTTTGCTAAATGTAATGACTGCATTACATTTCATAAACCACTAATGGTTATTTACCAAATTAGATTAGTGGGTTTTGTGAATATAGAAGCACAGCTCTGTGACTGACAGTTACGTATTATGTACATACAAATTTATATTATTTAACGCCTACATAAAAGTATATTTATCTAGATGTATTGTCATTCCAGCTGTCACCAGTTACGCCAGAATATTTGAAATATATGTATGCATTTTGTTCTTAAATTCTATTTATTGATTTATTTTACTTTGTCTATTATTGCTACAAATTTACAAGCTACTCATTTTTATAGAGAAATTAACATTTGTTAAAAAATAATAGGGTAAGGTTTTTAGTATATACATAACACCATCAACTAATACATTATTTAGGGTAATTATAAGCTTTGCCCTGAACTTTACTTCTTCAGATCCAAAATTGTTTATAAGCATTTCTATGACTTCTTTTTTCATAAAAATATTTTCTCTTGTTCTCTAACATCTGTAATCAAACCATCGTTACTAATAGACCTCAATAGTTTCAATTAATTATTTTAATAATCCAAATTAATTGGTAACATGACTGGATGATTTGCGGGATGATTATGATGGAAGCATTCACAGAACCAATTATTATGTAAACCTCAAACAAAGCTTGCAGGTGGTCTAAGTAGAAACCAATTGTGACAACAAGTCCTGTAACCGCTGGAGTTTAACCGCCACCACCCTAATCTTGTTGTTGAAATCAACGTACATGTACGAAATGTATCATCATCAAATATTAATACAAATATTATAGCAGTAATGAGTAGTCTATAGTTCAAATGATCTAGCTTTTTGAAAATATGTATTAAGTAAGGTGTCCGATAAACATTGGTGTTAATAATAATAATAATAATAATGTTTATTTACCAGCAATATATACATTCAGATACAATAAAATAAAATCCAATAGGAAATAAAATGTAAATAAACAAGAAATGTGTCACTGAATCTGCTCACTGTACAAAGTACAATGACAGATTGTGTGTGACAAAAAATACGACAAAATAAAATAAATAAAACTTATAACAATACAATAGTAAAAATTTAAAAATATGAAGCAATTAAAATACAAATTATTAATATAAATAAAAGTTATATAAGTACAATCTTTACACTTTGATAATAAGTAAAATTTATTTCCAATATACCTCGGCATAAGTATCTCATACAACGAACATAACTTCTACATAGACAAAGAACATTTTTAAAATATTCAGATTCTTTAACGTTTATAATATACTTTCTAATTATTTAATTTCTATTTTTTTTTTATTCGATTATATTACGGAAAAAAGTTCGCGGTGTTTTTGTTATAAATTCTTTTACACATCTTTTAAATTTTTTTACTGTTTTTATTTCTCGAAGCTCCGTTGGAATGTTATTAAAGATTTTTGGTCCCAAAAACCGATAGCTATTTTGTCCAATTGATTTATTCGTTCGTGGTAGCAAATAATTGTCTCTATTTCTTGTATCATATTGATGCAACGGTGTTTGCAGATCATCTTGATTTTGAAATTGATGGGTGAGTGCTGCTTGACAGAATAACTGTCGTAAGTCAAATATCTGGGTTTCTTGATACACATTTTCAGTAGGATATCTTCTATTTTTGTTTAGCATTATTTTTAAAAAACTTTTTTGAATGATCTCGATTGGCTTTAAGTGCGTTTTAGTGACTCCACCCCAACCAATTATTCCATAGTTGAGATGAGATTCGAAAAGGCTATGATACAAAATTCTCTTCTGTGGTAATTCTAGCATTGGTGATATTTGTATGAATTTAAATAAGACACTACGTAATTTGTTTAGTAAGTATTGAGTATGTTTGTCCCAGCGCAAGTGGCTATCTACTATTATCCCTAAATATTTAGTTTTATTTTCAGGTAGTATATATGTGTCGTTCTCGATAGCGATATTTTGAAATTGAGGAAGACCAGAGGCTAGACTGCAAAAAGGTAGGTATACTGTTTTTTTTAAATTTATAGATAGTAATCGGTAGTCAAACCATGTTTTTATTTTGGGGAAATCCTTCTCTACCAATGTTTTCAAGTTATTCCAGTCAGTAGCTTCGTAATGCATTACTGTGTCATCTGCAAAGCTAATAATATTTGCTTTACTTTCCACTAAAAAGAGATTGTTCAGGTAGACTATAAAGAGTAGAGGCCCTAATACTGTTCCCTGAGGTACACCACATGAGACTATTTGATCGATGCTGGTAATATTTTGTATTTTGGTTTTCTGTTTTCTGTTTGTTAAGTAAGACTTCATTAATTTATTGGCTATACCCCTTATACCCATATCTTCAAGGGAATTTAATAAATGACAAAATGTATCCATGGTGTAAAGTAAGTGAAAATAATAAAATTTCAATGCCTTGTGTCACAATTAAAAATAGTGTTAAAATAAAATCTAAAGAATCTACAAAAAATGCAGTTAATGGCATAAATGTATTTATGGACAAAAAATGTATTAAATAGTATGTACGATATGGTAAAAATTACTTTGACAATGTCACCTATTTTCCTGTTTATATACAGAAAAGGAAAATGAAGGAATCAATATTTCTTTTAATCTTGATTTTTCGACGGATTTTAACGTTTTGGGATTCTCTGAATGCTATAAAATCACCATTATGTGCTGTCCTTAAACATAAACAATTCAGGATAGGCAGAATCCAATCTGCGCATGCTCAGATGTCAAAATTAGAGCGGCACTAATAGTAACTGACCTTAAGTGAAATTGCAATATCCTTCTATTTAAGAAAAAAGTAAGTACAAAAGTTTTTAAGAGTTAAGTGATGGTTTTAATAATATATGAGATATTTCTGTAAAAATTAACTTAGAGATGATGATAATAAATGGTTTCAATGACTTATGTCATATTTTTTAGATTGACAGCCAAAAAAATAATATAAAACAATGTCTACTAATGTTGGGACTGTAGAAATAAGAACAAATACCGATGTTGTTGTTTTTATAAGTAAGATTTTGTGATTTTGTCACTGTTTTCAACTTCTGTGAAACCTTCGTAGTCAAAAGACTCACCAAAAACGTATAGTAAGCCGTTTTTTATGTAGCAGTCATTCTTTTCATCATTTATTGGCAATTGTTGATGCAAATTCAACTTCAAGAGGTTCTTGGTCTGTTAGAACCATACTCATATCAACTAATTCAGCTACCACATATTTTGTTAGATATTGAGGCACAGAATTGTTTTAGAAAATTGCTCAGGACATTTCTGTTAACCAGGCCTGATATGTTTTTATATTTTAATGACTATTTATTTATGCTTTATATAACAATATTGTGTTTGTCAATAAGTATTTTATCTTGGAACAATAAACATATATATTCTCTCTTTCTCTACTCTATTGCCCCTGGTAATTACTACTACACACTGTCTTGTGCAATCTACATGTAGGCGACAACATTTGTATAAATGGATGCAATATTGATATAAATGTTAGAGATTGATCTTAGATTGATTCAGTGAATTAACTGTACCAGCTTTCGTGGGCGCGAATAATTAAATATCAATAGAATTAATCATTTATGTATGAGAATTGCATATATAGAAATTAATCAGTAAGTACTTCGCTAATAAACAATATTAAAATGTAAATTGTGGGAACAAGGAAGCCATAAATAATTTCAATGAAAGGAAATGAAGAATTATGTTACGAAAAGTATTAGTACTTAACTGTTTTTATTTCTTTTTTTATTTATACGCATGGGATATTTAAAATGTTTGAAGTAGTTCAGAAGCTAACCCTTCGTAATTTTAACCACTATATATTTCTAAAATCAATTGTTATTAACAGTAAGTAAAATTATGTTAAAGTCTTATCAATAATAATGAAATTCGTACCTTTTTTGACAAATTTTAAGGTATAGCAGGCTGTCATTAAAGCCCTAGGCTTCAACCGAAGTGACTCAAGGCTGGTTTGGCACTGCATAAATATCCTCGAGTACCCAGAGCAAAGTTACTTTGGGCTCTGCAGAGCACGTTCTATGTACCCTGCTTGGATGTGGAAAGAAGTATATTTTATACCTTTATCTTTATAAAAGCTCGCAGTGAAAAGACCTACAAATTGGACTATATTTTCCAAATTTTTATACCTTCCAGAAAATTCTAGTTTCGAAATATTAAAACAGCAATAAGTTCATCATAAATAAAAAAAGGCAGGAAACGTGACATTATACAATTAAATATTGCGTGCTTTACAAAATTGCCAATTCAAGTAAATCACTTGTTTAGCTGATATACATCTTGCTTATAACAAACTCTTTATTGACATGGGGTCGTAAACAAATGACGTTATCTCTGCTGTATGGGATATTTTAATCTAAAACGTATTTGTTTTGGAGACGATTTACGGCTCCTGGTTGATTTCCCCGGGGCCCTATAAAACATCTTAACATGTCCTATTCATTTGCGTACTGTACAATATGCTAATTTAGCTCCTTAATTTGCCTAGGAGAATTTAATTTACTTTGCGCCTCGACAATAAGTATCTAAGAGTTTATAAAAGAGATGAGACTGCTTCTCGTTCTTTTTGGTCATTAGGACAAGTAGAATTAAGTCTTTTTTTTTATTTAAAATGCAAAGAAGAAAGATAATAAATGGATACAAAATTAATTGGTATTTTAAATAATTAAAAAATAATTTTTGACGATTATAGAAATTACAATGTTTATTGATTATGTAAAAAATTTAAATGGTGAAAAGACGTAGTGTGAATTCTAGTGTGATCATGGAAAATTTGGAAGGGTCGCGTAAACGACAAAAAATCGGTCCTTTAACAGTTAATGAAAAAACATTAATATTTAATTGTTTTAAATCATTTAGAGACAAACATTTATGTAAAAGTGTTGATGACACAGTGGAATTAGTTAGTAGTACGCTTGGTGTTGGGAAATCTACGATTTACAGAGTTGTTAAAGAAGAGAAATGTGGCGAGTTTCAAACAGCACGTAAAGCTCCAGGAAAACCAAAATTTTAATTAGAAAATCTTTTGAAAGAAAGACTTCGAAGGAAAGTGCATGCGTTCTTCTTTAGAAAAGAATTTCCGACAGTAGACGTTCTAGAAGTTCTTGCCACGGTTCGAGATGATAAGGATTACCCTGAAATGAGTCGAAGCACACTATGGAAACTTTTAAAAGAAATAGGTTTTCTATGGAAAAAGCATTCCAGAAAGTCTATTTTAATAGGAAGAAGCAATGTTGTAGTATGGAGAAGAAATTACCTAAGGACTATAAGAGAAATGAGAAACCAAAGAAGAAATATATTTTATTTAGATGAAACATGGATCAACGAGGGACATAAACCAAATAAATTTTGGAAGATGAAACTGTTACAAGTCGAAGACGGGCTTTTATAAATAATTTATCTACTAGTTTAAATCGACCATCAGGAAAGGGCCTCAGACTAATAATAGTACACATCGGTAGTTCAAACGGTTTTGTTAAAGGTGGTTTATTGACTTTTGAATCTACTCGTACCGGTGACTACCATGAGGACATGAATGCTGATGTCTTTAAAGAGTGGTTCGAACAAATTATAGATCTTCTTCCTCAGAACTGTATAATAGTAATAAATAATGCAAGTTATCACTCGAGACTTATAGAAAAAATGCCCACAACCGAGTGGTTAAAAAAAGATTTACAGAATTGGCTAAATTCAAAGAATATTAAGTTCCATCCCGGTTCTGTGAGAAAAGAACTGTATCATTTGTGTTCCCTTTATAAAGAGAAATTCAAAAAATATGAAATTGATGAAATTGCAAAAAATCGTGGGATGACGGTGGTTAGATCACCACCAAATCATTGCAAAGTAAACCCGATTGAACTGATATGGGCACAGATAAAGGGAGAAGTTTCAAGAAAAAATAATTCTTTTAAAATGAGTGATGTTAAACAGATGTTTTTGGAGGCTGTAAATAATGTGAAGCCTGAAAACTGGGAAAAGGCAGTAAATCATACGATTAAAGAAGAAGAGAAAATGTGGAAGTTGGACAATATTACTGATGAAATGTTCGAGCCACTCATTGTAAATATTGGTTGCGACAGTTCATCTTCTGATTTCGATTCTGATTTGGATCTGTAGGTAAGAAGTAGTTTTTATATTAAAATTATTATTTATGAACATAACGTTGTTTAATAGTTAAAGTTTAAACCCTTATATCTACATAACCCGTTTGACACAATGTTCTTAATATACCTTGTGGAAAAATAAAACATTTTAGAAAAAATTGCACTTTTTTACCTTTAGCTGTTTAGAAGTTATAAGCAGGTTAATTAGGTGAAAATATAAGTGTATACTCGAGGAATAATTTCAAAAAATATTTTAACTGTCTACTAAAAGAAGTGTTACGCCTATGGATTACGAACGCTTTATTATTTTAATACTCTCTCGTACATAAAAATAGACTATAGTAAATTAAAATTTTATGGAAGTTTGAACGTTTTCAAGAATTACATTATAAAATTTTGGAACTTTGTATAATTTATTATAAATTTGTAGTTCAAGTGATTAATTTATATTATTCCCTATATAACAACGTATTCAATTTTACTATATTATGTATAAATCACATTTATATGTGTTATTACAAAAAGATATGGTGATTATTTTAATATATTTTGCATTTTTATGTGGCTTTCAATCCATGAAAGTAAAAAGATACTAAAATTAGAAATACACTTATGTGCAGCATTTATTTTTATTTCTTTTCGCTTATTTTTTAGACAGATCTGAAAAACTGGAGAAGGGATGGTGACATTTCAACAAAATGAGACAATGATAAGAAAATTAATAATATATTAATAATTATAATAGCAATAATGAAGACCATTTTTCAAATTCTGAAGTGTAGAATTTTATTTTCTCGGCATTTATTTCTTTTCTTAGAAAAATTTCAAAAATATAGGGAATGCAAGATTATTTAATAGTTATGGGTATATTTATTAGACCATTAATTTTCAGTAATGTCCGATTAAAAAAAAGCAGTTGAATAAATATGGTTGACACCTGTCATCTTTTAAAAATTTAAATTGAAAGTTTACAATCGAAGATTTTACTGTTTTTATAACTTTATTTTGTTTTTATGTATTTTTTTTAATAACATACATTTTTAGTCAATACAAATATTTTTTAAAACGAACTATTTCTTCTAGAAATATTTCCTGTCTCCACGGTTATAGATTGCTTTTTTTAAAGACCTATTTGTTTTCATAATTTTTTCATTATTAGCTCCCCATGTAATTTAATTGTGTCCCTCGTTCCCAAACAAAATTATGATTATAATCTTCGTATTGTCAACTATTACGACTACAATGACTCCTATAACCAATAAGAAAAAAATTTAATGTTGCAAACACATTATTCTTTCGTTCCAAGACTTTAATATTGCCTAACGTCTCCTTTAAGATGTTGATCTTATAGCAGCGCAGTGATATAGTGAGGCTATAAGCTGAAAGCAGTTTTCCCAAAAAGTTATCTCTCTAGAAATGTCACCCTTGAATTCAAAACAAAATATATCGATGAGATTAAAAAACATTAGAGGGCAACAAATCTTCACCGTATTCGGATTGTTTTCCGCGAGCTTTAATGAAACTCATTTTTCTTGGTGTGGCTGCAAGAACGGGCCGTGACGGGGGGAGAGGGGGGCGGTTAATTAGTTCCCTCAGGATAATGAGTTACGTGGTACGCTTCATATATTTATCACAAGTCTCTAGAGCCGACAATGAGTCGGTAGGATAACTATATAATGCAAAGGAACATCTCGGGAGATGCTGGCATTTCGTCTTTACTTTGAGGGAAGTGCGGGATATTAACCGCTAACTGTTTTTGCAGGTCCAGACTTAAGGAATTAATAAACTTATCAAAACTGTGTGCTGTCCGATAAACCTTTCTAAAATATTTTTTAAACTTTATAATAAAACTATAAAAAAATGTATATTATTCCACGGAAAAAAATGTGACTAGAAAATTTTACTACAATGTTGTAGTAGTAGACTTGTAGAAAAATACTTAACATTTTACTACAATTTATAGTTAAAAACTATTCATTATTGTAGCAATTGAATTGTCGAATAAAATGCTACAACAATAGGAAAAAAGTCCACAATGTTTAGTATATTTTACTATTGTTTGTAGAAGTAGAAATTTATTACAATTATCGTAATTACTACTACTAACTTCTGTAAAAATTTGTACAAATATTAATAATTATCTCTACAAAAAATAGTAATACTTTACATCCGTTCTTATGAAAAAAATTCAATTTTGTTCAAAAATATTCTATAATATTGTAAAAATTCTAAGTCATATGAACAAAACAGAATCCTGCTATTGGCCAACGTTTTCTGATGCCGATCATAAATGGCCAGACAGCAGTAGCCGTTCGCCATGTTCACATAACAAAGCATGGTACACATACGAGTACCTATAACACATTATTATATTATAAGCACCGATGCGTTTGAGAAAATTTTAATAATAAATTCTATTGGTGGTAAGTACATTTATTATTGTTTCTGAATAATTTTAGATAACTAATTTAAATAACCTTAGTAGATTATTTAAAAAAAAATAGTTGTGACCAACGATCGAATGTTGTGCCCAACGATCGAATTTTGTGCCAAGTTCAATGATGTTTTTTTGTCTTAATTGTGACATACCTACTTTCTCATTTTTATTAGTTATCTGACTTAGTCATTTAATATCCAAATCAGTGTAAAGGTGATAAATATCCCCGTTTTAAGGGTATGAACAGTTCAATTGGTATTAATTTTTATTTCATATTTTTCAGGTGCAGAAAAGCCAACAGAGACTGAGGGCGCTATTATTACTGTTATTTATTACATAATGTAATTAAGGCTTTATATCTTATATATTAAAACAATAAATTGAATATTTTATGAAGGAAAATTTTTTTTAGGTTATAATTATAATAATTATGAAAAACTACTACAAATTTTATTAAAAATTACTACAATTTGTATGAATTTTTACTATTTATTGTGTAAAATTTTCATATTAATTTTCATGAAACGCAAAACATTTTTAATATAAATTCATACAATGAATAGCAAAAATTATAACAATTTGTAGAACAATTCTTATGATGCATTTGGATATTTTTACTAAATATTGTAGATAATAACTCTACAATACATTCTCCACAAATATTTGGAAATTTTTACTACAAATTGTCCCTGTCCCTATATGTACTATTTATTGTAGAGAAAAAATCTATAATTGTAGAAATTTGTTCTACAATTTTTTTTTCGTGTGATTTGGAAATTAACTCAATTATTTGACCTATTCTAAAATTGAAGAACTTAACTTTAAAAGGGTGTAAGTACAAAAATTTCTACATAAAAGGTTCAATATACCAACCCTAACGGTATACAAATGGTTCTAAGTGCATTTTAAACGAAATTCATGGTGATTGTATATATGTGTATATGATGTATACAATTTTTATTTTACTCATAACTTTTTTCTATGTTTTTGGCACAGACCCTTTCGAACTTATGCTCTTCAATTATTGTGATCATACAATAACTTGTTAATATTTTCATTCACTTTTTAGCTAGTAAGTAGCTATAAATTTAGCTATAATCCTAAATATTCGTTTATTTAATTACGTTTATAATTTTTATATAAATAATTATTCAGAAAATCACCTTTAATTACTTTTAAGGTAAGTCGATTAATTTTTTTAATTTTACAGTCTTGGTATACAAATAAAATACAGGGTGTTATTGAAATACACGTACATATTAAAATGGGGAATAGTATGTAATGACCAAAAACGATTGGCACCAATTTTAACTTCAAATTCTAAAATTTAAATATTGGGGAAGAGTCCCCTTTTCCGACCTACTAGTTTCCATATTTAAAGAAGTACAATAAATCGAAATTGAACTTACCCATAGAAATTGCACTGTTGCCGTAGCAAAACTAATTAATTAAAAATAAAGTTTATTACAGTAATTGTTCAAAATGCCGTCCATTATTATTTACACACACTTCGTCCTTCCAAAGAACTTTGAACATTAGAAATTAGTCTTGGATTTTGTCGTAGTTCCTCGGCTACCGTTAATTGTTCAACACTATTAATAGGTTCATTATAAACCAGTTGTTTCATGTGACCCCACAAAAAGAAATCGCATGGATTTAAGTCCGGAGATCTCGGAGGCCACTTAGTAGGTCCATTTCTGCCTATCCACTTTTGAGGAAATCTAATGTTCAAAAACTGCCGTACGTTTAAATCAAAGTGAGGAGGAGCGCCATCTAGTAGGTACCACATCCGTTGCCTTAATTGTAACGGTATCTCTTCTAGGAGTACTGGCAAAATATCTTCTAAAAAGTGGAGATATCCTGGCCCATTTAATCTGTTCGGGAGAACATAAGGCCCGATTAAATACTGATCTATTATGCCAGCCCAAACATTTATTGAACATTTTCTTTGATGCCCAGTTTCCCTAATGGCGTGAGGATTTTCATCACTCCAAATATGCGTATTGTGCATATTGAACACGCCATCACGAGTGAATGAAGCCTCGTCAGTATACAATAATATTTTTAGAAAATCAGGAATATCAACACATTTTTGAATCATCCATTCACAAAACTCCACTCTCTTTTCTTCATCACCTGGATATAAGGCCTGGACTTTTTGGATGTGATAAGGATGTAAACCTTGTTCTTTAAGTGTCCGCCACACAACAAATGAGGACACTCCAATTTCATGACCTAGTCTTCTACAACTTAATTGAGGCCGGTTTTCAACAGCTTCCAATATTTCTTCTTCGGCCGCCAATGTTCTTTGTGTTCTTGTTCTCCCTCGATCTGCATTGACATTCTCAAATTTTCCATGGTCTCTTAGATGCTGAACAGTTGAAATAAACGTACGACAGTCCGGAATTCTCCGATTTGGAAACCGTTCGCGATACAGGATTTGTGCTTGCCGAGAATTTTCTCCAGCTGCCCCATAAACCAGCACTATATCCGTTAGTTCAATATTCGTAAATAGTGGCATCGTAAAAAAATATTTAAAAGTAATCGTAACAACACTTTTTACCAACTTGGAAATGACGCGCTCGTGTTAGCCAGATTCGTAAATCAACTAAAATTTTAATAATCTATAGTTTCAAAAATGTATAGTTTAAAAACAATCATTTATCAAATATTCTAGTTTTTTGATAACGAGGGTAGTAAAAACCAGTCTTCGGAAATAGAAATTAATTCGAAAATCTTGGCAACATGGTTATTTCTTACAAGACTAGTTTTCTTATCATCTGACAAAAACTTGCATATTAATTACTGTTGATGTTTAAAATAGGTAAATAAACCTAATTTATATAGGTCATCCTCAACATATCAGTGAAGTACGTTTGTTTTAGAATTAATTTTCAAAAATTAATAACTCCCTTAATAAGGGGTATTTTTAAAAAATAATATTTTTCTACATTCAGTGGGGATCTGCGCAATACCCAGTTTTAATATGTACGTGTATTTCAATAACACCCTGTATAATAAAATGCAAACTTACCCTTTATAAAGTTGAACTGTATTTACCTGTAAAAGAAAATTAGTATTAATATGTATATTGTTATAAGCGAATGGGGTATAAATATTAATTAAAATTAAAAATCAAATATTAGGAAACACCACTATAATCGTATGAATATTCAATACAAAAACACAAGTAATGACGTAACGAGTTGCCAGTAATTCTGCGTAGAGAGATCGACCACGTTGATTGGTACTTAACAGAAAGATGCCTGTGAAATACCAAAATGATGCTGAGTCGAGGTATTCACGCAACGTCATCAGAGACCAGAGACGACTCTATGTAAAATTTCTAACAATATTTTATTTAATAACAGAAAATGCTTTTTTAAATTAAATATATTTTTTTAAGTTAAATATCGCTTTCACCCCAAGCTTGCCCGATTTCTATAAGTAAGGGGGTACCTCAGTGGTAATTCCATATACATTTGGTTACGATATGGTGATGATATCTATGTGAAAATCAGCAATCTCATTTTGTAATAGCATAAATACATTTTTGAAGTCGGTTTTTTTTTAATTAGTCATTAATTTAATAAAACAAATGCAATTTAAAATAAATTTTCATTAACTGAATAAATCTTGCTTAATCCGGTTCTGTAACTATGTGTGCTCTCTTTCCGTACATGTTTCTACACATCTACTCACTCCCTGCGACTGCAGGAAATCTTACGTTTAACCACATTCCGGAACAGGGGTCTTTGGTGTTGGATCGCCATCTTTGTGGCGTAACTACGAAAAGTTAATAATGGAAGTACTTATGCTGAAGTAAGGGTGAAATGGTTAAGTTGAGAAACTAATATGAACATTTAATATTCTTTCAGTCGATTAAGGATCATTCTATATTTAAAACGCTTTTGAGTAGATAGAATACCTAGCACTGAATTCGAATAACGTATAAATACTATACAGAGGTTGTTACAAAATTAAAGTTAAATATATATTCAAATAAGGCACAAAGTTATTTTAAACATGCCTCATACTGGAGCAACGCTGATTTGAAGAGAATTCCCTTGAGATGGTTTTCTGACCATATTTTAGATTCTAAATCAGTTCAATCGATTTGTTTCTGAGAAGAAGGAGGTAAACGATAAGTACAATATTCAATTAAATATTCAATAGAGCTAAGGACCTGGCAAGACATAATTATGCAGTTTCTGGTTCCAATCAACACATTTCAGGATGTGTTCAACAGATATTATAATATATACTATTAATAACAAAAATAATTCCCTCTTCTTGCTCCGAGTTCACCTCTGCCTATCTCTATTACCCTTGCCTGTCTCTGCTATCTCTATCTCTATGTATTATTACTACTTGTGTGCTATTCTGCTTTTAATTTACTCTCCTCTGCTTTATGATTTTATAAATAAAACTTATTTACCTTGTTTTTAACTTTTCTACTTTATTTATATATCCAATATCAGTACAATTCAATAACTATCCATGATTATTTTTCTATAACTGTACATTCAATATTCCGCCTTAAACTCTTTATATAATGCCAAGTTTTGACAGTTTTAATCCCCTTTGACAAGCGTTTAACATGCACTGAAAAGTTAACTTACGAAAACAAAGATATGGGCTTAGTATGCATCAAAATGCATTTCTCATATACACCGATGCTGTATAGAGGTATTTAAAGATTTGAGAACGAACAGTCAATGTCGCGATGGTACAGTAGTTAGGGCATTTGTGCACAGAACAAAGATATGCATTTTTACCTTTGGGGTTCGAGGATGGTGTTAATAATTTTTAGGGAAATTTTTGTAAGAAATAGCCAATATTTCATTAAATAATTATTTTGTTATCAATACTAATTAGATTATTTATTGTTTCGGCCTTTGCTTGATGAAAATCCATAATATCTTAAATGAGTAAAACCAAATTTGGTAGATTTTAACAAAACTTTTATTTAAAAAAAAAATAAAAATCTACCAAATTTGGTTTTACTTATTTAAAATACTAATTAGATAATTTCACCAACACTACAATTTCAAAAAATGTCAAACAAATTAACAATTATCAAAAGAGGGGTATAGGAAATCTTTATTAAACTAAGATTATTTTTAAAAGTTGAAATTAAATTTAAAAGAAAATACAGAGTAAACAAATTTAGAAAAAATTAACTTTATATTGGTTTCTGCTTTGGGACATCCTGTATATGAAACTAATTTTAAATTGTAGCCTCTAATAAGTTATATATTTATGCTAAAGAACGTAGGTCGAGCGGTATATCATAAAAATTCTTATCTTTTCCTCTTTTCGAATATCCATCACACTACAATTTCAAATTACCAGTGGCGGCGATAAGGTCCCCGCAATCCACGTGGCGCGAGGGGCTCCAGCCGTATTTAGGAGACGAGTTTTAGGGGTTAGAACCCTGCCCGAAATTATTTGTCAAATAATAAAATTCAGGATATCCGACTGAAAAAAAAAACAATTTTTGAAATAAAAAAAAACATTAAACTTGAAATTGTATAAATAAAAATTAAAAGTAAAGAGATATTTCGAATTAAATACAAAATTAAAAAATCCAAAAAGTCCGCTAAAGTAAAAAAGACAGAAATTCGGATAAAATCCGGCATTGGCAACACTGGATTGAATTATGAATACACCTACTGCAAGCATAACTATAGCACAGCTTATACAATATACAGCTCCACAACTCCGTGTCGGCGTCTTTGATCTGGCGGTCGAGAACCAAGCAAGACGGAATGGTGCTATCTCTGTTAGATTCGAGGGAAAAGTCGGGCCCGGATTAAACAATTTTTTTATTATTGAAAAATTAAAAACCTTGGCGTAATAAGGTTGGTTACATGCCATATTAAGTAAGTTTTGGGAAATTAAATTTTTAATTTGTTTTAAATCTGTCAAATATAATTAGAAACATTATTTAAATATAAATATTACGAAAAATAGTACATCTTTCGGATTAGAGGTAAAATAATTTGTATGTGGCTAGTAAAATCCTCGTTAACAAATGTTTTGAGCTAAAACAGTCACTTCACGACAAATTGTGGCTTGGATCCTTTTTACACCAAGGGCTTCAATTGTTAAAGAATTGTGTCACGCTCGTGGATGCAAATCAAGTGGTACCCCGTGTCTCTGGCAAGTGTTACTCTTCGCGCAAAGGGTTTATACAGAGATAACAAGGGAGATATAACTACTCATTCATAAAATAGAATATCTATGATGCCAACATCAAATTAGTCGATTTGGTGATCAGGAGAGGAAAGACGTGATGTGTGAGGTAAGGGAGGGGATATACTGCAGGACTGAAGGCCGTACACGTTTGTTAGTCGCAGCGGAGTATAAATAAATTGCATTGGCGTACCCCAGGAACGGGATAAATTAAATTATTTAAAAATATGTTTTTTTAACCCCGTAAAAATTTTTGTATTTTAATATAGATATATTGAGCAGTAGTACACATATGTTTTCTGCAAAATTCGTTGAGTTTTTAATTCATTAACGATATATAAATTTAGAAGACTTTTAAAGGCATCTTTTTTTACAGATGATAGGAATTTGTATATATTTCTAATATGCACCAGAGTTTAATCGGGCCGTACAAAAGTTATCTAAATAAAAAAATTGAAGCTAATTAAAAAATATACGATAATAAATAAAATAATACTATTAAATTTGCTGTCGCTAATTTATAAAAGTCACTGGTTCTAAATATCCAGGGTTTGTTCTTAGATGAAACAATAATTTTTTTTAGTCCACATGGATATTAGCTTATCTACGTACAGAATACAAAACGAAAAAGTATGCTATTGCATTCATTTAAACGGATATATTTCATATCTGTTCTAGGTAGTTCATATTTTGGTCACCCAATACAATTCTTTTTAAAATGTTAAATAAGTGACAATTGTGTCAAACTAATCGTCAGTATATTCAATTATTGAGATTAAATATACATTAAAATGAGTTATTTTTGTGTCGAATAGATAAATAATAAATATTTTTTTTACATAAAACTAAGAGGCGTCACACTATAAAACTCAAAGAAAATAATAATGTAAATATTCTTTTAAAATCCATGTTCAAAACTATCTGCCTCAATGTGTAAACTGTTGGTATTTCCAATGAATCAATCAATCCCTTATTTATAAATAAACAATTTATATCCTATTTCCTGGAATTGTTTTAATCCTATTTTCTATATCAAAACAAAAATAAAATTCTAAACAGGTAGGTAATCAATATGTATTTATGGACCTATGTAAATAATATTTATATATCCATAGATTATAGTTTTAAGAGAGTATTTCTTTTAAATTAGGTTTTAAGTGTTGATCAAAATAGTTCATGAAAATTCTACCTGAATGCAATAGCTAAAAATTACAAGTAAAATATTTATTCCTATTTTTTTTTTATTTATGAAATTGACAGTAATGTTCTGAATTATTTCTAAAAAAAAAAAAATTGTACCTATTTAAAATTAAGTGCTAAATATTATTTTTGCTGTTTTGATAGAATAATGTTTATCCGCTGAAACAAGGGATTTCAAAGATCTAAAATATACCGGGTGTTCAAATTAAAGTGTTACAGCTAAAGACCGCCTATTATAAAAGAAACGTTTCAGACGAAAGTATTATAGTTTTGTGGGGAAAAAGTTTTGGCTAAAATCGTTTTTTATAGCTAATCATAATATGGTCAACTTTTTTTTCGTCCAGCAAAATTTTCAAGTAGCTGTTACTCAAAAAGTAAAAGTCGAACAAAAAAAATATTTTCATCAAAAGTTTCTTATTTTTTTATGTACTTTAAGAATATGAAAAAAAAAATAATGGGATTCCAATAAACAAAGTCCATCTCGATATGGCCAGCTATAAAAAAATGAAATTATCCAAAATGTTTCCCCCAAAAAACTATAAAACTTTTGTCTGAAACTTTTTTCTAAGATACATATTTTCGGCGGTATTTAACTGTAACACTTTAATTTGAACACCCGGTATATTTAGAATTTTTGCTTCCTAATGTGATTTATTTATTTAATTGATCCTAATGTACTGAATTATTAGTAGGTACGAAATTTTTTTTTTAATTTTGTGATAAAATATTGCATGCTTTCTGCTGTTTTGGTAAAAATTTTATGCGTGGAAACGCGAACCTTTAATCAAAGCCAATTGTAGATTTCTCAAGATTTTTACTTTCCTATCTGTATACATATATAAGTAAAGTACAGGAATCATGATTTTTTTCGACCTCGAGTTTTCGACGGATTTTTACGTTTTGAGGTTCCCTGAATCCGTTTTGACTATTTTCGCGATGATGTCTGTGTGTGTGTGTGTGTGTGTCTGTGTGTCTGTATAACGCATAACTCATGAACCGATACACAGAAAAACACCAAATTTTAAACTTAAGCTTTGTTTCAGCGTCCAATGAGCTCATTAGATTTTGGGCAGAGTCGGAACATCTGGGGGGGTACTTTATGGGTGGTCATTTTTATATTTCATGGAATATATCTGTTATTTACGTTTGGAGAAGAAAATTCCTTAAATAAAAGTTACTTCTAATATAATTATCTATAATTTTTGTTATATGCAAAATTTTCCTAAAATGGTCCGTATTCGAGAAATTTGACAAAATGTAAAAAAAAGAATTTTTTATAAAAATTGTTCAAATAAAAGTTGTTTGTAATATAATTCTCTATAATTTTTATTCTATACATAATTTCTCTAAAATGGACCGTATTCGAGATATTTGAGAAAATGTGTAAATTTCGAATTTTGAAGAAAACTCAAAAACGGATAAAGAAAAAAACATTAAATTTTAAACTTAAGGTTTATTTCGGCCTGACGTGAATTGATTAGATTTTAGACATAGTCGGAACATCTGAGGGGTACTTTATGGGAGACCACTTTTATATTTTATGGAATATATCTGTTATTAATGTTTGGAGAAAAAAATTGTTCAAATAAAAGTTACTTCTAATATTATTATCTATAATTTTTGTTTTATGTAAAAATTTCCTGAAATGGTCCGTATTCGAGAAATTTGACAAAATGTGCAAAATTCTGATTTTTATGAAAGTTTTTGAAATAAAAGTTGTTTGCGATATCGATCTCTATAATTTTTGTTTATACATGATTTTTCTAAAATGGACCGTAATGAAAAAATTGTAGGAAATTTTAATTTTTTAGTATTTTCGTTTTCCATGAATATCTATAGAAAAATGTTTCGAGGTAGATGTATGTAGACAATGTATATATTTAGTTTATCCTCTAAACATTTATAGAGATGCTGCAATAGGTTGTACAAAATAACCGGAAAAAACCTATAATAACTAGATAGGAAAGTCATGTGTTGGACACATCAGATTTTTTTGTACAGTGAAATAACAATAATTTTTTGACATGCCTAGGTACTAAAAACAAAAGTTTTGCCAAATAACACTACCTATGAAACTTTTTTCAATTAAATTGAATCATTTTAAAACCCGTTTTAATTTAATTTAATAGATTTAATAAAAAAATGCAGAATTTTTACACAAATTCGATTTTTACATAAGATTAACTAGGTACTTTGAGATTTTTAGGAATATTCCCAGTACCAATTTTAAAATTTCGCATCTTCTCCTGCTTTGTTAAGGCTAATTGACAACCATGGTTAATTCAAAACATTAATAATACTAATAATTTAAAAATATATAAGATACTTTTCGTAATTGGTACGTCTATGATAAGTAAATTCTAACCTATAAATACTTACATATGAAACGAAGAATTTGGGTCCAATTTGTCTTGTTTTTTACAAATTTCGCACTGTTTCACCATTTTTAAAGTTTGTATGTTAACAAAATAATGGGAAATCACTTTCACAAGAAAAAACTGAGAAAATCCGATGAACAATAACACTAAACAATCTCTACAACGCCAACTGTCAAAACAAGTTGATGGAATTATGAATGAATATTTTATATTCCGTTGTCTAAGCTCACAATAAACAACGTAATATGCCCCGCCTACAAAATACTAGCTGTTGCCACATCTCGTAAAAAATACTTAATATCCAATATACCACTAACAAGTTTTGGAATTTATTGAAAATAATTACATCTAATTTAGTGAAATTATATCTAATTTAGTTAAATTTGATATAACAAATTATTCACCATTTTTTGGGTTCAGTTGCAGTAAAATAGGTTGAATTATTTTAGCTTTTTTAATATATGTAAATAATTTTGTAAACAAAACGAGAATAATGAAATAGGCATATGACAACAGCGGATATTATACCCTAGTGTGTCCCTTAGAATATGTCTTATTCACGACAGCACGATATTTGTAAGTAACTACATCTCCTGTTATCTCTGGGTTTATACCTAGATAAACGAATGCTTCGACTGAGGTCTGGGAACTCTATGGTATTTTGGAATTATAAAGAATTTGTGCTTTTATTTTAACAATATTGGTTATATTTAGATGTATTCTTATTAATTGAAATACAGATTTGACAGTTTTTATTAATATAATATATTCAATTTTTATCTGACCATACCGAAGTAGGGAATTTTGAAACTTTATAGTAATGTGAAATTTGAATTACAATATTACACGATATTACATAATTAGTACTTATTTTAGGTAGGTACTAAATTTGTACTTGGAGAAAGTAATATCGATTTTTATAAGAAAACTTGAAAAGTACATTAATTTAGTTACTATTTCTGATGTAAAACTTAAGTTTTGGTTTAAACCAAGAAAACAAATAAATTATAGTTTGTTCAACAAGGGTGAATATGATAGCAATATCACACAAAGACGAAGTTTGAGCACGACGTCGTATGCGGAGTACTCAATCGTCTGATTGTGATATGAACAATCCACTCGATATGGTCAGTATATTTTTTCTACGACCCACTAACGAAAATCTACAAATTTAAAAAATTATTTTAGGTTATTTAGACAAAATAACTAATTTTAAAATAATTTACGAAGTTGACTAATTTATAAAATAAAATTAACATGAAAAATTAATTAGTCCTCGGCCTAGATTTGATCCCGGGCTTTTCGCGTGGAAGGCAGATGCTCTGTCCTCATCTTCACCGAAACTTTCAGGACTTTAGTTTTAATACTCGTAATTAAATTAGTATCATGTAGTTTGATTAAAATTTATTTTTTTTTAAATGTGGACACAAAAAAAACAAAAATGCTATTATTTATCGAGTCTACACAAAAATTTTAATGTATATTTAATATCAATAACTAAAATATATATTGACAATTAGTTTAACAGAATTGTCACTTATTTAAAAAAATTTAAATAATAGGAGTTGGGTGACCAAAATATGAACTGTGATTTGTAGATTTAATTTTGTTAAAGTGTTCTCACTACCTAAAATGGATATTAAATATATTCGTAGTTGAACGCAATAACATACTTTTTCGTTTTGTAGTATGTGCATAGATTGGCTAATATCCATGCACAGATTACAAAACGAAAAAGTATGCTATTGTCTTCAATTGAACGAATATATTTCATATCCATTCTAGGTAGTGAGAACACTGCAAAAAAAATAAATTGGCCAATCACCGTTCATATTTTGATCAACCGACTGCTATTATTTTTAAAATTTTAAATAAATGACAATTCTGTCAAACTAATTGTCAGTATATTTTTTAGTTATTGAGATTAAACATACAATAAAATAAGTTATTCTTTTGGAAAACGTTAGCATGGATGACTAAAGGGTATTGGGTTAATTAATTCTAAAAGTGTGGTACAAATGTTATTTTTTGTAGCCAATTCTTCAAAATTATTTTGAAATTTCTTTTCAATATTGAATATTAGTTCTACAAATTCATCATTTGACAGTTGCAGATTTCCAAATGTATCTGGATTGGCGTTATCATATGCCTTTAAAAAGCAATAAAAAGAAAAATCATCTAATTCAACGTGATCTTTGTTATATTTAAGACAGGTATCGCAGAGGAGTGGATCCGCAAGGCTTTTATTAAAAGGTAACCACACACATACCTGATAAAATTTTTCTGTATTAATTCGTCTTTACAATAATTTAGGGTGTTAATAATTTTATCATAAAATAAAATACAAGGTGTTCCATTTAAAAAACATACATTTTAATTTGCCAGGCAAAAACGTGACACCCTGTATATCCAAAGATATTTTTAAAATATGTAGGTATTTTTCAAATCCATATAACTTTTATTTAAAACTTTCTTGCGTGTCTACAACAAAATAATGAACAATAACGCACTAATGGGATATCCTGTATAAATTATATTTTTAACAATGAAAATTTCTTATAATGTGGTACTTATCGGTTTGGGTCTTTGGGAAAACTAAAGAATGTTTTCTTGCAGGTATAACCCTTATTAAAACAGCTTTTGACTGCACAAACAGAATGATGTCTTTTTTTTTCACTCATTCTACTCATAGCTAAAGAGTCACCAAAATAATAACAGTACCTTTAACTCAAACAAAATCAACGAAATTATAGGCTCCACGAAATTATACAATCAACGAAATTATACGCACGACTCAACACCTTACCTAAGTACGCTTCTGAACACCAAAACCGTCTTTTCCCTTCGAAGGCGGAGCTTAAGCGATGCGCGACGAAATCGACGCAAACCGTTGCCGCCAAGAGAGTGTTTTAGCTGTATTGTTAAGCTGTGACTATAGTGTAGCATAGATAAATTTTCACATAGTGCAAGGTGACTTTAGTTGATACTTTTTTTTTAATTACACTTATTTGATATGCCTTCAATTTTTTATTTTATGTTAGTTTTTTCATGGCTTTATTATCTACGTGTTTTCTTTATTTTTTTCAATATGTTACAACTGTTTATGTTGTTAGCAGTGGCGGATCTAGAGGGGGGCCCGGGCGCCTATCAAACGTCATATTTCGTATGTTTTCTCTTTACGGTTGATTCAAATGTCTAAATATGCTACTGATAATTAATACTAATATTGTCACATAATTTTGTGGGGGGGGCTCAAATATTTATCGCCGCCACTGCTTCTTACCTACTCTGTATACAATAAAGACTAGAAAATGCTTATATAAACGATTTATTAAAAATCGATCAATTATATTTTCAATAAAATGATTACAAAATTTTGCGACATATTAGATATTAATGATCAATTTATAAAGATCAACTGCCTAGCCTCGGGCGGGACGGGATTTAGCTTTAATGGGCGATACTTTATTTTAATGTACATATATGCTTGAATTCTGTCATCACTAAGTTTTTATTTAAAGCAATAGAAACGAGGAGAGAGGATTAAATATCATTATTCTGACATAATTTATGGTCTTTTTTTGCATATGTTCATTTGCACAACGTTAACCGCAATCGATTTGATTCTAAATCACGTTTATATTATGATATTTTATAGGCAATTTATTACATGCAATTTACTACGGGCTTAAAATAGATATAACAAAATTAATTTAAGCCTTGGATTTAAGTGCAGCGATTGTGAAAATATACTCGGAATAAAAAAAAACTATGATAAAGGGTCATTTAGCAAATTTAAGACACGGTAGACTAGAGAAATTAAATCTATAATGTACAGTATTCTAGATATATACAGTGTCGTTCAATGAAAAATATCTACCACCCTTTTCTTGGTTCCCTCAGATTTAAAGAACACTTTTCATTGGACCAAACTGTTTATGTGCGCTGTACAATTTGTCTTCTAAATGGTTACTTAGTTCTATTATCAGTCCCTTAAGAATTCCTAAGTCTTTCTTACTAAATTTTTGGATTTGAGTGGTTAAGTATAAAATAAAATGAGTAAGCTAGGGGGTCGATGAATTGCCTATTCATAAAGAAATATTAAAGGAAAAAATTGCAACAAGTCATGAATCGATCCCCTAGATATATTTGCAGTACATGAATGTATTACCGTCTGTGCAGTTTGAGATCATTATGTTGGTAGTAAAATATTAAAAAATGGTTCTGGTCTTATGAACCCAGATTAAGTTCCTCTTTTAACGAGTTAGTACCAGTTTTTTCATTGATTGTCACATCGCTGTATTTCAGAACCCAGATCAAAGTCGCTTTGTTCCTGGTACCAAGGTACTAGAGCAGTGGTCGCCAACCTCTCAATGTGTTGAGCTACTTTGTTAATTTTGGAACAAACAGCGAGCTACCCACACGGAAGCCACGTAACGCAACATAAATGAAATAATCCACAGTTAATTTATCATTATATGTATTTATTTTACTATTTAATTGGTAATACATAATACATAGGTACTAATAATAAACTAATAACAAAACAACAATATTATTAGTACGTACTTGTTCATAGTTACATTCCTACCTACCAAACGAAGGTGTTTGAAAAATAAATATCCAGCCACAACGGCATGTCACATAAGATTTAAAAATAGTTAATAATAACAACAAAAAAGTAACGCACTATCATGAACATAAACATTGAAAAATATGAGAAGGCTGACACTCAGACTCATCGATAATTTTTTTAATGTTTGCAGTATAATTTGATGCAACCATTCGAATCAGAGATAACAGAGATATAAGAAGTCATTCATAAAATATAATATTCATGATGCCAAGAACAGTTCGCACTCAAAACATTCTATTTCTAGACGCGGGGCGAGGCGACGAAAGGTGAGAAGTAAAAGAAGGGATACAGTGAAGAATTTTACATAGTTTTATCAATGAATAACTGCCCGAGCTTTTACTACTTAACGTAACTTTTCTTGCCGGTGTAAGCCCTGTTGCCACTTCCATTCTAACATCACTAGGTTTTGGAATTTGTTGAAAATTATTACATCTAATTTAATGAAATTACATCTAATTTGGTTAAAAATGCCTATTTTTTGTTCTAATGCTCAATTAAGTCTTTGTAGGAAGTATTTTTTTATAATTATTTGAAAAAAATCATTTACATTAGCCCTTATGATCGAAAAAAAATTTAAATGTCTTAGTTTCAACCGTCTACAAATTTGTATAAAAAATCTTCTTTTAGAAATATACCTCTCATTTGACGAAAAACGAAGGCCTAAATGAAAAAAAAACTATTCTTTATAAAAGTTTCGCCTATGTATTGTCAAGGTAAAAGTACTTTCCTCATATTTGTTGCTTTTAAATTAACAAAAATATAGCAATAAACCATTAGTGATGTCATGGTTTTACTAGAAAGCAAACATTAAAGGCAGAGCCTATCGACTCTTTATGCATCTATCTCAGTATTGAAATGTATGCAATCAGTTTGACCCCTCTTATATTATTTTATACAGGGATTATTGATTTATCCACCATGTTTAATAGGGTGTACTAATAATTACTTCAAGATTTCTTTTTTATTTTTAATGTAAAATGAAAATAAGAAAATATAAACTATTTATTAAAGGTATTTATTGAAGTATCAATTATAAACAGTAAGGCTATTGCTTTGCAAAATACAATAAATCCCCAATATAAATAAATTATAATAATAATAATAATAATAATTGGAAGGAAGTATATAAAGCATAAATTAATAATATTAAAATTTATAATTACAAGACTTTCAAACTAATCAGAATCAGATTCACCACACGAATCAACATTTTCCAAAACATTAGCGGCTGTGGTCAAACTATTTATGCAGTTTTTCTGTGTCATACAGGTGCAGGAACCGATACAGTAAATATTTTTTTTCCTGCATTTGCAAATTTTGCTTCCACAGTCTAGAACAGAATATTATTGTTAGAATATTGTTTAGTATGTTTTTTGCATTTGCATGATGTAAGTTCTGTTATGTCTGGTGGCAGGTCGGGCAGAGTCTTAAAAGTGGGTATCAGACTTCCATCTTGATCTACTTTCCATCCATACTCTTCAACATTAGGAAGCTGCATCTGGGTTTAAAGAGGTTAGCCAAATATTTAGCTGGTAAAAACATCTTAAACAATGTAGTCTTAGGGCGTCTTCAGTCGGTGGTAATTTAGCGATGGTTTTTGAAGAGGTCAATAATCCCCTCAAAATGTTAATGAAAGTAACATTGGCAGTTTTGAATACATTTTTAGGAAAATTCTTTCAAGATTAGAGAATATGTTTTCAGAGTACTGATCAGTGCCAAATCCATCTAAAAAGTAATGGTTTTCAAGGTAAGTTTTCCAACAGGTTTTGTTCCCAATGCCGGACAATTAAATGGTTGTATCACAACCGGTCAGAATGAAAAGCAGGCATATTTTTTAGAAGGTTTTCATCCAAATTTAAATAATGTACTGCTAGAAATCGCCTTGAGTCTCCTCGCCTTGTTCTGAACCATATATCTTCAGTCAAAAAAAATCGTCTTTTGATGGTTCAAAATTCTTTCCATATTTATTGATTTTCGCGAATCCACCACTAGTTAGAAATTGAATATGCTTTTGCTGAATGGAGTTTTGAAGAAGTTGTTCTGGCAGAAAATGTGTTAAACGTCTTTTGTTAAATATCTAATGAATAAACAAGTTCTATTGTTGCGGAAGTGGAATATTGGGTCGGTCAATTTCTATATCAATATATTTCTGAAATCCTCTCTTTTGACGTGTTGTATTTTTGATAGAATGTCCTTTATAATGATCAAATACCACATCTATCATTTGAGCATTAAATTTATTTCTAAAAATAATGTTTACAAATATATGAGCATATTCTTTAAATGATATGCAACTTTTGGACTTTCCTATTTTGATATAATTTTTGTCTCTGCTACTTGCAGCAACAAATCCGTAATTAAAATTTTAAACGAAAACTTATAACCCAAATATATTTAGCTGCAACAGGATGAATGTAGATATAATAAAGATGCAAAAATGTCTATATTTTTTCCCAATTTATTAGGTAATTTAATATATAACAAATACACTTATTAATTCTTTAGTAAAAACAGATAACAATATGACACATTGCCCTATGGAACATAACAAGTTTTATAATAAAAAAAATGAAAAATCCTACCATATCAATAATGTGATACATCAGCCCGCACGTAGAGAGAAACAGAGCTATGCTACGTTTGAAGGTGAAGAGAAAGATACACTGAGAGTCGATAAATTTGACGGTGAGAATTAATTACAGCATAAACCTATGACATCTCTCATCGTTTATTGTTATATCTCTGTTAATTCAAAAGCAAAAAATATAGTGTTTACTTTGTTACCTTCTCAACACATAAGCAAAAATTTTATAAAGAATGTTTTTTTTTCATTTAGGCCTTCGTTTTTTGTTAAATGAGTGGTATATTTAAAAAAGACGACTTTTTAACTACATTTTTGAAGGGCTAAAACCAAGATATTTACGTTTATATTTTTTTTCGGCCGTAAGTGCTAATGCAAATGATTTTTTTTAAATAAGTATAAACAATTACTCCCTACAAAGATTTTATTGTGCATTTGACCAAAAAATTAGTATTTTTTTCTCTATTCGGTGGTATCAATATCTGGATTTTTGATGATAGTGTCCTTCTGCACAATCTAATTTTGTATTAACTCCGGAAAAAGGGTTACCTTATCATGACCTTTCATCTGTGAAAAATTCAGCTATGTGACAAAAGAGTGGGAAGTGAATCGTTTTCTTGAGCGAATGTTTTAATACATACACTTTACTAACAATGACAACAGCGGATATTATACCCACAATATATTGTGATTATACCCTACTGTGTCCCTTAGAATATGTCTTATTCACGGCCGCACGATATTTGTTAATAGTTACATCTCCTGGTTATCTCTGATTCGAATACAATTATCCAAATGTTCATCTGTAAGTCGATTGCGATATTTGTTTTTAGTAAACTTCATATTGGAAAAAGAAGATTTACACAAATAGGTTGAACTGAATAATGCTTTCACTTTCAAGGCAACACGGCATAGAACTAAATATTTGTCTTTACTTACAATAGGCCAGATACATTTGCTACTTGAGACTAACGATTTGAAGGCTAAATCATTTTGAAACTCAATTACTTCCATTTCTGTTGCAGCAATGTCTTCGCCAAAGTTCTGCATAACACAAGTTGCAAACTGTTGGATATCAATTTCCATAAAGGGTGAAACAACAAACTACGCTACTAAAGCCATTTCGTTGAAATCCTTAAAACGATTTTTGAAGTTATTCTTCAGGGTAGAAACTATTTCTACATGATATTTGCTGTCATAGGGTTCTAATGGATTTTGAGATATATTTTTTTTGAAAGAAAAGGAAAATGCTTGGCATCGCTGTTAATTAAGTTTTGTTCCCAAAACTCCAGCTTTTTAATAAATGCTTTTATATCAGAAATCATTTCCGCTAGTTCTTTGTCTCTCCCCTGAAGCTGCAAATTAAGTTCGTTTAATTTCTCTGTAATGTCCACGAGAAAACCAAAATCTCTAAGCCAGATTGAATTTTCTAGTTCCGGAGTCGGTTCATCGCGTTGTTTGAAAAATTGAACTATGCCAGATAGGACATCATTAAAACGTTTCAGCACCCGTCCTCTACTTAACCATCGGACTTCAGAGTGAAGGTGTAGGTCCCCATATTGACAGTCAACTTCATCGGCCAAGGTTTTGAATAATCTTTTTTGTAACCCTTGAGCTCTAATCTTGTTCACAATTTTTACCATCAGTTTCATAACGTTGTTTAGTTTCAGGAAATTTCCACATAATGCTTGCTGATGGATAATGCGGTGGTAACAGAGAAATTGCGGAAAAGTTTCATCTTTACGACATAACGCCACCAGACCCTTATCACAACCCACCATAACTGAAGTGCCATCGGTTGTCAAGCCTACCATTTTCGATATTGGAATTTTTTAGGAAGAAATAATATTTTTTAAATAAGAAAACAACTCCTGTCCAATAGTGTATCCTTTCAGTGGAACAATCTTTAAAAGATCTTCTTTAATCGTAAAATCACTAAAAACCATCCTGACGAACACGCCCATCTGGGCAGTGTCAACGACATCTGCTGATTCATTCAGTTGAAGTGAAAAATAAACACAGTTATCTAAGTCAGTTCTTAACTGTAAAAAAATATCATTGCTCATTACTTCTACACGTCTCATCACTGTATTAGCAGAAAGTTGCATAGATTTTATAGCTGAAACTATCTCGTCTTTATTTCTAAAGTTAGCAAAGAATCAGTAGCTTCTAAAAACGCCTGTTTTATCATTTCCCCGTCTTCATAAGGTTTCTTTTTTGTGCAATTATCTGGGACACACGGTACGATGCTTCAGTTGCAGCCTTATTTTTGTCGACTGTTCATAAAAATATTGATTGTTGTCCAATTAACTGCTTTTTTAACTGTTTCAGTTTCTCCTTTCTGGCGGCAGAATGTAGTGGGAATGATTTTTGAAAATTAGAATGTATAGTTTTATGATGTCTTTCAATATTTCCTTTTTCAGCAACGGAGACCGAAGTGTTACATAACAAACACACATTTTTATCTTTAACTTCTGTAAAAAAGTATTGTTCTTCCCATTCCGAATGAAAGTGGTATGTCTTTACCTTCTTACAACTGTTTGCCATAATATTATTTTTTGTTGTTTTCTACTAACCCAACCGCTGGACGTTGGTTACGCGTTCAGTTTTAAACTAAGCGCAATGTCGTTGCTTCGTGCGTATTTATCCCGTTCAAAGCAATCCTGATCGTTCTCGAACACTAACACGCTGGTCCGGCTCGTCGGTTCTAGCCGATTCTAGCTTGATGGCGTCAGCGGCAGATCGCTCACCGCAACGTTGCCGCTGTTTATGTTTAATATTATGAAAATTAGATTTTTTTGTGGAATTTTCGGAAGCTTCTCTGATGTTTGCAGTTTGTATTTTTTAAATTAAAATCGTTGTGATAGCTACCAGAATTGCCTCCGCGAGCTACCGGTAGCTCGCGATCGACAGGTTGGCGATCACTGTACTAGAGAGTATTTATATGGTTCAAACCAGTTGGAGCTTAGGGCTTTTAAAGCTACTTAGGAATCGACAAAAGTTTTATAGTTTTATATCCAAAAAATTATTCCGCTTATATTTCTGTTACAATCATTTATACTTGGAATATCGTAGCAAAAGTGTCCAGGTGTTATCCCTATAGTACATGGATTCGCCTTGTAGAACAGATATATAGACACAATTGCGTCATCTGAGCATTTACCATTGGCAATGGGGGGTGGTGAAATCCTACCAAATGGCTACTTCTCAAATATGGGGCAGACTATCTCTAGACACCTCCTTAACGACAACTAACAGGATTACGTTGTATACAAAAAAACAATGTTAATTTTTAAATGAGCAAAAAATGTGGAATTGTTTAACTTTAAATAATAAAAATGAACTATTTCTTTTAGTTAATCTTGTTTTAATAAAATTAGTATACTTTAGGTTTATAAATTATTAAATTTCTCATCTCTCGAGAAACATAAATTTATTAAACCTACTTCTCTTTTCCATTATTTTTTAGACCCAGCGCATTATATTAAAGACATTAAATCTTATCCAGCCCATCAGTTTCCAACAGCAAACGAGCAACCGGAGCCCTGACTTTATAAACTGCATTATTTCTTAACAAAATTAATTTAAAATAAATGATAGCGTAAGGATCTTAGTAAGTTTAGATAAATTGCATCAAAACAAAACAAAAAACAAAAAAGCAGTATTGCAAAATCCGTGACAGGTCTTTTAGTATAAAAATAATTGTATCCGTTGTCATCGATTTTAAGAGAAAAGAAAACGCCATAGAATTTTCACGCTATAGAAGACTATTCTCGAAACTCCTGCTTTCCTTTCGGTTTGTAATTTCGAGCTTCTTGTTTGTTTTCAAGCTTCCGCTGTGAATTATAGACAGGATGAAAAAAAAATGGCGAAAAAGAAACTCCGTTCGAAATTCCTTATATCCAATCTTGCAGAATTCCCGACCAAAATGAGTTTCTGTCTTTCGCGCCCACTGACTCTTTATTGTTCTTTGTTTTGTCTAATGAATTTTATACGAAAACGTTTACCTTGCGTGACGTCTTAGTTGATGATATCTAAATAAAAGTTTGAGTTTGTCGCAGAAGTTTCGATTTTAAGTAAGTTTGTATTTGTATTATTTAGTCAAATATTTTTTTATAAGTACTTGGAAGCTAAATGAACCTCGTAGGATCATACTGAGGTCCAAGAGAATGATCTTTAACTCCGTTGTCCTCTCTGGAGATACATGAACCAGTTTAAATAGATACCAGAGAAAAACAGCTCCACGTGTGTGCTAAAAATACTACACAACTTCAAGGCTCTGGAAATAGTAACCATTATTCTGATTGGTCTTGTGACAAAGGAAATAAAAATCTATTCGAAACCAGAGGAAAAAACCCCAATAAAAACAATAGGAAAGAGACACAACAGAAATGGCTTAAGGAAACAGCAATTTGGCAAAATTCTCTAGCTTCTTCTGTGAGTACAGATCCCAAGAAAACTTCTTATTTGATGTTTATCAGTTGGTTGTGGCCACTGTTTGATAGAAGCGACTTTCTTTCTTATCTACAGCCACGCCATCATTGCTGACTATATGACCCAGTAAAATAGCTCGGGCAAGAATCAGATAAGTAGTCAAAACACTACTCAATGGGGAAACATGGATTATGCCACTTACATTCCAAATGTTTTTAAAGCGGATCAGGTATACAGAACGTGCTCTGCAGATTCGTCGTCCATACTGCAAAATCAACAGTAGCCGACAATGTTCTGTCATCAATTGTGTAAGAACACGTAGATCTGAACATGACGTGCATTAAATGATTGGATATAAATGCCTTAAAATGATTTAACTAAGAGATATCTCCATAATACATGAGAATAACGTCATCTGTACAGTTTTAATTCCTTTGCAAAGGGCACTGCTTTGTAACATCAAGGAATGGTTTTGGTTCTATAACCTCAGTCCCCGGATCAAAATAACTTTATTTTGGAGACTGAGGCACTCGAAGGTATTAATATAGTTCCAAACTTAGCTGGGGCTATCCAAAAATATCTTTATAGTCTTGATAGCAAGTCGAAGATTGTGACAGAAGAACCCATGTTTATTATTATGTTAATTGTTGGCTTTTTAATGAATACTTCCTCTTCTACTTCTTTTTCAATTATGGAGCTGTCAGTTTAGAGCCCATCTGGGAAAGAGATATAACTCCTTTGCTACTTTTGCCTCTTGTTTGTTGTTATATATAACCCAGAGGATATGAGCCTATGCCGAGAATGAGTAGCTATTAGGTATACTTAACAAATTCATTTGGTTCTATTGCAGTTTTTTGTAGCATTGACTACCTGTTACTACCATTATGTTATGTTTGCAACCTAAAATATATATTGTGTCCCCTTCTGTCTTTATTACTTCCCTTTCCAGAAACAAGGTGAGAAGGCGTTATATCCAGTATAGTCTGCATTTTCCTCAGACACATGTAGGTGAATAATCTGTTATATTATGTTCGTCATAGGATATTAACATATTGCAACCTAAAATGTCTATTGTGTCTTCATTGGTATTTAACTCTTCTCTTTCCAGAAACATGTGATAAGGCGTTATACCCAGTATAGTCTGCATTTCCCTCAGGCACATGTAGGTGACCAATCTGTTATGTTTTATTTGGTAGAAGATATTGTTATATTGCAACCTAAAATATCTATTGTGCTCTCTGCTGTCTTTATTACTTACCTTTCCAGAAACAAGGTGAGAAGGCGTTATATCCAGTATAGTCTGCATTTTCCTCAGGCACATGTAGGTGACCAATCTGTTAGAGGATATTAACATATTGCAACCTAAAATGTCTATTGTGCCTCCATTGGTATTTAATGCTTCTCTTTCCAGGAACATGTGAGAAGGTGTCCATTTTTTACTTGTAGTCTCTTTTGTTTCAAAACGAACTGTTAATTTTTTCAAAACTGCTTGTCGTTACTTAAACATTAGATGGTATAAATTATATTAGAACAAGAATGTAGGTTTTCACGGACTCTTATGCCATGGTCTCTAATATCTGTGGAATTTTATCAGGTCTGGCTCCTTTTGAAGAATCAAGTTTCACAAGCTTACTTCTAATCTCTTCCTCGATGAAAACGTGGAAGGATAAATTAAAAAAAGTTAAGAGGAGTACTGTGCTCATTCTTGACAAAATCATAGTTAACATGAGATGCAGTAATAACCGAATATTATGGGGGTTATGATTGACAACCTATGTTATTTTCAACAGGTCTGTTATTTTATAAACACACAGAAATAACAACCTGTTCACAAATAACGTGTCTGTTAAAAAATAACGTTATTTGTCCATCATAAGCCCGTATATCATTTCCAGGCAGATATAGCAGTCGCCTCGGTTACTCCCTTAGAAAAGGCGATACGCCTACTAAATTGAGTGAGAATAGTTGACACGAGCACATGTTTTACGAATAAATTAGCTCTTACAAATACGATACTTGCTTTACACCGTTGCCACACTGCAAAATAAATGGTATACTTTCTGATAAATCACATTCAGCTACAGTAATAGTTTCAATGAGAAACAGACATCTTTAAAGTAATTTTGTATATTTTAAAGCTTTATGATAAATGAATTCCAAATTATAACTACAAACAAATCTAGTATAAAGACTCTACCGTAATAATTTGACAAATACGTAGATAATATTCCTCAAATTAGTATCCTAATAACACATTTCTACGATTTATCCTCACAGAACTATTTTTATTAAATCATTGTATTGTAATTAATTTTAAATTTTCTGATCGTAATCTGTACTTGCAAAACGGCTGACCCTCCCGTGAGTAAAATATTCAGAATGGTAATTATTCATTCTTTAACTTTCTTCTACAACTTTTCTGTGGAGAAAACTTCTCCCATTTATTAAACATTTTTGGCTGTATCGAAAATAATTAATCAAAAATATCCTACACGCATTTAACACGCCCTTCTTCCTCACAAAAGCAGGATCACACACCAATGATTTTTCGGCCATAAATCTTCATGAGAATATCTTTGAGCTCTAATTAAAAACTATTAAGGAATACTCTACGTGATACTCCTTATTGTGTTCTGTGGGTAAATTGCAATTTTTTTTGTCTACATTCTGCAATGAAACGTTTATTGCACCGAACAATTCGTAATATCTGACAGTTGTTATCCCACGAAAACAATTTTCTGAGGATCTTTCGGTTCTTGTGCTCGTTTTATAGTGACAGTAACTAGTTTAAGAAGATTTATACGGTTTTGTTTCAAACGAACATTAAGGATTATTTATAGAAAATAGGGCACGAAGTAAATTTATCTAGTTTAACAATTATTGTCATCAATTTGAACGGTTTCTAGTGATGTGTTGTTATTTAACTATCTGTTATTTTTAAGCTGTTATTTGGAACACAACGGTTACAATTGTTATTCTAGTTCAAAAATAACAGGTATAAAATAACGCCACAATGCAATAACGTGCGTTACAATCGTTTATTACTACAAAAAACGTTATAAAGCATTAAAAATCTTAAGAAGGATTGAAAAACGTTAAGGAACATTAAAAAAGGTTAAAAAACGTCATTAAAACGTTAAAAACGAATAAAAACGAATAAAAACGAATAAAATCGAATAAAAACGTTAAAAACGTTGAACACGTTAAAAACCGTTGACAAAAAGTTAAATTAACACGTTAAAAAACATTAATAATAGTTAAAAAACGGTTAAAAAACGTTAGGATATGTTAAAAGCGTCAAAAAACGTTAAGAAAACATTAAGAAAACGTTAAGAAAACGTTAAGAAAACGTTAAGAAATCGTTAAGAAAACGTTAAAAACGTTAAAAAACGTTAAAAACATTTAAAAAATTATAAATTATTTAGTCAATTAGGTTAAATATTTCCTTAAAAATTGGAGGTTCAACTTATTTTGTAAAAAAATTGTAACCTTTTTTCTGATATCTTAATTTCTCAAATCGTTTATTACTACAAAACACGCGTTATAAAACATTAAAAAAACGTTATGAAGCGTTAAAAAACGATAAAGAAAAACGTTAATAAACGCCATAAAACGTTTAAAAAAAACGCCATAAAACGTCAAAAAACTGGCAAAAGCTTTAAAAAACGTTAAATACATATCAAAAACGTTAAAAAAAACGATAAAAAGGCCATTAAACGTTAAAAAACGGTAAGCAATCTAGCAATCGTTATTTAGGTATTTTTTACTACTGTTGCTACAGTGTCGCATGCGTTCAAGTATCTGGGCATACTGGCGCTGGATTCTGGACCGTTCCAAGTCTACTGACATTGAGAAATGGTCGAGTAGTCAAGGGACTGGTGTATTGTTATTTCATTTTAAGTACACAGCCTTCACTATGTAGTTTCCTAGTTCAATCACTAGATAATAAATATAACGACAACCTGTTATTTAAATAACAACCGTAACAGTTGTAACTGTTAAATGAAAATAACGCTTTTTCCCATCACTAGTGTTAACATAACTCTAGCGTTCATTACGGACCTAGTCTATTTCCAACATAAATCAATTACGGAAGCCTGAATGAACTTAATTTAAATTTCTACAATGCCCTGTGACATAAAAAAGAAATTACATCGACCCAAAACTTGAAAGCACGTTTCGTAAACAAGAACAGATCGCGAACTGATTTACATACGCTATCTTATCTTCGTATATCTAACTTACTTTAGCATATAGATTGAATAGTTGCCTACTATGTAAAGGTAGTACACGGAAATTAATATTCCTACAGCTTCAATACTTCGATCTATATTTGAAATCACTTAAATAACCGCAAGCTGCTTTTAGTTTCGACGGATCCCACGAATTTGCAGAAATTAGTTTATTTATTTAGAAATCTGGTGCTAGCTGATCTTATTTTTTTGCATGTATTGCTTTTATTCTGAGTTTGAATAACGTTAACATTATTATAATTTTACATAATAAAAAAATGTATTTGCAAGGAGAAAAAGGAAAAGCGCGCATTTCTTCTATCATGACATCATAGACCGGAGAATAAGACATAAAGATCGTCTCGTGTTCGGGCAATTTGCATTGATTATCGCTTATAAACACTGATTATTGCCTGTATATATACAGTTAGAATACGCTGTTGTTTTTATTTATAGATGCCCCTGAACTTATACTTCCTGCATACAAAACAATAAAAATCGATATAGTTACTTTGTGAGCATTGCTCAAGATATTTCCAAATGACTGACTTTGTGTTATTTATTAACATTATTTATTGATCTATATAGGGTTCTGCAGGAAGACAAACGTATTCAATAAGAGGAACATTTTTACTTTATCATTATTTTTCTTTTTGATAAAAATGAATTTAAACGGTTTATAAACGTTTTTAACGTTTTATGGCCTTTTTAACAACGTTTTTAATATGTATTTGACGTTTTTTTAAAGCTTTCACCCGTTTTAAATGGTTTACAAAAGTTTTTATCGTTTTTTGACGTTTTATGGCGTTTTAAAACTTTTTTTATCATTTTCTTAACGCTTCATAACGTTTTTTTAATGTTTTATAACGCGTTTTTTGTAGTAATAAATGATTTGAGAAATTAGGATATTAGAAAAAAGGTTACAAATTTTTTACAAAATAAGTTGAGCATTCAAATTTTTAAGGAAATATTTAATCTAATTGACTAAATAATTTATAATTTTAAATGTTTTTTAACGTCCTTTAACGTTTTCCTAAAGTTTTTTGACGTTTTTAACGTATCCTAACGTTTTTTAACCATTTTCAACCTTCATTAATGTTTTTTATCGTGTTGTTTTAACTTTTTGTAAACGTTTTTAACATTTTCAACGTTTTTACCGTTTTTATTTGTTTTTAACCTTTTAATAACGTTTTTCAACCTTTTTTAATATTCCTTAATGTTTTTCACTCCTTCTTAAAGTTTGTAATGTTTCATAATGTATTTTTTGTAGTAATAAACGATGTCAGAAAAAATTTTTTACAAAATGAGTTGAATATTTATTTTTTAAGGAAATATGTAACCTACTTGACTAAGTAATTTTTAATTTTTTAAATGTTTTTTACCGTTTTTTAAGGTTGTTAAATGTTTTTAATGTTTTTTTAACGTTTTTAACCATTTTTTAACGTTTGTAACGTTTCGCTACGATTTCTAATAGTTTTTTAACGCTTAATATCGTTTTATAACATGTTTTTCTAACTTTTTGTAAACGTTTTTAACGCTATTATTGTTTTTAACGTTTTAATTACGTTTCTTAACCCTTTTTTTAATGTTTTTTAACGGTTTTTTAACGATTTTAAGAATTTTTTAATTTTGTTAATTGTTTTTAGCCTTTGTTAACTGTTTTTAACGATTTTTAATTATTTTTTTACTGTTTTTTTATGGTTTTTAAAGGTCTTTTTTTGTTTTTAATGTTTCTAACATTTTAAAGTTTTCTTTAACGTGTTTATAATTCTTTTAAATATATTTAATGTTGTTTTATTTTTTTAAATGGTTTTAACGTTGTTTTAACCCTTTTTACCGTTTTTAACGTTTTTTTATTTGTTTTCCTAAACTTTTTTAACTGCTTTTTAACGTTTTAATGGTTTTTAACTATTTTAAACGGCCATTTTTAAGTTTTAGCTATATTTATCTGGTTTTTTAACGGCTTTTAACTGTTTTCAACAGTTTGTGACTGTTTTTTAACAGTTTGTGACTGTTTTCTTAATAGCTTTTACCAGTTTTTAAACGTTTATTGACGTATTTTTTGTTATAACGTTTTTAATGTTCTGTTTTTAAGTTTATATCGTTTTTAACTTTATAAAGTTTCTAACGTTTGAAATGTTTTTAACATTTCTAACGTTTTTAACGATTTTAACGTTATTATTTGTTATTGAGAATATATATGCAATAAAAAAAGTTACTTTTTTGTAGAATTAAAACTAAAATGTTAGATGTGGCGATTCGGTTGGACTATCGCATTGATTTTTCAAATTTATTTATCTATAAGTTGTAACTTTCTTCCACAGGTCTCAATATGGTCTCAACACGGAATTTTCAAAATGCAACTTTTCTATTTGGCACTTTGGTGTTAATTTAAGTAATAAATAGGTAAAATTTTAATTTATACGTCAATTTAAACTTATTTATTTTATAGTAATAAAATTCTTGTAAAACAACCTGTATGCAAAATATTTAAAGTAGAAATATAACCCAGAAACTAGAAAGTCGTAAACAATAAACTAGTGAAGGTATATATTTAATAGGCATATCTCCAACGTTTTAATTGGGTACTAGATAATATAATATGTTAGGAATGCGGTAGAAGTACACCTGAATACTATCATACTCGAATTGCAAATTAAACAAAGTTGTATAACCCAGCATTTCGCTTTTCTGACCGCGGTCTAAAATATAATGAAGATAACAGAGCTGAACTGTATACCAGCTAGTTAGCTACTTAATATAAGGACGCCTAATTAAGATATACATTCAAAAAAGGTTGGGTTATGTATGAACATCAACGGGGTAAATGTACCAGTGCCTTGAATTAAAAATTATCCATTAAATTACTTAGAATAACATTTAATGTTTTTTTTTGTGTAGCAATAAAAAATATTCCTAATGACGGGGTAGTGGGCCGAAACCATTTAAAAATTAAGTGTCTTTAATAAATTATATATAAATATTGAAAACTATTTTTGAACTTAACTTTACCGATTCTGCTATTATGACAAGAAATTGTTAAAAATTAAAAAAAAACATCCTGACCAAGGACAGATATTTTACAGTACATCTCATTGAGATTCATCGTAGAATGGAGCTTTCACCGGTTTTTAATCGGTTTATAAACGTTTTTAACGCTTTTTGACGTTAAATGGCGTTTTTTATCGTTTTTTCAACGCTTCATAACGTTTTTTAATGTTTAACGCGTTTTATGTAGTAACAACCGATTTGTGAAATTAGAATATCAGAAAAAATGTTAAAATTTTTTTTTACAAAATCATCTAATTTTTAAGGAAATACTTAACCTAATTGACAAAATAATTTATAATTTTTTAACGTTTTTCGACGTTTTTAACGTATTCTAACGTTGTATAACCGTTTTTTAACGCTTATTAATGTTTTTTAACCTGTTGTTCTAACTTTTTGTATATGTTTTTTTAACGTTTTTACCGTTTCAATGTTTTTATGTTTTTTTAACGTTTTTAACATATCCTAACGTTTTTCAACTATCATTAATGTTTTTTAACGTGTTATTCTAACTTTTTGTAAACGTTTTTTAACGTGTTTAACGTCTTTAACGATTTTATTTGTTTTTACCGTTTTAATGATGTTTTTTAACCTTTTTAAATTATCTTAAACGTTTTTTAAACGTTTTTTTAACTCTTCTTAAGGTTTTTAATGTTTTATAACGTGTTTTCTGTAGTAATAAACGATGTCAGAAAAAAAGACACAACTTTTTTTATAAAATGAGTTGAATATTTATTTTTTAAGGAAATATATAACCTACTTGATTAAATCATTTATAATTTTATTGTTTTTAAAGTTTCTTAACGTTTTTTAGGGTTTTTAAATGTTTTTAACGTTGTTAATGTTTTTTTAACGTTTGTAACATTTCGTAACGATTTTTAAAAGTTTTTTTTAACACTTATTAACGTTTTATAACGTGTTTTTATAACTTTTTGTAAACGTTTTTAACGCTATAATTGGTTTTAACGTTTTAATTACGTTTGTTAACCTTTTTTTAATGTTCTTTACTTTTTTTTAACGATTTTAGAATTTTTTAATTTTGTTTATTGTTTTCAACCTTTATTAACTGTTTTAATGGTGTTTAACTATTTTTTAACTGTTTTTTATGGTTTTTAAACGGTCGTTTTTTGTTTTAATTGCTTCAAACACTTTCTAACAAGTTTTATTTAATGTGTTTATAACGCTTTTAAATATATTTAATGTTTTCAACGTTTTTTTAACGCTCTTTACCGTTTTTAACGTTTTTTTTTTAATGTTCTTCTAAACTTTTTTAACTGGTCAAGGACATACATTTATCACAAGAGCAAGTGTGTGATTGATAAATGAAAACTGTTGCGATTATACCTTAATCAATTACGGATATTGAATCCCCTATAAAATATAATCAGAAGCGTTACAAGCTTGCAATTAGTATCAAAGCTGCGTGGATTTTACTAAAATTGACATACTTGTATTTTTGCTTTAATACATTTTGTTTAACGAAGAATTTTAATTTGATTGGGATACATAAATTTCGGTGCTAATAAGTAAGTATAATAGTACACTAGGTAATCCTTGTATACCTGAATAGCTAAACAAGCATTAGTGAGAATGATTAGACAATAAAAAAGATAAATTGTTCCACAGATAGATATAAATCTATGTGTAAAAGGGAATTATAAATTCCAAATGAACTGTTTTGCATTGACCTGGGATTAAATGAAAAGGTTTCTGTTTTGTTTATATACCAGTTAATTCTTGGTAATCATTTGCATGGATTTATTTAGTCACGTAGGTGGATAACATAATAGATTAAAAATAATATCGATTTTTTTTAATAAGAAAAAAAGATAAATACACGACAGGTATCGTAAATGAAAAAATAACGACATAAATTACAATATTTATTCAGACTATGCAGTAGGTGATATAATAACATTAAATGTTTGTTTAAATTATGGATATTACTTTTATATTTATTGTAGTAAGACTGATGAGTGATGACGCAGATAATTGTATTTTTCTTAATTTACGTCTTGTTTAAACTAATATATTTTCATTAAATGGATCAGCAAAGATTTCGGTTGTATACACAGGGCCGACACGAGGAGGGGAGAGTAGCCGGGACTAATTTCAGGGGCCCGGGCTCAAATGGGGGCCCAGCAGCGAGAAGTTCGGCACAAACAAGAGGGGGAAGTTTTAACTTGGGACCCTTTTCTTTGTTTAAAGAAATTTAAGAAAATTCAAGAAGAAGAAGTTTTTGTTGCTTCAAAACTTTTTTTTAGAGAAATTTACGTAAAGAGTTCAGCATCAAAATAAATATTTTCTATTTATCAAAATTATATTACGTGTTTATAACAAATCATAAAAAGTTGCAACCACATTTTACTGCATCTTGCATGCGACATCAGAGTTGCACAGTAGTAAAAAAAGTAAGAATATATAATTTACATCATGAGTTTTTAACCAGGAAAAACATTTCAATAGAAAACAGTCTAATGGTAGACATGGTACGTTCTTAAGTAAAATCTTGAATGCCGACTTAATTTTCTAAACAAATTCAAACACGACATAGCTCTCTGAATAGAGTTTACGTTTTACGTGTAATTGCACGTTTATGCTGCAGTCAACGACTCCTCCATTAAGGCAATTAAAAGTGAGTCAGTTAGTTTTTAGTACGGGTCAACCAAGTTCTCTAATAAATATTCTACTAACGAGTTGGAATTATTATGAATAAAACACCTAGCGGGAGCTGGTGATTATATTTAAAAACAAGATGAAAATCATGTTGATGCTAATGAAGCGAGTAATAAGTCTTTATTTTTCATTTTTTGAACGAAATGTATATATATTTTAATGTATCATAATACAATTTCTTCGAAATGAGAGAATGGATGTAAGTTTTATTTAAATTATGTTAACCAGTATTTTTGCAAATATTTTTAGTTTCAATGGTCAATAAAAAAACAATAAATAGACAAAAGCAACATGAAGAACTAATGGTTGAACTAAGTAAGTAAATCTTCCTGTTTCGCAAGAGACTGTTGATAGTCTGGGAAAAGTGTTTGTATTCACTTCTACCTAATTTTCGTTTGAATAAAAGCAGCTATCACGCTTTTTGATTTAATTAACCCCTTACCGCATACTGTGCCATATTTGACACACATTCAAAATTATTATTTTCTAAGAATGATATAATTTTAACATAGAAAATTTGACTTTTGGTACCATCTTTTAGTATTTTTCCGGTGGCGACAGATGTTTCTCAATGCCTCCCTTGTGGCCGGTGGATGGTGAGTGGTACCCGTTGGAAACCACTATCTTTAAACAATAAAATATGGGTGCGATTTTAGAAATAAAAACGACATATATCTTTTATTACCAATGGTAAATATTTTGATCATTAAAATAGTATTTTATAATATAGAAAAGAAATTATTTCTGTTATTTTTTTTTATGTCGCCACTTGTACGTTTATTCTCTGTTTAATTGTATTTAGGATTTCGCGGTTTGTTCGAGTTTATATCCACTGCAGCATTTCTAACCAGAAAATTACACAATCCGGCCGAATTTATCCCAGAAATCGCATTTTACGAGATTGGGCCGGAAAATAACCGCGATAGTCCAGTAATAGATATTAACGATGCGATTTTGATTATGGCATGTTAACAAAACTAGTTGGTTTGTGAAAAACATTGCCGTATTCTGCGATAATCAAACGAGTTTCGTTAAGGTTTAATCAAACGTGTATTGTTCAATATGTTGTCGCTGGAAATTGGTTTTTATCTTCTATTAGGTGTATGGAAATTTAAAATTACAATAGTCAGAATAAAACCAAAATTAAATATCACTTAATGCTTAAGAGGATGCACAATGGGCCTAGTGCCATGGGTTAACCTATTTTCCATACGTTACAGATACAGATAGAGCAATAATAGTTGTGCATAAGAATCTACCTCCCTCCCATGTAGAAACCTTACAGAAAACTAAATAAAGCTATATAAAATAGCGAAATATAGTCAAAAAAACATGAAAGAATTTTTGAAACAGATTAATCTAGAAGATAAACAGAAAAAATAACATTTAAGCTACAAGAAATAAAAAAAAATAAGATCAAATAGTGTTGGAACGTAATTATAGTAAATTTACTTCTATCTAGTTTTTAAATGGTGCGTGACAACTGTCCCCTAAAAGAAACTAAACAAGAAAACAAAACACATTAACGTCATTTGTCATCTCTGCACATTAAGTCTATCTCAGAATTCTGGTTCATTATAATGATTTATATCCCTTCACAAAGCCATTTCAAGATCTCGCGAAAAATATATAAACAGGCCTCGTCAAGAACAAAAGTTTAAATGTAAAGCAATTTAAAAAGGATGTCATAAATTTTAGATAAGAAAAAATAATTATCATATAATCACGGCTTTCTCCCCCGTGAATGATGTGCGACAGAGACAGAATGCTTACTTAGTACTTGTCTCCAATTTAAAGGAAAATACGAAAACAATATTTTTTAGAAACCGGAGACTTACTTTGACAATGAATAATTATAATTTCTTAAAGAAAATATAGGTTATTTCAACAAGGTGACAAAAAATCGTTACAAATTATAATATTTGTAATATTTAAATAGTTTAGCATATATAAAATCACCCAGTATTTTACAGAAATATGTTTTCGACAAAGAAATAAACTTGCAAATAAAAGAATGTTGTTTTTACTGACAAAAAATTGTTTGTTTGAGTTTTTTACGTGGACCTGTAGAGATTCGTCATCAAGTACACTGTTAAAAATATGTATGTTTTGAGTAGATTGATTTTTAAAAAGATAATATCATAATTTGTCGTAAAACAAAGAAAATTGGGTGGAATTCAGTCTGAAGAAGGTGAGGCCAGCAAAATAATGAAGGGAAGAAGGGAAGAAAAGTTCCAAACCGAGAAGATGGCAGTAAACTGAAAGTCATGAACCGGATATTAAGATCCTAGAATATCCCGAAGTGTTGGAAGACATGAGTTTATTATTGAGAATATCTCCATAAATATGAACTTTATGAAAAAATTAACAGAGATCTTTTTTGTAGAGAATTTTATTTACTACAAAATTGCTTTCATTGATTTTTTCCGAGATATTTTCAAAATAGCACTCCTTTTCTGGTTCTTTTGAATTCCTTAGAATGCCTTTTAGATTGCTGAAGTTTCTAGAAGTCTAGATTTTATTTTTGTGTACTTAGATGACGTAAATTTTAAACACTTAAATATTTTAACAAAATATAATTCATAATATTGTTAAAAAGGTTTCTTTTGTATGAATAATTGAATTAAAACTTAGATAACCTTATCTGGAAGTATGGCTACAACAATATCTTATTTGGCATAAGCACGGGTATAAAAATATAAATAAGAATTTAAATTAATTAGTCAAAAAAGATTTTCAAAATATTCAAAGAATAAATAATTAAATTGCCACCAAAAAGAACAATATTCATTTTCAAAAACGCTGATGGCGGAGTTTATAAAACAAATCCTTCTTAAAATATTGGCTTATTGAAAAACGTGATGAAAATTCATGGAAAATGACTAGATGTCGAGTCGAAAGATGAGGATCGTCCGAAATCCGCTATAATAACAAAATCAATAAAATAAATCTGTTGTCTCTAAAATTTCATCACATGTTCTTTTTTATGTCTTTTCTTTTGGAACATTACTGTCGACAGCTGCGTACGGAAACTTATTCCGTATCATCCGGAACGTATTTAATGAACGCACCTGCTCCTATTTTTTTTTTCTGAAATATTATATAATATCATAAACATCATTCGATGGATTGTATTTAATTGATATTTAGTCTGTAGACTTTTTAATCCAAATGTTTAATTATATCATTACTATATCTTCTCCGCGGTTATGTTAAAGGTTGTATTTATGTATTAGCCCCTCCATTAAACATAATATTTAATTTTTAGACCTAACCTCACCTGAAATAGAGAAAATATAACGATATTCTGATCTGATAGTACGTTGACTTAATATTAAAAGCAACCTTTCTTGTCCAAATAAACGTCTCAATTTATTGGGTAAAAATTGTAGAAAAATTCCTTTTGATCTTTTATACATATAATGAAAACCTCTTTATTTTAAATTGATTTTACTTTCCTTTTATTTTATATAAAAACCGCAGCCAAATAAAATCTAGAACAACTCTCGGGTTAAGTTCTGAAATAACTTTTACTAGAGACATGCAATTCCCAAACTGCCAACTAAATTGCGTATGTGACAAATTCGGACTAGCGTACTAAAAAACTTTTATTACGAAAGTAAAATACTCTTTTTTATTTTTTTTCACTTCTGTTGTAAGAACGACGCTAAATAAAACATCTCGAGGATAAATTTTTCATAGTTACGATCAAAAATAACTGTCATAGTGAAACGTGACCTGATTCTGATCCTCAAATAATGTGGATGTATTATATTATAAATATAATTTTACGGCTTGTAACGTTAGTTTTATCTTTGCAGAAAAAGCTTTAGTTATATGAAAGTCATTCTTGTAATAGTACTTTTTGTTTTTAACTAAAGGCGTAAAAAGCTGGTTAGTAACAAAATAAAAGTTTCAGACTCGTTTGAATTTAATACCAATATTTATTCATCCATGGTAACTTTGCTTCATATTTTGTTTGTAAAATTTGCTTTAAATCAATAGTTGGGTAGAATTTTTCGAAATTTGTGAAGATTTTTGGATTGATTATTTTTAATGGAATTTCACAACGCTATGTAGACGTTATTAAAAGGTTTTTTATTTTTTGTTTGCTGATTTTTTACTCTTTATTGTCCTAAAACATTATGAAAATTTCCATACACGTAACAAAACTTAAAAGAAAAATTCGTTCGCTTTCTCTTGCTTTTGTTTATATATTTTACATCAATTTTAACAAGGAAGCTTTGTACAAAGGAAGATCAAACGTTTTACATATTATACCAACAGGTTAGCTTGAAAGCATGTAGGAGAAATTGCCATTATAGTGTCTTTCCTGAGATAATAACATATGGAAACAACATAATTGTATTGTGTATATTAAAAATAAATAAGTTTTACCAGTGCCAAAGTTCCTTTATTTTTGCGCCATAAATAATACGTTTTTGGTTCTATTTCTTTTTTTCTCTCTTTGACTTCAAACAATCTTATGCAAGAAATAATATTTCTATTCTTTTATCACAGCTTGAGGATAAAAAGCTTTTAGTTTTAATTAAAATAAGTGGATATTAGATGAAAAGAAATTAGAGCTTAGATAAGCACAAACGGATACTCAGAAATTGGGGTGGTTTCTTGTAAAAACACATGTTCAAACAATGGATTTGTAATGTAATTATGATGGTTAATGAACCAATTTATGTCGCCTATAACCGGCATAAGATTTCTTGAAAATCGTTTTGTTTTTGTAGTAAAGAATTTGAATGTTATTTTATAACGTATACAGGGTCGAACAGAAGAAATATAATGGTTGTATCCTAACGTATTTATTAGCTCCTGCATATAAATGGTTAATTATTAATTTTCTGCTCTACAACTGTATTTTTTTACTAGAAATTGTTTTTTAAATAATTCAGAATCCGTGATAAATGCAAAAATTGGGTCAACGAATCCGTACGCAAATAATAACAATTTTCTGTTGATCATGACAGGTGCCAGAGTATTCCCAATGTTATGTTGTAATAACGAACAACATTTCGCAGACATATGTCCGATTGATCGCTGCGTGGGTATTGTACCGTGTAATAGGCTTACAATGAGCACACTGTGATATTGTTTACAAACTTAACTGGACGAAATTATGTAAATATGAAAATTATATAAATATGCATTTATTTTTAATGTTCGTGTACAAGTTTTCGATTCATAATCAGATAAATAACACTGGTTTGCAGGTTTTTCGTACCGTAACACCATTTCTGTTGATTCTTATATAAAATTTGTAACAAAAAAGGTTTGAGGGGTTTAAAAAACCAAATGATTGATTTTTCCGTTTTTGTCATCTTTTTTTTTTTCACTTGTCTTTTACTTATTGTAGTCTTCAGCAACAATACATTATAGAAACAATAATAAAAATATATTGCAACTGTTTGGAGCAGGGATTTCCAAAATATTTTGAAAAGAAACCCCTTTTTTCAAAATGAACTGATACCTCAGACCTCATGTTATTTTACAAATCATATCACTAGTTTTTTCCTATTGATACAAAAAACTTAACAATTTAAAAACTTTGCAGTCTCACTTATTTGATAATTTTTTTTCTAGCTGTGAACTTTATTAATATTCAGAATTTTCTGTTTCACTTTAAATACTTTTTTGAAGATTTTAAAACTCCTTCTGATGGAGTTTATTTTAGCCTTCCTTTAATTTTAATGAACTTTTTATTACTCGTGTATGCACCTGCAAGATACATCCCTTATATTTATGGTGGATTTCACAAAAATGAATAAGAATTTTTGAATTTGCATGACTTTTCTCAGTTTTCCATAATAAGTACAATTCTAAGTTATTTACTTGGTCAATATGTCAATATGTACCTGCTAGATACCACCCGACTGTATTCCTTATATTCAGTTAGATTCCCAGCTTCGGTTCTAAGCCTAATGAGGGCCTAATTTGACCTAATTTTTAATTTTTAAATTATGGAAGTTTAGATAAGAAAAACACTAGTAGAACACATTTGTAAAAAAGGCTTTTTGTTCGTTATAATAGTAATAATAATACTCTCCAACGGGGTGGGTGGCTCAGTGGTAGAGTCTCTACCTTTGGATCCAAGGGTCCCAGGTTCGAATCCCACCGTTGGCCGGGATTTTTTCATTTAATTTAATTATTTAAAATTAATTCTGATACCTTGGTAGGATTCCCCACTCGACCATTTACTGTTGGGTATTAATTAACAGCGCTATTCCTAAAGTGGCGCTGGGAAACAGTAACAAAGCATACACAGAACACGAGGCTAATAACCGTAGCAGTTGATGCCGATGACACAAAAAAAATACTCTCCCTAATTCACCCCCCTATGAGCGAATTTTAACCCCTGAAGTTGACTGAACGACGTGTTTAAGAGAAGGGACGGCTATTATTATTATTTGCCGTGGCGCTTCGGGGCGACTTAAAGATGATTGATGGTGCAATTTGACTTACAGGTGAGGAAAGCCACGAAAACCTCACCCACGATCATCGAAACGGTAATGCATGGTTTTTGTTTTCTTTATCATATGTAAACATTATGCGGGTATTACTTATTGCCCTGTATACAATTTTGGTTACAGTTATTTTTGGCACTGGATATTCCTTTATTATAGTCTATTTTTATGTATGAGAGAGTAATAAAACAGCATTTCTAATGCAAAACTTAGTACGGTCATTTTAAATATTTTTACAGAATAATCTAAATATTTCCTAAAATTGTAATAAATGTACCTGAGCTATTACAAGTTTTGAGTCTTTTATTGGTCCTTTATAAACATAAGCTGTACAGAACAATAGAAAAAGGTTGGGACAGGCCTAAAGCCCTGTGTATTAAAGATTACATAGCCGTATCTTAAGATTATTTTCAATAAGTTCCTATTTGCCAATTTTGTTTATTTTAATTCCAAGTATTTCTTACAGTAATCGAATTATAAGTAGATAAATACCTTCCCAACAAATTTCACCGAAAATGCGATTATAGGTTTTCCATTTAGTAAGGAGGTTCAAGTTGTGTATTCTTGACAGTTTACTAAATGTCGTTTAGTTGCAACTTGCAAGGTGCAGTGTGAATTCTAGTGTGATCATGGAAAATTTGGAAGGGCCGAGTAAACGACAAAAAATCGGTCCTTTAACAGTTAATGAAAAAACATTAATATTTAATTGTTTTAAATCATTTACAGACAAACATTTATGTAAAAGTGTTGATGACACAGTGGAATTAGTTAGTAGTACGCTTGGTGTTGGGAAGAGAAATGTGGCGAGTTTCAAACAGAACGTAAAGCTCCAGGAAATCCAAAATTTCAATTAGAAAATCTTTTGAAAGAAACACTTCGAAGGAAAGTGCATGCGTTCTTCTTTAGAAAAGAATTTCCGACAGTAGACAAAGTTCTTGCCACGGTTCGAGATGATAAGGATTACCCTGAAATGAGTCGAAGCACATTATGGAAACTTTTAAAAGAAATAGGTTTTCTATGCAAAAAGCATTCCAGAAAGTCTATTTTAATAGAAAGAAGCGATATTGTAGTATGGAGAAGAAATTACCTAAGGACTATAAAAGAAATGAGAAACCAAAGAAGAAATATATTTCATTTAGATGAAACATGGATGAACGAGGGACATAAACCAAATAAATTTTGGCAAGATGAAACTGTTACAAGTCGAAGACAGGCTTTTTTAAATAATTTATCTACTGTTTTAAATCCACCATCAGGAAAGGGGCGCAGACTAATAATAATACACATCGGTAGTTCAAACGGTTTTGTTAAAGGTGGTTTATTGACTTTTGAATCTACTCGTACCGGTGACTACCATGAGGACATGAATGCTGATGTCTTTAAAGAGTGGTTCGAACAAATTATAGATCTTCTTCCTCAGAACTGTATAATAGTAATGGATAATGCAAGTTATCACTCGAGACTTATAGAAAAAATGCCCACAACCAAGTGGTTAAAAAAAGATTTACAGAATTGGCTAAATTCAAAGAATATTAAGTTCCATCCCGGTTCTGTGAGAAAAGAATTGTATCATTTGTGTTCCCTTCATAAAGAGAAATTAAAAAAATATGAAATTGATGAAATTGCAAAAAATCGTGGGATGACGGTGGTTAGATCACCACCATATCATTGCGAAGTAAACCCGATTGAACTGATATGGGCACAGATAAAGGAAGAAGTTTCAAGAAAAATATTTCTTTTGAAATGAGTGATTGTTACGGGTCAGAAATTATTCTTACAGATAATTAACTGAAATAATTATAGGGGTTTACTGAATATTAAATAAATAAAAACTCACCTAAATTTGTAAATAATAATCAACAAGATTTATAGTTCTTTTTCCATTTATTAAAATTAACCTATACATATGTATATTGTTTATTTACATGCTAATGTCAAATCTTGACCATGACCTTGTAATAGTTCTTCTCTTCTTTATTAAGGTGTAACTTAATTAATTAGGTCAATAATTAACCTATTTATTGGCAGTTTAGTCATCTTAATCAGATACATCTATTTTATTGGTATCTGAGGTTTTATCTCTCTCTGGGTTCTCTGTCTTTTTCTTTTGGAGGTTGGTTTCTGGGCCATGTGGTCTAATTTAATTTAAAACGAATATTTCGGATTTTCTACCACCCCTGAAAAAGAATTACATCAAAATCATTTAAATAAGTATTGCTTTTAAAAATCAGGACGATTTTTTTATTACACACAAAGTGGATTGGCGATACTTAAAAAAAAAAAGGCCCTACCTTATTCGGTAAGTCACCCAGACACAATTAAAATTTGTATGCATCTCTATATCTTGCTTATTTCTGCTTTTAGGCCTAATACGTATAATACGTGTAATACATATAATTCTTATAGTAATTACAGTACTTCCAGTAATTATAGTACTTATATAAGCATATTATTATTGCTATCCCTTCCATTGATATCACCCGCATGGCAAGGTTCTTCTAGGCTTAATACAACTGCTTAGTAGCTGCTTTCTGGCATTTATTTGGAATATCGCAGTGCTGCCTGTGGCCCATCGATAGATCCAGGAGGCTTCGAGAAAGCAAGTAAGATCTTTCCATTTCACTATCTAACTGCTTTAACAAAAACCCGCTGCTTTTCACAAGACCACACACACCTTAAAAGGAAAACAAATATTGAGTTATTATATATCATAAATATTTATTCTAGTGACTATCTAACAATTTACATAAAGATTACAATAAAAGGATATTTGTACTCACCTTCTCCCTGTAAACAAGTAGTACTACTTGGGCTTGAGGGGTATCATTCTGGCTAAGACCCATGTAGTAAATATATACTTTTCACCAAATATTAATTGATATTCTTAGTGATACACCAGATTGTATAAAAGACACGTTGTATATAATATTTCCTGTAAAGTAAGACATAACAGTCATTTGGGTAAGAACGTTAGTAAAAACTTTTGTAAATAGAGTTACCTGATTTAATTTTCCACGTCCCAACTCTCCGGATGAAATATATAACCTGAGCTAGCTTATATAAAATTTCACCCCCTATCAGACGAGGGAGTAACATAATATGATGAAAACAGTTGTTTTTGGAGGCTGTAAATAATGTGAAGCCTGAAAACTGGGAAAAGGCAGTAAATCATACGATTAAAGAAGAAGAGAAAATGTGGAAGTTGGACAATATTACTGATGAAATGATCGAGCCACTCATTGTAAATATTGGTTGCGACAGTTCATCTTCTGATTTCGATTCTGATTTGGATTTGTAGGTAAGAAGTAGTTTTTATATTAAAATTATTATTTATGAACGTAACGTTGTTTAAAAGTCAAAGTTTAAACCCTTATACCTACATAACCCGTTTGACACAATGTTCTTAACATACCTTGTGGAAAAATAAAACATTTTAGAAAAAATTGCACTTTTTTACCTTCAGCTGTTTAGAAATTATAAGCAGCTTAATTAGGTGAAAATATAAGTGTATACTCGAGGTATACCTTCAAAAAATATTTTAACTGTCTACTAAAAGAAGTGCTACGCCTATGGATTACGAACGCTTTATTATTTTAATACTCTCTCATACATAAAAATAGACTATAGTGACATGACATTTATCAAACACTTTTTGTTCGTTTCAAATTATGTCCAACTAGATATTCATAATCGTTGTTCATAGAAACGATTGCGTGTGTTTATATTTACCTTTAAGTGCGTAGGTGTGTCAAACATAGGTCACATATTATCATGCTGAATACTATAATTATTATCATCATACATCAATTAATCGGCACTCATTTGAAATAAAGCAGTAGGCGTTGAGAAAGTCTCGCGAGTTGTAATTTTGAATGAAACATTTACAAGAATTTACGTTACTTTGGATGTAATTAGGAGACGAAGTCATGCGAAATTGATGTAGAATTAACGTAGCGTGCTGAAAATAAAAGAAAAAAAATAGCTTTACATGAGTGGTGAACCTACTTGTTGAAAGCAGAAACTAGTTGCGATTCGTTGTTTTATTTTGTAAAGCATTAGTTTAAATTATGTATTTTACTTCGGAAAATGCTTCCTCAACTTAATCCTTTTCCAGTAATTTTGAATGGGATATTACAGGGTATATTTGCAATAATTTGAATTGTACTCTTGTTATATCATCTGACAACGAAAAAAATTTAACTAGTAACAATTTAAAAGAATTTCATAAGTGTCATAAATGTGTTATTTTTATTTTTATTTATTTTTATATAATATTCTTCTTATAAATAAAAAAAATAGTCTTCTATGATTGAAAGAAAACGAAACAGGTATATCAGAATCTTGGGTAAAATTCATGCAAACCCAAACCCTTTAATTTTTAATTAGTATTTACTTTTCTGAATTTGAAGTCGTAAAAGTTGGAGTCAAACGTAAACTCTCTAAGACCAGCCTGAGGCAACTAAAGCCATCCCCAGAATTTATGGTTCGAAGGGGAAGTTCTCCATTGATTTTCGATGGAACAGAGCCAAAATTAATTGGATGTAATTGAATGCACAATCCCCAAATTTATTTGAAAAGTGTGATTTGTGGTTTATTTCCAAAGTTTTTTTTTAAATGATAGGAAAAATTATTAAGATAAAAACACAAATATATCCATCATGATAAAATATATTTAAATTGAAATATTTAAAATTAAAATACTCTGTTTACATAGCAGGTTTAATACTTCTCAAATTTTTTTTTTATGAATAACGTCGAGCTCGCGACGGGGAAATATAAAGATATTAATGTGTAGAAGGTCAAAAGAAGTCTTATAGACTAAGGAATTTAATTACCGTCATTTAGGATACTTGATGAAAAAGTTTATGACCAAGTTTTTTAAATATTGGTTTATTTATAAATGAGGTTTGACTTCCGGTTGTCTAACAACACTTTTACGACAAACGGAGCTGTAGTTAATAAAATATGATTGGTTTCTGATTGAATTGCAAAAAGTGTTGTTCAATTCTAAACTTCTGGTAAGACAGTGGTAACCAACCTCTCAATGTGTTGAGCTACTTTGTTAATTTTGGAATAAACAGCGAGCTACCCACACGGAAGCCACGTAACGCAACGTAAATGAAATAATCCACAGTTAATTTATCATTATATGTATTTATTTTACTATTTAACTGGTAATACATAATACATAGGTACTAATAATAAACTAATAACAAAATAACTAATATTACTAGTACGTACTTGTTCATAGCTACATTCCTACCTACCAAACGAAGGTGTTTGAAAAATAAACACAAACTTTTATCCAGCCACAACGGCATGTCACGTAAGATTTAAAAATAGTTAATAATAACAACAAAAAAGTAACGCACTATCATGAACATAAACATTGAAAAATAAAAACGCACGTTCAATGAGAAGGCTGACACTCAGACTGATCGATCATTTTTTTAATGTTTGCAGTATATTTTGATACAGCCATTCGAATACAATTATCCAAATGTTCATCTGTAAGTCGATTGCGATATTTGTTCTTAATAAACTTCATATTTGAAAAGGAAGATTCACACAAATAGGTTGAACTGAATAATGCTTTCACTTTCAAGGCAACACGGCATAGAACTGAATATTTGTCTTTACTTACAATAGGCCAGACACATTTGGTACTTGAGACTAACGATTTTAAGGCTAAATCATTTTGAAACTCAATTACTTCCATTTCCAAGTTATTCTTCAGGGTAGAAACTATTTCTACATGATATTTGCTGTCATAGGGTTCCAATGGATTTTGAGATATTTTTTCTGAAAGAATAGGAAAATACTTGGCATCGCTGTTAATTAGGTTTTGTTCCCAAAACTCCAGCTTTTTGATAAATGCTTTTATATCAGAAATCATTTCCGCTAGTTCTTTGTCTCTCCCCTGAAGCTGCAAATTAAGTTCGTCAGACAATAATGTAGTAGTAGTAGTTAGAGAGGAAAAGATGGCTCTTAATAAATTTCAAGTATCTGATTGATATTTTTAAGTCGTTTGTTCTTTTATTTAAAACGTTTGTTAAAAGTTAACATGTAACTATTTAAAAACCACACAAAGTAGATACAAACTCTCTAATTTTTTTCCCGTTATTTACATTCCAGGATCTCTGCGCTATACAAAACCTTTTTACCCTTTTCGAGCAACAGCAGTGTCAGCCGAAATATAACAAACGTCCCTAAAGTCATGGAGGTGTCGAACAAAAGTGTTGTGGTAGAAATGGTCGAGTAGTAATCTAATTAGGACCGATAGCGGCGAAGCATGGCGTTGCGGCGGCCCAACAACCCTACGTGAGGTCGTCTCTGCCCTGTATAGACCTCATTAATCAGCCATGGTCGTTTTCTGCGAGTTTCTGAATCACGTTTTCGATGGTATTAGGACCGATTCGTTGGAACTAAGTAGAGAAAGCGGCGGACGAATACGAATACGTGGACTTTTGTTTTATTGAGTGTTCGCCCGAGGAAGAAATTTGTGTTTTATAGATTTTCCTCAATGTCGCAGCTACTGAGAATAAATAATTTGTCTACGTGTTTAGAAAAATAATAAGAAAATGCTTTTATTTGCGTTTTTATTACTACTTAAACAAATGTTATAGCTAATAGCTTTTTATTTTTGCAATATTACACCTAGAACCCTTTTTTTAAAGACAGTAGAATAAAACAACCAAGAGGAACTGAGCGTGATTCTATTGAAATTTCAAAAACCGTATTTTTCACGACGTGTTTCTTGAAAAAATTGATAAAAAATCAATTCCCAGTAGAACCAAATGCTTCTCTTAACATATATACAAAAAAATTTTTAGTTTAGTCTCTTAAGGAGTATAAGTATTCTTACTACGTTCTCTAAAGTACTGCTAGAATATTACCATTAAACCAATCAGGCTTTAGAAGCAGTTATAGCTGTTCTACAGCATTAACTGCAGTAATATAAAAAAAATTGTGAATAAAAATAAATTAAGAAAGGAAAAATCTGAATACCTATGCAATGAATCTGGAAAAATCTACAAGGTAACCAAAAAAGTGATGGAGAGAATTCAATTCTAGTACAGCAGATGCAATCTTTAACTGTTTCTAAACAGATTACAACAGCATTACCACAGGTGAAGCTGCTGCAGCAGTTTTTGATTGCATGAGACATGGACTGCTACTACAGAAGCTTTATCGTTATGGTATTACAGATATTGCTCTGAAGTGAATGATATTACTAAACAGTTTGTTAGAACGAGTACAGATTCGCGTTTACTAGACGTTAGGTGAGGTGTCCCTCAAGGGTCAGTTCTTTGGCCGTTACTGTTTCTAATTTATGTAAATGATCTAGCATTTCTTGATATTTCAGCAGTCTTTGTAACGTTCATTTTTGGCCCCACGAATTAATAAAATTGTTTTGGCTTACCTGGTTAATCATACGAAAAAAAGGGTAAAATCGTATTGATGATATCACTATTATTTTTGTCATTAACTAATTTCACCTGTATCCTAACTTTCGGACATCATTATTATAATTTATTTCATCTCACCACTAAGTAAAAGGATGGTAGCTCACCACTAGTATAATACTTTGTACAATGGTCATATTTGCAGTGTAGTGTTCACTGTTTTAATTTGCCAGATTCTCCTAAAAATAGACCAAGTTTCGTTGTAAATTTATACATATTATGTATTATAGTCTCACCTTTGGGTAATTAATTATTTACGATACCATTCTTTAAGATTTTCTTTGTTTATTTTTGTTTATAGCTGTCAGTTTGGATTAATGTTTTTTAATTATGACAGTGAATGACATAAACGTCATTTGACGACAGAACACCGACAAGTGTCATGTTGGTGGGACGTTCCAATATCGGGCTCAGAACCCGAGGTAAGGTAGTTTCACAATGAGCGATTTTAAGTCGCGAGGGATTTTTTTGCGATCGCTGTTGTATTAATTTTTGTCGGGAACAGTTTCCCAAATGTAGTTATACTGTATATAAATATAGTTTTTAGGGTACCTTTCGTAAATGGTCTCTTAAGTTATATAGTGGGGAATTCTTGAGGATGAATTTCTGAACCCACTTGACATTTATCAGAAAGGGATTTCGGCCATTTTGGACGGCTGACGTATTGTTTCTGCCAGTGGGTGTTGAGTCACGAGGAGGACGAATTTTGCGTCGAAATAGAATTTTCTTAATATTTAGCCCCATCGGCTTACCCTAATTAAAGGGGATTTTAGATTCTACTTCATGGTTAATTGTGGGTAAATGGACATTTCGTATTTTGAGAGGAATTTTAGTGTATTGGTAAATTCCTATGGTCATTGGTCCAGCCCATATCTATTATAGGATTTTAACGCAATAATTGGAAGGTCACAGCATTTGGAGTGTGGAATATTGTTGTGCTGTGGATCATCTCACGTGTTTGTCATCCTTGGAAGGCTACCAAGTTAACCCTTTACGAAAAAGGTATGTTTTGTATATATTTGGTTATGTTACGCACCATGTGGCTGTCAATTTCTTTTATGTTATGGCATGGTGTAACAGAATTTTAATTATTTGAGCTCATAATACTGTTTATGACTCACTGTTGAGCCAATGTAATTTTTCTTTGTCCTAGATGCTGAATAGTTTCTAGTTTATGTACATTTTTGGGTAATCCTATAGTTCGGGATACTTGAGTCAATGGGTATTGACATTTTTCTTTGTAATATTTTAAGGGTTTCACCCAGGGGCTTGTTAGCCCAAGATTCGTCGACAATTTTCACCCAGGGGGTTGTTAGCCCAAGATTCGTCGACAATTTTCACCCAAGGGGTTGTTAACCCAGGATTCGACGACAGTTTCACCCAGGGGGTTGTTAACCCAGGATTAGACGACAGTTTCACCCAGGGGGTTGTTGACCCAGGATTTCAACAGTTGTACACAGAGGGTTATATCGTCCGGAGTTCAACGGTTTCATCGAGGGAACACAGAACATTGGTATGCTAGCCGCCTAGCTTACTTGTAGCTAGATTTACAATGATGATTCTCGTTCTGGATAGGAAGATGGGAATGCTGTGAAAGAAGACACCCTACTAACAGGTTTTTCTTATACGTTATATTGAAGGTTTCATGCGTGCATTGTTAAACTATACATTCACTTTCAACCGAATGTTGTCAAGGTATTCTCAACATTATTTATACTTTTGAGCACAGAATGTTCTAGGGTTCTTTCACTCATAACTTAAGTATTATCAAATGTTACATCGTTTAATTGATTAATATTTTAAAGTTTTACTTAATTTAAGCACTTAATGCTGATGTAGTAATCCTTCGGGTCGCAGAACACTTGGACTGCTTCCACGTTTAAGTTGTAATTCTTCAGTTATTAAGGGCTACTGCCATAATTTTACTTTATTCAATTTATTCATTATTAAATGGACCAGACTTAACGATTAAGTTAAGCAATCTCAGAAGACCCGTGTGGGGGCAGAGATTAAGTAACCTCTTCCAACCTGGGAGTTTAAGTAAATAACCTCTGTGTCTAAAGTCCTTTATATGTTGTATTTTTATTTTCTTTTTTTTATATTTTTATTTAGTTTTATGAATTATATTTAATTATAAAATTTCATGGTTTAATAATTTTGTTTTGGGTAGTTTGGTCTTAACCAAAAGTTAAGCAGATATCGCCTTCCAATTTGGAGAGGGTTATAAGCTCATAAGGATTTCAAGTTTATTGTTTAGTTTATAATATATGATGTAGTATAGGTGCGGTTATGCACAAGATTTAAGTTAACTATTATTTTATATTTTATTTTTTTATGTAAGGTGGGAATTAATATTTTGCGCAAGCGTCATGCCTGGTACCAAGCTAACGACGAACCGTGCCATACTTTGATACATTATTAATTTTTTTGGGTTACGCATATACATATACAGTGTAAATTTTTCCTTTTATTTCCTCCAACTTTTTTTGGATTATCTAAGCCATTAGGTAATTAGTTTGTCCATTATAATTGTTGAAATTTAAAGCCGATATATTTAGTAAATATTTTTTTTTCTTTATAAAGGAACATAAGTTGAGGTTTGTCTTTTATTTCTTTCCTCATTTACTGGGTTTTTGGGGAAATAGGATCATAGTTTGGCCACTATATAGACCCAGTTGGCGCCTACTCATTTGTCTACTATTTCCGGAATTATTGTAAGCTATCCACCCCCTAGCTGCCGTCTGAGCGACGTCGAAGGCCCGAAGGTTGACACCGGAACAACCGAAACTTGTGTAACCGTAGTAGACAACATTTTTAATTGTAGTTAATACTTTAATAATTTTTTTTTTTTTTAGTTTAAAAATTTTGGTGGAATCACCAAGTTCATTTATTAGGTTACATCTTGACATTATTTACTGACGATAAAACACTTTTATGGCATTCTAAAGATTCAAGCAGACTTCCTGATATGGTTTCTAGTGATCTATTAAAAGTTAATGAGTGGTGTAAGGAAAAACTTTTTAACACTGAATACTGGTAAAACAAAACTGTTAATTATTAAAAATATATAATCAAACCTAAAGTTCGTCTATTATGTCAAGTAAAATATTCTACCTCTTGCAGAACACTCTTTAAAACACATCAAATATTAACGTTAACTTTTTAGTTTAAAACCAGCCATCTCAATTTAAAAATGCAAAGGCAAATATTAATAGATCTGCTAGATTTTCTGGAAAATACTATTATTATTGATTTTCCAGACTTTTTCAACTCAAATTAAACTGAAGCTAATGCCCACCAAAAATTACGAACTTTAATTAAAACGTTCGAGACATATGTTATTCCATTACCAATGTTAAAACAAATAATTAATTCCTTTAAATTTTTGAATCCATCCAAACTTTCGCCCAACAATCCTCCTTAATTTCAGCATTCCGATGTTTTGGAAGAGGCGTTAAAGATCCTCTTGCGCTCCAGTTCGCGCTCTCGTTAAATTCCAATCAAACTCTTTTCAAATTAATTATCATAAGGCAAGAAGGAGATAATGGGCTCCTGGATTTGAATGCAAAAATATTAACTGACATGAGCAGATACGTCTCACCGCAGTTCAATTAAAATCTACCTAATTATCCGGCGGTTTTCGACGACGACAGATTTTGAATGCCACACGATGAAAGGCCAATCGATATTTTCTCGAGTTCGGTATGAAAAATTCAATTTTGTATCGTCGTATCGGTTGCTGGTAAATTATTTAATTTGGAATGAGTGAATAAAATGATTGTCTCAATGTTTTTTTTTTGTGATTATATTAAAAGATTTACTTACTGAATACTTTACAGATAGATTTACAATAAAAGTAAAATATATTAAATAAACAATAATTATAATTAAAATAAAGACTTCAGAAGAAGTGGCTGGTAATGACTAAAAGATAAAAATATTTATCTGTGTCTAAATCTACAGGGTGTCTATAAAAGGTCTTTACAAAAACATACCACATATTCCTTAGATCAAAATAAGTCGATTTAAGTAAAATTACCATAGTACAAAGTTGCTTTGTTTGGGCTCCATAGGGCCTTGAAGTTACAATTTTTAAATCGTTTTTCCCATATAAATTTAAAACGGCATATGCGATTTTGCTGAAATTTGGTATATTGGTAGAGTTTTATGGTATTAAAATTTTGTCCGATAATAATACATAGGCGTAGAACTTGATTTTTTAAATAATTGCACCTTTAAAAATTCTACGCCAATGGAAGAAAAGGAGTTTGAGTATGAAATTTAGATCGCGCAACTCATTTACTTTCAAAAAAGGACTCTTGATTAGACTTGATTATTCTCATGGTTTTCGTTAAATTTCTGTTTTAATAATTTAGAGTGTATAGGTTTCACAAAAATATTTATTTACAACATAATCAAAATAGAGATTTTACAAAAATTGTTCAAAATGTTCACCATTTTCACGCATACAAAGATTTATACGTCGAAGAAAATTAAAATGTATCCTTTCCATAACTTCTTCATCACCCCTAAGATTGTTTATTGCATCTTGAATACGTTGCCAGAGTTGTTCCTCATTTTCTACAGGTTCCCTGTAAACTGTGGATTTCAGATGTCCCCATAAAAAGTAATCCATCGTTATTAGGTCTGGGGAACGTGGTGGCCAGTTTACAGGTGCGTCATTACCTCTGCCTATCCATTTGTGTGGATATTGTTCATTCAAGTGGTTTCTAACGTTTAAAGAAAAATGTGGTGGAGCTCCATCTTGCATAAACCACATATCTCTTCGAAGTTGAAGAGGTAAATCTTCTAACAATTCTGGCAACGTATTTTGTAGAAAATCCAAATAATTTTCTCTAGTTAATCTTCGTGGAAGTATGACAGGACCAACAATGAAATTACCAATTATTCTAGCCCACACATTAATTTTGAATTCGTGCTGAAAATGGTTTACCTTTATTGCATGCGGATTTTCAACGGCAAAAACATGTTCATTATGGGTATTAGTTATACCTCTTCTTGTAAAACCCGCTTTATCGGTAAAGAGAACCTTCTTGACAAAGTTTGGATCTCTTTCTCTTTGTAAATTAACAAATCGACAAAAACCCAAACGAATTTGAGGATCATGGACTAATAATTCTTGTACTAGCTTCTTATGGTATGGATATAGAAATTGTTCTCTAAGTACTTTATGAACGACATCTTTACTTACATTGGTATATTGTACAGCCATATTAATAAACCACGCATTTGTTTTTTTAATTATTGAGTCAGATAGAACACTTTCAATCGTTAACAAGAGATTAGGTGTTAAAACTTGACAATATTTTTATTTAGATGAAACTATGGCAAGAATCGAGTATTTTTGTTAAAATCTCGATTAGAGGTGTTGAAGAAGATATAAAAAAAGTACATTTTTATGTTTTTCATCGTATAAAATTTTGTTCGATAATAATACATAGGATTTTTTAAATAATTGCACCTTTAAAAATTCTACGTCAATGGCAAAAAAGGGGTTTGAGTATGAAATTTGGATTGGGTACTCATTTACTACAAAAAAGTACCCTTGATAACACTCGATTTACTCTCATGGTTTTGACAAAGTTTGTATTTTAATAATTATTGTTTATGTTCTAAAATTACTAAAATGCAAATTTCGTCAAAACCATGAGAGTAATCGAGTCTTATCAAGAGTACCTCTTTTAAAGTAAATGAGTTGCGCAATCTAAATTTCCTACTCAAACTTCTTTTCTTCCATTGGCGTAGAATTTTTAAAGGTGCAATTATTTAAAAAATCAAGTTCTACGTCTATGTATTATTATCGGACAAAATTTTAATACCATTTTTTTGCCACATAAAACCAATATACCAAATTTCAGCAAAATTGCATATGCCGTTTTAAAAACGATTTAAAAATTGTAACTTCAAGGCTCTCTGGAGCCCAAACGAAGCAACTTTGTACTAAGGTAATTTTACTTAAATCGACTTATTTTGGTCTAAGGAATATGTGGTATGTCTTTGTAAAGACCTTTTATAGACACCCTGTATAATCAGTTATTAACAAAAACATTTTTGCTTTCAGGTATATACAACTAATATCCATCAATAATTGTTTTAAGTAAGTACTTTTATGGAGTTAATTATTATTTATTTTGTAATAATATAGATGACTAGAAATAATAGAATGATTATAAAATATTTATAACTAAAGAACAAAACTATTAGAATATTAAGAAATATATATTTTTAAATAATAATAATAATAATAATAAATGCTTTTATTGGCCAAACTAAGTACCTAATACAAAGAAAGAAAAAAAAATATATAAATACAAATAGTTTGCCAAATGGCAGAGTTCAAAATCTCTGATAAAAATCAGAGTTTTGCTCTTCCACTCAACCAGTATTATGATAGATATACCTATACATCTTTCGATGTATAGATGTGCCCTGCATGTTTACTTAATAATTATTCAATCTAGCGCACAATATGGCTTTACGAATATGAGAGAAAAAAATATTGAAAATCCAAAACCGTAAACAACTTAACATCTTAACTTTAAAAATAAAAAAAAAAATCAGCCAGATGAGTAAAAACCAGTAAGTATATCAATAATAACATTACAATAATACTATAATATAATAAAAACGAATATAAAATTTAATTTTATCTAAAAACTATAACTATCGACCTACAGAATTTATTAGTAATTTTCTATCTAGCATTACATTTTTTAATTTATACTTGAATAATATATGATCTGTGAATAATTTCAAGTCATCGGGTAACCAGTTGTACAACTTAACAATGTTATAAGAAAAGCAGCCTTCAAACAAAACTGATTTATGTTTTGGCATAGTTAGACAACCTCTATTCCTTAAATTTAAATTATGGACGTCCGTTCTGAATCGAATTTTACTATATAAATAAGCTGGTGTTTCAGTAACTATAATTTTGTGATAAAGTAAGCATTCATGTAAAACTCGTCGTTCTGCTAAATTTAACCACTTCAATTCCTTTAAATATTTTGAAGTTGGTGTGCACCTTCTCAAACTATAAATAAGCCGAATACAACAATTTTGTACTCGCTGTAATCTTAATTGATCCCTTTTCAAAAGTCCAGGCCCAAATACTACATCCCCATAATTTAAGTGGGATAACACGAGTGCTTCACAAAGCATGATTTTTGTTTTTTTAGTTAATACACCCCTGCTACCATATATTAGTTTTAGATTAGCAAAAGCTCTTCGAAGCATCATTGTGACATGAGATGTAAAACGTAGATCGGAGTCAACCATCAAGCCTAGGTTTTTGACAGAGTTTACGATATTTAGCTCATCTCTTCCTACATTTATTTTTAATTTTCCGATACATCTATTTCTAAGAGCGCTTTTTCCAAAAAGTATGGCTACTGATTTAGTGCTATTAATTGAAAGACAAAATTTATTTGACATATTAATGAGAGACTCAATATCTTGATTGATCTGTTGGCAAGCAATATCGATGTTTTCCTCAGAAAATGTATGATACAATTGTGTATCGTCAGCATAAAAATGAGACGAGCAGAAATTTAGTTTTTTATAAAAATCTAATGTATAGATTATAAATAAAATAGGACCTAAAATGGATCCTTGTGGCACTCCATTGTTTACTTGTGAAAACACAGAAGAAGACGAGTTATAAATTACAGCTTGTTGACGATTACTCAAATAATTACGAAATAAATTAACACTATTATTATCACAACCTATGTAATGCAAAATTGATAAGAGTAATTGGTGATTTATTCGATCAAAAGCTTTCGAATAATCTAACAAAATTAACGCGACCATTTTATTTTCATCCAAAGCATTATGAATATCATCAGTAACTTTTAACAAAGCTGTAGTACAACTGTGCAAATATCTGTAACCGGACTGATGAGGAGGTAAAATATTATTGGTGTTCAAAAAAGATATTAGTTGTTTATTGATTATTTTTTCAAAAGCTTTAGAAATTGCGCATAAAATACTAATTGGTCTCAGATCTTTAGGACTACTGGGATTTGACATTTTTGCCAATGGGATTACAAGAGCACGTTTCCACATAGCAGGGTAAACATTCTTATTTATGCAATAGTTAAAAATATGTGTCACGTAAGGTAATATGATTGGACAACAATGCAGCAACATTTCTATACTAATACTGTCTACACCTACAGCTTTGGATTTTATTGTTAATAGTACAGAAAATATGTCTGCCTCATTAGTTGTGACAAGTTTCAAGATATTGTTATGAGCTAAGTTTTGTCCATAGTAAGACATGAGATCAGTATCAGCTTTAGAATCACTTTTTGAAGAGTCTACGAAAAATTTATTTATTCTGTTTAGGTCCTGTAAAAATGGAATGTCATTATTTTTATTTATACTATAAATGTTTAGTTCACGTAAGTCTTTCCACATTTCCTTTGGGTTACTATGTCGAAAACGAAATTCCAAATATGCCTTTTTTTCACGAGAAATTGCACCGTTTGTGTAATTTCGTAATTCTTTATAATAACTCCAATGATGCATTAATTTCGTTTTCTTGTATCTAGCCAAAGCTTTGTCTCTTAGTGACATCATTAAACGTAAGTTGTCCGTTAACCATGGAGATTTTTCTTTTTAATTCTAACAGTTTTAATTGGAGCACAATCATTAAAAATGTTTTTAAGAGTATTACTGAGAATGTTCACTTTATCATTAATATTGGAAGATGTATAAATTCTATTTAAATTACCGTTTCTTATATCATCATGTAAGCTTATTTCATCAAAGTTAGTATAATCCCTGAAAGTGTACATAAAAGGTTTCATTTTATCTGTTTTTGCTTGAATAATACACGAAACTAAACTGTGATCAGAAAAAGGCTGATGTACATCTGCTTGTTTAACAGGAAGATCATTTGAACATATTATTAAATCTAGCAATGACATACTTGTTGAGCTAATTCTAGTTGGTTGGTCAATTAATTGTTTTAGATCAAAAACATCCAAAATGTTTTGTAATTTTTTGCACTCAATAGTCTCTGGGTCTAAGTTATCAATATTGAAATCTCCTAAACACAATATATAGTCATGTGTATGTAAAACATTACTTAAAACATTTTCAAAATCATTTAGAAATGCCTCATAGAATCTATTATGTGACAAATATAAGGTGCCAAGAGCATATTTTTTATGTTCAATTTCAATTGTTAGCCACAACTGTTCACTAGTTATCCCTAGACCAGAAATTAATTTAGATTTAATATTATTCTTTAAATAAATAACAACTCCCCCACCTCTTATATTTAAACGGTCATTTCTGTATATTTTGTAACCAGGCAGAGACACAATATCATTATCAATTTCAGGTTTTAGCCAAGACTCTGAAACCGTTATTATATCATATTTATTATAAACCGAATCTCTAAATTTTACAAATTTATTTAAAATCGATCGTGTGTTTACATGACACACTTTTATTAACTTAGACATTTCTTTACTAATTATTACAGAAACTATGAAAAACTATGAAACTAATTTGTGAAAAAAAGAAACTATATTGTATAAATAAATTTACAAATTAGGTTTATGTTTTAATAAGTACATTTTATTGTTTCGTTTTTTTGGTACTTCTAGTATTGATAGGACTGGATTTAGCTTTATGTTTTCTTCTATGTACTTGAGAGACCGCATTCGATTTTTCTATCTTTTCAGCCTTTGAACTTTTCTCCTCTAATTCTTCTTCACTAGAGTTTACCTCTTCCGCTTCACTGTAGTCTTCTTCTTCTTCTTCTTCTTCTTCGTCTTCGCTTCCAGATCTTTCTTCTAATTCATCTATTGAATATGATTTTCCATCGATAATCAGCTTAAAACCCTTAATTTTAGCATCTAAATTTTTTTCTTTGGCAGTTTTCTGATGTTGTCTTAAAATATTTATTTTTTCTCGATCTTCCTTAGAGAGATCATCGCTTAAAGACAAGCCCTTTTTCCTAAGCTCTTTTAATTTATTAATATCTTTAAACAAAGTTGATTTTTTTAGATATGTAGCGAATTCTACCAATACTGGAGCGTTTTCAGATTTTCCAAGTTTAAATATATTATTTATTTCACTGTGCTTTATATTACAATCTAGATTGTCATTTAACGTTCCTACAGTCTTATCTATAATATTTTCTCCTTCCTCAATTTTAATGCCGAAAATTACAATATTATTTTTCTTAGCTCTTCTTTCAAGTTCTTGGCACTTTTGTTTTAATATTGATATTTCCTTATTTGCATCATTCACTTTTTTAGTAAGTGAATTTGTAGTTTTTTGTAGTTCTAATTTCAATTCTTCAGTTTGCTCTTTGTTGGCTTTTAATATTAATTGATATAATTGCGCAAATTCAGATTCTTTAATACTGCCGTTTTCCATAGTTTGCAATAAAATAAATCAAACTGTACATTGGTACTGGTATAAAATGTGTAAACTTTTAAGGTATGTGGCCACCTTTAGTTATCGTATGAACCTTCTGATAAAAGTGATCTGATTAAGCATAAAACAACTTTTTTATTAAAATTTGTGTACACTTTTAATGTGTAGAACTAGGTTAATTTTTAATAATGATGAAAATTTACATGTATATATTTAAAATCTACTAAATTTTCAATTTGATTGTCTTCTTTATTATCAGATTACTCTACTAGTTCACTTTTATAATTAAATTATTGGTACATACCAGGTAAATTTTATTTTTCTGGGAACGATGTGAACAATACACCCACACACTTCGATATGATAAAGCAAAGATCCTAAGATAATTTCCTAAAAATTTACAAATAAAAGAAGCTTTTGCAACATTTTTTTATTTTCTAACCACTCTACATTAAAATTAAGCAGGTATCTAAAAAGACGATTATAATCCTAATCATACAAGACAACCTATTAAAACAATTACGTCAAACCAGTGTAACCAAAACTTTTTAACTTTGATAAATCTCCCTAATGAAATTAATAGCCATTTATTTTTGAGCGATTCAGTATAACGGATAAAACGTAATTACTAAATGATAATTGCCACTGTTCTTCCCACATTTTCTCATCAAAATAATATCGTGTGAAAGTTTTATTGTTGTCGTGAAATAACATAAACTTTAATTTTATTAACGAAAGAAAATTGTTAATTCTAGAGTTTAAAGAGGTAATTAATATTAATGCAATAAGATAACTGAGATTTTTATTAAGCAAGTAAAGTATAGTGAACTTAGAAGAATACTAAGATAGTGTTTTTAGAAATAATTTTGTATATAATAATTTCACACGAAAGCAATTTTATATTCTGGTGGTAAAATTTGTATACCAGTTGCGTTGTTTGCTATAAAATAATTTAACAAATCAATTACCTCAATGTTAATCTGATATTTGATAATGTGGTAAAATTACTCCAAAAAAATAATAATAGAAAATCTGTACCACATATATTATTTAATTCTTAATTCAGGCCATCATCAGGCCTATAAACTCAACTGTATTTTGATAGTATATTGAAAAATTTAAACTAAAATTGTTCCTTTCTTTTTAGATAGGTTAGACTTGTAATATCAAAATATGTTTATGTAGAATACGTTTGTGTATGAGAAATGTAAAAAGGTTTGACTTTACTTATGTTCATACGTGTCTAAATTTATTTTATCTCTCTCTGAATTGTTTAAAAATGTACATAAACCTAACCAAGGTAAATATGATTTATATTCAAAAACTCTACTGACAGCAACAGATAAGCCTGTATCACTGACGCCTACCTAATGTGGTTTTCTGGAAGGCATTGTCACGGAGAAAACCCATGTCAAAACTTTACATACAACTTCTATGATTATATAATTTGTTAAATTTTAATTAATTTGTTATGTGAAACGAGGTAACAGAATAAAGTTGCGTTCGTTAAAATGATTTAAATAGGTATAAAAAGTTTTTTCATTCCAATGATTGTTAGGTTATTAGAGTCCTTTTCAAAGGACATGCACATTAATGAAAATTATTATCCAGTGTAGTCCAGAATGCATGAAACTCTTTGACGACAGAATATAGCAAAATGGATATATTAATAATAAAAGTACCTGACACTCGAAGAAGTTACAAAAAAAAAACAACAAAAAAAACAACAAAAAAAAACAACAAAGAAAACAACAAAGAAAACAACAAAAAAAAACAACAAAAAAAAACAACAAAAAAAAAACAACAAAAAAAAAACACCAAAATAGAACAAAAGCAAAAAAAACAGAAGAAAAACAAAAAATCAAAAGAAAACAAAAAAAAACAAAAAAAGACCAAACAAATAAAACAGAAAAACAAAAAAAAAGATAGAAAAAACAGAAAAAACAAATAAAAACCAAAAAAACTTACTTGGTGTGTAAAAATTTAGAAATGAGAAGCTGTAGTTGTTGTTCTTTCAACTGTACTTTACAAATATAAAAATAACTTTAGTTTGAATCAAAACACATGCCGGAGTAACTGGTAGCGAAAGAGCAGACTATGAAGCTAAGGAAGCTGTAAAGAAAGGAAATATCTTTGAGTAAACTGCGCACATTTTTAAATTATTAGCTTCATGTAAAAAAGGATTTCGAGAAAGTATATCAAGAATTTAAAAAATCATTACTTCCAAATACATCTAACATTACCCAGCGATATTCCCCACATCACAAATTTTCATTTAGTAGAGCTAGCACATCAATAATCTCTAGATTGAAATTAAATCATTGTAAATTCCCAGCTTATCTTCATAAAATCGGTACTTTTACAGATTTAAATTACTTATTTTTTGATTGTCTAAATTATTGACAGTTTACAGATAAGTTTTTAAAAAAATCTTATTAATAACAGTCATCATTTTCCATTGAATATTGCATGTCTTCTAGCCACAAGTCAAAAATGTATCTTGGATTTAATTTTGTAAATCTAAAACTAGTATGTGGCAAATAGTTTAAAACCAATGCCAACCCAACACAAACAATAATATGTACCGCATACTATTCGGCATATCTTTTATAATAATATATGTAAACGTTGTCAAAACTTACAAATATTAAAATAGAAAGAATACAAACCGCGTATACGACATGGTTTCACTTAATATACTTCATAACAGAGAACAAAAAGACCGAAACAAAGTTCTAGCAACTTGTATGTATTCTCATAACCGTCATGAATTCCACAGAACTGAATAAAACCATACTTGAGTTATATGCCCGACATAAATAGATTTTTGTTGTTTACATTCTGATGTTCAATTTTAATTCGCCTTTTTGTTGGCAAAACCATTCCCGGGTTTTATTTTCCTTAACTCTTCCGCAGTGCGCTTTCAGTCAAGTTTGTTTTGTTTTTTGCTATGCACGGCTTTGACTGACTTCTGACTGTTTAAAGATTATTATTGTAGTACCAATAAAATAACTGTTGTTAAGTTGCAGCTGCTGATTGTATTAAAGAATTGTTATACTCAAAATTGCTAATTAAAGAACTTTTAGACAAAAATATACTGCCGTCCTAACAAGAAAGGTGCTATCTGTAAAATTAGCAGTTTTTTCAATTTCTTTGCATTTGCCTACATTTTGTTTTTCTTGATACCAAAACGGAATGTCCTATTGGCGTCGTAAAGGTACTAAAACGTAAAAGAGTTTCACAAAAGATAATGAATATATGTTTGCGAAAAATAGTTAAAAACTCGTTTATTTCCAAACAACAAATGTTCAGATAGAACCTTTCATGCTAGGACGGCAGTATCTTTCCTCTCTTATTATACTTAATTTAAAAATTATACCAAATCAATTCGTAAAAAAATTGTTCTTACACAAAATCTTTGAATACCCATCATCAACTCAATATTCCAGTTAAACATTGTCAAACATAAAATGAATTCCCACTTATGATCGTAAAATTAATAACGATATTCCCATTATATTCAAATCCATGTCACTGTTCATATAATATAACAGATCTTGCCATATTATGCAAGCATCGAAATAATTTTATTAGCACAACAGTAATTTAATAATACGTGAACATAACGCAACGCCCCCTTTCAATCTTATTAACTGTCACCGACACACGGGGGCTTTATCTAAACTGCCTGTTTCTATTACGTAAATACGTTCTCAGATGTTTTCATTTAATATTTTTAATATTGATTGGCATATGATTTGCAATTTTTAATACCAGATTTAAGTTAAATGTAGATTAACAGAAAAATCACAAAATTATTATGTATTATAAGGTATAAAACAGTATTAGAATCACAAGAAAATGATTAGCTAGTATAACATACTATTTAAATTAGTTTCAGTGAAAAAATAATTATGTATAAGTACTATTTGTAAATTATTGCTCATCTGATCAGCATAAGTTGATAGATGATCACCAAAAAGGATGGTCATTAAGTCTTCTTCACCAGGAGGCTGCCTCCAAAAAAGAAGATCAGCTTCATTTCCCTTTCAGTCAATACATGTTCAGAACTTTGGGAGGCTAGCAAAAATAGAGAAAATATGTGACAACGCACTTTTCTGCTTCTTCTTTAACCTGTTTTTTTAAAAGATGTGAATTCCATAATTATAAATAAATCAATGTGTAAGAGTGGAATAAGAGTGGAGTAAGAGTGAAGTGAGAGTGAAGTGAGAGTGGAGTGAGAGTGAATATCGCATTTTCTAGCCTTACGAACAACTCAACTGTGAGTTTTAAAAAACCAGTTTGTAGAGAATTTAAAGAGGAATTTAATGATGCAAACCACTTCTTCTTAGTTGAAACGATAGCCAAGTTATAGAGAGAGAGTGAAAATCCCATTTTCTAGCCTTACGAACAACTCAACTGCGACTTTTAAAAAACCAGTTTGTAGAGAATTTAAAAAGGAATTTAATGGTGCAAACCACTTCTTCCTAGTTGAAACGATAGCCAAGTTATAAAGAGTGTAAGTGAGAGAGTGAGAGTGGAGTGAGAGTGAATATCGCATTTTCTAGCCTTACGAACAACTCAACTGTGAGTTTTAAAAAACCAGTTTGTAGAGAATTTAAAGAGGAATTTAATGATGCAAACCACTTCTTCTTAGTTGAAACGATAGCCAAGTTATAGAGAGAGAGTGAAAATCCCATTTTATAGCCTTACGAACAACTCAACTGTGACTTTTAAAAAACCAAATTGTAGAGAATTTAAAGAGGAATCTAATGATACAAACCACTTCTTCCTAGTTGAAACGATAGCTAAGTTATAGAGAGTGTAAGTGAGAGAGTGAGAGTGGAGTGAGAATGAAAATCCCATTTTCTAGCCTTACGAACAACTCAACTGTGAGTTTTAAAAAACCAATTTGTAGAGAATTTAAAGAGGAATTTAATGATGTAAACCACTTCTTCCTAGTTGAAACGATAGCCAAGTTATAGAGAGTGTAAGTGAGAGAGTGAGAGTGAAAATCCCATTTTATAGCCTTACGAACAACTCAACTGTGAGTTTTAAAAAACCAGTTCATAGAAAATTTAAAGAGGAATTTATTGATGCAAACCACTTTTTCCTAGTTGAAACGATAGCCAAGTTATAGAGAGTGTAAGTGAGAGAGTGAGAGTGGAGTGAGAGTAAAAATCCCATTTTCTAGCCTTACGAACAACTTAACTGTGACTTTTAAAAAAACAGTTTGTAGAGAATTTAAAGAGGAATTTAATGATGCAAACCACTTCTTCTTAGTTGAAACGATAGCCAAATTATAGAGAGAGAGTGAAAATCCCATTTTATAGCCTTACGAACAACTCAACTGTGACTTTTAAAAAACCAGTTTGTAGAGAATTTAAAAAGGAATTTAATGGTGCACACCACTTCTTCCTAGTTGAAACGATAGCCAAGTTATAGAGAGTGTAAGTGAGAGAGTGAGAGTGGAGTGAGACTGAAAATCCCATTTTCTAGTCTTAAGAACAACTCAACTGTGACTTTTAAAAAACTAATTTGTAGAGAAATTAAAGAGGAATTTAATGATGCAAACCACTTCTTCCTAGTTGAAACGATAGCCAAGTTATAGAGAGTGTAAGTGAAAGAGTGAGAGTGGAGTGAGAGTGAAAATCCCATTTTCTAGCCTTACGAACAACTTAACTGTGAGTTTTAAAAAAACAGTTTGTAGAGAATTTAAAGAGGAATTTAATGATGCAAACCACTTCTTTCTAGTTGAAACGATAGCCAAGTTATAGAGAGTGTAAGTGAGAGAGTGAGTGTGGAGTGAGAGTGAAAATCCCATTTTCTAGCCTTACGAACAACTAAACTGTGAGTTTTAAAAAAACAGTTTGTAGAGAATTTAAAGAGGAATTTAATGATGCAAACCACTTCTTTCTAGTTAAAACGATAGCCAAGTTATAGAAAGTGTAAGTGAGAGAGTGGGTGTGGAGTGAGAGTGAAAATCTCATTTTCTAGCCTTACGAACAACTCAACTGTGAGTTTTAAAAAAGCAATTTGTAGAGAATTTAAAGAGGAATTTAATGATGCAAACCACTGTTTCCTAGTTGAAACAATAGCCAAGTTATAGAGAGTGTAAGTGAAAGAGTGAGAGTGGAGTGAGACTGAAAATCCCATTTTCTAGCCTTACGAACAACTTAACTGTGAGTTTTAAAAAAACAGTTTGTAGAGAATTTAAAGAGGAATTTAATAATGCAAACCACTTCTTTTTAGTTGAAACGATAGCCAAGTTATAGAGAGTGTAAGTGAGAGAGTGGGTGTGGAGTGAGAGTGAAAATCTCATTTTCTAGCCTTACGAACAACTCAACTGTGAGTTTTAAAAAAGCAATTTGTAGAGAATTTAAAGAGGAATTTAATGATGCAAACCACTGTTTCCTAGTTGAAACAATAGCCAAGTTATAGAGAGTGTAAGTGAAAGAGTGAGAGTGGAGTGAGACTGAAAATCCCATTTTCTAGCCTTACGAACAACTTAACTGTGAGTTTTAAAAAAACAGTTTGTAGAGAATTTAAAGAGGAATTTAATAATGCAAACCACTTCTTTCTAGTTGAAACGATAGCCAAGTTATAGAGAGTGTAAGTGAGAGAGTGAGAGAGAGAATCCCATTTTATAGCCTTACGAACAACTCAACTGTGACTTTTAAAAAACCAAATTATAGAGCATTTAAAGAGGAATTTAATGATATAAACCACTTCTTCCTAGTTGAAACGATAGCCAAGTTATAGAGAGTGTAAGTATTAGTTCATATTCGTAATACCAAATTCAATGCGTAATTTAACTCTTATACCGACGCTACTACTACCTGGATCACATCATATCCATTAATTTTTTAGAATACACAGCACACAAACCTTTATTGACAAATTAATACAAATACCGGTTGATGGGATTCGGTATCGTCTACACGTGAAAATGCATTCAATATTCAAGCAGATTACAGAATATCATAATACCTAATCTCACCAATGTTTGCATGACGTTACAGATACATAGAAGACACTTTAAATGTTTGGATATATTCCATTAAGAGAATCTTAAGGGAATTAATTATCAAAGTAAACTAGCAAGATTCGTGTAATCGAATAAAAATGTCGTTAGGAAGCAAATATTAACGGCATAAATCAATATTAATACAGTCAATTGGTTTAATAATTATGTTGGGTATTAAATTATGTTGTACAAGGTTGTATAAAAAGTAATAGTGGGTTTTAACTTATTGAATTTGAAGTAACATTTACAATAATCAATAAAAATTACAATTAAATCTTTAAAAAATCAATTCAACAGTTTATTACTTTGTTTAGAAAGTAAGTAAACTTCTACAGTAAACGCCAAATCTAAAGAACCAAGGACGCGCATTTATAATGCTACGAACTCGCCTACCGATGAATAGAATTGGTAGCTTACCTAGAAAGTTGTAAACCAGGGGCGCGTATATTTTAACACATAAAATATTTTATCTGTTTCAAATATTTTACTCTTAAAGTTCTTATTTTCATTTTTTTCATCAAAAATTTACGATTATTTTGTGTTTTTTTCCATTTAAATTTTAATTTTTTAAGGACTCTTCTTAATGAAGTTTCTGATATGTGGATATTTAAATCTTCCTTAATTTTATTATTTAACCTTTAAATAGTAACACGAAACGTTTCTGTTATATGAAAATCGTAAATTATTCTTCGGTTGATTTTTTGACGAAGTTTTTCCTAGGTGTGGAAAATGTAATTTTTCCAGTTGTTTCCATTGACTGTTTCCTTCCTTCTAAATTCTTTTAATGGTAGTATAAGAAACACCTGTAAAAACGTAATATTATATTAATGTTAAATTTAGTATTTTTTTACAATTATAAGGAAACAAGATAAATTTTAAAAATTTAAATATAAATATTAATCAAAAATAAAATGCATAGATATGTGTGTAAAATACAAAAAAATATGGAAAACTACGCAAGTTTAATTGCAAATAAACTACAGAGTATGTTTACCTGTTACTTATGCAGTTTGAAGTTTGATATCATCTAAAGTAACTCCTTCCTTTTTTGTTGCGTCAAAATATTTAAAAACATTGTATATTACTTTACGACTTTGTCCGTTAATAACAGATCTGCGCTTTTTTTCACCCACAATAGAAGACATTATCAAAAATAAAACAGTCACTTTAACCAAAACACAGAAACAAGAAACAAACAATGATCTAGTCGTTACGCTACTGACCGTAAACAAGGAGAAGGTCCAAATTGTGAATGGGCGTAGCGATCTATAAGTAAACAAACTTGAGCATTTGCGCTGGTTCTTTAGATTTGGTGTTTACTGTATCTATCTATCTATCTAACAAAATTGAAATATAATTTTCTATTCAAATGTAATTTCTTTTCAAAAATGTGCCACTCTTGGTACTTTCCTTATCTAAATCATGCTCCAAACAAAAATTGACATGACCAAGCATTTCTGCTTCTAGATGCATAATTTTCACTCTCAAGAGGGCGCTAATAATAGAATGTGACGTAACAATAGTGATATTATTGAATTTCTTATAAAATTATCTTTTCAAGAATGTAAACTGGCAAAAATGTATCTACTTAAACAAACTTTGACCTTGTGCAGTTTTTCAAAAAAAAAATCAAAATTTTAAATAGTTTGATTTTTCTAAAACCTCTGACACCAAAGTCTGCCTATATCAAAATATTTGGTATCATTACCACTCAAGCCTTTTCATGTAAAAATATAAGGGGCCATTTTTCCCTTAAACCTGCCCATCCGAAATTAATATTTCAGCCCTTTATATTTTTGATCCAAATAGGTAATAAATTTACACTAGTTCCATTCTATAATTTATTAAAAACGCTTCAGATCCACATTTATTTGGGTCATTCCACGTCAAATCGACCCCTTTCGATTTGGACGAATTTTGGTCAGAAGTTTTCTCTTGTCCTATTATGAAGTTATGCCAAAGGAAAAAAATTAAAAAAAATTTTTTCAAGAGTTATGGAGAATTCAAAATTTCACTATTTTCCATGTTTTTTAAACTTATGTTTTAAAAATCTCGAAAACTATTGCAATTAAAAAAATCTTTTGGGGTCAGTTTTAAAGGGGATACTTGGGGCTATAAAAAAAAAATTGCCGAAAAAAAATTTTGAAAAATCTTCTAAATGTGAAATTTTGAATTTTTGAAAATTGTCAAAATTGACGATCGACAATAAATTTTTGGCTCAAATTTTTTTGTATACTACCTTGTACCAATCTTAAAAGATCCTGAAATTTTTGGAACTGTGTTTTTTGTTTTTTCAAAAATATGAATTTTTGAAATTAGTTAAAAAAAATTTTTTTCTTAAATTTTTTTTTTTAATTTTTGTCTTAATTGAGTTTTGCAAATCGCGTAATTTTGTTATTTTGAACAATTGAAATTTCTTTTAGTGGCTTAATGATGAGAAAAAAAAACATTAATGATCTTTGTTTATTATTGGTTATTTATTTATTTAATAGGGCAATACAAGTGTAAGTTTACTTTACATTCTGTTATGAAAGTCGTTTTTTCTTTAATCCTCCTTGTACTGTTGTTGCTCCTTTTCTTTTTCTTAATCTGAAAAATGTTAATATAACTTTAATCTTTAAATCCAAATTCGATATACATAAAGTATTTACACATGAATTTCAGTTTTTTTTACCTGCTTTTAATATCTGGTTCTTCAACGAACTCGTAGATATCTGTACTTTTTAATCGAAAATCCTGTCCTTGCTCAGATGAGGATAAGGTTTTTACTCTAATCACATCACTCGAAATGGGAATAGCAGCATAACAATTTCGGATCCCTTGTACTGGCAGAGCATTTTTGAATCTTTAGTTAGGTTTTTTTTGAGTACGTTGAATCTGCTCATTTGAAACACAGTGACAGTAGATTCCATGAACATTTTCTTTTGCCCATTGAAATAATTCATCGGGTGTTTGAATTTGGTCTTCAGCTTTAGATTGGAGGTTGGCTCTGTCAACCTTCCGCTTCAATACTCCGCCTAAACCATCACTTGGACCTTTTCCATGTGAAGTTGCAAAAAAATGCCATTCCGCTGGTATTTGAAAATCATCCTCATGATGCAGCAAGTTCAGTAAGTTGTACCGATTTTTATATTGAGATGCTGCACCATCCGAAAAATAAATTATTTTAGAAATATTTGGGATTTTATCTTTCAGAAACGATGTCAGTACTTCCTGGACATTTTTTCGTCCACCAGGCTTTGAATGAATAGTGGAGTCCCTACTTGGTCAGGTGTTTCAGATGGTTTCGATGATTTGAAGACGGAATCTTCAGAGACACTCTCAACTGCTTGACTTTTTTCGATATTCACAGTTTTTTCAACTGTTTTAACTATATTTTGATGTTCTGGTAATTCGCTATAGACTCTTTTAGTACACGAAATGCATAGTTTACTTCCCGGTATAATGGAAGGTACACTAACCTTACACTGTTCAAACAATTTTAAACTGACTGGTCTCAAAGATTTACGAACTATACTGTCATGAAGGTTAAAGGGATCAGCACAAGCTCTTTGATTTGAAGTATAATTGATACGATACCGCTTGTCATGTTCAGAGCAAATAAAACTAACTTCTGTACCACTTCTAGAATTCAAAGCAATCTGATCTTCGTCAGAAAAATTTTTGCAATCAATAAATTTTTCCTCAGAGCATATTTCATCCTTGAATAATCCAATGGGACACTTTTTATTTTCCATCACTAATTTTTTATCTGTTCTGCACTCAAAATTTTAACTAGATAATGTCCTCGAATTTAAGACTTGATAAGATGATTGTCATTAGTTTAGAATTTGAAGAAAGAGTTATTTCTATACAGTTACTGAGAATGATGACTGTCTTCGTAACTAAACTCAGAAAGATTAACTTCATCTTAGACGTGGAGATTCAAACGTCACATCATAGATGTCACCACGTTTCTACTTTAACATCAAATGATAATACAGGTGCCACTGTTATCATTTTTACGAGTTTGATTTTGAAATTGATCTCAAAAATTGTCATTGAAGTTTTTTTTCTCATCATTATGCCACTGAAAGAAATTTCAATTGTTCAAAATAACAAAATTACGCGATTTGCAAAACTCAATTAAGACAAAAATTTAAAAATTTTTTTTTTTTAACTAATTTCACAAATTCATATTTTTGAAAAAACAAAAAACACAGTTCCAAACATTTCAGAATCTTTTAAGATTGGTACAAGCTAGTATACAAAAAAATTTGAGCCAAAAATTTATTGTCGATCGTCAATTTTGACAATTTTCAAAAATTCAAAATTTCACATTTTGAAGATTTTTCAAAATTTTTTTTCGGCAATTTTTTTTTTTAGCCCCAAGTATCCCCTTTAAAACTGACCCCAAACGATTTTTTTAATTGCAATAGTTTTCGAGATTTTTAAAACATAAGTTTAAAAAACATGGAAAATAGTGAAATTTTGAATTCTCCATAACTCTTGAAAAATTTTTTTTTAATTTTTTTCCTTTGGCATAACTTCATAATGGGACAAAAGGAAACTTCTGACCAAAATTCGTCCAAATCGAAAGGGGTCGATTCCAACTATTGGTCGATTTGACGTGGAATGACCCATTTGTAAAATATTTTAAAAAACTAAATAATTTTTTTATGTCTGCGGCTATGGAGAGTTCAATAAGAAATTAATTGCATTTTAAAAACACTTTAGTTTAAAGCATAGTTAAAATGAAAATCATGAAAATCAATAGGGTTCTTCGTTGTTGAAAGAAATTATTAAATAGAATCAGAACCACAAGTCGATCATTTTAAAGTTATCGTGTCGGCGCATATATTTACGCATACACAGGTACTCATACAGCATTCTCTGCGTTTTCAGATAGTTTTGGGATATGTAGAAATAAGAAAATTTTATCTTCAGCAGGAGTGCATTACTGTGGCCTTATAAGTAAAGGATTTTAGTCATTAATTTTAAATTTACTTCTAGGTAACCTATATCAAATCGTAGAATTTCATGAATACGATAGATGACATATATCAAGTCCTCGAAACTTCAGTATACTCACCTAACCAAACTTTGCAAAACTCATTAATATTTACCCCATTTTGCTTGTAATGGTCTCTTTGTATTCAGTATCCCGAAGTTGTTACTTGGCAATTTACCAGGGTGAGTTCAATCAGGAACTTAATTGAATAAATATCGCATTGGTTTGAGTGTAATAATGCATTTTGTACCTGCATTGACAATCGCGGAATTTTTTTCTTTCCCTTCTATAGTAAATAAATAAATTATTATAAAATGGTCGCCAGAATAAAAAATATGTCGTTGTTTCTGTATAGTTTCTTATCATGCATATTTATAAACTTGGACAAAAAGTAAAAGAGATATATAGGTGGTTGTGGCACAAAAATATATCAAAATCATAGGTCCTGGTACCAAGGCATAGACTTTGTGTGCTCTTTGCATAGAGGAAAGTAAAAAAATGCCGATAAATATAGTAACTTGATTTCAATCGTATAATAACCATGACCTAAATGTTAATTAAATCACACGTCAGCCTCTGAAAATTAAACTTTCGACGACTTTTAAAGAAATATCAAATTATTATATATTTTTTATCAAATCCAATACATATATTTTAATGTTATACCCACACTATCTATAAATCTAAATATAAAAAACTTTATTTATATAAAACTTCTTAAACTCCAAACACTGCGAAAGAACATTTAAATTATATTTAAAACTGTCGCTATAGGTCTGTACAGCTACTTTTTTTGCTATAGCCGTTTCTTATCGTCGATGTCATCATTTACTTAAAGATGATCACAGACCAGCGAGCACATACCTATCTATATAGAGACCTGTTATCGAGAAGGTGTCACTAGTTAAATGATTTATGTACGATCTGATTTCGTTTTCCAATTTCATCAAAATTTTATTCGAGTTTGATAAAACAGTAGCTGGCCCCGCTACGAGTATAATTACCAAACCCGATTTGGATCATGCAGTAATCTAGTTGGACAAAAAACTTGTTATAAAATAGTGTTGAATTTAAATTTTTTGAATTAATTTTTAACTTATTAGTATTTGAAATACTTTGTTAGGAAATAAAACACTACGTACTATGCTAATTTTCTTATGGATCTGGTTATTTTATTTCACAGACGTACCAATTTTGTTTCTTCCTTTCATCTTTTCTACCATATGACCCACAATCTTTTAGTTAGTAAACTTCCAATGTCACTTTTATTTTACAGATTTTTGATACTTATAACACAGCTTATACAATACAGCTAAAACACTCTCTTGGCGGCAACGGTTTGCGTAGATTTCGTCGCGCATCGCTTAAGCTCCGCCTTCGGAGGGAAAAGACGGTTTTGGCGTTCAGAACCGTACTTAGGTAAGGTGTTGAGTCGTGCGTGTAATTTCGTTGATTGTATAATTTCGTGGAGCCTATAATTTCGTTGATTTTGTTTGAGTTAAAGGTACTGTTATTATTTTGGTGACTCTTTAGCTGTGAGTAGAATGAGTGAAAAAAAAGACATCATTCTGTTTGTGCAGTCAAAAGCTGTTTTAATACGGGTTATACCTGCAAGAAAACATTCTTTAGTTTTCCCAAGGACCCAAGCCGATAAGTATCACATTATAAGAAATTTTCATTGTTAAAAATATAATTTATACAGGGTGTCCCATTAGTGCGTTATTGTTCATTATTTTGTTGTAGACACGCAAAAAAGTTTTAAATAAAAGTTATATGGATTAGAAAAATACCTACATATTTTAAAAATATCTTTGGATATACAGGGTGTCACGTTTTTGCCTGGCAAATTAAAATGTATGTTTTTTAAATGGAACACCTTGTATTTTATTTTATGATGAAATTATTAACACCCTAAATTATTGCTTCAGAAAATTTTTATCAGGTATGTGTGTGGTTACCTTTTAATAAAAGCCTTGCGGATCCACTCCTGTGATACCTGTCTTAAATATAACAAAGATCACGTTAAATTAGATGATTTTTATTTTTATTGTTTTTTAAAGGCATATGATAACGCCAATTCAGATACATTTGGAAATCTACTGTCAAATGATGAATTTGTAGAACTAATATTCAATATTGAAAAGATATTTCAAAATAATTTTGAAGAATTGGCTACAAAAAATAACATTTGTACCACACTTTTAGAATTAATTAACCCAATACCCTTTAGTCCCATGCTAACGTTTTCCAAAAGAATAACCTATTTTAATGTATGTTTAATCTCAATAACTACAAAATATACTGACAATTATTTGACAGAATTGTCATTTATTTAAAATTTTAAAAATAATAGCAGTCGGTTGATCAAAATATGAACGGTGATTGGCGAATTTATTTTTTTTGCAATGTTCTCACTACCTAGAATGGATATGAAATATATTCGTTCAATTGAAGGCAATAGCATACTTTTTCGTTTTGTAATCTGTGCATGAATATTAGCCAATCTACGCACATACTACAAAACGAAAAAGTAAGCTATTGCGTTCAACTACGAATATATTTCATATCCATTTTAGGTAGTGAGAAACTTTAACAAAATTAAATCTACAAATCACAGTTCATATTTTGGTCACCCAACTCCTATTATTTAAAAATTTTTAAATAAGCGACAATTCTGTTAAACGAATTGTCAATATATATTTTAGTTATTGATATTAAATATACATTAAAATTTTTGTGTAGACTCGATAAATAATAGCATTTTTGTTTTTATTGTGTCCACATTTAAAAAAAATAAATTTTAATCAAACTACATGATACTAATTTAATTACGAGTATTAAAACTAAAGTCCTGAAAGTTTCGGTGAAGATGAGGACAGAGCATCTGCCTTCCACGCGAAAAGCCCGGGATCGAATTAATTTTTCATGTTTATTTTATTTTATAAATTAGTCAACTTCGTAAATTATTTTAAAATTAGTTATTTTGTCTAAATAACCTAAAATATTTTTTTAAATTTGTAGATTTTCGTTAGTGGGTCGTAGAAAAAATATACTGACCATATCGAGTGGATTGTTCATATCACAATCAGACGATTGAGTACTCCGCCTACGACGTCGTGCTCAAACTTCGTCTTTGTGTGATATAGCTATCATATCCACCCTTGTTGAACTAACTACTATTCATTTGTTTTCTTGGTTTAAGTTTTACATCAGAAATAGGAACTAAATTAATTTACTTTTCAAGTTTTCTTGTAAAAATCGATATTACTTTCTCCAAGTACAAATTTAGTACCTACCTAAAATAAGTACTAATTATGTAATTTCGTGTAATATTGTAATTCAAATTTCACATTACTATAAAGTTTTAAAATTCCCTACTTCGGTATGGTCAGATAAAAATTGAATATATTATATTAATAAAAACTGTCAAAGTATTACTTCTACAAATCTGTATTTCAATTAATAAGAATACATCTAAATATAACCAATATTGTTAAAATAAAAGCACAAATTCTTTATAATTCCAAAATACCATAGAGTTCCCAGACCTCAGTCGAAGCATTCGTTTATCTAGGTGTAAACCCTTTGCGCGAAGAGTAACACTTGCGAGACACACGGGGTACCACTTGATTTGCATCCACGAGCGTGACAAAATTCTTTAACAATTGAAGCCCTTGGTTTTAAAAGGATCCAAGTCACAATTTGTCGTGAAGTGACTGTTTTAGCTCAAAACATTTGTTAACGAGGATTTTACAAGCCACATACAAATTATTTTACCTCCAATCCGAAAGATGTGCTATTTTTCGTAATATTTATATTTAAATAATTTTTTAATTATATTTGACAGATTTAAAACAAATTAAAAATTTAATTTCCCAAAACTTACTTAATATGGCATGTAACCAACCTTATTACGCCAAGGTTTTCAATTTTTTCAATAATAAAAAAAATTGTTTAATCCGGGCCCGACTTTTCCCTCGAATCTAACAGAGATAGCACCATTCCGTCTTGCTTGGTTCTCGACTGCCAGATCAAAGACGCCGACACGGAGTTGTGGAGCTGTATTGTATAAGTTGTGCTTATAACCTCTTCAATTTCGTATACATCTGTCCTTTCGTAATTTTGCAAGGCAAATTGATAATTTTTGTATCGTATTTTTTTATTTTTTCATTCAAAATCATACGTGATATTTTATAAATAAATTATCCTGCAGATAAAAAACAATGAAAATATAATACTTATCGCTGTCTTGCTGTTTCTACAAACAGGCTCACTGTGCGTCGATCGGAAGGAGAATAGAAGAAGAATTGGAAGAGGCTGAGGAGCCGCATTGTCCGGAGAATCAGAGTTTCAGTCGAGATTTCCTAAGTTATAGCCTATAAAGTTCGAGGGAAGTGAAAACAGAGAGACGAATACCCTCTAAATATTAATGAGTTCAGCAAAGTTTGGTTACACATTATCTGTAGTAGTGCTAGTAGTAGTTTTGTTAAGTTCTGTTACTGGCTTTCCATTGTGTGTTGCTGGTGGCACCGTTTTCGGAAATGACAGGTCATTTATAATCAGTCATTCAGCTTTCTAAGTGTTCAGATCGGAATAACGACGAAAAAAGTCAAAATAAAACACAGAGGCGTACACTAATTTTTAATTGGATCAACAGTAACATAACCTTCATTGATAAACTATAAGTTATTTTTGACAGAATATTACAGTTCCTGTCATACCTGTCATATCAGTAGTGTATGGGTGACTTAAACGCACTTTTCATACCGCGCAGGCGCGGCTGTAGCTACTGAAGTATGAAACGACAAACGAAAACGTCAAACGAAAACGTTAAAGTAAAACATCAAACAAAAACGTCAAACGAAAACGTCAAACGATTAACATGAAAAAATATCAACGTTTCGTTTGACGTTTTCTTTTGATGTTTTCGTTTGACGTTTTCGTTTAACGTTTTCGTTTAACGTTTTCGTTTAACGTTTTCGTTTAACGTTTTCGTTTAACGTTTTCGTTTAACGTTTTCGTTTAACGTTTTCGTTTAACGTTTTCGTTTGACGTATTGCTATGACCTACAGAGCAAAACAAAAATTGGGGAAAATTAATTCTCACTGCTCAGTCAAAGAGAGGGTCGTAGGTGATTTTTCCTTTTATCTTCGAATTTGGCTGAATGACTGACTCGGTTTAGACCGTTTGGCGATTGTACCAAGATACAATCGATTATTACCTGGGTAAATTTATGTGATGGCTACTGCAAATGGAAAAGAAGAATAATTTATAATTTTGAGGGTTATGGTATATAATTAAAACGTGTTTATTAAATATTAAGGAGAATCTTGAGGTTTTATTCAATACCTAGCTATAATTCGGTTGTATAGGTAAGTCCTTGAATTTAATATACAGCTTACGAACCGTTTAAAATAGATATCTATTCTGGGTGGCTTACAAAATAAATGATTTTAATATAGACAAACTAAAAGGTTAAACAGGTTATTAATATATACAATTTTCAGAATATTCCCAAACACTGAGGGTGGAGATATTTTGTGTGATAACACCTTCTATCTGATAGTCTTGAGCTAGTATAATCAGTAAAATTCCTACCTTGGAAATTGACACTATCTTACATAGGCAAGGGTTGAATTCGAAGACCTCTTTGGAAGGGTTACTTGACAAAATATTGAATTCGAAGGTATGAATAGGTCCACTTATTTAACCTCCAATTAAAATATCGTCCTTTTCTTCGTTTGTAGGTAACTCCAGTGAGTAAGGGATAAAAATGGTGTCTCAATAGTTTACTACTATCCAGCAGTAAGGTTCTCAAATATAGCTGTCCTTGAGACTATCTCAAATTAATGTGATGTCCGGAATTACACGTAACTGTTCCAATGTAAATTAATTAAACAATAAAAATGAAATGAAACTATCTATGACTACGATAGCCAGAAAAGAAAAAGGCCTAAAATACAAAATACTACTTTATATATACAATCTTATATTAAGGAAGGACAAATAAGTGATAATTGAAAAATTACTGTACCTGAGGTGAAATGTGACCTTTTTAGAAGTAAGTTTTGCTTAATTGAAAATAAAATCCTCTTGTGAGATTAAGTATACCAACAAATAGTAATACTAAATAAATTTTCACTCAGTCTTTTCGTTTCTAGTACCTTATAAAAAGATCTTTAAAAACACATGTTCCATGAAGAGATACTAGAAGAATGAAAAATGGAAGCAGGATATGCACCGACAAAATTAATGACTTCCACAGGAAATGATAATAAAATATAACAGGTAATTTAAAATATTATTAGCCAATTTCTCACAATCACCTACCTAATTCCAAAATTACCCAGATTATTTGGGGTTTTAATTATTTTTAATGAATTAGACAATTACCTGAATAAATTTGAATGACATAATGTCATAATTAATGTAAATAAACAAAGAAAATGAACCCTAAAACCATTTATAGAATTCAAAACGTTTCTTTGTCCCTTTTAGGCTCCTAGAACTTAACTACAATCTGATTAAGAAAAACAATGGAAAATATATCTACAGAGGACCAGAACGAAGCTTCAAAACAAGAAAGAAATACTTGATAAAAGGTTAAACTTCTACAATTTCCAATTTGACAATGGACTTATAAAAGGTATCTTTTCATTCTAGTTAACTCACAGAACATGAGAAATGAATCTCCTATTAAACTTCTACCCAAAACGGAGTGTACGGAGTGATCTTTTAATAGATTTTATTCCTATTATACTTAAATAATAAATTAAAGTAAATTAAAAGTTAAATGTCAATACTATATATATTATTTTTGTGGTAAAAGCATCCCAGTACATTCATATGGATTTTGAACCGTAACAGTATTTAATATAGGTAAACCATAACTGGTCCATGCATTTTTTCTAACATAACTGTCAATTATTGGGTCACAGTTGATACTAATTTAAAATTAGTATAAGAAGAAAACAAAAGTTGCTTAAGAAATTTTGTAGAAAAAACCTTAATAATTTTGAAAGGTTTCTATGGACAATATCATCGTCGTTAATTTTTTCTACAGTCTTCATCATACAACAAACAATTATAACCTAATTAAAATGTTGCTAAAAAATATAGTACATAGTTAAATTCGTCTTAGAATGCAAAATTTAAATAAAATATAATGTGAAACTGGGTTGGGGACTAATTAAAATTATATTCTTAAATATCTATTTTTCTAAATGGTATCATTTAGTCTGTATGTAAGACGAACCCTGTATATATATATTCTCCTCACACTTTAATCGTTGTTTTATATTCTTTATAATTAATAATATTAAATTATTCAAAACGAAAGAAGAAGATATTATAATGTACTCAGTAATTTTTAGAGTTATCCAAGAATGGGAAGGAAGGCAATTATTTAATTCAGGCCATATGTTTGGAACTCATTATCATAACACTTTCGTGCGTCGTTGCCATATTGTCACTTTATCAGTAAAAACAAATAATAATACTTAATAAATAATATTTTCTTAAAAGTGTAATAAGCCTACTAAAAGGACACTAAACATTTGTTTTATATTCGGTATTGTAATAAAATTGTACACTACAAAAACAGTTCTGTAAATTTACATAATAAATATTTTATTTCAGTATAACTGTGGTTTATTTATATCTATATTAGAGATATTCTACAAAATTTATATAATCATTTGATATCTCTATTTCACCATATCCCAAGAGAACAGTAAAATTCTGGTTAGTGAATTATGTAAATACCTACCATACTGCCCTAAATATTTGATACCTATACATACAGAATCCGCTAAACAAATCATCCCTTAAGTAGCTTAATCTCTCGAAACAAACATACCAAAACACCGAACGTATATCAACTAAGTGAAATAATAAATCAACTTAGTCGAAACGTTCTAATCCACAAGTCACACTGCCAGTGTATTGAGGCGGTAAATTCATTTTGGAGACTCTCCAAACGTTGTTTGACAATTTTCAAGATTAAAGTACACCTTTTGCTCACGTAGAGTTAGAGATTGAATTAACTTTCCCCGAAGAATATATTCAATTTGATTTAGATTATGCAGTTCGGTTCACGAATATACTGGAATATCTAAATTAATTACTTTGGAAAGCAAGGATATATAAACCTTTCAATTTTTTTTTTTTTCTACCATCACTATCTTGAGGATTTTGTGGTTTGAAACATCAGCGCTAAATTGAATAATATCTACTATAGAACGATTTTAAACATCACAAGGTGGACAATAGATTATACGCGTTTATTGGCATTATAGCTTAATAACAAGTATTAGATTTTCCTAGGTTTACTTATTTTGATTTTGAACGCTTGAAGATGGTCAATGACGAAATCAGTGGCGTTCCACCCGTTTGATAAAAATTTTTTCTGTGTTTAAGACATACAGCTTTTTTATCTCTTTACGGTTATATAACATTTGAGTGTTTTTACAAAAAAATGTTCGTATTAAAAAATTCCGTAAAACTTTCGTGTGGGTACATTTAAAATTTCCCAAAACCTTTTAAAACGATTTGTTTTTATTCTGATTTAATTTGCCCAAAACCGTTCCATCAAAAGATTAGTCGGATTTGCACACATTTTTTTATTATTTTTTCAATGAAATATTCCATTCCCTTTACTTCCAATCGGCAGGAATTTATTTGATGCAGCCAATTTAATATTTATGTGGAATATGTGGATTAACACCGCAGATATAATGGACTTATAACCCTAATGGTCCCATTTAGACTCCGGGAGAGTATAACCGGGCGGCGGCCGTATTTCATCTAATTACATCCATAAACATTTTTAGTAGCTGTGTGATCTATCACGCAGATTATCCCGATTATTTATCTTTTGGAAACTGTTTTAATTTAGCTGATGTGAATTGGGCACTTAATATGGGCTATTAAGCGAAAGAAAGTGAGTACAATAATTTAAATGGAAAAAGAGTTAGTGCGGGGTATTCTTCCAGATGGGAATGTTGGACCTTTAACACAAAAAAAGAAAAAATGTTAAGTATTTATCGGTCTTCAATCGAAACTTCCATATTTCGTTTTGATTTTTAATGGATTGTCGTCCTGAAAAGCAACTTGTAACCAGTAATATGCCTTTATTATAAACTTAAGTAAACTTAAGTGGCTTAAAACTAAAGGTAACAAATCTTGTTTAACTTGAAAAATTCTACCAGTCAAGTAGGATTTTAATATTGCTTAGGTAGAAGTTTATTTATTTTATTTGCAAAGCCGTCTAACCAATATTTTGTAAATATTGCAATTCTTTAACAAGTTCCACGGCAGTTATGTCTCGTTCATTGCGAGTTTTGTCATTTAATAAATTTTCAACTTATATAGGCGACATTATTTCATACTTCTGTCTACAAAATATGAGTTATTTTTATGTTGCCTGCAGTATGCTGCGCATTTCTGTGTATATCATGCAATGGCATATTTTCCTCACTTGCGGTTAACATTTTTATAAAAATGAACCTAGAATGATTGAAAATACAAAACCCTCAACGCAACAAACCGTCAAGTTGAAATAAAGACGAACAGAAGGTAAAAAAGACCTGTTTCGGAACAACTGACTTTGCACCTGTCGCCTTCTTCACCGCCAACTGTCTTCCCCAGCCAACGTTGCCGGTAGTTTTGTTCTTTTACTCATTGATTTTCTGCCTTTTTTGAAGTAGGACAAATAAAATAAAATGTTACGCAAGAGTAAAAACTTTTACTAGCTATTTAACTATCGCGGTGACATAATTTACATATATCGAACATTTGTATTAATTCTTTACAATTAATTCAAAATCGTTATAATTTATAAATAAAATGAAATAGCACAGTTGTTATAGGGGAACCATACTGCCAACTGTCATTAATGTCCATAAGAATAACACAGTGGTCATTAAAATTATTAAAATGAAAAACAATTTAGTTATTTAATAGATCAAAGCCTATGAATGGTAGGCTAATAACGTTTATGTGTTTCTCTATGGATTTCATAATTTATTTTTTCAGGAAAATATTTATTTATCGTAACCCTACTTATTTAAAGGGTAGGTAACATTTGACATGGATTTTAAAGCACATGCCCCCAGAACCCAATGTTTCGCCACAACATGGCTACCTTATTATATTATGCCCATTACAACATTTGCCCAACTGAGAAGGCTCTGCAGAAGCTAAAAATACTTCTGATCCATAATGGGTTGCGATTTATACTGTTTTTTGTTTGGCTATAATCCGTAGAGGTCTAATGGGATTCTAATTTAAATATTTTACATTCTTTTTATTGACAAATTCATATCGACTGTTCTACAGAATTAATGTACGCAAACATCTCTTCTTTTTTTTGAGCAGATTTGAATTTGCAGATCTTTTTAATAGTGTAGTACCTTTTTCGGTTTTAGTTGCATCTTTGTTTTCTTCTGTGACTCTTTTTGTTTCACTTACCAACACATTTATTACAGTATCTCTGTATGTGCCCAAATTCTTTGCATTTTTTTCTGTGAGGGACAATTCTATCCTAACTTTCATTCCTCAAGTTTTGATGTTCCTCATAATTTAATAAAATAAGCATAAACAGGGGACGGGAGGTGTCTTTTCTTTTCTTTATAGGATATTTTTAGGTTGATAGAATTATAAAGTCTGTCAATAAAAGACGCAAAATTACATAGAAAGTATAAGCAAAGAACAAAACAACTACAGCCTGATTTTAATAGTGTTAACAATAATTATTATTTTGTATCTATCTAGGCACTTTCTTGTAAAGATATTTTGGTGTTTTATTGCAATGAAACGTCTACTTTTATGTATGAGAGAGTAATAAAACAGCATTTCTAATGCAAAACTTAGTACGGTCATTTTAAATATTTTTACAGAATAATCTAAATATTTCCTAAAATTGTAATAAATGTACCTGAGCTATTACAAGTTTTGGGTCTTTTATTGGTCCTTTATAAACATAAGCTGTACAGAACAATAGAAAAAGGTTTGGACAGGCCAAAAGCCCTGTGTATTAAAGATTACATAGCCGTATCTTAAGATTATTTTCAATAAGTACCTATTTGCCAATTTTGTTTTATTTTAATTCCAAGAATTTCTTACAGTAATCGAATTATAAGTAGATAAATACCTTCCCAACAAATTTCACCGAAAATGCGATTATAGGTTTTCCATTTAGTAAGGAGGTCCAAGTTGTGTATTCTTGACAGTTTACTAAATGTCGTTTAGTTGCAACTTGCAAGGTGCAGTGTGAATTCTAGTGTGATCATGGTAAATTTGGAAGGGCCGCGTAAACGACAAAAAATCGGTCCTTTAACACTTAATGAAAAAACATTAATATTTAATTGTTTCAAATCATTTACAGACAAACATTTATGTAAAAGTGTTAATGACACAGTGGAATTAGTTAGTAGTACGCTTGCTATTGGGAAATCTACGATTTACAGATTTGTTAAAGAAGAGAAATGTGGCGAGTTTCAAACAGCACGTAAAGCTCCAGGAAAACCAAAATTTTAATTAGAAAATCTTTTGAAAGAAAGACTTCGAAGGAAAGTGCATGCGTTCTTCTTTAGAAAAGAATTTCCGACAGTAGACAAAGTTCTTGCCACGGTTCGAGATGATAAGGATTACCCTGAAATGAGTTGAAGCACACTATGGAAACTTTTAAAAGAAATAGGTTTTCTATGGAAAAAGCATTCCAGAAAGTCTATTTTAATAGAAAGAAGCGATATTGTAGTATGGAGAAGAAATTACCTAAGGACTATAAAAGAAATGAGAAACCAAAGAAGAAATATATTTTATTTAGATGAAACATGGATCAACGAGGGACATAAACCAAATAAATTTTGGCAAGATGAAACTGTAACAGTCGAAGACAGGCTTTTTTAAATAATTTATCTATTTGATTAACTCCACCATCAGGAAAGGGGCGCAGACTAATAATAGTACACATCGGTAGTTCAAACGGTTTTGTTAAAGGTGGTTTATTGACTTTTGAATCTACTCGTACCGGTGACTACCATGAGGACATGAATGCTGATGTCTTTAAAGAGTGGTTCAAACAAATTATAGATCTTCTTCCTCAGAACTGTATAATAGTAATGGATAATGCAAGTTATCACTCGAGACTTATAGAAAAAATGTCCATAACCAAGTGGTTAAAAAAAGATTTACAGAATTGGCTAAATTCAAAGAATATTAAGTTCCATCCAGGTTCTGTGAAAAAAGAACTGTATCATTTGTGTTCCCTTCATAAAGAGAAATTCAAAAAATATGAAATTGATGAAATTGCAAAAAATCGTGGGATGACGGTGGTTAGATCACCACCATTTCATTGCGAAGTAAACCCGATTGAACTGATATGGGCACAGATAAAGGGAGAAGTTTCAAGAAAAAATAATTCTTTTAAAATGAGTGATGTTAAACAGTTGTTTTTGAAGGCTGTAAATAATGTGAAGCCTGAAAACTGGGAAAAGGCAGTAAATCATACGATTAAAGAAAAAGAAAAAATGTGGAAGTTGGACAATATTACTGATGAAATGATCGAGCCACTCATTGCAAGTATTGGTTGCGACAGTTCATCTTCTGATTTCGATTCTGATTTGGATTTGTAGGTAAGAAGTAGTTTTTATATTAAAATTATTATTTATGAACGTAACGTTGTTTAAAAGTCAAAGTTTAAACCCTTATACCTACAAAACCCGTTTGACACAATGTTCTTAACATACCTTGTGGAAAAATAAAACATTTTAGAAAAAATTGCACTTTTTTACCTTCAGCTGTTTAGAAGTTATAAGCAGGTTAATTAGGTGAAAATATAAGTGTATACTCGAGGAATAACTTCAAAAAATATTTTAACTGTCTACTAAAAGAAGTGATACGCCTATGGATTACGAACGCTTTATTATTTTAATACTCTCTCATACATAAAAATAGACCATAGTTCGTTATCAATTTAATATTAGAAATGTATTTCAACTTCTTCAATAAAGAATCAATCAATAAATAAACGATTGGCTATTATATCCTTCATTTGATAGTAAAACTGAAATAAAAACGCGACGTCTAATTAATTTAGCGACTTATATATGGAGCAATCTAACATCTACCAAGCAATTATGAAGTCATAACTTTTATTCCATTCCAGTCACGATAGCGTTTAATAAACGCTAATTAACTACAATTATTCGTTTTTTTATGGGAATTTGAACATATCGTTTCCATATAAAGTCAGAGTCGGTGACCGTAAACCTTGTTCAAAATCGAATTAACATTTTTATTAGTAATAAGGTAGGAATATAGTACGAGGAAAAATTCAACAAAAACGCTTTAACAATATTATTTATAAATAAGAAGGTTATTTAGATATCAAATGCGGTTTAAACGTAAAACTATAAAAAAATCTGCAAGTCTTAAACACACAGGGCTGGAGTGTCACTAGTTTCGGTCATTGATCATCATCAGGCTTGGAATATCAAAATAAGTGGAAAAAGAGGAAATTAAGATTAACCTGTAGCTATCTTCCAACGAAATTGATATGTTTAAACAATATTGGAATGCAACATAACAGTCAATCATCTTAAGACAGTCACAATGAACGCAACAGATTAAGCATAGTTGAAACAACTATACAGATTGTCACATTACTTCCCCTGTTACCAAGCATTATTTCGGTAGATGTTTTTATCTTTTCTAGTCTAATATTTAATTCAATTCAATATCAAAAATCACTAGAAATAGGGTATTTAACAAATATTTGCACTAAATCACTAGATTGGTTCAAAATTCACTAGATCTAATAAAATTTAATTAGAAACCTGGCAATCTTGCGTCCCCAAGTGGTTGATAAGAGAACGGCCAGGATGTTCCTGGTTAGTATTAGACATAAGTTAGACAAAGGCTACCAAAGTTCCTCTAGAGAGTACTTGGTGACATCCTCTTGTATCTAGCCTTCCAGGCACATACGGATTTTTGCTTCGGTCGACCATTATTTTCCTAGCTACTCGCGAAAACCTTATGGATCCATCCCACACAAATCCAAGGAGGCTGGACGTCAACGCTCACCTCTAGCTGAGGAGTCCTTCTTTTAGAAGGTGAAAATCTTCCAAAGACTTGCAAAATCAAATAGGGTGTTTGTCAACCCGAAAGCGTTTATAAACCAAACATATTTAAATTGTGTATTTTTGTCTTTATTGAAATATTTGTAAAAGTGATACTATTTCATTTATTATTCCTTTTTATTAGATTAATGGAACTTTTTGGATTTGTTCCATTTTTATTCCATTATCTTTAAATAAATGATAAATAAATAAGCGATAGAATAAGTTTCGTTGAAGTTTATTTACTCTTCTACTTATTTAACTGTTTTTAATATCTCCTAAAATATTAAAAAAGGTTCTTCCTCCTCTTTCCTAACTTTATCCCAACTTTGACAAAAATGTAATATCGGTGAAATATGTTGGAAGTCCAGCTGAATTAATGCCGGCAAAGTTTTTTTTTTGTCGAAACTTATGTAAAATTCATGGTAACACACAACACACCGCAGGAAATACAACACATATGCGACAGCGATGTCGTTTTCACTGAATAGCATCTACTTTGCAAGGAGATATGTAGCACATCAAAATGGAGTTGTTTGCATTCACGGTTTCGCACTGACGAAATATTTTATCATGCTTTACCCTTTTACGAAAACCGTAATTCTTTGCATAATACTTTTTGCAGTAAAAATTGTTGTATTTAAATTTTGCGTTTACAAAAGGAGAGAACGTCATTACGTGTTTCGATGGCGGGTAACGTTATAATGTATTTTTTATGCTTTAGGTTTTTTGCAGCGAAATAATTTGGGTGGCGGTAAGTAACAATGTTCGTATTTTTGGTCAGGTTTATTATCAAACAATATGGTGTACGAAATATGAGATAATGCTTTTGCAACGTACCTATCTTTTCAGTTAATAGAAATTATGACTGACTGGTTGATTTTTTTTGTTGGGAACTGCATTAAAAATATGCTGGAGTTCTGTTTGTCGAAATGCATCATCCTATCATTATTTTTTTGGTTTGTTTGCATTACATCTAGTAATAGTTCAGCATAAATAACTTTTTTTAGTCACTGAATAATATTTTAAAGTAATTTTTTGTGCACTTCTATTAAAATGCTAAAGAAAGGTGAAGGAGAACTGCACGCGATGATTAAAATTTTAGTACCTAAGAAAATTTTTTTGTAATTATTTTTACGGCAAAATCTGATGAACGAATTAAATCTCTAGAAGATAAAGTTGACAAGTTAACTACTACTGTAAATTCTCATGAATCAATTATTCAATCTATGATCAAAAGGGAAGAAAAATATGAATTTATAAAACGAAATAATACATTATTTTATGGTGTCAATGAAGATACAAATAAAAACAGTTTAAAGAAGATTTATGATATTTTTAATTCAATGATGAGCTTATCAGTGAAAGAGTATAATATTGAAAATTGCTATAGACTTGGTAAATCTCTGATGTATGCTGGAAATGGCAAACCTCGTCCATTTTTCATTCGATTTGTTTATTTTTAAATTATAAAAAATCTATTTAAATAAGATGAAACTTAACTTAGAAAAAATTAAAAAACTTACTCGTAGAAGTAATTCTGTTCGAAAAATATAATCGGCAACTGATTTAGATTAGATATAGTCAATGTTTTGCTTATTTTTTAATTTAATTTTCTTCAGAATAATAATGCTTTTTGTTTCTGATTTTTTTCTAAAATATTTGAAATTTTTACAAATATATAAAATACTTATTAATTTGTCAAATTTATTGATTTTTGTTTGTAAATTAAGATTATTTCTAGCAGCACTTGTGCAGTTATTGCGTTATTTGTTTACGGCGAATCCTTATCGATTAGAATTTTTGTTTTTGTTTTAGTTCGTTGGGTGTGATTTCGTTTTATTTTATGCTCAATAATTAATTTTACTTAAAAAATGTTAAAATACAGGGTGTTCCAATAAAAAGCAGCCCATTTTCAGAGCTTATAACTTTTAAACAAATCGTAGAAAAGTGCGGTGTTTTTGCTTCACTAATCCAAACATAATAGGCAGTTAGTTGAAAACGTTGTGTGCCAATGTGTCTGCGTTTTACTTATTTTTTTGTTTTAAATTTTTGGTGTCTTTCACCTGAGAAAGATATTGTAATTATTCTGATGTTATTTTTTTCCGTTTTTGTATGTATTTTGTATTGAAATAAGATATGTTTAGCCATTTTGAAACCATACACTGTGGAAGCTCACGATGTTTAAACTTAAAAAACCCCCACCTCTTTTAAGCTCCTTCGATATTCACTCTCTGTACGGAACAATAGTTATACCCGAGAGGTACTTAGATTAAACTCACTACACTTCATGATATATATATAGCAATTACTATATATAAGGTACTTACACTCATACCATTTCATTGTGTTTGAAGTAATGGGGAGTACTTACTATAACTTATTACACATGATATACATACTATACAGGGTGGCCACTTTTTCATTGAAATGTATTGCTATCTCGTAAACCGTTGGTAACACAAAGTTGGTTAAATGGGGAAAAAGTTGCATATTTCGAAGTCCAATCTGAGGGCGTTTTGAAAAGTAAAATATCAGGTCCGGTTTCCGAGATATTCGATAAAAAACAAATAAGTACCATTTCTTTATTCCGCTACAGAACGTTTATTTGCAAAAATAGACAAAAACTCATTTGGAGTTTTTTGTTTTATATCAAATTGTGCGTATGATAGCCTATTTAGTTTTTTTATCCGACGTTTCGTAAATGCAGGACCACCATCAACTTCTTTATTTGAATATGGACCAATATTTTCCTGGCTCATAATTTTAATGCATGTTCAATGTTGAATACAATGATGTAATAACATATTGTGATTAGTCAACATTTCGGAAGATTTGAACATCATCAGGTAAGTTTACAAGTACGGACCTGTGTTTTGTTAGTTAAAAATATTTGAATTAGTAAATGATGTATTATAGTTGTAAGAGATTATAAATAATAAATACCAAAGTCAAACTTTTAACTTTACATCAAGACAACATGTTCGTTTACACATTTGCTAAAAAATATTTTCCATTTTTATGGTTTTTGCACTTGACCAATCCCAATATTAATCTATAAATAAAGTACATCCCGATTTTTAAATACATAAAGTTAGCCTGATTTGTCATATTTTGTTGGATTTTTTAAACTGATATGGTTCCTCATAGTATAAAAAAGAAAAAGTTAACAAACTGCAGATAGATACCTACTTACAATAATAATTGTATATCTAGCAACACGTCTTGAATATTATACAGATAAATTTAAATCAAGTTAACCTGGCATGTCACATTTTATTATTGTATATTTGACAGTCTGGTATCGGATAAAAGCATTGGTATATTTTTAATTAGGGTATTGAAAATATGGTTCGTTACAGTAGAAGTGAGAAAAAAGATATGTACGATGTGTACATAAAATGTAACAGAAATAGTGGAGAAGCTGCAGAAAGATACCTTCAGTTGTATCCAGGAAGGAGGCAACCACCTTTATTAATTTATTATAGGATAGCGTTAAATATGGCTCACGAAGGAAATATTGAAAAAAAACGTGGTAAATATTTAAAACGTAATACAATAAATGAAATAAATGTTTTGTCTTAAGTTTATATCAACCCTGAAACGTCATCTAGAGCAATAAGCCGAGAATGTGGAGTTTCTGCAAGTACTGTGAAAAACATTCTTAAAAAACATAAGTACCATGATTACAAATTCCAAACTGTACAAAAGCTACATCCTGGAGATTATAATCGTAGAATAGAATTTTGCCGTTGGTATAAACGAAAATTAAATAATGATGTATCCTTTCATGGACGAATTTTATGGACAGATGAATCGACATTTACTAATAGTGGAATATTTAATAGAAAAAATAAACATTTTTATACCACCGACAACCCACATTTAATTCAAGAAGTAAGACCCCAAATTAGATTTTCAATAAACTTATGGTGTGGAATACTCAATAATAAAATAATTGGTCCTATTTTTATTGACGGAAACCTCAACCCACACAACTATTTACAATTGCTAGAAGATATGTTAGATAATCTTCCTTTAGGTGATCGAAGAAATATTTATTTTATGCAAGATGGCTGTGGGCCACATAATGCTGCATTAATCAGAAATTATTTAAACGAAAGATTTCCCAGGAGGTGGTTTGGTACACATGGACCTATTTGATGGCCCCCTAGGTCACCCTGCTTAAATCCTATGGATTATTTTGTATGGGGATATATCAAAAATAAAGTATATTATGATGGTATTCCAAATGACTTAAATCAATTACGAGATAGGATAATTAATGCGTTTAATAATATCACTCCACAAATGGTTTCTGCCAGCATAGCTCAAATGACAGACCGTATTGACTTATGTATTCAAGAAGAAGGAGGACATTTTGAGCAACTGCTGTAGTTTTTCTCTTATCGTTAATCATTGTTTTCATTTATTTGTTTCTGACGTGATTAAGTAGTTAAATACATATTTTTTTTTATTAAATTATTTTAAGCATTTAAAATGTAGTTGTGTATTTCAAATAATTTATAATACAGGTCTGTACAAGTAAACGTACCTGATTTCTTACACTGATAATACATCATTTACTAATTCAAATATTTTTAACTAACAAAACACAGGTCCGTACTTACCTGATGATGTTCAAATCTTCCGAAATGTTGACTAATCACAATATGTTATTACATCATTGTATTCAACATTGAACATGCATTAAAATTATGAGCCAGGAAAATATTGATCCATATTCAAATAAAGAAGTTGATGGTGGTCCTGCATTTACGAAACGTCGGATAAAAAAACTAAATACGCTATCATACGCACAATTTGATATAAAACAAAACACTCCCAATGAGTTTTTGTCTATTTTTGCAAATAAACGTTCTGTAGCTGAATAAATAAATGGTACTTATTTGTTTTTTATCGAATATCTCGGAAACCGGACCTGATATTTTAGTTTTCAAAACGCCCTCAGATTGGACTTCGAAATATGCAACTTTTTCCCCATTTAACCAACTTTGTGTTACCAACGGTTTACGATATAGCAATACATTTCAATGAAAAAGTGGCCACCCTGTATACAAGGTACCTACATGAGAATGGAGTATTGAAAAGTACTTGCGATGCTCATTACATATTAAAAGTTTTTTACTATGCAATTAGACTCAGTACAGTGGGTACAGAATTGAGAAGTACTTGTTAACTCAGGGCGAGATTACAAAACATCTGCAACTTTGCAGATCTGCAAATATGACGGCAACTTTGAAAATCTGCAAATATGACTGACTTACACATGCAAGTATCAAGTTTTCGTATTCCAAATTTGGGTTTAGTGTTGTCGGGGGTAATAAACCACAATAAATATTGCGAATTTGCAGATATTTTTTGGAATACTTGTATTTGTAAGTCCGCCATATTTGCAAAGTTGCAGATCTGTAAAGTTGCAGACGTTCTGTAATCTCACCCTAAGTCCCCCACTTTTTCTAAGCTCCTGCCTCGATATTCATGCCGTGTATGCTTGCGTTCTGCCGATTCCTCACTCTAATCATGGTGGTTGAGAGTCAAGGATGTGCGAACTTCATTCCCCATTTATGATAAACAATTATGTCTATTATTTAGAATGTATTTAGGATACAAAACGCTATGTACGTTACAATAGTAATAACCGAGAGGTACTTAAATTAAACTCATTACACTTCATGACATGCATAGCAATTACTATATATACAAGGTAGCTACACTCATTACATTTCAATGTGTATGGAGTAATGAGAAGTACTTACGATACTCATTACACATGGTGTATAGGGTAATTGAAAAGTATTTACTATGCAATTTATATTCATAATATACAAGCCTGAAAGGCACCCGCTTAAATCTTACGATTTTAAACTGATTTAATTTGGATATGGGCGCTATTATATACCCTCTCTAAAAATTCCCACCTCTCCTATGCTATTCATAATATACAAGTCTAAAGATGCGCGAAGGGTGGGGTTCTACCCCTTCCACCAATGTTTACGTGGCCCGTGTCTGCTAAAGACTAGCGCCACAGCTTATACAATACAGCTCCACAACTCCGTGTCGGCGTCTTTGATCTGGCGGTCGAGAACCAAGCAAGACGGAATGGTGCTATCTCTGTTAGATTCGAGGGAAAAGTCGGGCCCGGATTAAACAATTTTTTTATTATTGAAAAAATTGAAAACCTTGGCGTAATAAGGTTGGTTACATGCCATATTAAATAAGTTTTGGGAAATTAAATTTTTAATTTGTTTTAAATCTGTCAAATATAATTAGAAACATTATTTAAATATAAATATTACGAAAAATAGCACATCTTTCGGATTAGAGGTAAAATAATTTGTATGTGGCTAGTAAAATCCTCGTTAACAAATGTTTTGAGCTAAAACAGTCACTTCACGACAAATTGTGGCTTGGATCCTTTTTACACCAAGGGTTTCAATTGTTAAAGAATTGTGTCACGCTCGTGGATGCAAATCAAGTGGTACCCCGTGTCTCTGGCAAGTGTTACTCTTCGCGCAAAGGGTTTATACCTAGATAAACGAATGCTTCGACCTTCGACTGAGGTCTGGGAACTCTATGGTATTTTGGAATTATAAAGAATTTGTGCTTTTATTTTAACAATATTGGTTATATTTAGATGTATTCTTATTAATTGAAATACAGATTTGTAGAAGTAATACTTTGACAGTTTTTATTAATATAATATATTCAATTTTTATCTGACCATACCGAAGTAGGGAATTTTGAAACTTTATAGTAATGTGAAATTTGAATTACAATATTACACGATATTACATAATTATAGTACTTATTTTAGGTAGGTACTAAATTTGTACTTGGAGAAAGTAATATCGATTTTTATAAGAAAACTTGAAAAGTAAATTAATTTAGTTCCTATTTCTGATGTAAAACTTAAGTTTTGGTTTAAACCAAGAAAACAAATAAATTATAGTTTGTTTAACAAGGGTGGATATGATAGCAATATCACACAAAGACGAAGTTTGAGCACGACGTCGTATGCGGAGTACTCAATCGTCTGATTGTGATATGAACAATCCACTCGATATGGTCAGTATATTTTTTCTACGACCCACTAACGAAAATCTACAAATTTAAAAAATTATTTTAGGTTATTTAGACAAAATAACTAATTTTAAAATAATTTACGAAGTTGACTAATTTATAAAATAAAATTAACATGAAAAATTAATTAGTCCTCGGCCTAGATTCGATCCCGGGCTTTTCGCGTGGAAGGCAGATGCTCTGTCCTCATCTTCACCGAAACTTTCAGGACTTTAGTTTTAATACTCGTAATTAAATTAGTATCATGTAGTTTGATTAAAATTTATTTTTTTTTAAATGTGGACACAATAAAAACAAAAATGCTATTATTTATCAAGTCTACACAAAAATTTTAATTATATTTAATATCAATAACTAAAATATATATTGACAATTAGTTTAACAGAATTGTCACTTATTTAAAAAAAATTAAATAATAGGAGTTGGGTGACCAAAATATGAACTGTGATTTGTAGATTTAATTTTGTTAAAGTGTTCTCACTACCTAAAATGGATATGAAATATATTCGTAGTTGAACGCAATAACATACTTTTTCGTTTTGTAGTATGTGCATAGATTGGCTAATATCCATGCACAGATTACAAAACGAAAAAGTATGCTATTGCCTTCAATTGAACGAATATATTTCATATCCATTCTAGGTAGTGAGAACACTACAAAAAAAAATAAATTCGCCAATCACCGTTCATATTTTGATCAACCGACTGCTATTATTTTTAAAATTTTAAATAAATGACAATTCTGTCAAACTAATTGTCAGTATATTTTTTAGTTATTGAGATTAAACATACAATAAAATAAGTTATTCTTTTGGAAAACGTTAGCATGGATGACTAAAGGGTATTGGGTTAATTAATTCTAAAAGTGTGGTACAAATGTTATTTTTTGTAGCCAATTCTTCAAAATTATTTTGAAATATCTTTTCAATATTGAATAATAGTTCTACAAATTCATCATTTGACAGTTGCAGATTTCCAAATGTATCTGGATTGGCGTTATCATATGCCTTTAAAAAGCAATAAAAAGAAAAATCATCTAATTCAACGTGATCTTTGTTATATTTAAGACAGGTATCGCAGAGGAGTGGATCCGCAAGGCTTTTATTAAAAGGTAACCACACACATACCTGATAAAATTTTTCTGTATCAATTCGTCTTTACAATAATTTAGGGTGTTAATAATTTTATCATAAAATAAAATACAAGGTGTTCCATTTAAAAAATATACATTTTAATTTGCCAGGCAAAAACGTGACACCCTGTATATCCAAAGATATTTTTAAAATATGTAGGTATTTTTTAAATCCATATAACTTTTATTTAAAACTTTCTTGCGTGTCTACAACAAAATAATGAACAATAACGCACTAATGGGATACCCTGTATAAATTATATTTTTAACAATGAAAATTTCTTATAATGTGGTACTTATCGGTTTGGGTCCTTGGGAAAACTAAAGAATGTTTTCTTGCAGGTATAACCCTTATTAAAACAGCTTTTGACTGCACAAACAGAATGATGTCTTTTTTTTCACTCATTCTACTCATAGCTAAAGAGTCACCAAAATAATAACAGTACCTTTAACTCAAACAAAATCAACGAAATTATAGGCTCCACGAAATTATACAATCAACGAAATTATACGCACAACTCAACACCTTACCTAAGTACGCTTCTGAACACCAAAACCGTCTTTTCCCTTCGAAGGCGGAGCTTAAGCGATGCGCGACGAAATCGACGCAAACCGTTGCCGCCAAGAGAGTGTTTTAGCTGTATTGTATAAGCTGTGCTAGCGCTTCACCTAGCTATGGCGGTTGAGAGTCAAGGATGTGTTTAGACATGGACTTATTTTCCCTATGCCACAATGGTAATCACTGAGATGTATTTATACTAAACTCATTATATGATATACATAGTAATTACTATCTAAGAGGTACTTACACTTCGATGGGTACTTACTATGCTCGTTACACATTACATAGTAAATACTCTCTGAGAGGTACTTACACCTCTATGTGTATGGAGTAATAAGAGGTACCATTATACTACGCAATTACACTTATTACAGTACATGATAGTAATTGGGAGGTACTTGCTAATTGCGCGAAGGGTGGGGGTGGGTACTGACCTTGGTCCAGAACTGTCTAATCTCATCTACTTATATAATTGATTTTCCTTTTAATATTTTTAAAATTTTTGAAATTATGACAAAATATAAAATTATTGTGACGAATTCATTTTTATTTCCACCAAAAATAAATACAAAAGAGGAACTGCAGGAAAACGGTTGTATTCGAATTTTTACTTTTACGAATATATTTAAAATGAATCAATAGAGCAATTTAAATAGCGAAATGTTCCCTAATTTGATGGAATATTCTCAAACTTTTTACAAGGCTCTTATAGTAAATCAACAATAAAAGCAATTATGTAGCAGCGGCAATCATTTGGGTGAATGTTATTTTATTGTGAAAACGCAAAAGTTTTCTGGATTTTCCGAGTTTCCTATATGTCTGGAGTATTTTATGGCTCTGGAATAAAAAACTTTACTCATTAGCCGTTTCCTGGGTTAGAAAGTATACTATGCGGAGCACAATAAGTCGTCAAGCCAGCAGTAATACAAAAAATCGTGTAGTTCTGGTTTTCGAGTGAACTGAAAACCTTTTTATGAACTCTTAACATGAAGTAGTGAAAATGGATTTCTTTTTGCGGCTTTCGCTCAAGCTTGTTGCTTTAAAACTTAATTTTTCAATTAGCCAGCAGAGATCAAAAGAAAATTTACATTTTTTTTTGCCAATACAAACCCATTTTTCTATTTATCTACATAAAATTGCTTGGGTACTAGTAGAATTTTTCTCTGAGGAAATATTGACACAAAAATAATGAAGTTAACCTTCTGCACTAATTTTCTCATTAAAGTTAAAATAATATTTAAACTAGAGATTCAATACAGTATTATTTAAACAGGGCCGACCACAGACATTTTGGCGCTCCGGGCAAATCCTTAATCAGAATGATAAAATATTCTTTACTTTTTAATGCATTTTATAAAAGCCTGTAACTTAATTTTTTTTATCAGTTTATTTTCATTTTCTATGATTTTGGCGCCCCTAGATCATTGCGCTCCAGGCGGCCGCCCGGATCGCCCTACCCTGGGGCCGGCTCTGTTCCTCATTCAAACGGTCTCTCTGTTGTCTGTCATCGTTCGTCGTCGTCTGTAGCCGTCTATAGTCGTCTCTAGTCGTCTGTCGACGTCTGTCGTCGTCTGTCGTCGTCTGTCGTCGTCTGTCGTCGTCTGTCGCCGTCTCTAGTCGTTTGTCGCCGTCTGTCGTCGTCGTTTATTGCCATCTGTCGCCATCTCTAGTCGTCTGTTGTAGTTTGTTTGTTGGCGCGATGGCCCAAAAAAGGATTTAGAAAAAATTTGACATTGTAAGTAAAAAACAAAACTGCTTAGCTTTATGGTAGAATTATATAAGAAATTTCTCTTGTATACGAAAATCACCAGTACATTCACAGTTTTATTTTTAATTATGAATTATTCAATGCTATAATAAACAATACTGTGTAGAATGGGGCATGTTCAAAAATTTTGAAATTTTTTTTATGAATAATAGAGTTGAAAATAAAACTACAATTTTTTTATTTTTTTTTTATCTATTCATTTTTTTAAAATTTATGACGTCACCGGGAATAGACCAATAGGAGCTAGCGCACAACGTTGCCGGCTAGAAGGTTTACGAGAAGTGATGTACGTTCGTTTGTGTACTCCTTCTTACTTTTAGACTTCTAAAACATCGTTAAACAAATATCTTTTAAATATATAATATCAAATGTTTTTTGAAAGTATTATTTCTGTTTAAACTTTTACCATATTTAAAGTTTCATTGTTTTAAAAGTCACTTAATAATTCAGAAAATGGCAAAATGGCAGCACTGTATATGGCATCTGTCATAGTGTCTCGATCAAGAATTTATTTGGAATTTGAGTGTTTAATTTTGTACTTTTTATAAATATTATGACTACGAAAAAGTGTTTTGTTCCAGAATGTGATAATGATTCACATTCATCTTCAAAAATATTTATTAGTGTTCCTAGAAATTTGGAAAGAAGAAAATCAACCTTCTACTGGCGATGTTTCTCGTGAACTTTTTAATAAAAATACACTGGATTATCAAGATGTAGTAGCAATTTCTGCGAATTGTCCCCTTCAGGAAATTGAAAATGAGGCTACTATAAATTCTTAGGTGTATAACCTAAAAACACTTCTGGAAGAAAATGCAGAATCTCCTGAAAGTTTTGAAGATAACGAATTTATTCATCATTTTGTGGAAGATAGTGATAAAGAAATAATAGAAAAATATGGGTATTTAAACAAACTGGTTCCTGGATCCCATATAATGGCAGATAGGGGTTTCAGAATATTCAGCTACTTGAAAACATAAGATGCACTTTAGTAAAGCCACACCTAGTGTATCACAGAATGAAAAAAGTTCTCCAGAAGATGTACAATTAAGTAAAAGAATAGCATCTCTAAGAATACATACATGTGGAAAGAGTTATAAGAAGGGTTAGTTAATTTAACATGTTAAAACCACATTCGTGTGTGAATTTTAAGCAAGTACATTTACTTAGTAATATCTGCATAATTGCTTGTTAACTTACAAGAACCTATTTTGTAAGAGTAAATATTAATTTAATAAACTTTTTTGTTTGTTTTTTAATTTAATTTTCCTAATTATCACATTTCAGGGATTATAATGAGTTTTTAAACAGCCAATGTAATTTTTGATAAAAATTTAACTTTTCGAGCAAATCAAAGAGGAATGAGTACCTGTATATGCATAGATTTTTTTGGGACTAAAACTACCAAAACAAAGGCACCTATTTACAGCAGTTTAAAATGAAACATTTTAACAAAAACGCCTATGTCGCGGTGATAAATATTAAAAACAACCAAGTTCAGTTGAATGTGGTAGCAAAGTCTATATATTCCAATAAATCGGGTAACTACATGTGGTATCACTGGTGATAAATTTAAAAATATCACAATTCTTGCTACCTTTTTCAAAAAACCAGAAAGTGTGCCTTCTTATCAATCCTTTATGAAAATGACAACAGTAATAAATGTGAAAAAAAAAAATTTATGTTGATATTCGTTATTACGATAGTAAAACATGTTTGCAGTTTCATTTATTTTTTATGAAAATCTAAGTAAAAACCAATGTCAAAAGGTTATAAGTTTTTTTCTGTCAAACCAAATATATCACAAAATTAAAAATTGATCATAGGTCAAGCTAAAGTAATACCTTTATTGATAGTAGCTTTAAAAAAGGAGAAAGAATAATATTGACTTAAGTTATTTGTTGTTTTGAACTACTTAAAACATTTTCACTCGAACGGCGTGCGTGATTCAATTTAAAAATACCTTTCGGAATAAAACCACGTGTTCCGGTTTTTACTTCGTTTATTATTAAACATAGAAGTTATATACTTAATCCACAATCTACATTAGGTACTATCACAAGAAAAATCACTGTTACAATTAATTACTTAACCAAAAAACTAGAGTACTTAATTACTTATTAATACATTTAAATGGGGAGAGAGAGCGAACTTACTACCGAGACGGTTAAATCGAAAGAGAGAGTACTTAAGGTACGTACCCAGCAAGGGGCTGGAACATTTATTCTAATATTGATTTTCTCTCTCCCTACTTAAGGGTAAAGCTGACAAGCAATAACAAATTGCCTATCTATTAGGGTCGGTAACTAAACGTATATACAGAATGGGCGGATTTTGTTCGTACTTAATATTACACTCGCGCACTGACACTTAACCTCGATTAAACATAACTATACATATAAATATTTACAAACAACGATACTTTTCCCAACATCCTCCCCACCTTGAAGTGTATGCTTCAATCAAACTTAAATAATGTTTATTTTATAGTGTTAAGGAAAATACTAAATTAGTAAACTAAAATTATATTACTACAAACCAAATACACTTCAGGATGTAGTTGCTGGAAAAGGGCAGACTTTTACAATGGGTCTGATAAAAATACCATCCTGCGTTTTTAATTTTACAGCACGTACTTTCTGATCTGGACTTTGAATTACCTCAAGTATCCTACCACGAGGCCAGTGGAGAGGGGGGTTATTGTTTTCAATTACTAGCACTAAATCTCCGATCTTAAGATTCTCTGAAGGAGTATGCCATTTTGGACGGTGTTGCAACAGGTTTAAATATTCAACACTCCATCTTTTCCAAAACCTTTGTTTCATTTGAGTGACCTTTTGCCAAAGAGTTAATCGATTATTGGAACTTTCCGACACATCGATTTCTGGGTGAGACATTAGATGCGTCCCTACTAAAAAATGTCCTGGGGTTAAAAAATTAGTATCTGATGGGTCATTGGAGAGAGGGCACAAAGGTCGTGAATTCAAAATACACTCTATTTGAGCTAATGCTGTCGAAAAATATTCAAATGTAAAATAAGAGTCACCGAGGACGCGTTTAATGTGAAATTTTGTGCTTTTTACAGCCGCTTCCCATAATCCTCCCCAATGTGGGCTACTAGGGGGTATGAAAATCCATTTAATTTCATTTAAACTTAGAAATTCTTTTATACTATCTAAATTATTTTGCGATTTAAAAAATTTATACAAATCATGCAAATGATTTCTAGCTCCGACAAAGTTTGTAGCATTGTCGCTATAAATCTCAGTTGGATTACCTCTGCGAGCTATAAACCTTTTGAGAGTAAGTAAAAATGCGTCTTTTGTCAACTCAGATACAAGTTCAAGGTGGATGGCTTTTGTAACCATGCATACAAAAACTGCGAAATATGCTTTTAGTATTGGGGCTTTTCTCAGCGGTGATGATTTTAATAATATTGGACCTCCAAAGTCAATACCGATCTTGGAGAAGGGGCGTGAAACTGTAATGCGAGATTTTGGTAAATCAGCCATAATTTGGCGTGCAGATTGAGCTTTAAATCTGTGACAAGTTAGACAACTTTTAATTATTTGTTTGGTTACCTGAATTCCATTTAAAGGCCAATAACGTAATCTTAAATTTGATAAGACAGAGTGAGCTCCTGCGTGATATAGTCGCATGTGTTCTCTTTTTATCAAGAGATGAGTAATGTGATGTTTTGCCGGGAGTAAAATGGGATGTTTCTGTTCAAAGCTCAAATCTCCTTTTGAGAGTCTACCTCCCACGCGAAATACACCAACATTATCTAAAAATGGATTTAAGGGCAGTAAAGTTTTGTTTGAAACAAATTTTCTTTTCTTGATGTCCTGCAATTCCTGATAGAAATATTCGGATTGTACACATGTAATAATTGTAGTTAGTGAATTCTCTAATTCTTTTACAGACAGTGGTCCACAAAGTTTACCAGTTGTACACTTTAAATTGTGACTAAATCGGAGACAAAAAGCTATAACTCTTTGTAAACGAGTAAAATCACTAAATCGATTGAAAATCTCATTAGATGATCTTTGAGGGCTGATATGACATAAAAGAACCTTTCTTTGTTCTGGGATACTATCCAGATGGTCATTGACACTGAAAGTATTGTCATCAGGATTTGGGCACTGAAGAAACTGAGGGCCATGCCACCATAAGGGGCAATCTATGATATTTTCAGGAGCTATTCCACGGGAAATAAAATCAGCAGGGTTTTGACAAGACCGGACATGCTGCCACAGGTAATTTGCAGTGAGTTCCTGGATTTGTGTTGTTCTGTTTGCAACAAATGTTGTCCAGCGAGAGGAATGTGAATTAATCCAACAAAGGACTATTTGGGAATCAGTAAACAAATTTACACTATTTATTTTAAAATTTGTTTTGAAAAGTGATACAATTTTTTCTGTAAGATTCGCTAATAGGAGTGCGCCACATAACTCCAAACGGGCCAATGTTATGGTTTTTATGGGAGCAACTCGTGACTTCGAACATATGAGATGAGAAGAAACTGATTATTTTCGTATAAAGTTCGAAGGTAAATACAAGCTCCATAAGCCTTTATACTTGCATCTGAGAAGCCGAAAATATCGATACTTATAATTTTACTTGATAAAAATACATGCCTTTGAATTTTAACTGACGACAATTTTGAAATATTTGAGATAAAATTAATCCATTCGACTTTTAACTCGTTCGGTAAGGGATCATCCCAATTAACTTTGCTGATCCATATTTTTTGCATGAGTAGCTTGGCCACCAGAACAACTGGGCCTACAAATCCTAAAGGGTCAAATAGTTGTGAAATTGTCGATAAAACCTTTCTTTTTGTAGGAAATTGTGAGACGTTTACAGAGGGAAGTTGCAGTGAAAATTCGTCAATTTTAGAGTTCCACGACAGACCTAAAACTTTACTAGGAGAATCATTCAAATTTAAATCGTGAGTTATGGGTTGGGAAGTTACATCAATATTTTCTAAAAAGGGTTTTGAATTGGATTTCCACTTATGCAAATTAATACCAGCTATCTTTAATAAATTTACAAGTTGATGATGTAACTTATACAAATTTTCTAATTCATTGGCACCTGTCAAAATGTCATCTACATAACACTGATGTAAAATGGCATCTGCAGCTAGTGGATATTCACTTGCATGGCGCTTAGCTAATTCGCTAAGTGCTCTTGTGGCAAGAAAAGGAGCACAATTTGTGCCATATGTAACTGTGGACAACTCAATACATTTCAGTGGTTGTTGAGGGTTATCTCTCCATAAGATATTGAGTAAAAATCTTTGCAAGGGGTTAATCTCTATTTGCCGATACATTTTCTGTATGTCGGCAACTAAAACAAATTTAAAAATTCTAAAGCGACATAAGATGTCAAACAGTTCGGGCTGTACGGTATAACCCTTGAATAAAATATCATTCAATGAAACTCCGGACGTTGTCGTCATGGAGGCGTCAAACACCACTCTTAGCTTCGTGGAACAGCTATCTTCTCGAAAAACGCAATGATGAGGCATGAAATATTTGCTTTCATTACGGGCATTGGTTAATGACAGGGGAATATAATTTGCGTGATTTAGTGCAATATACTCATCTATAAACCTTTTATATTGCAAGAATAAGTTGGGGTTATTTCCAAATCGTTTCTCTAATAAATAAAATCTTTTTGAGGCTTGTGAGAAGGAATCTCCGAGCTTTATGTGTTCATTGGGGGTTTTTAATGGAAGATCGACTTGAAACCGACCGTTGTGTGAAATATTGAGAGTGTCAGTGAAGATTTTCTCTGCCATTTGATCATCAGGATTTAATTGAGGCTTGCAAGGTACTTCTTCTAATTTCCAAAATTTTTCAATCATATCAATTGAATTCGAAGTTTGTGTAAAAAGAGTTATTTTTGTATTTACTGGGAAACAAGTTTTTATTTCTACAGGACCACCTAACACCCATCCGAGATGCGTATTTTGTAAGCAAGGCATATTTTCTCCTAATACTATAAAACCTGGGATCAACAAATCATAATAAATATCTGACCCAAGTAGTAAATCAATTTGTGATGGAGTGTGAAAAGTAGGATCAGCTAACTGTAAATTATTTGGTATAGGTAATGACGCTTTTTCGAGACAAACTTGCGGCAATTTACAAGTAATTTTTGGTAAAATTGCACAAGAGACTTTAAAATCGTTATGTGAGTGTGACAGTATACGTATGTCCGTCAATTGATTTGTGTGTGTAGAAGTTTGAGAAATACCTGAAATTTTCATGTTTTTTGTGTAAGAGGAACCTTTTAATTTTTCAAATAAACATTGTGTAATAAATGAAGATTGGGATCCATTATCAAGCAATGCCTTTGCATATAGTGTATCGCCATTGGAAGTATGTAATCTAATAGTAGCCGTAGCTAATAAAATGTGTGTGATACTGGTAGTCAAAAGTGAAACATCTAGAGGGTGAGTAACTTGTGAGTGAGAGCTTTGTATTGACGTTTGTTGTGAGAGATTCGGATCATTTTGCAAATTTCGGGAATAATTCTGAGAGTTTGTGTAATTAGAACGAGCATTGTTAGATTGAAAAGTGTGAGGAGAATTTATTTGTGAGTTAGATCTGTGTATTGAAGTTTGTTGCGAAGAATTTGGGTTATTTTGGGGATGTTGGGAGATTTGTGAGTAGCGTTGTGAGTTGGAACGATCATTCGATTGAGGGATTGAGTTGGTTGTCTGAGAAATATCTACGTGAAGTGTAGTATGATGCTTTTTACCACAAATTGAGCAGTTCCTTGACTGACAATTTATGACTAAATGCCTATTACCTAAACAATTTATACATAATTTGTTTGCGTAAACAAATTGTCGTTTCTGGGCATTGTTTAGCGAGTTGAATTTGACACATTTATAAATGGTGTGATTATTAAGTGCACAATAAACACATTTTACTTGTGTTTGGTTTCTGTTATCATATGCTGGAGTTATTGAAACGTGAGATGCCCTTTTTTGCAATTTATTGTCCTCAGAAGATGTCGAGGAACCTTCAATGAATAAACATTTACCTTCTAGGTACATATAAAAATCGGACAGTTTGGGAAGTGACTTTTTTAATTGTATGTCCTTTATTCTTTCCTGTTCAAATCCGTGTTTTGTTCTCGGATCTAATTTTTGAGAGAATATTTGGATTAAAAATAACTCCAGCAGGGTATCAGAATTAATGTCTAAATTTTTAAGGCTGTGTAAGTTTTGTTTTAAGTGCGCCATTAGCTCACGTAAATTTTTATTAGAACATTGACCAGTAATTGCAGGGTAATCAATTAATTGTTTAATGTGGTTGGCTACTTGAGAGAATTCATTTCCATATCTCTCATCCAAAATGTTGAGTGCAGCTTCAAAATTTTCATTTTCTACTTTTAAATTATTTATGAGTTTCAGAGCTTCATCGTTCAATGATGTTTTTAAGTGACACAATTTTTCAACATTAGTGATATATTTATTGTCAATTACAAGAGCGGTAAATAAATCAATAAAACTTTTCCAGTCTTCCATTTTTCCTGAAAAAATAGGAAGGGAAATTTTTGGTAACTCAGCTGAACTATTAACATTTTGGTGAGATGAAAAACTAGAAATTGTACGAGTATTTTCACATGATTCTTTTAAATTTAACTCAATTACAGCTTTAAGGCCGCAATATTTATTTTCTACCTCAAACCTATCAGAGGACTGAGATTCATCTAATAATTCCAATTCATCTTGAATTTCTGTATATTTACTAAAACTATCATCTAATAATTTTTGTCTTATTTTTAACTGAGGAGCAGTTATTGTATCTTTACTTTTCTCAATAAATGTACTGACTCGTGTAATGGCACTTTTTTGAATTCCTCTTTTTTTAATTAACAGCTCCATTGTTAAAGACTAAAATTATTTAAAATCAAAAACTAAAAAATCAAAAATAAATGCACGAATAATTAAAGTTAAGTGTTTATAAATGCTGAAACCAGATGTTCAATTTTCTATTGTAACTAAAGAAGGTTACCTTTTTTGGGATGAAGGGATGAGCGTGCAAGTCTGGGAGCGACGTTGCCACTTGTAGTTACCTTGGTACTGCTTACTGTTGTCTTGTGCTGCGTGGACGATGGTTTTCGACCTGAGTTGACAACACTGCTAACCTTCTGGAGCGGTTGACGCCTGTTGCTAGGGTAGCGGTATCGGCTTTGTACCTACTTTCACTTTTACTGTGGAAAATTTCTTTAATTTGTGAATCGTATCTCTCTATTTTAGACTTCTGGGAACTGCTTCTTGTCGTTTTCACTGTGTTAACTTATTGTTTTTATTAAACACGTTGGTCTTGGGGCAGACGATCAACATGAGGGTACGCGATTGTGGATAAGATGAAATTTTCTAAAAGTTCTGAGACGAATAATGTATTACTCCGGGTACACGAACAAAGTATTAATCCGGCTCGAAGGACCAATTGTTGTTTTGAACTACTTAAAACATTTTCACTCGAACGGCGTGCGTGATTCAATTTAAAAATACCTTTCGGAATAAAACCACGTGTTCCGGTTTTTACTTCGTTTATTATTAAACATAGAAGTTATATACTTAATCCACAATCTACATTAGGTACTATCACAAGAAAAATCACTGTTACAATTAATTACTTAACCAAAAAACTAGAGTACTTAATTACTTATTAATACATTTAAATGGGGAGAGAGAGCGAACTTACTACCGAGACGGTTAAATCGAAAGAGAGAGTACTTAAGGTACGTACCCAGCAAGGGGCTGGAACATTTATTCTAATATTGATTTTCTCTCTCCCTACTTAAGGGTAAAGCTGACAAGCAATAACAAATTGCCTATCTATTAGGGTCGGTAACTAAACGTATATACAGAATGGGCGGATTTTGTTCGTACTTAATATTACACTCGCGCACTGACACTTAACCTCGATTAAACATAACTATACATATAAATATTTACAAACAACGATACTTTTCCCAACATTATTATTATTAACATTGGCGATTTTTAATAAAAACTTTTCAATTATTGTTTAGAAACAAAAATATAAAAATCTGTGAAAATTTTATTTATCAACCTTTTAATAAAAAATGAGAAAAATGAAGTAAAAAACAATTTATTTACAAATAAAAAATATATATATACGAATCCTAAGAATATAAAAGTACTGATTTATTTTCCTGTAGTGGATGAAGAAGTTTCTTTAACAATCTAGCCAAGTGTACATCAATATTTACGCATTTTGATAAATTAGAGCCTTTCCAATAACACTGAGTAGATGTTATAGATGGTTCCTCACTTCTTCTATGAAGCCACATGTTTATAACCACCTGAAAAAAATAAAAGAGATATGCAGTTACAAAATAACTATATAACCAGCTGCAAAATGCTCTGAACGAATCTAGTAAATAACCTCGGATTTTCAAAAGTTAAAAAAAAAACAATCTCACCACATTTTTGAAATATAGAGCTTTTCGAAAAAAACTGCTATTTTTAAAAGTACAATTTTTTAGGCTATTGAGTATTATAAAATAAAAAATTACGGGATGCTTTGTTAGCTTCAAACGAATCCAGCAGAGTACCCCAGTTTTTTTTTTAAACCACACCACGTTTTTTGGCTCCTACAATATTATAAAATATTCGAAATTTGGCATTTTTAAAAAAATTCGCAATTCCTTGCTGACTTCAAAGTTTTTTTTCTGAAAACAAATATACTTACCACATTTTTAGGATTTTAAAACAGCCTAAACATGTGTCATAAGTAGTTGTTTTTATATATAAAAAAACAAATTAAAAAACTGAAGTGTCCTGCTGACTTTGTTCCAACAAAGCACCCTGTATTATTTAAAAATAGCAATTTTTTTAGTAAAGTTTTACAATATTTCAAGAGTCTAAAAATATTCTAAAAATGGGGTGTGGTTTTTAGAAAAAAGCTTTAAAAAACCGAATTGCTCTGCTGGCTTCTTTCGAAGGTTAGCAAGAAGCACCATGTATTTTTTAAAAATATAATATTTCAAGTGCATAAATATATGGTGTTGCTGTTTTTACAGAAAAAACTTTATAAAACAGAGGTGCTTTGCTGACTTCGTTCGAAGGCTATCAGAGCATTTTAAGTTTTGCAAAAAACAAGGAGCATAAAATTTTTGAAAAGGGTATAAAATAGCCTAAAAATATGGCATATTTTTTAACTCAAAATTTCATAGGTGCTCTGCAGCATTCTTTGGTATCATAATTATTACTAGGTTCACTAACAAAATCTACTTCTAGATTATTTTAACACTTGCTGCGATTACAAAAAATGTCTATATGTCAAAATTAGAAAAAAAATATTTATAGAAATAAAAGGCCTTATACACTGTTTATTATATGTGATATAAAAACAAAAAAGCATAATAAATATTACAAACCTTGACATGCAGCATATCGTAAGCATTGTGCACTAAAAATTTCATTTTTGTTAATTACAACAAGCACATCAGAAGGTTTTTGCCGTACTTTATGTTTAGGTCTAATTTGTCTCCTTCTCTCTTATGGAAAAAGAAATTATCCCCATATTCTTGCTTGGCAGATCTAAAAATAAAACCTGAGATAAATATGTTTTACTATAAGGTGTATTGGCTCCATATAAACTGTAAATACCTACTATTAAAACAAAGTCTTACCTTCCTGACTTTTGTAAACTGAGTATTGTTAAAAAATGCAGTAATCATCTCGGTAATTATATTTTCGTTTACAATGGGTAAAATACTTGATTCAACTTTTATAAATCCAGCTGATCCATATTAATATTAAAATTAAACCAAAACAAAAAACTTAGGTTAGGTGTTAGGTGGTGTCAATGTTAATGTCACTTAGATGTGCGTTCACTTCGACATTCTGTGTGTCGGTTTGTTCGTTGGCTTGGTTTTGTATAACAAAAAAAACTTCGACACAAGATGATTGGTCTATTCCCGATGACGTATAATTTCAAATTTTAAATTTCAATTGGGCTTAATTTAAAAACTTTTGGCTTTTTTAACGAACTCACTATTTAGAATAACTTGTATAGCGACTAACTATTACAATATAATTTATAAAACAGCATATCTCACATGTGAACATGGCCCATTAGGCAGATGTAGAAAAAACAAAAAAATTAAATAATCTTTTTTCTTATATATAAATTATTTTTCATACTTTTGACACTTATAAACGTATTTTTGGCCTCACGTGATAAATTTATTAAATAGGAATCTCTAAAGTAAATAATGTCTGCCTCTTGCATTAATTTTAATATCGTGTTTTATATTATGTTCTATTTACTCCATGCGGGTTCTCATTATTCCATTCACGTTGATTTCGGACAAGACAAAGTGACTTTATCTGCAAATAAGAACTAACTCAGTTTTAAAATATCGCGCCATTTGCTGGTCTCCAACGAAACAAGAAAAACATAACTGTAAGTTATATATTCTACCATTATTTATGAAATTAACCGATACACACCTTCAACTGTTAGATTTTTCAAATAATAATTAACAACTCATAAATATTAAAATTTGTAAATAGTTGATTATTCTGACATTAAAAAAAAACAACTCATTCATTCTTGTTTAAAAAACAATGACCTTAATAATTACCATAAAGATGAATGTAGGAGTTGAAAACTAGTTTTTTCTTTCCAAAATTCTACTAAAAAAATGATTTAGCACTTAATTTTTATCATAAATTTTCAATTTTATGCAAAATGAATGTATTAACATATAATAATATCCACCTACATTGAAAGAAAAAAAATCCAATCCATCAGTATAGTTTAAAATTTATTTACATGTTAATTATTTTTTAAAAAGCGAATGACATTGTTTTGGTATTTTTATTAATATTGAGTTATTTTATACGTTTTGTGAAATTAATCAACAAACCAATGTAATATTTATATTTGACAAGGTTTACTACGGTGACCTGATACAGAAACTTAAAAAAAATACTTCATAAACAATATAATAATAATATAATAATACTCCTCTAATTCACCCCCTTACGAGTGAATTTTAACCCCAAAAGCTAAGCTTGTTATTATTTGCCGTGGCGCTCCGGGACGAGTTAAAGATGATTGATCCATTTGACTTACAGGCGAGGAAAACCCGGAAAACCTCACCCACCATCATCGAGACGGTATAATCTGCATGTCATATCAACAGAAATTGATTAATTAATACGGCACACATCAAATCCTATACCGAACCATGCAATTTAATTAAAAATCCACATGATCTGGTCTGGGATTCGAAGCCCGGCAGTCTCGAACCATAAACTTGCCTATAAATGAATATAAGCGCGTTAGACTGCTACACTACCGACCCGATATATCGACATTCTTCAATCATATCTAACGGGAAGAATCTTTAGAGTGAAGCAAGACGAGGCATACTCCGAAATAAAATAAATTAAAGCAGGTGTCCCACAAGGCAATGTGTTAGGACTGGTTCTTTATTTATACACCAGCGATATTTCTTAATAACAATGTATTTGTAAACCCAACTTTTGATTTAGTAAAGTAGGTATTATTAATGCTCAAGAACAATCAAATTTTAGAAATGTACACCTTAATGTGCTAGTGTTTTTAAACAATGTAAGAACTCTTAATTATTTTACAAAACGCATGTCATAAAATAGTTATATGTTTAAAATAATAATTTGATTGAAATGAATAAATTTCCTCGTAGACTATAGTCTATTTTTATATATGAGAGAGTAATAAAACAGCATTTCTAATGCAAATACAATCATTTTAAATATTTTTACAGAATAATCTAAATATTTCCTAAAATTGTAATAAATGTACCTGAGCTATTACAAGTTTTGGGTCTTTTACTGGTCCTTTATAAACATAAGCTGTACAGAACAATAGAAAAAGGTTTGGACAGGCCAAAAGCCTAAAGATTACATAGCCGTATCTTAAGATTATTTTCAATAAGTACCTATTTGCCAATTTTGTTTTATTTTAATTCCAAGAATTTCTTACACTAATCGAATTATAAGTAGATAAATACCGTCCCAACAAATTTCACCGAAAATGCGATTATAGGTTTTCCATTTAGTAAGGAGGTCCAAGTTGTGTATTCTTGACAGTTTACTAAATGTCGTTTAGTTGCAACTTGCAAGGTGCAGTGTGAATTCTAGTGTGTTCATGGAAAATTTGGGAGGGCCGCGTAAACGACAAAAAATCGGTCCTTTAACAGTTAATGAAAAAACATTAATATTTAATTGTTTTAAATCATTTACAGACAAACATTTATGTAAAAGTGTTGATGACACAGTGGAATTAGTTAGTAGTACGCTTGGTGTTGGGAAATCTACGATTTACAGAGTTGTTAAAGAAGAGAAATGTGGCGAGTTTCAAACAGCACGTAAAGCTCCAGGAAAATCAAAATTTCAATTAGAAAATCTTTTGAAAAAGAGACTTCAAAGGAAAGTGCATGCGTTCTTCTTTAGAAAAGAATTTCCGACAGTAGACAAAGTTCTTGCCACGGTTCGAGATGATAAGGATTACCCTGAAATGAGTCGAAGCACACTATGGAAACTTTTAAAAGAAATAGGTTTTCTATGGAAAAAGCATTCCAGAAAGTCTATTTTGAGAAGAAGAAGCGATATTGTAGTATGGAGAAGAAATTACCTAAGGACTATAAAAGAAATGAGAAACCAAAGAAGAAATATATTTTATTTAGATGAAACATGGATCAACGAGGGACATAAACCAAATAAATTTTGGCAAGATGAAACTGTTACAAGTCGAAGACAGGCTTTTTTAAATAATTTATCTACTGGTTAAATCCACCATCAGGAAAGGGGCGCAGACTAATAATAGTACACATCGGTAGTTCAAACGGTTTTGTTAAAGGTGGTTTATTGACTTTTGAATCTACTCGTACCGGAGACTACCATGAGGACATGAATGCTGATGTCTTTAAAGAGTGATTCGAACAAATTATAGATCTTCTACCTCAGAACTGTATAATAGTAATGGATAATGCAAGTTATCGCTCGAGACTTATAGAAAAAATGCCCACAACCAAGTGGTTAAAAAAAGATTTATAGAATTGGCTAAATTCAAAGAATATTAAGTTCCATCCAGGTTCTGTGAAAAAAGAACTGTATCATTTGTGTTCCCTTCATAAAGAGAAATTAAAAAATATGAAATTGATCAAATTGTAAAAAATCGTGGGATGACGGTGGTTAGAACACCACCATATCATTGCGAAGTAAACCCGATTGAACTGATATGGGCACAGATAAAGGGAGAAGTTTCAAGAAAAAATAATTCTTCTAAAATGAGTGATGTTAAACAGTTGTTTTTGGAGGCTGTAAATAATGTGAAGCCTAAAACTGGGAAAAGGCAGTAAATCATACGATTAAAGAAGAAGAGAAAATGTGGAAGTTGGACAATATTACTGATGAAATGATCGAGCCACTCATTGTAAATATTGGTTGCGACAGTTCATCTTCTGATTTCGATTCTGATTTGGATTTGTAGGTAAGAAGTAGTTTTTATATTAAAATTATTATTTATGAACGTAACGATGTTTAAAAGTCAAAGTTTAAACCCTTATACCTACATAACCCGTTTGACACAATGTTCTTGACATACCTTGTGGAAAAATAAAACATTTTAGAAAAAATTGCACTTTGTTACCTTCAGCTGTTTAGGAGTTATAAGCATGGGCGAAGTTATGTCATCAGATCTGGGGGGGCTAAAGCCCTAGTCATATAATATATAATAGTTCTAGAGGTATACCTACTGAAGTTAAGTAAAAAAATTCTGGCGAATCTATGAAAATGGATAAAATATCATATATCGATTCTAAACAAAGTTTTGCAAAATTTCAATATTGTGAATTTGTAGATATCCATTTATGGTAAAAAACTAAATTTTACGACTTGCACTTGGAAAATAATGAATACTTCAGTTTTGATTTTGACATTAACACCATATAGATTGCAATTTGCTGGGGACTTTTTCGCAGATTTCATTTTTAACATAAACACTATCACATACTATAAGAAATAAACAAATTTAAAGCTAAAAAGTAAGAAAAACTCGAATTGTAATTGATACAAATTAAAATGTAAACAATGAACTCGTTGCCAAATGATGAACTGATTTTAAAACAAAATTAATAAATGAACTGAAATTAAAAAAAAAAATTAATATAATAAATCGGCTTTATAAAAAAGTCCTTAAATAAATATAGAGTATGATTACATATTACACAAATTTTGATTCTTAAATAAAAGGTCTTATCCACTTCTTCAATAGCTAAAATCCGACGACATAGAGAAATTTTGCTACTTCTGGCAACACTGAACGATATCCTACTTATAGGGACCTTCTACAAATTTCCTCCAGAGGGCGTATCACTTAGCTTGAATCGCGAATAAAGATCCTTCCAATTATACCTTCTCAAGGAAGTGTAGGATTTGGAGTGGCTTCAAGTTAGGTAAATCTCCCTCTTCTATTTGATATGCTCCTAGGTATAGTGCCCTTGGATTCTCAAGTGCTACACATTTAGTTAGAATGTGAATGAAGATTTTTTCCTCCTCCTCACAAAATCTGCACTATCTTCTACTACTCTCAGTTTACTAAGGTGTAATTTTAGTTGGCAATGTCCAGTAAGGATCCCTGTTACAAGTGTTCTCACTACTAGAAAAATGTATATTATGATAACAGCTTAAAATACAATCTGGCTAATGTGGAACACCCCGAAAGCCTTGCCAGACTCGTCTAATGACCGTCAGGCGCGCTAAATTCGGCACGTTCGATTACTATTCCTCTCCTCGTTTAACTACCTGGCTTGTCAGGTCCGACCGAAATACGGTTTTATAACCAAAACAGAAACCAAATTTCGGCTCCTTTCTTAGTTTTGGCCGAAACAGAAACAAGAACTTTCTTTTAAGGCAATCTCTTATTTAAATTTGCAATATCTCATTGTAATCCTTATTTTAGACTAATTAACTCGTATTCTAAATTTTAGCTACATTTACTTATTACCTGTTTAATTATGTGATCAAAAGAAGCCATTAATAAATTTATTGACATGTTCACTTGAAACAAAGCAGAGAAGTTTGTGTGTACGTGGTCGTGCACTGTGTAGGAATGGCACCCGGCACAGTCGCCATTGCGCCGGACACAACCAATTGTGATACGAAAACTTTTAAAAGTAGTTTCGCTGTCGGCTGCAGTTTCGGCCAGTTTTTCGCCGAAACCGAAACTGTAGTCGAAACTATTATTTAAAGCCAAAGTTGGCCGAAACCGTAACCAAACCTTCGGTCGGACACTACTTGTGAGTCTGGCAGGCCTCTGTAATTGTAATTGTCAGCCAGACGTGTATTTTCACTTACGAATATTTTGAAATTTATCCTAAGTAGATGGATAATGTTCTTAAAATATGCGTGAGTGTGCAAAAATTTACTGATAATAATTTAGGCACGTTTGGTATTGGGTAAGAAAGTTTTACACCAAAATATCCAAATTTTAAAACTTGACAGACATGCATTAAAACGACTAAAATCAAATTATTAAAGATAGCCATACCACAGAATATGCTGTGACCATACCATGACCATTTGTCATATTTGAAGTCGTTTAGTTGACGCGAAAAACCTAATTATTATTTTACATAAAATAAATGTAGTGTATTTCTACCTAGTTATAATTGGTATTAAATAAAATATTAACCACTGTAATGGCAAATTTTTTATATGCATGAAAGAGCTGCTCAACTGTCAAAACAATTTTCAGTATAATTTCGTTCAGGGTACCCACCAAAAGAAAAATTTCCGGAAATTTTTCTGGTTGTCATCAAAGTGTTTTAAAATAACAGCAGTTGATTGGCTATAAAATGGAGGTGTAAAATTATAATTTAATCTATCACGTGACAAATTTTCAAACCCGGGAAAATAAAAGCAAAAATATTATATGTTTTCCATTTAGAAGATATTACCAGACTCATTAGACAATTTCGTAAATCAGCCAGACTTATTATTATAAACAGTTCATGATTGTATCAATTTATATGCTCAATTTTCTGCCACACTCACTTTCCACTATCTGAGATAATCCAAACTGCTATTTTTATAAGCTTTATGTTCTAGTTTAGTAAATGTAAAATAGTTATGACTGGGAAAATAAGTGTCAGACTCAAAAATTTGTTTTTTGTCACTAAGAGAACAGTTTATTTTTCATATACACCGACTGGAAAAATGAATACGAAAAAAATTCACTGCCTCCTGAACTAAATGTAAAATTGCAGAATCAATAAAATGGCACGATTCTTTTTATTTTTTAATTTCTGTTCTGAAATGTTTGGGTGGATGTGCGATAAATGTTCTAATTATTTTTGGGGGGGGCTAATTTGGTTTTTGGGGGGGCTTAGCCCCCCCAAGCCCCCCCTTAACTTCGCCCATGGTTATAAGCAGGTTAATTAGGTAAAAATATAAGTGTATACTCGAGGAATAACTTAAAAAAATATTTTAACTGTCTACTAAAAGAAGCGGTACGCCTATGGATTACGAACGCTTTATTATTTTAATAATCTCTCATACATAAAAATAGACTATAGGCTTTATTGAAACATCTAATGAGATGTTATACTTTTTCTACCCAATAAACTTTCTATTATATTTGATATTACCTATAGATTGAATGTTATAATAAAAAACTAATATGTTATAAATTCCTAATACTTATATACCAAATCGATCCCTACCTTTATAAGTTAACAAAATTCTCCATAATGTTACATTAATTCCCCAATCAAAAAATAATTACCCGAATAAAATCAAAGGGAATTCCAGTGATACGCGGCAATGAAAACGTTAACCTTTCACGGCAACACAAATGCCATCGAATTAATATTTATAGGGCATTTCGACGAGACCCACATCGCCTCAATTAACCATCGGCTGAGCCTCTACTTAAAGCCCGAAATCCCTCGTTGTTATTTAAATTATAGCAGCAGGTGTACTTTCAAATCTGTGCTCGCAGGTCGTCCGGACAGACATGGTTCAACGTTTAAATGGCCCCATAATTCAGTGGGTTAAAAGAGTTACCGGAGCGAGGCGATCTTGAAAAATAGCAAGAACCTGGTAGCTCTCCCCCGGGAACTCCTTCTCAATTTATGCGTTAATTTAAGCTTTACTGAAAGTTTATCTTGTCATTGGAGTTGCCCTACGTTACCTTAAATTATGCTCGCGTTCTGCTATCTATTGCGAATGCTAAACCGCTTGATTTCTCTAAAGAGGAATTGCCGATGATCTTTTTGTTATCTGTAGTAAAAACATTGATCTAACATTTAATAGTTGTAAATAGCACATTTTACACAAACGGTAACATTCACAACTTCAAGTATTTTCTACTTATAAACGATTTGGAATTTAAGTAATGTATTATATTAGTTGTAATTTTTCTTTTCGCTAATGTGTATTAGATTAATAAAGTTTTCCTATATCTATCTTTGATAATTTCCAATTTATTTGTTTTTTTTTATATGTAGTGCTCTTGATTACAAAATAATTAATTGACGAATGTTTGGCAGGTCCTTATAAAACGTTACTTTTTATCAGAATCATTAAAATATTCAAAAAATGTTTGCAATTTGAAGTTTAATACCAGTAAAATGTTTTATTTAATTACTGCATGAAGAACATTTTAAAAAGGTCTTTATAATTATTGTAAAATTTTAATCCTTTCTACGCCTATGGATGCGCGAAAGCAATTACTTTCAAATTTTTCGCGTGGCCCACGTACCAGGCCATCACCTTTACTCTCCATTTCTCAATATTTGTTGTTGCAAAATAGGGGATGGGCAGGCATGAATTAATGGCAGGTGGAAAGATGCCAGGTGGTCAGAACGACTTGCACGTGCTTCGATAACTAAGAAATATATATTAGGAAGTTTTCTCAATAAACAGAATACGGCCGAAACTCATTTTTGCGTTTTTATACTCTAATGGCCATTAAAGGAAGTATTTTATTATTTTTTTTTGGTTGTAAATTCCATCAATTTACTTATATAACAGCGTATTTTTATATTGAAAGTTGTAAATATCAAGTTAAGGACTGAACTTTATGGTTACTTATAAAACGAATATTATGGCCGATATTGCTCGATATATGGTGTTATTTTTAGAAAAAGAAGCAACAGTTGTTATGAGGATTTAGTTCGATATAATATACAGTATGAGCATAAAGTATATGAACATCTCTGTAATGTTTAAACGTTTTTTGCTGGTGTTACATATGCGATAGATCGTGTAAAAACTAAGGCAATAAGCATTTCTTAAGACTATTGACACAGCTTATACAATACAGCTAAAACACTCTCTTGGCGGCAACGGTTTGCGTCGATTTCGTCGCGCATCGCTTAAGCTCCACCTTCGAAGGGAAAAGACGGTTTTGGCGTTCAGAAGCGTACTTAGGTAAGGTGTTGAGTCGTGCGTATAATTTCGTTGATTGTATAATTTCGTGGAGCCTATAATTTCGTTGATTGTATAATTTCGTGGAGCCTATAATTTCGTTGATTGTATAATTTCGTGGAGCCTATAATTTCGTTGATTTTGTTTGAGTTAAAGGTACTGTTATTATTTTGGTGACTCTTTAGCTATGAGTAGAATGAGTGAAAAAAAAAGACATAATTCTGTTTGTGCAGTCAAAAGCTGTTTTAATAAGGGTTATACCTGCAAGAAAACATTCTTTAGTTTTCCCAAGGACCCAAACCGATAAGTACCACATTATAAGAAATGTTCATTGTTAAAAATATAATTTATACAGGGTATCCCATTAGTGCGTTATTGTTCATTATTTTGTTGTAGACACGCAAGAAAGTTTTAAATAAAAGTTATATGGATTTGAAAAATACCTACATATTTTAAAAATATCTTTGGATATACAGGGTGTCACGTTTTTGCCTGGCAAATTAAAATGTATGTTTTTTAAATGGAACACCTTGTATTTTATTTTATGATAAAATTATTAACACCCTAAATTATTGTAAAGACGAATTGATACAGAAACATTTTATCAGGTATGTGTGTGGTTACCTTTTAATAAAAGCCTTGCGGATCCACTCCTCTGCGATACCTGTCTTAAATATAACAAAGATCACGTTGAATTAGATGATTTTTCTTTTTATTGCTTTTTAAAGGCATATGATAACGCCAATCCAGATACATTTGGAAATCTGCAACTGTCAAATGATGAATTTGTAGAACTAATATTCAATATTGAAAAGATATTTCAAAATAATTTTGAAGAATTGGCTACAAAAAATAACATTTGTACCACACTTTTAGAATTAATTAACCCAATACCCTTTAGTCATCCATGCTAACGTTTTCCAAAAGAATAACTTATTTTATTGTATGTTTAATCTCAATAACTAAAAAATATACTGACAATTAATTTGACAGAATTGTCATTTATTTAAAATTTTAAAAATAATAGCAGTCGGTTGATCAAAATATGAACGGTGATTGGCGAATTGCAGTGTTCTCACTACCTAGAATGGATATGAAATATATTCGTTCAATTGAAGGCAATAGCATACTTTTACGTTTTGTAATCTGTGCATGGATATTATCCAATCTATGCACATACTACAAAACGAAAAAGTATGTTATTGCGTTCAACTACGAATATATTTCATATCCATTTTAGGTAGTGAGAACACTTTAACAAAATTAAATCTACAAATCACAGTTCATATTTTGGTCACCCAACTCCTATTATTTAAATTTTTTTAAATAAGTGACAATTCTGTTAAACTAATTGTCAATATATATTTTAGTTATTGATATTAAATATACATTAAAATTTTTGTGTAGACTCGATAAATAATAGCATTTTTGTTTTTATTGTGTCCACATTAAAAAAAAAATAAATTTTAATCAAACTACATGATACTAATTTAATTACGAGTATTAAAACTAAAGTCCTGAAAGTTTCGGTGAAGATGAGAACAGAGCATCTGCCGTCCACGCGAAAAGCCCGGGATCGAATCTAGGCCGAGGACTAATTAATTTTTCATGTTAATTTTATTTTATAAATTAGTCAACTTTGTAAATTATTTTAAAATTAGTTATTTTGTCTAAATAACCTAAAATAATTTTTTAAATTTGTAGATTTTCGTTAGTGGGTCGTAGAAAAAATATACTGACCATATCGAGTGGATTGATCACAATCAGACGATTGAGTACTCCGCATACGACGTCGTGCTCAAACTTCGTCTTTGTGTGATATTGCTATCATATCCACCCTTGTTGAACAAACTATAATTTATTTGTTTTCTTGGTTTAAACCAAAACTTAAGTTTTACATCAGAAATAGGAACTAAATTAATTTACTTTTCAAGTTTTCTTGTAAAAATCGATATTACTTTCTCCAAGTACAAATTTAGTACCTACCTAAAATAAGTACTAATTATGTAATATCGTGTAATATTGTAATTCAAATTTCACATTACTATAAAGTTTCAAAATTCCCTACTTCGGTATGGTCAGATAAAAATTGAATATATTATATTAATAAAAACTGTCAAGGTATTACTTCTACAAATCTGTATTTCAATTAATAAGAATACATCTAAATATAACCAATATTGTTAAAATAAAAGCACAAATTCTTTATAATTCCAAAATACCATAGAGTTCCCAGACCTCAGTCGAAGCATTCGTTTATCTAGGTATAAACCCTTTGCGCGAAGAGTAACACTTGCCAGAGACACGGGGTACCACTTGATTTGCATCCACGAGCGTGACACAATTCTTTAACAATTGAAGCCCTTGGTGTAAAAAGGATCCAAGCCACAATTTGTCGTGAAGTGACTGTTTTAGCTCAAAACATTTGTTAACGAGGATTTTACTAGCCACATACAAATTATTTTACCTCTAATCCGAAAGATGTGCTATTTTTCGTAATATTTATATTTAAATAATGTTTCTAATTATATTTGACAGATTTAAAACAAATTCAAAATTTAATTTCCCAAAACTTACTTAATATGGCATGTAACCAACCTTATTACGCCAAGGTTTTCAATTTTTTCAATAATAAAAAAATTGTTTAATCCGGGCCCGACTTTTCCCTCGAATCTAACAGAGATAGCACCATTCCGTCTTGCTTGGTTCTCGACCGCCAGATCAAAGACGCCGACACGGAGTTGTGGAGCTGTATTGTATAAGCTGTGCTATTGATTTCTCTTTTTCAGGACTTTTCACTGATCATCCTGCTTTTGTTTTACCATTTTGTGTTGTCAATCTGTCGTTATTTTACAGTGAAATTTTGAGTTCTTCTTAAATACATGCCGCCCCCCCTGGAGCCGCCCTTGATAGCCTTGCATTTTATTTTTATTATAACCCGACCCCTCCTGACTGAGCGTAGTAAATTTTTCTTTTTCATTTGTTATAATAAATAAATTCTATAACAAGTGTAATTATATTTAATAAGAAATGTTAGTCGTAGAAAAATTTCCATAATTTTTAAATGAGGAAACATGGTTTTTATAATCTAGTGATCCTGAAACCTCAAGATCTGAAATAATCTTTTTTTTTGTCTTGTTTTTGTCTTATTTTCGTCTTCAATTGGACTGGTATAATAATTGTCATTGTTAAAATGTCAAAATAATACCGTAATATACTTATTTATCCATAAATATCATTAAAAATATGTTTTGATAATGCTATCAGTATAATGGACCAAGGAAAACAATCACTAGCCCAAACATGGGCATCTATGTATTTATTTCAATCATATTATTATTTTAAATTCATCATTAATAAATGTATTTATTTTCCTTAATAAATAATAGTAATTACTATCATTTTTTAAATAAAAGCCAATAAAAGTCAATAAAATGATTCGTTATCAATTGCAAAACTTACAAAATTGCTCTAATACTTGTACAAACAAGTCAAATAACTTTTGCGATGCTTCAAAAACACGAGTTAGTAAGAAAACTAATAAAATATTTTCCTAAACTTTTTAGTTCCATCACTCCCTCATAAAATATTTCATTGTCACTACATTTTAGATTTTTTATCTACGATTTGAGTATCTATAAAATTATGAATGAACAAATAAGTAAGGAATACACTTTTTTATGTCAACATTTGCATGACATTATCTTAATTGGAAGTATCTAGTTTTATTTTTATTATAAAGTAGTAATATTTGATTTTTTATTTTAGGTCAGTATTTACTAATACACAATTAAAAACAAATAGGAAGAAGCAATACATTCTGGTAAGCTTATTTAAATAGTTTTGTAAAGGCAAAATAGTAAGGCTAAAATTAATTTAAATAATTTGAGGAAAATACTATAAATTACAATGTCAAACTACCTGAAATGGATATACAGGGTTGGCCATTAGTGCGTGGATGGAAGATTTAAAAAAAAACAACTTTGATATAAATCACCCAGTAGAATAATTGGAATTTCATTGAAAATATTTTTAGGTTGTAGGCTTAGAGGTCCTACACTATGCCCCAAAAATGAATTTTAAAAATGTACCTTAATAAACCTGCAATCTTCCACCCACGCACTAATGGCCCACCCTGTATTTAAATGGCGTTGAATATTTGTTTCGTGACCTTTTAGATTTATTATGAAAGACTGCTATTTGGATTATATCGTCTACCCAGGTATTTTAACAGATTTAGCAGCTTAGACAGTATGTAGATTATATGGTTTTGGTTTTTCTTCGCACAGTGTCAGAAACCTTCATCTAGTCAGTCATTCGCATTGGCACAAAACTCATAGAACCGGCAAAATATGGTTACTTCTGAATAAGTATTATTAAGCTGTATTTTAATAAATACAGAGGAAACATTTTTGGATTGTACTATTCACTCCAACACAATTAAAACAGTACCACCGAATGTTAAATTTTGCCACCACTGTATACTATTTTAATATGTTTTTAATCAATAAGTTAATTAAGTAATATTTAGAATCGTAACATTACATCTTGTTCCATCTCCTTCTGAATAATTTCATTTCAATTTAATTGGAAACACATTTCCGAAATCAATATCTCCAAACGAGTTTTCTTCTCACGTTCATGGCCTACTTCATTACTAATGGATGTTTTACTGGTTCTTTCCGCACGCTAATCCTTGCTAACTTCCAGTCCTTCTATCTATCGCCTTTCACTAATCCTCACCAACTTCCTTCAGATCCTAGGTTCGAATCGAAGGAGTTCATCAAGTGTTTCCGTCGATTTTTCTGTTCTGTTTCTTTTTTAATCTCGGATGTCTCAGATTTTACAGACACTTCACGAATCGCGTTTTCTCGTGTGTGATTAAAAATATATAAAAAATAGATATATTTATTTAGTGAGTTTGAGTGCCAAATGAAATAAAGTTGGTAATAAATAAATTGAAAAACGCTCAGAAACGTCGATTGGTATTTTTAGTTGCGCTTTTTTTAACAAAATTTTTTTATACAGGGTATGTTATGTAACAGTGGCAAACACCAACTTTCTTATTTTAAATACAACACCCTGTATATTTTCTAAACATATTTTATGTACTATGTATAATGTATACATCTTAATGCAGAAAATGTTCAAAATGCTCGCCGCGAACCTCTTGGCAATATCCTAATCTGAAATAAAAGTGTCTTCTAATGTTTGTAACGGTTAAATCCGTTTTCGTTATTTGACCCAGACCCGTTCTCGTTATTTTAAAACCAACATCTCTACACAAACGTCAACTGTCGTTTATGTCTTGTGTCAAAACTTGGATTGTCATCTGTCGACAAGCTAAGTTGATTAGAATTTTAATTTGAACTTTATCCGATGTACTAATTACTTTAAATCTTTTTAATGGCCATCTGATTTTAAAAAGGTAAGTTTCCTACCGATATTTTGTTGAAAATATATATTTAGTACAAGAAATGTCAAATTTTAAACATAACCTCTACACCTCAACACATTGAAAACATAAGACATCACATGTTTTATATAAGTTCATATATATTATTTTGTTTGAAATAGATAATATGCTTTACTATATTTATATATGTTAAATAAGACTTCTTCTTTTCCTATTAAATTCTAGTCTCTGTGTAACTATTCAAATAATAGTTTAATTTGTTCATTTGATAGTAAAAAGCATATTATGTGTTCCTAGATATACTCTTTCCGGCTCCCTTCTTTATATTTTTGCCTTTTTCCTTGTAGCCTTGCTGTATATAGATGGTCTTATGATCTTAAAGAAATCCTAGGTTATATATATATGGTTTCAGTAGATTTAGATGGTTCGATAGAAACTAAATCGAGGATTCAATAGTAGCTGTCTCTACATGAATTTTGGAAGAACGTAGAATACATCAAGAAGTTTAGTTCACAAGAAGTTTAGTTAACAAGATTTACACTACCTTGTAAATTCTCTCAAGAAGGCCTCTACAGTTACCTGTTACCTGTTTCCTGTATACCTCCAGATAAGTCAATAAATCATTTAAATTTGAATTATAATTATAATATAAAGATCAGTGGTTTTCTATATTTTCATCACTGATCGATTGTCAAGTTTAGAAATTTTTAAATATTGCGGCGTCCAATATTCTCTTTCAAAGTCATATGAGTTGTTTAATAACCTGACCCACTTCCCAAAATCGTAGAGCTTAAAACACTATAAACATTTATAAAATAATAACATCACATTACATGTTACGATCGAAATATAAGTTCGTTAAAGTTGGTACGACATTATTTTGGGGCACTTTTAAATAATTATCGAAATTCAAATTACAATCAATGAAAAAGTGAGGATTTTTCCAAAGCACTGATAAAATTATATGTATATTTATAATTTGATTTCTTTTTTTACCCATTTTTATCCCCCTGCAATAGCACGCCATTGATGATTATGGAACAATCGCATCATGGATGAATCTTTACCAAAAATATTAGATAATATTTTGTCTATTATCTTTACCAATCGTAATTTTGTACTTGAGATAGAGGGATATCGCTATGAATACTGAATCACAATATAACGCTTTTTTACTCTAATTTACTCCATTATTGGTCAGCCGATAAAATTAATAATGTTTTCCCTAAAATCCTGTATATACATTTATTTAAAATTTCATTTTCATAATAATAATATGTATTATGTAGATTCAATTATTTTAGCTGGACATGTCTGGTTTTGCATGGTCGGTTCTCATATCCATCACCTCATGATATTGCTACAACCCACTATAAATGCAAACTAGTCCAAATTGCACTCGTAAGGTGTTTTATAAACATCCTAAACGTTTGTAGTGTGAAATGCAAGCATTAGAGTTTGATCTCCTAAGTGTTCAATATAAGCTACGGTGTTGGTTTAAGTACTTGATGGAGTGTTAATGTCCGTAAAGGGTAATCGATCGATAGCAGGATTTGCCAAAAGGAACACAGCACTGAAAAATATGTATATTATACAGAGGTTAATTCCGGTCAAAATTTATTAACAAAAAAACAGAGATAATAGGTTTTAAAAAAGGGAAAAGCAGTCACAGCTAATTCGTTAATTATTTTGTGAACTCAGTTTTATGCAATTCATCATAAGTTCAGTTTGATACCTTATTTTATTGAACTAATACCAATATTCTCTGAAGAAGAGACGTGGCCACGGGTAGTCTATAACAAACGATGATAAGACTTTAAAACAGGGGTGCACATTGGGTTCTTTTTGACGACAAACGAGGTAGATGTGAAGTTTGAAGTAATTACAGGTGTTTTTTAGATACTCAGATATAATATTATTACGCATCACCCTGCAGTAGCCTGCGGCTATTATAGGAAACGAACGTAGGAAGGAAGAAGAGGAGGAGGAAAAGGAAAGGCGTAAGAAGAAAATGAAAAGGCGAGAAGAGAAGAAGGAGGAGAGGCATAGAAAAGCGAAGGTGGAAATTATAAATAGCTAGTCGAGTAAATATCCTAGCACAATAACAACTACTACTTTAAAGAATCTAAAAACTAAGTTAGAGTAACAACAGGAAGAGGCTAGAATTGACTTGAAAATGCAAATTAGAACTGAAATAGTTGAGTTAAGAAGAAGAATTCGTAGCCAAACTTCCGTAAGCAACATTCAAGCTAAAAACATTACCTCGTCTTCATCTGTAACCAACCCCAATCTCACAAAACCATAGTAGCAAGACACTAAAACCACCCACATTTGACGGTCAGAAACACAATGAAAGTCTACAAGATAAAGATTTTTTTGAACAAATCGGCATACAGGCATTCATTGATGGACTACAGGAAGTGGAAATGCAGCAAGCTCTTCGGCTACAACACCACAAGATGTTGAGTGAGACACTAATTGCAGCCCAGGAATACGAAGCAGTAAAAAGTATATCTAGATCTTCTCGGGTAAAATTGAGGGAAATTAGATTCCAGGAAAGTGAAGAGGCTACTACTAATACTATCCCTTAACCTACCCTCGCGCAAATCTTAAATATCCTGCAAAGTATGCAACGAAATAGTTAAAATGAGAGCAGAAGATGCTTCAATTGTGGAAGAATCGGACACCTTCAAAGAACCTGTCGAACCAGGGCTCATTCTATAAACGGAGCCGCCGAGAGCTAGGCCGGGCCCCAAGACAATTCTGTAGAAACAAAAACTTTTCCTGTTCTACTTGAATTGAAATTTCTAACAAAAAAAAAGCTCCTCAAGCAAAAACTTTTCCTCCAAAAAGGTCCCCAACCAAAAACTTCCCTCTCTCGTCTTGAGCAGAACTTCTGATAGAAAACAACAAAAATCCGGTTTCCGGGCCCCCCTTACATTGCTGCCGGGCCCCCATTTGAGTCCGGGCCCCGGGAATTAGTCCCGGCTATCCAACTTCTAATCGGCCCTGTCTATAAATCGAAAATCGGGGACTGACGCCAGAAATTCACCTAGATCCCGGAGAAGTCGGTCACCCACACCTAGCCGGCTTTTTAGCAATAATAAGGGAAACGAATAAAGGTCGGCACTACGGGACAGGCGCCGGCTGTAACAGAGGGTTCCAAAATTTGCAGACTTTAAATGAAACCAAACAGAATCTATTGGTCAAGGGGTATATCGATAACCAAGAAGACACCTTCGTCCTTGATACTGATGCAACCATAGAAAAATAAAAAGAGAAGGTTTGAATAAATGGCGGGACTTGTTTCCTTGTTGGTAGTTGAACCGTAAGCGCTTAGCGCGCTGCTATCACTAAATTCAAACCCGTTTTACACCCATAAAAAAATATGTTTTCAAAAATAATGACAAAGAAATCAATAATTTTACTGATTTACCCCTTTAAATTTAACTTTAATATAATGTGTGATCAAATACAGGGATAATCGTTAATAAATTTAAAGTTAAAGCTAAATTTAAATATTATTAGATGGTGTAAATTTGGCTTTGAAAATAAATTAGGTTATGTTGCTATAAATATGTCAGCATTGTCAGCCTGATATTAATTATTTTAATTTTCAAATGCAGGTGATATTTTTTCAAACGTAGGTAAGTAAATTGTATTAATTAAGTGTTAGATTTAACTATTTTAACTATATAAAGGTTCTTGAGAAAATCATTAACTTCTGATTCATTTAAATTTTAATTGCAGAAGTAAGTATTTTTCTCACAAAACTAACAAGAAATTTTATGTTTTTCTTGCTATTATTACTCTAGAAATAAATGGATCCACATTTTAAACATTTGTGGTCAAAAAATGAAAGGAATTGTGAGCGAAATGTGTGATACAAACAAATATTCTAGAACCCGAGATAGAACCTCATTCTAGTTTTACTCATAAAGACCATGATGAAAAAAGGCGAATGATTTGTGCTCAAAAAGTTATTGTTCAAATTTTGGGTGATATTCATTATTATATTTATCAAATAATACCCAAATATGTTCAAAAACTTATATGCTATTTAGGTCAATTTGTTAATTTTTGCATAGTTCACCTATTAAGATCATAAATCAGATGTTCTCTATTTTTATTGAATTTTTTATACCTTTTATTGCAAGAAAAATGTAAAAATTTAAAAAAGTTATGACTTGTGTTAATTTTTAATTTTAGATACACACTGCACCTTTATTTTTGTTTTGTTTTAGATATTCCTCGGTATGGAGATTTTTGGAATGTACATAAATGTGTTTCTTAATTAGGGTGAGTTTCAAAGCCCACCTGTGTTGAAGCTGGAAGCTTATTGTACCTGAAATAGGCATTACAACTATTCTAGATTGAAATAGATGGGAAAAGGCCTTAAAGGAACATAAAATATAAGAATATTAGAATTAGAATGATTTGTCCTTGGATTGATAAGGGATATTTAAAACATTAAAACAATTGTGTTTATAAATTAACTACTTTGACTTTTTATAAAAGCTATATCTGGTTTTTTTAATAATAAAAACAACATTGTCATGTGCTATGCTGGTTATCATATATTTTTAATTTTCAGTAATTTAGTGTATTATAGTACTTGTTATGTTCAAAATATGCATTTAGAAGATAATGAGACACATGTAATTACATGGTAATTCTAAATAAATTAAACTTGATTTTTCAACTAATTTTATTTTTCAGTTAAAACAAGTGACATTTTCCATTTTTCAACATTTACCTACAACAAAAATAAACTAAACTTATTGTTTGTTTAGTAGTTATAAGTAAAAGTTGTCAAATAGGAAAATGTTACTTTAAATTGCTTCAAATATCTAAATTATCAAGCCCGCCAATTTTTAAATCGCTTTAATTAGTAGTGTTTTACTTTATCGACTGAAACTGACAGGTGTAGTTCAACCGTAAGCGCTTAGCCCGCTACTGTCGAGGTCAAGCAAACTTGTTACCAACTATATACATGGAAGCCGACCCCCGTGGATGCAACCAAGTCTTTCATTCGAACAGGCATCCTGCATCGAAAACCACGACCAACTCGAAGAAGCTTAGTTCTGAAAACAGCTTTAGGGCACACTACTCCTCTTCTGGGCGAGATATCAGCAACCGTACAGATTGGTAATATCCTGATAGAACACTTATTTTTGGTGGCTGATATTAAGAACATTATGCAAGATAAGTTTATCATCGACTTTCAAAACAAGATCTTTGTAATTGGAAACGAGGAAACTGTCCTAAATTCTAAAGAAAAGACTTAACCGATAAAGATCCTAGTGGAAGAAGATATAGAAGTACCATACAATTCTGAAGCTGTCGTCTAGGCGAGACTTAGCGAGAAATCACACGGCTTGCATGTGAGTATTGTGGAAAGTAAAGAATCTGTGAGTGACGGAATTTTGGTAGCCAGATGTCTTGTTAACGTTGATAAACTAATTCCAGTAAGGGTTGCCAATTTATCGAAAAGACCATTCAAACTAAAGAAAGGAGAAGAAATAGGGCTCTGCACACCGGTGAAAAACATAATCAAGTGCGAAGACCATTCCAGTGGAAAAGCCACTCAGTTGACGCCAGCTTTGTAAAACAGTTAGTTAAAAATTATGACCACCTGACAGCTGAAGAACTTAGAAAAGTCAAAGAATTTATCGATATCACATACTTTGATTACTATACGGTGCAAGAGAGACGGCCGACACGCCCAACATAGGGCGCGGCCATTTTGATTCCTATGCCACAGTTTATAGCTAAAGAATCTGATCGCTCACTCTGCGTCGGAACTTTTGATCTCAATGTTCCAGTTTATACACTGCGCAACTCGGATAATACAATATATGACAACCGCCTATAATAAAACAGCAGTCTTCTGCGTATCCTGAATTTGTATCCCTAGAGTAGATGTTATTTATTCTCAAAGTGGGCAAATTAAGTTGGAAAATCACTGCTCTAGAACATTGAGATTCTTGAAAACAGAACTAGATTTGTCCAGAACGTATTTGTTTTATGTAAACGGATCTTTTTAACAATTTGGATTATTAGGTTTTGCAATGTCTTAATTTCATAAATCCTTTTAATGTCTTCACCATTTTCAAAGATTAACATAAATTTTAAGGTGAAGGGTGAGAAAAAAAGTCTTTTATATCTCACAAGGAAAGTCAATGTTTAATTGTTTAACAAAACATTGAGTGCGACCGGTTTCGAAGTGTCATCACTTCATCTTCAGGCTCGCCTGGTGGAAAGGAGAATATGTGGTGTAAGGTGTGTTAACTTGGAAACAAAACGATATATAAAATAATAAAAAAGAGAAAACTCACCATACTCTCCATCTCTCCATTAGATGTATCAAACTTATTCACAAATATTCCTATACCAGAAGTTCTAGGTTTTGTTGAATCACATTTGTCAAGTTCGAATATGTCTGATATTGAAATAGTAGAATTTTTGAACCTTCTCAAGGTTTGTTTAGAACAAAACTTTTTTTCATTCAACAATGAAATTTTTTCACAAACAAATGGACTTTCTATGGGATCTCCACTTAGCCCAATATTAGCAGACATATTTATGCACAATTTTGAAAAAGAAAAAATCCTTAAAAACAACCTTTTCCACTCAAATGTGAAATTCTATTATAGATATGTTGATGATATTTTGATTTTGTGGTCAGGTAACTTAGACTCATTAAATGACTTCTTGACTTATATTAACGACTTACATTCTAATATTAAATTCACATTAGAAATTGAAATAAACAAATCTATTAACTTTTTAGACCTTAAAATCTAACACAATAATAACAAGTTCAACTTTGACATCTATAGAAAGCCAACACATACAGGCACAGTTATAGACAATACCTCTAACCATCCAGCAACACATAAATTGGCTGCCTTTAATTGCTACTTAGAGAGGCTATTAAACGTTCCTCTGTCTACGGAAAACTTTAATAAGGAACTAAATATAATTAAAACTATTGCTATAGATCACAACTTTGAACTAGATATTATTGATAAAATGCTAACACATAAACAAAATAAAATTCAACAAAATTTAGTTTATATTAACAATCCTAATATGGTACATGAACTAACCACCAGTAAGAAATACATTTCTCTTACCTTTATTGGAAAAGCATCCTATAAAGTGGCTAGCTTACTCAAAGACCACTTTAAAGTATCTTTCAAAACCCCCTCTTCATTACATAAGTTATTTGTTCATAATAAAGATAAATTAGATCCCTTTGACTTATCTGGAATTTATAAATTAACTTGTAAATCTTGCCATTCTTTCTATGTGGGACGCACATTTCGAAATTTCAAGATCCGTTTAAAAGAACATTTACGTTGTCTTAACCAAAATACAACAGGTTTTTCACATTTTGCCAACCACCTACTGGACTCAAATCACGACTTCGATTCAACTGAAGGTTTCGAAATCCTTCATAGTTCCTACAATAGATTTACTCTTAATAGCTTCGAAAACCTCGAGATATTGAGACATTTAAAATTAAATCCTGTTGGTTGCTTAAATGCGCAGATATTGTCAGAAACTCCTCCTGTTTTCTCAACACTAATCTAAATTTATCGTTCTAACTTCCTTTTTAACCTCCCCCCTTTATTCCTATTCACATATCTTCTTGCAAGGGGTACATTTCAGTAAGTAATTTTTATATTTTTTTATATTTTTTCCCATAAGAAACCAACGAGCACGTGTAAAGATTAGGTTAGATTGTCTGATATCCACATGCGTCATTTTCTTCTTTTATTCTTCAGTTGCTTCACAACAGTTAACCCAGTCATTTCTTCTTCTTTCTTCTTCCTACAACATCACATACACTTGGTGATTGGTTCATGGCCCAAATCTTATATAATAGATAATAAATAATTCTTCACTCATAGTTTACATCTTATTAACTATACCCTGTCATAAGTTTACCCAAGAATTTTTTCGTTATAATACTTACCACCACCTGTAGAGGCCTTAACTTGACAGGTCTCCTTTCAAAAAATGTTAGTTTTTTAAAAAACAACAATGTTTAAAATAGGCCTTATCTTTTAATCTGTTTAATGTATGTGATTTGTTTTTGTATAGTCTTGAATATTTTAAATTTTTACTATAATTGACTAATATTTGTTTTTTCAAATATTTTTAACTTTTTATTACGTGTAAATCGGTTCATTTTACAATTTATTTCAACCCAAAATTGATGAAACTTGTTTTTGTAGTATTCCCTAGTGGATGGAGAGTATGGTGAGTTTTCTCTTCTTTATTATTTTATATATCGTTTTGTTTCCAAGTTAACACACCTTACACCACATATTCTCCTTTCCACTAGGCGAGCCTGAAGATGAAGTGATGACACTTCGAAACCGGTCGCACTCAATGTTTTGTTAAACAATTAAACATTGACTTTCCTTGTGAGATATAAAGGACTTTTTCTCACCCTTCACCTTAAAATTACCTCAACTCACACATGGCTACCCCCCCCCCTTGTCAATTAACATAAATAGCTGCAATGCCTTTTTTATAGCAGTTTTTATAACTTGATTTCCTCTTTCTTCTTTAAATATTAACCACATCCAAAAAAATATGAAAATTAAAACATTTATCTTTGAAATAAATCCAAAACGATTTTAAATTTTCCATCACGGTATAATTTTCGCTCATTTGTGCTAATAGTCTAACAGGTTGTTAAACAAGAATCCCGGCTTCTATAGCTTCATATATAATATCTCCCGCATTTCGCCTAACAAACATTTACACCGTCTATAAAATACCTTTACCGGTACAATTTGCACTAGGTTTATATGCATAATGGTTTTCGCATTACCCTGGAATGATGAATATGTATAACTAGTTATCGGATGTCAAAAGTCTCGGAGTAGATCCCGTTTATGCAAGGGACTTTTGTCTTTTAAATGTAAATTCTCGTCCCTAGAGAGAAGCTCGGCCCCTCGTCGCCATTGTACATACAGCGCGAACGGCATTAAATACAAACTTCGAAGTTTATAGTGAGTACTTGTGTCGTATTGTGTGATTTTGGGATCAATTGTGCGTTTTAGATGGGCTATCAACGGTTGAATGAGTTAGAAGCGGATATGTTTTCATTGCCGCAAGATATTTCTATTTTAATGCGAGTTTGTTTGGTCGAGGATTTTATTTGTTTTTCGGCTATTTTCTGCCGTTTATTTTTAATTGGATTTGGGATTTATAAGTAAAACGTTTTTTGTATACTCGTTTTAATTAATTCATTGCAAATACGTGTTGTCCTAATCACAATTGAGAACCGTTATAATTATATTTAATTACTGTTTATTAAAGTATTTTATTCAAAACTATTTTCTTTTCGAAATGGCAAAGACGCGAGAAAATACATTATTCAAATATTTATTTAAAAAATCTAAACCTGGTACTGGTTGTTCAACAGTGATACTGCTACAAGTAGTTCTGGTACTTCTGCTGCCGTTCCTGGGACTGTGGATGATGTTTCTCAGAATGTTTTAGATGTGGGCTATTATACGGGATCAAACACCAAAATTGGTGATGATTTAAAGTACAGATTGTTGAAATCTCCTTGGATGCCAGAAAAGAGATTCAAGTTTCCAGTAAATGACGATAAAAGAAAGCTAAAATTTCAAATTCAATGGTTTGAACGGTTCTCGTGGTACAGGACAACAAGATGCTTTATCTACTTGTATTTGTCAAGGTACTAGTAGGATATTTTTTTATTTTTAAAATGTAAACAGTTGGCTGCAGAGGTGGTACCTCCTACTCCGGCTTACCGGTCTTCAAGCATAAATTATATTACAACTGAGAATCGTTCTTTTTGATTTCCGGTCACCGTGGGCTGTCCGCTCTTCTCTCTTCTATTACCGACGAGTGACGAACCCAGTTAGTGAGCGTGTTATAACCACCTGGAAATATTTTTAACTCCACTGAGTTTACCTTGAGTACACTCTGGTGAACTACAGGGTCGCAGAGGAAACTGTGATACCAAAACTGGCGCCTGAGCAACCCCTATTCGTGAATCATCATCTTAGCGCCACACAGACTCCTTGATTCACTGTAGGTGAACCAGGAGCCTGTCACAGTTTTCTAATAAATATATATGATAAGTAACACCATTTTATTTCTTTTATTAAAACGATTTTATATTTTTAACCGCCCCCCCCGAAATTATTTTCTGGCTACTGCCTTAACATACGCAGGTCATCATACTTAATATTTCTATCATTTAATCTTGATTAGGAATCTAAACAGATTAAAATGTTATTATTCAAAATAAAAACCTGCACATTTTTAAACAAAACTAACCGATATATCGTTGCTATAAAAAAAAAATTAAAAAATACAAACTGCAAAAATCAGAGAAGCTTCTGAAAATTCTACAAAAAAATCTAATTGTCATAATATTAAACATAAACAGATAATTGCACAAAAAAAGAAACCTTATAAAGACGGGGAAATGATTAAACAGACGTTTTTAGAAGCTGCTGATTCGTTATTTGCCAACTTTAGAAATAAAGACGAGATAGTTTCAGTTATAAAATCTATGAAACTTTCTGCTAATACAGTGATGAAACGTGTAGAAGTAATGAGCAATGATATTTTTTTACAGTTAAGAACTGACTTAGATAACTGTGTTTATTTTTCACTTTAACTGGATGAATCAACAGATGTCGTTAACACTGCCCAGATGGCCGCGTTCGTCAGGATGGTTTTTAGTGATTTTACGATTAAAGAAGATCTTTTGAAGTTTATTCCATTGAAAGGACACACTACTGGACAGTAGTTGTTTTCTCTTTTAAAAAATATTATTTTTTTCGAGAAAATTCCAATATTCAAAATGGTAGGCTTGACAACCGATGGCGCTCCAGCTATGGTGGGTTGTGATAAGGGCCTGGTGGCGTTATGTCGTAAAGATGAAACTTTTACGCAATTTCTCTGTTACCACGGCATTATCCATCAGCAAGCATTATGTGGAAATTTCCTGAAACTAAACAACGTTATGAAACTGGTGGTAAAAATTGTGAACAAGATTAAAGCTCAAGCGTTACAAAGAAGATTATTCAAAACCTTGGCCGATGAAGTTGACTGTCAATACGGGGACCTACTCCTTCACTCTGAAGTCCGATAGCAACGTGGACTGGGCGCTGCTACTAACTGACTCACAGCAGCGAGAATTACACTGAATAGCCAAATCCCGAAGCCGACTAGCTATCAACTCTAGTCGGACGGAAGACTGCACGGTGACGTCACTATGCGATGCTGAATTTGCGGCTTTCGCCTCGAACTCGATATCGAACTGGGACCTTACTGTGTAGTCTATTGATTTGGCTTTCTCACGTACGTAAACTAAAACGAGACATACTCACATACAAGGACAACCCTGTTTTTTCATATTGTTTTTCAGGGAAGACAGACAGAACTAAAATCAGACAAAAACTCTATCACTTTCAAGTACCGATCTAGCTAGTAGCCAAAATTGATGTATAATGTTCTTTAACAAGGAGATATCACTTAAAGCATAATAAAAATAGATAATTAATAAATATCGAGGCCACAACATCGGTCATGGTCCTGTTGGGATCAGCACAGAAGAGGAATACTTCCAGGAAGTCTTCAGGAAGAAATCCCCCTGTATTATGTATTTATTATATTATTTAAACTTTGTAAATATGTAAATAGAAATAAACGATTTTGAAATTGAATTGAGTCCGATGGTTAAGTAGAGGACGGGTGCTGAAACGTTTTAATGATGTCCTATCTGGCATAGTTGAATTTTTCAAACAACGCGATGAACCGACTCCGCAACTAGAAAATTCAATCTGGCTTAGAGATTTTGGTTTTCTCGTGGACATTACAGATAAATTAAACGAACTTAATTTGCAAAATCCATTAGAACCCTATGACAGCAAATATCATGTAGAAATAGTTTCTACCCTGAAGAATAACTTCAAAAATTGTTTTAAGGATTTCAACGAAATGGCTTAAGTAGCGCAGTTTGTTGTTTCACCCTTTATGGAAATTGATATCCAACAGTTTGCAACTTGTGTTATGCAGAACTTTGGCGAAGACATCGCTGCAACAGAAAAGGAAGTATTTGAGTTTCAAAATGATTTAGCCTTAAAATCGTTAGTCTCAAGTACCAAATGTATCTGGCCTATTGTAAGTAAAGACAAATATTCAGTTCTATGCCGTGTTGTCCTGAAAGTGAAAGCATTATTCAGTTCAACCTATTTGTGTGAATCTTCTTTTTCCAATATGAAGTTTATTAAGACCAAATATCGCAATCGACTTACAGATGAACATTTGGATAATTGTATTCGAATGGCTGTATCAAATTATACTGCAAACATTAAAAAAATTATCGATGAGTCTGAGTGTCAGCCTTCTCATTGAACGTGCTTTTTTATTTTTCAATGTTTATGTTCATGATAGTGCCTTACTTTTTTGTTGTTGTTATTATTAACTATTTTTAAATCTTACGTGACATGCCGTTGTGGCTGGATAAAAGTTTGTGTGTCGTTTGGTAGGTAGGAATGTAGCTATGAACAAGTACGTACTAGTAATATTAGTTATTTTGTTATTAGTTTATTATTAGTACCTATGTATTATGTATCACCAGTTAAATAGTAAAATAAATACATATAATGATAAATTAACTGTGGATTATTTCATTTACGTTGCGTTACGTGGCTTCCGTGTGGGTAGCTCGCTGTTTATTCCAAAATTAACAAAGTAGCTCAACACATTGAGAGGTTGGCGACCACTGCTTTAGAATAACCTAAAACAGCAAGATATTAAGTGATATTACAGTTATATATTGTAGCGTTGAATTATAACAAGTTCCTGATAAACTCAAAATCAAGACAGTCAATTATTTTACCAAGTGGAATCTCGCAAAATATTTTACTTGTAAAATTACTAGTTTATGATTATAATTCTCAATAATGTTTATCATTGAAATGGCTTTAAAGAAAACGGTGATTTATTACCTAACAGAAGATCTTTTAAAAACCAAAACCCCATATTTGACATCCTATTTCCAAAACACTAATTTATCAAATAATAATTAAGTGTATCGTTGGCGTGACATCTTTATTCCTTTCAAACGGCGCTGTTTGAAACTCTTCGAATTTCCCGAAAACAAAACACAACCGCTTAATGTGTCAACTTTTACAGGAAGTTAACAATCAAGAAATTACAAAAGTTTGTTTTCTCGTTCGTATCCAACGAAAGAGAAAACAGCCTCTGTACATTTAATGCACTTTACACCCGGTGAAACTTCGAACAAAGTAATTTAAGCAATTAAAAACAGAGAAGATAACGGGAATGAATTGTCGCGGTGGTAAATCGTCAGAAGTTTCGAGGTAGGTGTATAAAGTTCAGTGATGAATTGAAAGCTAAGAAGGATTTAATCTTAAGGAGTTTAGCTTGGTCAATATAACAAACCTAGCTACAAAAATATTTACAGTTTAAAGTGTTTAGAAAAATAAGAATAAGAATACTTTTTATTAAAATGGCATATATTTAAAAGATTCTAAAAAAAACTACGTCAGAATGGTTTTGGCACTTTTTCGTCTATTCTTCCTAGACTATAAACTGAAAATTAAGGTATATTCTGACATGAATGAATCCATATTTTATTAAATTCCATTTAAATCTGTATTTTCTGGAAAAGCTTACGTGCATTTTTTAATTAAATATCAATCCAAAATATTTCGATATGATTTTTATTTTGTATAAAATTGATATTTAATTATATATTGGAAAAAATATTAGTATCGGACATTATTTATTGTTTTAAATGATGTATTTATGAATTATTTACGTTTTAAGATTCATTATACATATATCATGAGTTTAGATTTCTATAAAATTAGAATTAGAAGTTAATTTCATTTTAAAATATAAATTTTTCTATTGATTCTTTTACGATTGATTACCATAACATTTTAAAATATTTGATAAATTTATCTATTAACAATTATTTTACTTTTTATATTAAGAAATCTTATCGAACTTCATGTTTATAATAAATATAATTATTTGCGCAAATATTGTGAGAAAGCCATAAAACGATCACACTAAATGGGACAAATTTGCATGTATTTTCAATTTGCTTTTGAGGATAAATAAAATGTCAAAATGTTAATTAAACATAGAAAGGTGTCTACAAGTACGGTGACATTTAAAGTAAACGGATTATGTAAGTAATTTACATTTGAATCGTGGTTTTTATTTTTCTCTATCTTACTTTAAGTTTAAATTATTCCTATGTAATTTCCTAGAAGATGAGCTGCAAATTTGACCCACAAACTATTAGTATTTGATTTTTTTTCGTATGCCAAACGCAATACTGGATAGGTTATTAAAAAAATTATTTTCACCGCATCAATATAGAAATTGCAGTTATTAAATTATCAAAGGCTCAAAATTAATATTTGTAAAGTAAATGTCATATAAAAGTCATGCCCATAGATATAGCACAAGAATAAATAATAACGAGGATTAAAGTGTATCACAACAAACAATTATTAGAGATAATTCAGTTTTGATAGGTCATTACTACCTGGCATTGGTTTTGAATTCTGAAAATAACCTGAAATGTATCATAACAAGCAAATTTAGTTCTGTAGGTCAAAAAATAAACATTTTGATTCTTAAAAAAAGGTATTTTTTTATATTACTCGCGCTCAAACCATTTATAAATAAATAAATACTGTTAACTCGACTATTTTTAATTGCGTCGTTGTTCTTGCTAACCAGCATGTAAACATTATTTTCTACTCATGTACTATCATTTGTTAATTAAATGTTAATATTCAGTTTCATAATGATATTCATTCTAGCACTGGTTTTTCATAATGAAACTGAAAAATTGATCAATAGAAGCCTATATTTTGTAAAAATCATGTAAGCATCCAGTTATATTCCCCAAATAGTTTTTGACAGTTTCTGGAAGATTTATGTTCTATGTCAGTTTAGATCTTCGATTTTGAAATATCTAGTTATGAAGAAGAAATTCACTATACAAGGTATGATGTATATTTAGCTACTAAACAAGTACTGAAACAGGGTAATTAATTCAATAATAGCAGCAAAACTGTAAAATTTTAGGGACGATCAACTTAATGGACTAAAAGTGACACGAACTCACTGTAAAAGAACACAGGGATATAAAGAAACGAAGAATGTAGTAAATAAACATCCCTATTTGGATAAAAAAGTAAGCGTAGACTAAAATTACACATACAAGGGGTCATCAAAAAGTACTTGTCTTAATATAAAAACTGGATCCTTACATATTACTAAGCTCCCCTCTATAACTGCTATCTCTATGTAAAACCTTGACGAGGAAAAATTTATTTCAGTTATAATAATTTTAATAATTATTTCGTTAAACACTTACTGATGCGATTTGAGTTTGAAGCAACAGTTGGTAGAGGACGCTCTCCTATATAATTAATTAAATTCGCTTTTATATATTTTTTAGTGCAAATAAAGTTAGTGATTCAATTTGCTTACTATTTTAGAAACATCATAACTTGCTCTTGAATATTTTAGCGACTGAGTAACCGGAAAATAAATAATTCCAATTTATGACAATCGGAAAAGCGGTACCTACGCCACGAGACGCTATATAAATTGAAATTCCTCTAACGGCGGCGTCCAATTCTCAGTGCAGTTGTTCCGATTACCGTTTGTGGCATAAATTCCCTACTCATTTCCTGATTCTGCCAATCGAATAATCTTTATTGAAATTTCCAGACACTTTTCACGAATATATGGCACTACATAAACCTGAATCTACGTTGAATGGTATATCGACATTTTCGCACGAAGGATTTATGTGCATTATAAGAAGGGTGGGAGAGAAAATCCAGTGATGAATATGGGTAAGACAAAAGAGGTGAGATTACACAGAACGCTCTTCCAAAGATATCTTCGATGCTGTTCCGGAGGGTTGGCTTGACAAATAGTTCCATCGACGTTGTGTTTGTAATGTCAGATACAGGTATCGAGTGAATAGTTGGGACTAATGTACTCAGTTACGTCATTTATGGATAGCGAATGCTTAATGTCTAAGATTCATTAGATAGGAAAAGGTAATGGAGTTAATCTTATCGCTTGTGCGAACATGTATCTATTAAATCATGCAAAATTAGTACCACAGAGAGATTTTACTATTAAACAATTGCTTATTTATTTACAGGTAATATTAATATTAATTATATATGCCAAAAATAGTCAATGAGAAATTGAGACTGCCCATTAGAAAGTAAAGACTCTGTAGTGCATTATTTTTAATTATCTACTAATATAATAGTTTGATATTTATGGTATTAATAAATATATCGAAAAAATTACAAAGCTGACAACACTCCCAAATTTATTATTTTTATAGTGTATTTCTTTTACTATTTAAACAATTACCACAATTTAAAAACCAAAGCTTGTTTATAACATAAAATATATAAACTTTTGATAAGAATATTAAAATTGCACAAACTTTTCTAACCTTTATTAAATTTTCAGGTAGGAAACTTTTAAGTTTATCAACAAACTCGTTCACACCGATACTTTCCTCTCAAACTTTAACAAGCACAGCAATTTTTTCATAACATTATGTCGTAGAACTTCACTAAAACTTTAAAAGTACACCTACTAACTTCTTATTCGTTGTTTTACATCCAGTTTATTACAATAAGTATAAGTGGAATTTGTGGATTCAGGTGATTCTAGTGTGGTACAAGGTTAAAAATGTCGCCTTGAATTATACAAAACTAATAAAAGACATTAAAAATGTGTCAAAACTATTTATATACACAAAGTAATTAGATATGTTAATAGAAGAAACTATAGAACCAATTATTATTTCTGTAGGAAATGAAAATAATAGGAACTTTGCTAATTATAGACTAGAAAGACCAAATTTAAGAAATATGCAAGGGGAAATAAGAGACAAAAGAGGTCAATTGAATCAAAATGATCGAAGACAAAATAGAAATCAAAGGCAGGTGTCAAAAGAAAGAAATCGTGAAATGAAGATTGTACGAGTGATGGAAGATTATGAAGAGATTGACGAAGAAAATTTTATCAGAAGCACTAACCAAAATTAAAAAATATAATTTGTGTACATGAACATCCGAGGAATTTATAAATTTAGGGGAACATATTATAGATCAGAAAACAGGAGAATGGGGGTTAATTTATTTAAAATAGAAAATGGGGAATAAGAAGATAAAATTTTTAGTAGATACAGGGTCTGAGGCGTCGATTATAAATGAAAAATAAACAGAAAGGAAACATGACGTTGTAAAAATACGGAAATTAATTTTGGTAGGTGTGCAAATGGAAAAAAATTATATAAAGTATATAAATGTATTATAAGAACGGTTGTATTGAATCGAAATGCAATAATTGATGGTACAAAATTTAAAGGTGGCTATAGTATTGTATATATGTGAGGCATAAATTAATTATGAAAGTAGGATAGTAGAAATAGGTGCAGAGAAAATTGAATTTTTGATGAATAGACAAAAAATTTATGAGCAAATATGGAAAATAAATAAATTGTGCAAAAATGAGAAATAAATAATTGGTATAGATGTTATTTGCAATGAGAAATATAAAAATAAGCTGATGGATGTGTTAATGAAACATAAAATGTTAATTTTGAAGTTTCATTTATATTGGAAAATACAAAGGGGAAAATAGTTATTTGTTAAAATAACGTTAGAATAATGAAGGAAAAAGAGTTTTTCATATACAAGATTTATAGTTTTTCTATGTTGTTTGTGTTATTACGATTGAGTGTTGTATTATGTTAGTAAGAGTTACAGTTATAATAAGAATAGTATAAATTAAAAATTTTAAAAGATAAAGAAATCAACAATTTAAATTAGGATTTGAAAATTTAAAATTAATTTATTTCTAAGATTGATTGTTTATTGGTTATTTGAAAAATGATATTTGGAAATTTGGTGTTTAATATTATTATTATATTTGAAAGTTATAATATATGAACATAACATTTGGGGGACTTGATATGAGAAATCACCAGATATCAATTTTTTTTAAATTAGTTATTAGTGTCAAAAGTTGACGGTTTAGAATCTAGAAATATATTTTTAAAATTATTTGTAAAGGGCGATAATATGATATTTAATGAATAGAGATTGTCAGATGGGAATTTTGAAAAGTCAGATATTGAAAATTAAAATATTGAATTTGTTAGAATAATTATTGAATCGGAGATTTCTAAAGAGTTTAAATAAAGAAAAATAAGTAAAATCAAAGGTAAAGAAATTTTATTTAGATTGGAAGGCGGCTCCAAGACGAATTTTCGGAGGGGGGGCAGAGGCATTGTCTTTAGCCATTCCCTTTTTAGCATATTTTTTGATAAAAAGGCCCATAAATCGTAAGAATTTTCACCTCGGAGGGGGGGCAATTTAAGAAACATTTATTATTTAATAATAACCAACTCTTAAATCCCGGGCTTCTTGAAACTGTTAAATCTGATGTCGAAAAAATCTCAAGACGGTTCTGTAAAACATTACAACCTTGACGACATTTACCATTTTAGAATAGTATACGTTAGACATTTTAGCATACAACATGACTTCCATTTTATGCCTTGTCTTTATAAAAGCATATGTAGAATAGAATGGATATTATCTTCGAACTAAGTCTTCGTGTAAATCTCCCGTTTTCAAGCAGTCGTAAAATGCTAGTCGTAAAGACGACACTATATATACAGACTAAAGACTAAGTTACTGGTGTTGTTTTTCAACAAAGTTTCTCTGCAAAACTTAATTTGTTTTTGAGCAACTTCTAAAAATGGACTTGCGAGTCATAAACTATTTTCAGTGCTCCCCATCCAACGGTTCTACTCTAAGTTTTCGCTCTACTTTTTGACAAACGTGCTTGGCAACGGACTGCGATTAATTAAGTTTCGTCTAGATTGTTCCTGGTTATATGCACATAGTTGCTTTAATTTTTTAACTCAAGAACGCAGAAGTAATTGCGAATATTTACCGAAAAAGGATAATTAATTATTTAAAACAATTTCTGTTGGAATTGTCTTTTCTTATAAAAGAAAAAATACGACGCGCCATCTTTCTTAAAGACAATATGCTCATTTAGATAATGGCCCCTTGCAAAAAATTAGGCAGTGGCGGAGCTAAATTATTTTGATAGTCAGATGAACATTGTTTAACTGTAATATTATCGTGACAATAAAGGTTGCGATGAATTGGGAGTAAAAAAGGTGCTAATATGATGATATTATACTAAAGAGACTAGAAAGGGTAAAGGAGTAATGAATTATTACAGATATGTTTTCTTATGATGAACCTAAAGTGTGTTTAGATTAATATTATAAAAATATCACGTCTTAATAAGCTTATCGCATTTCATTCATTTTTGACGATGTGTCGATTTCATAAACATGTACCTATTATATTAGTAATATTAAAATAAAAAACTAGAATCTATATATATTCTTAGATAAACAAATGAATAATAGATGACTAACGGTCTGGATCTGTTTGAAGCAGTGACGTAGCCACGGGGGGTTAATACATATCAACAAAACTTAGTTTATATTAACAATCCTAATATGGTACATGAACTAACCACCAGTAAGAAATACATTTCTCTTACCTTTATTGGAAAAGCATCCTATAAAGTGGCAAGCTTACTTAAAGACCACTTTAAAGTATCTTTCAAAACCCCCTCCTCATTACATAAGTTATTTGTTCATAATAAAGATAAATTAGATCCCTTTGACTTATCTGTAATTTATAAATTAACTTGTAAATCTTGCCATTCTTTCTATGTGGGACGCACATTTCGAAATTTCAAGATCCGTTTAAAAGAACATTTGCGTTGTCTTAACCAAAATACAACAGGTTTTTCACATTTTGCCAACCACCTACTGGACTCAAATCACGACTTCGATTCAACTGAAGGTTTCGAAATCCTACATAGTTCCTACCATAGATTTACTCTTAATAGCTTCGAAAGCCTCGAGATATTGAGAAATTTAAAATTAAATCCTGTTGGTTGCTTAAATGTCCAGATAATGTCAGAAACTCCTCCTGTTTTGTCAACACTAATCTAAATTTATCTTTCTAACTTCCTTTTTAACCTCCCCCTTTATTTCTATTCACATATTTTCTTGCAAGGGGTACATCTCAGTAAGTAATTTTTTTCCCATAAGAAACCAACGAGCACGTTTAAAGATTAGGTTAGATTGTGTGATTTCACATCCGTCATTTTCTTCTTTTCTTCTTTTATTCTTCAGTTGCTTCACAACAGTTAACCCAGTCATTTCTTCTTCTTTCTTCTTCCTACAACATCACATACACTTGGTGATTGGTTCATGGCCCAAATCTTATATAATAAATAATAAATATTTCTTCACTCATAGTTTACATCTTATTACCTATACCCTGTCATGGGTTTACCCAAGAATTTTTTTGTTAATACTTGCCACCACCTGTAGAGGCCTTAACTTGACAGGTCTCCTTTCAAAAATGTTAGTTTTTTGAAAAAACAAGGTTGTTTAAAATAAGCCTTATCTTTTAATCTGTTTAATGTATGTGATTTGTTTTGTATAGTCTTGAATATTTTAAATTTTACTATTTCAATTGACTAATATTTGTTTTTCAAATATTTTTAACTTTTTATTACTTGTAAACTTTGTTCATTTTACAATTTATTTCACCCCACATTTGATGAAACTTGTTTTGTAGTATTCCCTAGTGGATGGAGAGTATGGTGAGTTTTCTCTTTTTTACTATTTTATATATCGTTTGCTCTAAGTGTTAACACACCTTACACCACATATTCTCCTTTCCACTAGGCGAGCCTGAAGATGAAGTGATGACACTTCGAAACCGGTCGCACTCAATGTTTTGTTAAATAATTAAACATTGACTTTCCTTGTGAGATATAAAGGACTTTTTCTCCCACTTCACCTTAAAATTAATACATATCATTTTGGAGATTATAAAAAGATCTAAAATTCCAAAAACTTTAAAATCATGTTAAAAATTTATTAATGAGAAGTTTATTAATCTAGAACAAGTCAGAGGGGGTTACTCTCTAATTTTCAACCGAAAACACATAGCAATGAAGGCTCCAAGCGGATTTCTCAACAAAGTTCAATCACCAAAACGATAAACATGCGATTATGGTATTCTCTAATGCTAGACGATTTGGCTACTCGTAAGAGATTTTAATTTTTATTGTAAACTGTCATAATTATAAATCGTAAATGCTGATTGGTCCAAATATCTAAGGTTAAGATTTGAATTTCATTTTGACATTATAATTATAAGCTATTAGAATATATTAAGGCTAATTAGTAGATAGGCAACGCCGATACGGGCTCATTAGTACCAAAGTCGCCGCTAGATGGCACTATCTGACACTGCGTTTAATTTTTCCTTGTTTTCTAAATGGAAAACGTGTGGTTAAATCTAGACAGTAGAGTGATGGTATAGACATTTAAGTAAAGATAGGACAAATATTGCTAATAATTTAAATGGGTGAAAGTTATTTGTAATAGGGCAAAATCAACGTTGGAAAATGTAAATAAAATATGTTTTGTTTTAAAATTATATTTTTTAAGTAACAGTATTAGGTATTTACAGTAACTCAATAAATTTCAAACTTGTTTCTTTTTGAAACTCAGCTTTTTTATTTAGGCCCATTTTCATTAAATTTGTAATTAGTTTCTTTTTCTTAATTTGTTCTTTGTAATTAATCCTAATTTCCATTTGGTACCAGTGAGGCCATATCGACTTTGTCTATCTAAGTACTTCGATTCCTGCATTATAAGGCATCAAAACATAATAAACAGCTTACATTTGCTGATATTGTAATATTCAAGTAACAAAATTTATGTTCATATTTTAATGTTTAACTTATCTACATCCGAAAATCTTAATCTTATATGTCAGAACTTGAAAAGCTAACAACAAAACGCTATTCATGTATAATTTTTTTAGAACACTTTATTTTTTTTCAAATACCAACAAAACAGTAAGTAGAAAATACCAAAAGATTTGTGCTTTACACGTTTGTTAGTTGTGTGGCACCTTTATAGAGAAACAGACTCCCCTAATTAATACAGTGAAGTAGAAGAAGGTTTCAATTTTGTCTTTTTTTTTATTCATAATTACCACTTTTGATACTTAATATTGTATTTTTTTATTTATTTTATATTGGATTTTCAAGGGATGAAAGAATATATCTTGTTGTTAGCGGAGCTTGGAATGCAAGTATTTTCTTATGGACAGGCCCGGCCTGAGAATGCTGTTTATAAATTGGGCAATGTATATTACATCATTTAAACATAAATATCGATACCTTTACGCCAGACTAATGTCAGCAACTTTGGTTCAAATGGCACTTACGATAGTCTGGCAAAAGGTATCGATATATCCGGCGGGTCCTTTTTGCCCACAAATCTCTGTTTTCTACCTGTGTAAGTAAAGGGGTGCGTTAATCTTACTGGTATTTTGCCCACAGTAGCATTCAGGTACCTAAACCCGCAAATTACATCCGCCCACAAATAGGTACCTACCTGATTATTAATAATTCTAATAGGTACTTACTTTGGGTGTTTACTGTTTATATTTCATTTAGTTTTTATACGTTGATGATTGTAATTCGAGTGTTTATAAACAATAATTATTTCTATAATGTCAGCTACATTGATTAAAAGCACACGCGGGAAAGATGTACTCCTTTTGGAGAATTTTACGTTTGCCAAAGATAGAGAAATGAAAAGTGGAGAAGTTTCTTGGAGATGCTCCCAAAGAAAAACAAATGCTTGTAATGCCACTGTATTTACAATTGGTCCTGAACTTTTAGTATCCAGAGGCAACCTAATTCATAGCCATGAAGCAAATGAACCGAAATTAAACAGGAAAATTATTTCTAATTCGTGTAAGCGAAAAGCAGTTGATGATATTTCGGAAAAATCTTCTAAAATTATCCGTAAAGTACTTGCTACTAATTTACCAGAGTCACTAACTACAATTGATGTGTCCTACATACTACCAGGTCCATTACCTACAAATACACAAGAAGTGCATGATGCAGTTGACTTATATCACAGCTTAACAATACAGCTAAAACACTCTCTTGGCGGCAACGGTTTGCGTCGATTTCGTCGCGCATCGCTTAAGCTCCGCCTTCGAAGGGAAAAGACGGTTTTGGTGTTCAGAAGCGTACTTAGGTAAGGTGTTGAGTCGTGCGTATAATTTCGTTGATTGTATAATTTCGTGGAGCCTATAATTTCGTTGATTGTATAATTTCGTGGAGCCTATAATTTCGTTGATTTTGTTTGAGTTAAAGGTACTGTTATTATTTTGGTGACTCTTTAGCTATGAGTAGAATGAGTGAAAAAAAAGACATCATTCTGTTTGTGCAGTCAAAAGCTGTTTTAATAAGGGTTATACCTGCAAGAAAACATTCTTTAGTTTTCCCAAGGACCCAAACCGATAAGTACCACATTATAAGAAATTTTCATTGTTAAAAATATAATTTATACAGGGTATCCCATTAGTCCGTTATTGTTCATTATTTTGTTGTAGACACGCAAGAAAGTTTTAAATAAAAGTTATATGGATTTGAAAAATACCTACATATTTTAAAAATATCTTTGGATATACAGGGTGTCACGTTTTTGCCTGGCAAATTAAAATGTATGTTTTTTAAATTGAACACCTTGTATTTTATTTTATGATAAAATTATTAACACCCTAAATTATTGTAAAGACGAATTGATACATAAAAATTTTATCAGGTATGTGTGTGGTTACCTTTTAATAAAAGCCTTGCGAATCCACTCCTCTGCGATACCTGTCTTAAATATAACAAAGATCACGTTAAATTAGATGATTTTTCTTTTTATTGCTTTTTAAAAGCATATGATAACGCCAATCCACATACATTTGGAAATCTGCAACTGTCAAATGATGAATTTGTAGAACTAATATTCAATATTGAAAAGATATTTCAAAATAATTTTGAAGAATTGGCTACAAAAAATAACATGTGTACCACACTTTTAGAATTAATTAACGTTTTCCAAAAGAATAACTTATTTTATTGTATGTTTAATCTCAATAACTAAAAAATATACTGACAATTAGTTTGACAGAATTGTCATTTATTTAAAATTTTAAAAATAATAGCAGTCGGTTGATCAAAATATGAACGGTGATTGGCGAATTTATTTTTTTTTTGCAGTGTTCTCACTACCTAGAATGGATATGAAATATATTCGTTCAATTGAAGGCAATAGCATACTTTTTCGTTTTGTAATCTGTGCATGGACATTAGCCAATCTATGCACATACTACAAAACGAAAAAGTATGTTATTGCGTTCAACTACGAATATATTTCATATCCATTTTAGGTAGTGAGAACACTTTAACAAAATTAAATCTACAAATCACAGTTCATATTTTGGTCACCCAACTCCTATTATTTAATTTTTTTTAAATAAGTGACAATTCTGTTAAACTAATTGTCAATATATATTTTAGTTATTGATATTAAATATACATTAAAATGTTTGTGTAGACTCGATAAATAATAGCATTTTTGTTTTTATTGTGTCCACATTTAAAAAAAAAATAAATTTTAATCAAACTACATGATACTAATTTAATTACGAGTATTAAAACTAAAGTCCTGAAAGTTTCGGTGAAGATGAGGACAGAGCATCTGCCTTCCACGCGAAAAGCCCGGGATCGAATCTAGGCCGAGGACTAATTAATTTTTCATGTTAATTTTATTTTATAAATTAGTCAACTTCGTAAATTATTTTAAAATTAGTTATTTTGTCTAAATAACCTAAAATAAATTTTTAAATTTGTAGATTTTCGTTAGTAGGTCGTAGAAAAAATATACTGACCATATCGAGTGGATTGTTCATATCACAATCAGACGATTGAGTACTCCGCATACGACGTCGTGCTCAAACTTCGTCTTTGTGTGATATTGCTATCATATCCACCCTTGTTGAACAAACTATAATTTATTTGTTTTCTTGGTTTAAACCAAAACTTAAGTTTTACATCAGAAATAGGAACTAAATTAATTTACTTTTCAAGTTTTCTTATAAAAATCGATATTACTTTCTCCAAGTACAAATTTAGTACCTACCTAAAATAAGTACTAATTATGTAATATCGTGTAATATTGTAATTCAAATTTCACATTACTATAAAGTTTCAAAATTCCCTACTTCGGTATGGTCAGATAAAAATTGAATATATTATATTAATAAAAACTGTCAAAGTATTACTTCTACAAATCTGTATTTCAATTAATAAGAATACATCTAAATATAACCAATATTGTTAAAATAAAAGCACAAATTCTTTATAATTCCAAAATACCATAGAGTTCCCAGACCTCAGTCGAAGCATTCGTTTATCTAGGTATAAACCCTTTGCGCGAAGAGTAACACTTGCCAGAGACACGGGGTACCACTTGATTTGCATCCACGAGCGTGACACAATTCTTTAACAATTGAAGCCCTTGGTGTAAAAAGGATCCAAGCCACAATTTGTCGTGAAGTGACTGTTTTAGCTCAAAACATTTGTTAACGAGGATTTTACTAGCCACATACAAATTATTTTACCTCTAATCCGAAAGATGTGCTATTTTTCGTAATATTTATATTTAAATAATGTTTCTAATTATATTTGACAGATTTAAAACAAATTAAAAATTTAATTTCCCAAAACTTACTTAATATGGCATGTATTCAACCTTATTACGCCAAGGTTTTCAATTTTTTCAATAATAAAAAAATTGTATAATCCGGGCCCGACTTTTCCCTCGAATCTAACAGAGATAGCACCATTCCGTCTTGCTTGGTTCTCGACCGCCAGATCAAAGACGCCGACACGGAGTTGTGGAGCTGTATATTGTATAAGCTGTGCTTATATTCCAATACATTTAAAACCAGTAAAGGTGAACATTTTCTTTTAATAAATAGCAGAGAAAATAATATTATTGTATTTACATGTGAGACAAATATTCGTACTTTGTGTAAAATGAACGTCTTGTATATGGATGGAACATTTTCGTATTGTACAAAGTTTTTCCTACAATTATTTACCATTCATGGGCTGTGTAATGGACACTATGTGCCCCTGGTATATTGTTTATTACCAAACAAATCTACCGATATATACAAACATTTGTTTTCGTTATTGCATTATAAAATTTTGGAAAATTACAGTATTGCTTTAAATCCATCTAAAGTGTTCGTTGATTTTGAAATAGCAATTCATAAGGCGTTAATTTATATGTGGCCTAATACTGTAATCAATGGCTGCCGATTTCATCTACATCAAGCGTGGTATCGTAAAGTTCAGTCTCTGGGATTAATGACTGAATATACAACTAACAGTGATACCGGAAAATGACTTAAAACATCATTTGGGTTGACATATTTAAACGCCGATGAAGTTATAGACTGTTTTGTGTTTGACTTAATGGCAAGTAAACCAGAAAATGCCGTTCTCGATAGGTATGCCGATTACCTATTAGAAACATATATTGAAGAAAATTCTACATTTCCTCCAAGTATATGGGCAGAAAAAACAGCTTCAATTACAAGAACTACAAATGCCTGTGAGTCGTTTCATTCAAGGTTTAATTCTTCATTCTACTGTACACATCCTTCTGTATATATTTTTATAGAAAAGCTTAAAGACTTTCAAATCGACACGTATGTCACAATACAAAGCTTAAGTATACCTAAGAAAATCAAAGACAAAAGTGTAAAACAAAAAATTCAGTGTTTAGAAAAATTTATACAGCGATTTGATCTGCAGCAAATCAGCAGATTAGAGTATATAAAATTTGTATCACATTTATCCCTCCCAGTTGAAAAATATGTAAATAAAATATAAATATATAAAAAATATAATATAACTTATGTATACTTACTTTTTTATAATAATAAAAATTAGTGTTTAATATAATTTTTAGTTTAATTAATAATGTGTTTTTACTTTTCGATAATATATAAAAAATAATAAATGAAAGATATATCTATTATGATTTATTCAGTTAGAAATAAATTTGGACAAAATACCAACAGGATTAAGATGACCTTTTACTTGCTGTGGGCAAATTACCTATAGGATTAGCAGCTTTAAATATTTTGTGGGCAAATTACCTCCGCCCGATATATCTTAAATTATCTCATTCAATTTTTTTTTTTTATTTGAGAAATTAAAAGTAAAGCTTTCTTATAGTGTACATGTACACTATACATACTGTATATTCACCGCTATACTTTTGGCTTATCAAACAATGTTGGTATAGTTTAAAAGGCCAAATTTTAAAGCAATAAACCATCTTATTTGTGCTTCAGAGCAAACAAGCAATAAAAAACTTCCACCAAGAACTTCTGATACTCTTTCAATTTATCGTTCGATGAGATAGAAGAGGGACTTAAGGGCACTTTAATTGTAAATTCTATCTAATAAAACTGCTCCAAGTTTTCACCTAAATTGCACCAGAACGGCGTTGTGCTCTTCTGTAAACAAGCAACACAATTACTCCATTTGAAGTCCGTCAGCCAACGAAACAATCAATTATATCAAACTTTTATTATAAAATATCGACAATCGTAAATAACTTTATTTCAGACGTGATTTCTACAGTTCGCGAATAATGAAAATTTGATTTGATCGTTTAAAACTTTTGTGTATGTTATTTGTGTTGTTTTGGGAAAATTAGACACTGTTAGCGTTTATGGAAAATTAATATTTGTTAATCGTAATGGCAGGTCTATAAATGAAAAAAAAAATGTACATGTTAATTAATAGTAAAATGAAAATTGTCACAAAAATTTTTCATCAGTCTCTGACTGTATCATAAATGATGAATCTGTTAAATTGTGAATTTTACCCATAGAAATAATATAGAAGACCAATATAAACATAACATTTAAGCAGAAATTGAAACCTACTGTGCATAAAAACGCGTCTCTGCGCCTGACATCGCAAAATAGTGTGTCTAGAAGCTTGCGCAATATGCATGACTTGTCCCTGTAGTGTTGCCAAATATATTAAACATACCTAACAGAAAAGAATTTTAAATTAATTAATTTTTAAATTATATGATTTAAACAGTTTATATCTACGAAATATCGCCACAAAATAACTTATACACATTTAAATAATCAACTAATAATATTTATGTGTAATTACATTCCCAAAAATATATACAAATACCGTATTAATGTCATTAATACCGTATTTTTAATGTTCAATAAGCGATTCACCTACAAATTTAATATTGACCTGGCAATAGCACTAAAATCCGGTGTTTCAAGGCTATATGACGCTGCCCTTACAGGACCGTTTGTAGTTTATTATTTATGCCGCGTTTGAGAATCCACATCGGATGCATCTGAGATGTAGTAAGTAGTAAATCTTTGATCACGTGATTCAGTATACGTAAATGTAATGGGACAGATGTGTCCGATGTGGATAAAAAACGCTCGAGATGTAAAAAATGCATCCGATGTGGATTCTCAAACGCGGCATTAATTACACGATGAAAGTGGCATTTTATTTTTAGTTTTGTGTAGTGTTTAGTCAAATCTTAGGTACAATAAAAGACATTTTTACATTGGCTAATGAAAATGTAATCAATGTATTAGGCAGCTGTTATATTTATTACAAGATTTATGTCTGCAAATCTAAACCTACCTAAGAATTATAATTATTTAAATAGAGAGCTGTATATTTATATACAGGCTGCCCAGCGACAAGGAGACATTATCGATATCGGTTTTAAGGCATTTTAAAACATAAACCCGATCTCAACAATCTTAGGAACTCTTCTGTCACTCGATATTTTAATCGGTACTTCCTCTTCGCTTTTTGGCTGGCACAACAATTATTTACATTTCTTCATTCCTTACCGCATTCGAACCAGTAAGGTTTAAAGAAATTTAAAAAAAAAACCTACTTTAAAAATAAAGATGTTAATGATTTTCTTATGGGTCCCATCTTCAGATCTTGACTTAATGTATATAAAACTGTTTCCTTTTCTAACAAAAATAATCCTAGAAATCGAAATCGGGCAACGTGGTAAAGAATTATCGCTCAACATACATAAAAAAATATTTCAACGAATTGAGAATATCCTACCATTTTGAAGTATGTTAAAAAAAATTGTTAATAAAGTGAAAAGTAGGACATGAACATATATTATAAAGTATATAAAATGATAGATAAATCCAGTTTAGAAGGTATTATAAATAAACTGGAAATATCGAGGATCTCGATTTTGAATCGGAAAAATATTCTACGCAATTTAGTATGAAAGCTGATCAAAATGAAACACATGAACGACAAACTGTTATTGACAACTTTCTTCAAACGTTTTCTATTTTTCCGAAAACTAACTAGATAGTTCGAAAATCATTTCCTTCGTTAAAACGCCTCTTGTTCCGAAAAAGGTACACGCCTGCCAACATTCATCGTTCATTAAAAAAGTGGTAGATACAAAACGCTTCGTATTGTAAGGCCAAAATATATTTAGAAATCGAAATAGTCATATAAACAAAAAAATCATATGAGTGAGATAACTACCAAATTAATGATTTACAAGTTTATTCCTATTATTTATAAAATAGGTTTGCAATGTGCTGATGTGGAATGTTATCATCGACTAAAAACTTTAAATCTTTGTATTAAATTGATCGAAAACAAACTATAAATTGGTTTAGGCTATATAGAATGTTTTTAGTAAGCAGCAACTAATTTTTATTATGGAACCGAAAGACCCTTTTAAAAAGGTTCAAAATTAAAATAAAATATGTACCAAGTAAATGTAGTAGTATTTTTTAATTTATATTGAAAATGGTAACATGAAAGGTTTTCTGTCTAACGACTCATAGTCTCGGCTGACAAAATGTAAAAAAATATCGAACATAATATTCCTGGGCCCTATTTTGCACTCCCCAGATTAAATTTAGTTGTAGCAAATGATATTATCAAATAAGATGTCAAATCACAAGCAAAATCTCTCGTGACTACAGTACTAATGATTGCCTGTTTGGAAAAGTATCTTTGTTTGTAAATATTTATATGCATAGTTATATTTAAATGCGCGAGTGTAATGTTAAGTATAAACAAAATCCGCCCATTATGTATATACGTTTAGTTACCGACCCTAGTAGATAGGCAATTTATTATTGTTTTAAGTTTTACCGTAGGGAGAGAGAAAATCAATATTAGGATAAATGGTCCAGCTCCTTTCTGATTACGTAGGTACCTAAAAAGTATTTTAGTTTTTGGTTAAGTAATTAATTATTGTAACAGTGATTTTCTTGTGATAGTACCTAATTTAGATTGTGGATTAAAGTTTTTGTATATAATTTCGCTGTTTAATAATAAACGTAGTCAAAACCGGAGCACGTCGTTTTTCTGGAAAGTATTTTTAAAATCACAAGCAAAATCTCATGACTACTGTACTAATGATTGCCGAAAATTAACTAATTCATATTTTATGCCATATCTTTCTTAATAACGACTGTCAGAACCATATTTATGTTAGCAACCCCGTAAGAGACGCCGCTGGAATATCTAGTACTATGACTCATTAGGCGATAAGTCGAAATCATCAGAAATTATATAAGCGTTTTATTTAGATATAGGGCATTATTGTGCGAATCATTATACAGTTTAGTCGAATATAATAAATAGTGAAGTTAAATAGTCGAGTTTAGTGTTACAACCCTCTCCTAACATTTACCTTAACTTGAAATTTTTTTAATCGTTTTTTGTATATAATCATCTCTAAAAATGTATGATTGAAATATCGTGCGAACTATTTGTTCGATCAATAAAAAACTTGCACCGGTCCTGTTCGCGCCAGCACCGTTATACGCATGAGCTCCGACACACTATTTTCTCCTTATGGTTTCATTTTTGATATATGGAATCGGCTTTCTATACTATTTCTATGATTTTACCAGAAAAAATATCACATATACTTTCAGTTACAAAAATTATATTCCTAAATACACAGGGTTTTAGCTATAAAGCTTTTTAAAAAAATACAATCGTACTTCATTAATAGTTGACCTACTTTTAGAGATCCACTCCACCACTGCTTGCGTGTTTATTAAGTGGGAAAAGTAGACAGTATTATCGCCGCTGTATTTTTTAGTACTTTGGTGGTTTATCTAAGCCTTTGGGGAGACTTTAATGGCAGTATAAACAGGCTTTATGTGTTTTTGCATGAAACGTTCGTATGTTTATCTTAGCTCACCAATTTGAGATTTACGCGGTCAAATCAATTTGCTCTATTGCCTCAAAGTTTAGCTGTACTAGAGAAGGCAATTGAGATAATTAATTCAGTTAAGATAATTTAATATAAATGAAAAAAATACTTTAATTTGACTATTTTCGTTTTCTATTTGAAATTTATATATTTACAGGTATAATTGTACTATTAAAGAGAATAAAAACAACTATATATGTATATTTTGTTATGGAAACACCTAGTATGTGAATTCCAGCAAAAATAGAAAATTTTAAATGGTACAGGTTTAAAATCTATAAAAGTAATTTACAATAAGAATTTTAAAAATAAATTTAAATTTAAAAAAAATATATATATATTCTGTTTTCTACCCTGGCTACTCTCCTATATGGTCTGATTATAATCTCTTGGTTCCTCTACAACAACTCTACTGTTACTAGTGTCCGTTACTTTAACTCCCCTTTGCTTATCAATTCCACCTTCCAACAAGGGCGGCTCTAGGGAGGGGGCCATATTAAATACATTTTGATTATTAATGATATAAACGAAGAATTACAATGAAAATCCATCAGAAAACGATATTTAACAAGCTTAGTATACGTATTTCGAAAATAAATAAAAGGCAGGAAAAAAGGTCTTATAATGCTGTAACATCTTTGTTGGCTTTTTATTTTATTGCATCTAATCGGAAATCGGAAATAAAAAAAAATGGTAATTAGGAGTAGCTTTCAGTGAAAGAAGAAATTCCAGTTAATCTAATTTTTATGCGAGGGTTGCTCGAGGCGGTTATATTTTATAGCTGTTGAAGGATACTAAACTTTTATATTTTCTAGTTTAAAGTCTGAGTCATTAAGAATAGATAAAAGCCGTTAAGAAATGAAAATATATTTGAATAATATGCTTAAATTATGTTCGTGAACACAATCGTTTCGCATTTTAGGTGGTAGAATAAAAATGTTAAAATATTTTCTTACCTTTTACATGTAGCTTTCAAAACTGCTATCTGAAAAAAAAAAAAATGTTTGAGTAAATAGAGTAAAACAAATATTTCCGCTTAAAGCTAATAAATAACTTAGAAGTTAAAAAATTACAATTCTTTATTATACACCTTTAAAAAAGCTATATTTCCAAGATACATTTGACTGTACAGTGTGCTCCACAATCACAGAACAACAGAATAAGTATCATTGATTAGTAAATTTAACTTGTTTAACAAAAACTATAAAAATATTATGTTAAAAGTTAAAAGTTAAAATAAAAATGACAATTCTTGCAGCTATTACAAATGAAATAAAGATTACGGAACTTGTGTAATAATTTTAATTCAGCATCACTAAATAAAACACAATCTGGATGGTACCAATTACCACATATACCCTTGAAACAAACAAGATTCTCATCCCTTTCAATTAACATTTAGCACATGACTCGGGGCATTTTACATTTTATATGTGTATGTGTGCAGTTGATTCGCACCCAACAGGTTGTAATCGAGAAAAAAGCAGTAAATAAATTATTTTAAAAACATAACACCGCTCAATGGAAAATAAAAACAAATTTCTAAATGCATCTTCACTTTCTAATGATAAGATAAATAATACTTTATAAGCAATTTGGTAAAATTAAACCAAAATAAAATTCGCCAATAATTGTAAAAAAAAGCCTCCTAAAGAGGGGAAAACCACTTAAGTCAAAACGTACCTGTTTTTCGGAAATCACCTAAAAAACAATTTGATTTTAGTGATTTTGGTGATTTTTTTGTGATTTTTGTGTTTTTTTAGTGAATTTAGTGAAGATGGTGATTTCTGTACTATTGGTGATTTTGAGTCTAAGCGTACCAGTATCATTTTTGCTTCCATTTTATAAGCGCTGTTTTTTTCGTATGCATCTATTATTTTTTAATTGATAGAAATCCAAGTGTGATCTATCTATCTATCTATCTATCTATCTATCTATCTATCTATCTATCTATCTATCTATCTATCTATCTATCTATCTATCTATCTATCTATCTATCTATCTATCTATCTATCTATCTATCTATCTATCTATCTATCTATCTATCTATCTATCTATCTATCTATCTATCTATCTATCTATCTATCTATCTATCTATCTATCTATCTATCTATCTATCTATCTATCTATCTATCTATCTATCTATCTATCTATCTATCTATCTATCTATCTATCTATCTATCTATCTATCTATCTATCTATCTATCTATCTATCTATCTATCTATCTATCTATCTATCTATCTATCTATCTATCTATCTATCTATCTATCTATCTATCTATCTATCTATCTATCTATCTATCTATCTATCTATCTATCTATCTATCTATCTATCTATCTATCTATCTATCTATCTATCTATCTATCTATCTATCTATCTATCTATCTATCTATCTATCTATCTATCTATCTATCTATCTATCTATCTATCTATCTATCTATCTATCTATCTATCTATCTATCTATCTATCTATCTATCTATCTATCTATCTATCTATCTATCTATCTATCTATCTATCTATCTATCTATCTATCTATCTATCTATCTATCTATCTATCTATCTATCTATCTATCTATCTATCTATCTATCTATCTATCTATCTATCTATCTATCTATCTATCTATCTATCTATCTATCTATCTATCTATCTATCTATCTATCTATCTATCTATCTATCTATCTATCTATCTATCTATCTATCTATCTATCTATCTATCTATCTATCTAATCTATCTATCTATCTATCTATCTATCTAATCAGTAAAAACCGCACGTTTCTATAATTAGGTGTTTAAAAGTTATAAGCTCTGGAAATGGGCTACTTTTTATTGGGACACTCTGTAGTAGAATCAGAATCGACATGGAGTAAATCTTTATTCTGCAAATTGATATATTGCATTTCATTTATTATGTTATGTTTTTTAAGAAAAGAGTTTATTCTTGTTTTAATATTTTTTCAAAGATATAAGTCTTATTGGACAATAATAAGACCTATGACATCTACTTTCATTTTGGTAGATAGGTACAACAGTAGAGGTTTTTAGGGCTGATTGGAATATTCTTATCTGTAACGATTTATTAAAAAGATGGGTTAATGGCGGCGATATAAATTTTTATAATTTTTTAAAATTTTCCGTTGTAGATCCATCCAAGCCTGAGGATTTATTATTTTTCCACCTCTCTCTCAACTGTTCGAGACATAATTCCTATTTTTCTATTTGTTTAGTTAAATTTGTACTAACATTTATGAAGTAGTCGGTAAATATTTCTAAAATTTCACCAGGTTCATCAGTTAAATCTCAATTTTCTATTTTAATTTATATCTAAAACATTAAACTTCATTGAGAATATATTTGCCTGGTCTAACAATATTTTAAACAAAATTTACACAATTACCTAAGACAATTACAATAATTTGAACTTGTCACAAAAGTTACTAACAAGCATTACGAAGCACTAAGTTCATCCCAACTGATGTTGTGACCCACATAATTGGCCATTATGAATAAAAACCCCAGAGCTGCCGAACTTCATACGAAACTCCCCAACTATCCTGAGTTGGAGAGGGAGTATAATAAAAAGTTTCCTTATTTTTGTGTTTCTTTTTCGTTGTTTTGTTGGGGGAAATGTCCAGATAGATTCGAGCACGCAAGGGTATAACGTGAAGAGTAAAAAGGGCTAGCTGAGTAACTACCTTAACAGAAATTCCGAAAAAAGCATTTTTGCTCTTTGATCAGTCAAGTGAATGTGATTCGTGATGGAAAGGAGAACGTGGTTTTTCTAATATAAGTAGGAGGGATGCTTTGTGTAAGAGAGATTTAATATAAAATGTAAAACGAGAGTCGGTAGGAATTCGGATGAAAATATAATACCTAAATACCAACATGCCTTTTTATGTTTATTGAAAATATCCTCTTGAAAGGAGATAATTATAGATTAAAGTATTTTATACACCAATAAATAAATATTATTTTTTATTACACGCAGTTTTTCTGTCATGTTTTTTGTTTTTAAAATGTGATGAAGTAAAATTGGGTTTTATAAAACTAGAGTTGACAACTCTAAAATGTGTGTTCAACAATTTGATTTTATCATAAAGCTCGTCTGTGGTATTATGTATAAAATCATTTTCTGATTACTTTGAGTAATTTGTTTCTATTGAACCTATAATCTCTTGCAGACTAATTTTTAATAGTTTTGAAATAACAGACAATAATGAGATGTACAACCTCTGCTACTATCTATATTCTATATCGTTGGTTAACAATAACTTTCCATGGAAGCATTTTCAATATTTCCCTGGTAATGAGGGGCTTATTTCACATTTATATTTGTTGGAATATTTATGTAACTTCTTTAGGTAGACTGGGCGTCTATTTATTCTTGTAAATTAGTCAAAAAAATTTAATATCAGTAAATTAAATAAGTTTTACAAACCGAATATAATTTTCTTTTCCATTTTAAATTTTCCACGTTTGCTAAATGTTTAGAATGTTTTTAAAAGAGAGAAAACCTAATTTTAAAACACATTAGCAAAACTTAAGAAGAGTCTAATTATTAAACATGCTTATTAAATTTTCAAAAATGGAAGTATTAACGAGAAACTTCGTAACTTCGTCTCTTCATTTAACTTGAGATTTTACTTGTTCTATAGCTTGATTAAGGACATAATTAAGAGTGCTTTTCACGTCTGAAGCCCGTTTTTCTATTTAGGCACGCAAATTTTGAAAGTTGTTTTTTGGACTGCCTCGTTAACACGCCTTTTCAATTTTTAATTTTATTCTTACTTTTAAAGTTCTGACTTTTAACGTTTTATTTATATTATGTTGGGAATTGAGGGTTAATACACATCTATTGTGTCCCTTTCGATGCCTATAACGACCTTTCTCAAAGAAAAGTAGGATTTGGAGTAGCTTTATGAAAGGTAAATCCCCCTCTGGAGTGCTACAAATTCAGTCAGAATTACAATGGAAGTTCATTATAGAATCTGCGCTCACTATCTTCTATTATTCTTAGTAAAAATATTCTTTTAGTCAGCAATTTCTAGGAAGTATCCTTTTTACAATGCGAAGCCTGTTCTTGCCTGTTCTTCCGATCTTTTTGGTTATATTCACCCAGAAGTGTCTTGACTGGTCTTTTAATTATCGGTTCTTATACTGCCCAATGTTTTATTAGCCATAATATTTAGAATATTCATTTAGCACTCAACATACGAAATTTTATTTACTTCACTTGCAGATTTTCCTCCCCTTAATAGAACATTTTCTGGCAGTTACAATTAAGGCGCCATCAATAAAAAAACTAAAGAAACTTATCAAGAATCGCTTATCAGATTCTCAGAATAATATTTGCAATGAAATTAAAAAAGACATGGCAATTTTTCCTACCACCATACATCTTCTTCCAAAAGTTCTTGTAACTAAAATTTTATGATTTAGTACTTGAAAGATTGACATGCGCATATTAGACAAAATGTCAAAGATACTGTATAATTCTATCACAAAAATGTAATAAATAGTATTTTTAAGGTGAAGGGTGAGAAAAAGTCCTTTATATCTCACAAGGAAAGTCAATGTTTAATTGTTTAACAAAACATTGAGTGCGACCGGTTTCGAAGTGTCATCACTTCATCTTCAGGCTCGCCTAGTGGAAAGGAGAATATGTGGTGTAAGGTGTGTTAACTTGGAAACAAAACGATATATAAAATAATAAAAAAGAGAAAACTCACCATACTCTCCATCCACTAGGGAATACTACAAAAACAAGTTTCATCAATTTTGGGTTGAAATAAATTGTAAAATGAACCGATTTACATGTAATAAAAAGTTAAAAATATTTGAAAAAACAAATATTAGTCAATTATAGTAAAAATTTAAAATATTCAAGACTATACAAAAACAAATCACATACATTAAACAGATTAAAAGATAAGGCCTATTTTAAACATTGTTGTTTTTTTAAAAAACTAACATTTTTTGAAAGGAGACCTGTCAAGTTAAGGCCTCTACAGGTGGTGATAAGTATTATAACGAAAAAATTCTTGGGTAAACTTATGACAGGGTATAGTTAATAAGATGTAAACTATGAGTGAAGAATTATTTATTATCTATTATATAAGATTTGGGCCATGAACCAATCACCAAGTGTATGTGATGTTGTAGGAAGAAGAAAGAAGAAGAAATGACTGGGTTAACTGTTGTGAAGCAACTGAAGAATAAAAGAAGAAAATGACGCATGTGGATATCAGACAATCTAACCTAATCTTTACACGTGCTCGTTGGTTTCTTATGGGAAAAAATATAAAAAATAAAAATTACTTACTGAAATGTACCCCTTGCAAGAAGATATGTGAATAGAAATAAAGGGGGGGAGGTTAAAAAGGAAGTTAGAACGATAAATTTAGATTAGTGTTGAGAAAACAGGAGGAGTTTCTGACAATATCTGGGCATTTAAGCAACCAACAGGATTTAATTTTAAATGTCTCAATATCTTGAGGTTTTCGAAGCTATTAAGAGTAAATCTATTGTAGGAACTATGAAGGATTTCGAAACCTTCAGTTGAATCGAAGTCGTGATTTGAGTCCAGTAGGTGGTTGGCAAAATGTGAAAAACCTGTTGTATTTTGGTTAAGACAACGTAAATGTTCTTTTAAACGGATCTTGAAATTTCGAAATGTGCGTCACACATAGAAAGAATGGCAAGATTTACAAGTTAATTTATATTAAATATTACCTCAACTCACACATGGCTACCCCCCTTGTCAATAATAAATAGTATATTATTAAACGAGCAATTTATGGTAGCCTACGGCTCGGGACGCAAACGTCACCCTGCGTGAATAATGGCCAGAAATTGCGAGTCTAATACTATACTTTGTCCACGACCATTATGGTTTCTTTATTAAATAAAAGTTAAGTGTAGAATGGAAAGTTTTTATTAAACATAGGTAACTAACTGCTGTTTCTTCCACTTTTCAATTATTCGATTTTCGAATTTCGATTTTCGATTTTCGATTTTCGATTTTCGATTTTCGATTTTCGATTTTCGATTTTCGATTTTCGATTTTCGAATTTCGAATTTCGAATTTCGAATTTCGAATTTCGATTTTCGATTTTCGATTTTCGATTTTCGATTTTCGATTTTCGATTTTCGATTTTCGATTTTCGATTTTTTTCGATTATTTTCGATTATTTTCGATTATTTTCGATTATTTTCGATTATTTTCGATTATTTTCGATTATTTTCGATTATTTTCGATTATTTTCGATTATTTTCGATTATTATCGATTATTATCGATTATTATCGATTATTATCGATTATTATCGATTATTTTCGATTATTTTCGATTATTTTCGATTATTTTCGATTATTTTCGATTATTTTCGATTATTTTCGATTATTTTCGATTATTTTCGATTATTTTCGATTATTTTCGATTATTTTCGATTATTTTCGATTATTTTCGATTATTTTCGATTATTTTCGATTATTTTCGATTATTTTCGATTATTTTCGATTATTTTCGATTATTTTCGATTATTTCCGATTATTTTCGATTATTTTCGATTATTTCCGATTATTTTCGATTATTTTCGATTATTTTCGATTATTTTCGATTATTTTCGATTATTTTCGATTATTTTCGATTATTTTCGATTATTTTCGATTATTTTCGATTATTTTCGATTATTTTCGATTATTTTCGATTATTTTCGATTATTTTCGATTATTTTCGATTATTTTCGATTATTTTCGATTATTTTCGATTATTTTCGATTATTTTCGATTATTTTCGATTATTTTCGATTATTTTCGATTATTTTCGATTATTTTCGATTATTTTCGATTATTTTCGATTATTTTCGATTATTTTCGATTATTTTCGATTATTTTCGATTATTTTCGATTATTTTCGATTATTTTCGATTATTTTCGATTATTTTCGATTATTTCCGATTATTTCCGATTATTTCCGATTATTTCCGATTATTTTCGATTATTTTCGATTATTTTCGATTATTTTCGATTATTTTCGATTATTTTCGATTATTTTCGATTATTTTCGATTATTTTCGATTATTTTCGATTATTTTCGATTATTTTCGATTATTTTCGATTATTTTCGATTATTTTCGATTATTTTCGATTATTTTCGATTATTTTCGATTATTTTCGATTATTTTCGATTATTTTCCATTATTTTCGATTATTTTCGATTATTTTCGATTATTTTCGATTATTTTCGATTTTTCGATTTCTCGATTTCTCGATTTCTCGATTTCTCGATTTCTCGATTTCTCGATTTCTCGATTTCTCGATTTCTCGATTTCTTGATTTCTTGATTTTTTTTATTTATCGATGTTTTGACTTTTCGATCTAGAAAATATCGTTATGAAAAGTATCGCCTATCTTTAGTTATCTATCGGAATGTGCCAGAATTACAAAAGCGTGAATTATCATAATTCACTCCGTGATATATGGGTACTATATGCTCTTAGTTAGGAGGTAGAATATTGATTTATTAATAAGTGGTCGTGGACAAAATAACTAATCTCAAGTTCTATCTGATTAGGTTAAATTCTGTCAAATCTCACCACCAAGAATCAATATTTTGGCCCTTAAAACTGTGTTTTCTTTTGTCTTTTCCGCCTTTTTCTTAATCATTTGATTGTATTAGATTCCAAAGAGCTTTATACGAACATTTTATTATCTCACATAAAAAACTTTTTGCATCAACTCTACATATCTAGAATAGCTTTCAATTCTGCTGCATTCCACTTAGATACGCTCCTTCCTGGACCCCAGCAGTGATATATACAATAGTCACACAGACTGCGGTGAAAAATGGCTTGTTTATTTTCTCAAACTTCTTATCTATTCCTTATTCCCAACAGTAATTTTTGATAGCGATCTTCGAGTGTTTACGAAAATCACTCCCCGTTCACTTCGCTTGCTGTAAATTGCAAAAATGTTTATCTCGAAATTTATGGCAGAGACGCTTTGATCTTGCAGCACACTCCATATTTTTCTATACATATGAAAAGGGTGATTTTAAAACGCCACAGAGCAATTTACTTTTGAATTCCGTTGAAATTTATTGACCAAGTTTGGGTTTGTGTTAAGATTTTACAAAAATTATTGATATTTTAAATTAGACATACATTTATTTTCTGCCCTAATCCTTACTGCGAAAATATTACTAATCAAAGTCAAAGTTTTGAAATCACAAAGCATATATTTGAATTTTTCTCTTATGACAATCAAATGATCCACCTCCACGTTTCTCAATTCGTCGGAATATTTTTTTAAGGATTTTTTATTAACAAATAATCCCTCAAACAGCTTGCAAGAAGTTTAAAATAGATAAACATTATAAAGGAAATGAAACAAGCTCCCAAACTAAAATTTTGCTTTCCGATTAAATAAATTGATTCCAGTTCCCAAACCAAAATTGTTTTTTCTGGACGAGATAAATTTTTCCTTAATGGAAAAGGAAATAATCAGACCTGTAATTGTCGGCCCGTGAATTTCATCGATGAATGCGGAAACGGTATATCCAATATCCAGAAAAGGTTCATGTTTGAGCCGGAATAATAAGCTCTAATATAATTGGTTCTTTTATTATTGAAGAATATCTAAAGGGTCCTTTTTACCTCTTCTTATATTTCTATTTCCGCGTGTCTTTATCATTTGCTAATTCTCGTTTTCTTTTTTATTTTTAATTGAAAATTTAAATTATACATTGGTTGATAATTAGTATTTTAAAAATTGTTCAAGGACCTAGTCGGTATCAGCTTATTTTGTAGCTTACGTCAAATGGGTTGATATATGAAATATATCTTTATTTAGTACATTTTTCATTTCTTACTAGGAATTCTAAAACTAAACCATGAAGTTTCCTTGTTGCTTATTATTAAATATACGCAGTGGCTCAGCCACGGGGGGTTTGGGGGTCAAGATTCCCCCGATTGACGTTGATCGCTATTGATTGTTCTTATTCACTTTCTTGATGGAAACCCCCACAGTTATCAGAAACCCCTCCCATGAAAAATGGCTTGTTACGCCACTGAATATATCCTCTTACCAGTAGTTACTTTGTAATTTAAAGTAGTATTTAATATTGTTTCCTAGTGATAAAAAAAATAAGATTTCAAGAATTGAGCTAACTGAAATGGAAAAAACTCGTAGAATATTAATTTGAGGACAAGCTGTATCAGCCTATCTGTTATATTCACTAATTTTTCACTCATTATGGAAGTTGATACATTTTTAACCAATTCATGATATTTTTAAAATAACGGCATAACGGCTCAAAAGTTTTTTGTTTTTAAAATCATTTAGTTTTAATGCTAAAGTACAAAGCCATACAAAGATGGAGAAAAAAAAAACAGTAACGCATTCGCAAATTGAGATTAATATCCCGATTAGAGAAAAGTTTTCTCGTTTTATTAAAATTTGAGCGATCTATTTCATTACAGTTTTTGATTTGTTTGTTCATGAATGTCAGTCTGTGATTCATGCTTTTAAATATGTATGTCTCTTCGTAGAACAGAAAAATTAGAAGTAGATATCAAAAATAAATCTGGAAATTGTAATAGTCTATAAAATTGTATGTCGTCATAATCATTTCTATGTATTTTAGATTCACCGTAACCAAATTTTATCAAATGAAATATCCTGTATATGTTTTGGTCATCTGAAAGATTAGCTCTTCTACTTTTCAAAAATGTATAATTTGTACATGGTATTTGTAGAACTCCTGACATTATGACGTCACCTTTGCATCAACTTTGTTACCTGAACATTGGGATCGGTAGCTTTGTTGTGACAGCTATTTGAGTTTGGTATACACATGATATGTCATTTAATTTATGCAATAAATAGCTTTAATAGTATTTTACAAAATAAATTTAATACGGTGAATTTAAAAGAGGATATTTTTAAAAAACACCCTGTAATAATACATAATTTCTGTATCACGAGCACGTTTCTACGATTAGGCGCTTAAAAGTTATAAGCTCTGAAAACGGGCTACTTTTCATTGTATTATAAATACATACATTTCTGTCTAAGGATCATAAAATATATTTCAAAAGAAATATATTCAAAAATTTGGAAATTTTTTATCATATATCACAATTTTCTGCGTGTAACTTCTCACTATAATTCCCAGAGACAACCATATTTTCCATTATACATTCAATATTAACTTAATCATTCAAGGATATTTAAATTTTCTGTTTCCATTCAAATTACTCGGTGGTAAATCTTATTTTGGTTCGTATCTAGAGCAGAAGTAACGCAATTACTCGTCCGCTTAGCTGTTCTGATAAAAAGCAGCGGAAGGCAGTCAAAAAAGAACCAAAAGAAACATAAATAAAAATGTAATTACAAAGATATAATCATAAAATAGCTTCGATCGAAAACTGAAGCCGCAGTGAACGCCTTTTATATCACTCAAAATGAAGGTTTTTTTTAGAGTCTCCCTTTTGAATTTGTATTCTGGACAGGACGGGATATCTCGAGGACTTCTTTGTTTAAGGGATTTTTCCATCAAGTTTGTATTCTACTTTTTAAACGCAGACTTAAAGAGCTCACGCTTGCTTTTCTTAGTTGATTTCGAAGTTCAAAGGGGCTGCTGTTGGCTTTCTCCTTCTTTTTTTTTTCTGCTTCGTGCTAAAAATAAATTCCATTGACCCCCTTCTTTGTTGTCTATTTCGTAGTTAATTGAGTTTGAAATCAACAGAACGAAATCTCAAGGGGGTCTGGAAATGAAACCTACCGGCCTTTTTTATTAAAGGAATCACCGACGCATGTATTGTAAAAGAACGATCCCTAATTTATAGGTAATTTGATTGATTGATAATTTTTTGATAAATATAAAATGTAAAATTTATCTTTCTACATAAATTGGCGGTTATAGTGCAACTAACCAAAAAACAGAGCATAGGTGGGTAAGACCTAATTAAAAATTTATTTTTTTTATGATCACTATCCAAAGTAGGCTTTTGCATTTTAAAATTCTACCTTAAAGATGACGTTTTCCGCAAACTGACATTAAGTGACAGCTTTGTCGGTCGCCAAACGAAAAATTTTACAGCTCTGTTGCTCGCCTAATTTAAATTTAATATAATATATTTCTTTCTAATAAATAATAAAGTTATTTGTACCTATTTTATGGTTTTTTATTATCCATATTAACATTGACTTTGAGTATCAACTCTTTTTTCATGAATATCGTAGATATAGGCAACACATTATACACTACTTATGACGAAATTTCAGGTTTTATATCTATTTTTTACTATAACGTGATCGTAGAAAAAATCTTGTGTCCAGTTACTCAAATCCTTTCAATTTTTCTTAATTCCTTTCAATTCCTTTCAATTCCTTTTAATTACTTTCAATTACTTTCAATTCCTTTCAATTCCTTTCAATTCCTTTCAATTCCTTTCAATTCCTTTCAATTCCTTTCAACTCCTTTCAATTCCTTTCAATTCCTTTCAATTCCTTTCAATTCCTTTCAATTCCTTTCAATTCCTTTCAATTCCTTTCAATTCCTTTCAATTCCTTTCAATTCCTTTCAAATCCTTTCAATTCCTTTCAATTCCTTTCAATTCCTTTCAATTCCTTTCAATTCCTTTCAATTCCTTTCAATTCCTTTCAATTCCTTTCAATTCCTTTCAATTCCTTTCAATTCCTTTCAATTCCTTTCAATTCCTTTCAATTCCTTTCAATTCCTTTCAATTCCTTTCAATTCCTTTCAATTCCTTTCAATTTCTTTCAATTTCTTTCAATTCCTTTCAATTCCTTTCAATTCCTTTCAATTCCTTTCAATTCCTTTCAATTCCTTTCAATTCCTTTCAATTCCTTTCAATTCCTTTCAATTCCTTTCAATTCCTTTCAATTCCTTTCAATTCCTTTCAATTCCTTTCAATTCCTTTCAATTCCTTTCAATTCCTTTCAATTCCTTTCAATTCCTTTCAATTCCTTTCAATTCCTTTCAATTCCTTTCAATTCCTTTCAATTCCTTTCAATTCCTTTCAATTCCTTTCAATTCCTTTCAATTCCTTTCAATTCCTTTCAATTCCTTTCAATTCCTCTCAATTCCTTTCAATTCCTTTCAATTCCTTTCAATTCCTTTCAATTCCTTTCAATTCCTTTCAATTCCTTTCAATTCCTTTCAATTCCTTTCAATTCCTTTCAATTCCTTTCAATTCCTTTCAATTCCTTTCAATTCCTTTCAATTCCTTTCAATTCCTTTCAATTCCTTTCAATTCCTTTCAATTCCTTTCAATTCCTTTCAATTCCTTTCAATTCCTTTCAATTCCTTTCAATTCCTTTCAATTCCTTTCAATTCCTTTCAATTCCTTTCAATTCCTTTCAATTCCTTTCAATTCCTTTCAATTCCTTTCAATTCCTTTCAATTCCTTTCAATTCCTTTCAATTCCTTTCAATTCCTATTAATTCTTATTAATTCCTATTAATTAATTCCTATTAATTCCTATTAATTCCTATTAATTCCTATTAATTCCTATTAATTCCTATTAATTCCTATTAATTCCTATTAATTCCTATTAATTCATATTAATTCCTATTAATTCCTATTAATTCCTATTAATTCCTATTAATTCCTATTAATTCCTATTAATTCCTATTAATTCCTATTAATTCCTATTAATTCCTATTAATTCCTATTAATTCCTATTAATTCCTATTAATTCCTATTAATTCCTATTAATTCCTATTAATTCCTATTAATTCCTATTAATTCCTATTAATTCCTATTAATTCCTATTAATTCCTATTAATTCCTATTAATTCCTATTAATTCCTATTAATTCCTATTAATTCCTATTAATTCCTATTAATTCCTATTAATTCCTATTAATTCCTATTAATTCCTATTAATTCCTATTAATTCCTATTAATTCCTATTAATTCCTATTAATTCCTATTAATTCCTATTAATTCATATTAATTCCTATTAATTCCTATTAATTCCTATTAATTCCTATTAATTCCTATTAATTCCTATTAATTCCTATCAATTCCTGTCAATTCCTATCAAGTCCTATCAAGTCCTATCAAGTCCTATCAATTCCTATCATTTCCTATAAATTCCTATAAATTCCTATCAAATCCTATCAATTCCTATCTATTCCTATAAATTCCTATCAATTCCCATCAAATCCTATTAATTCCTATTAATTCCTATTAATTCCTATTAATTCCTATTAATTCCTATTAATTCCTATTAATTCCTATTAATTCCTATTAATTCCTATTAATTCCTATTAATTCCTATTAATTCCTATTAATTCCTATTAATTCCTATTAATTCATATTAATTCCTATTAATTCCTATTAATTCCTATTAATTCCTATTAATTCCTAATAATTCCTATTAATTCCTATTAATTCCTATTAATTCCTATCAATTCCTATCAATTCCTATCAATTCCCATCAATTTCTATCAATTTAATTCCTATTAATTCCTATCAATTACTTTAAATTCCTCTAAAATACTCTCAAACCTACTCAATTCCTATCAATTCCTATCGATTCCTACCGATTCCTATCGATTCCTATCAATTCCTATCAATTTCTATCAATTCCTATCAATTCCTATCAATTCCTATCAATTCCTATCAATTCCTATCAATTCCTATCAATTCCTATCAATTCCTATCAATTCCTATCAATTCCTATCAATTCCTATCAATTCCTATCAATTCCTATCAATTCCTGTCAATTCCTATCAAGTCCTATCAAGTCCTATCAAGTCCTATCAATTCCTATCATTTCCTATAAATTCCTATAAATTCCTATCAAATCCTATCAATTCCTATCTATTCCTATAAATTCCTATCAATTCCCATCAAATCCTATTAATTCCTATTAATTCCTATTAATTCCTATTAATTCCTATTAATTCCTATTAATTCCTATTAATTCCTATTAATTCCTATTAATTCCTATTAATTCCTATTAATTCCTATTAATTCATATTAATTCCTATTAATTCCTATTAATTCCTATTAATTCCTATCAATTCCTGTCAATTCCTATCAAGTCCTATCAAGTCCTATCAAGTCCTATCAATTCCTATCATTTCCTATAAATTCCTATAAATTCCTATCAAATCCTATCAATTCCTATCTATTCCTATAAATTCCTATCAATTCCCATCAAATCCTATTAATTCCTATTAATTCCTATTAATTCCTATTAATTCCTATTAATTCCTATTAATTCCTATTAATTCCTATTAATTCCTATTAATTCCTATTAATTCCTATTAATTCCTATTAATTCCTATTAATTCATATTAATTCCTATTAATTCCTATTAATTCCTATTAATTCCTATTAATTCCTAATAATTCCTATTAATTCCTATTAATTCCTATCAATTCCTATCAATTCCTATCAATTCCTATCAATTCCCATCAATTTCTATCAATTTAATTCCTATTAATTCCTATCAATTACTTTAAATTCCTCTAAAATACTCTCAAACCTACTCAATTCCTATCAATTCCTATCGATTCCTACCGATTCCTATCGATTCCTATCAATTCCTATCAATTTCTATCAATTCCTATCAATTCCTATCAATTCCTATCAATTCCTATCAATTCCTATCAATTCCTATCAATTCCTATCAATTCCTATCAATTCCTATCAATTCCTATCAATTCCTATCAATTCCTATCAATTCCTATCAATTCCTATCAATTCCTATCAATTCCTATCAATTCCTATCAATTTCTATCAATTCCTATCAATTTAATTCCTATAAATTTAATTCCTATAAATTTAATTCCTATCAATTTAGTTCAATTCCTATCAATTTAATTCAATTCCTATCAATTTAATTCCTATCAATTCCTTCGATTTTCTTTGAGAATATCTCTTAAGTCCTCTTAATTATTTTTATTTCTTCTCAATTAATCTTAGTTCCGCTCAATTTATCCTAATTCCTGTCAATTCCTTTCAATTTTTCACCATTCTTAATTCCTTTTAATTTCTCTTAATTTATATCCATTTCTGCTAATTCCTCATGATTCCTCTCAATTTCTCCAAATTTCATTCATTTCCTGTCAATTCCTTTCAATTTCACTGAATTCCTATCAAATACTCTCAATACTTACAAATTCGTCTTAATTTTAATATCTATCTCTTAACTCCTTTCAATTCCTCTTAGTTTCTCTTAATTCATTTCAATTCCTCTGAACCCCTATCAATTTCTCAAAATATAATTCAATTCCTCTAAATTTCTCATAATGTTTCTTAATTTTTCTTATTTCCTTCCAATTAATCCAATTCCTTTCAATTATTCTTATTTTCTCTTAACTCCTCTTAATCCTCTTAATTGTTCTCAATTAATATCAATTTATTTCAGTTTATCTCAAAGCATTTCAATGCATCTCAATGCATCTTAATGCATCTCAATGCATCTCAATGCATCTCAATGCATCTCAATGCATCTCAATGCATCTCAATTCATCTCAATTCATCTCAATTCATCTCAATTCATCTCAATTCATCTCAATTCATCTCAATTCATCTCAATTCATCTCAATTCATCTCAATTCATCTCAATTCATCTCAATTCATCTCAATTCATCTCAATTCATCTCAATTCATCTCAATTCATCTCAATTCATCTCAATTCATCTCAATTCATCTCAATTCATCTCAATTCATCTCAATTCATCTCAATTCATCTCAATTCATCTCAATTCATCTCAATTCATCTCAATTCATCTCAATTCATCTCAATTCATCTCAATTCATCTCAATTCATCTCAATTCATCTAAATTCATCTCAATTTATCTCAATTCATCTCATTAATCTCAATCCGTCTCAATTTATTTGAATGCATGTTAATTCATTTCAATTTCTCTCAATTCTAGTCAATTACTCTCAATTATTCTCAATTTCAATTTCTCTCTCAATTTCTCTCTCAATTTCTCTCTCAATTTCTCTCTCAATTTCTCTCTCAATTTCTCTCTCAATTTCTCTCTCAATTTCTCTCTCAATTTCTCTCTCAATTTCTCTCTCAATTTCTCTCTTAATTTCTCTCTCAATTTCTCTCTCAATTTCTTTCTCAATTTCTCTCTCAATTTCTTTCTCAATTTCCCTCTCAATTTCTCTCTCAATTTCTCTCTTAATTTCTCTCTCAATTTCTCTCTTAATTTCTCTCTCAATTTCTTTCTCAATTTCTCTCTCAATTTCTCTCTCAATTTCTCTCTCAATTTCTCTCAATTTCTCTCAATTTCTCTCAATTTCTCGCAATTTCTATCAATTCCTTGCAATTACCTAGTCCTGTTCACCTAATTCCCTCTGTTGTTAACCCTAGAGTTAATAATTTCAAAGTTGAAGAATGGGAAAATAACAAAATTGTGCAGGCAAAATAACGCAGGACAAAAAAACTCGTGTTAAAATATTCCAGACTCTAATTAAAATTTTTTAAATAAGTAAAGAAATGTATTAAACAAATTAGTACAAAAATATAACCAGTGCTCGACTCCGTCAGTGTTCTGCAAGATCGGAATAATCTAAGTCTTATCGTTAGGATAATATTTGAATAGTCGTGGTTATTTCGAGCCTGAGGTAATTACACTGTACAGAATCCCGGGCAAATAAAACCACGAACTAAAACGTTATCTTGGAAATAATGAAAAATTACAATCTCCAGCCAGAAACTCATAAAACTTTTTCGTATTCTAGTTTACAGAAGAGCAGATATCAAAGAAAAGAAAGCGTCTAGGTAATTAAAGAAAAATTGAAAAGTAGGACCAAAATGAAAAACTTCTGTTTACCGCTTAATAGGAAAATGTTCGGATGTTTAATGAAATCAAATGAAAAGCGAGATCAAAGAAAGTAAATGCAGAGTTTCGTAGTTTAAATTAAAAAGTTACAGGTATAATTAATTATCACGAAGATTAATTATAATTGAATGTTTATTTCTATTTATAAACAGACACAAAAATGACACAATAATCCCAAGACTGTCATTAAGAGAAGTTATCATTTTTATTTAGATTAAACGTTTCAAATTCCAAAACTAATCTGTATTGAGACCACAGCTGCTGATAAGATTGTCATTTCTCTATTACACCTTAAAATTTACTAACAAACGCTATTTTACCACACAAATTCATACGTATGGGACCATCTATTAACCAAATGTAATATTTTAAAACTAAAACCAAAAGTTTGTTGGTATTATTGTAGAAAATTTCATATTTAAACGAAATAGACGGCAATTTACCAAATAATATGCTAGTACCAATGCGCCCTTTTAAGTAGCTAAAAAGCAAGAGCAATTAACTTCGAAAGTTCGTGCGATAACGTTGGTAATAGTGCATGAACTTTTCTTGAGAACAAGATCTGTCGGGAGATACATGCGATTAGCGTTTGTATTAACATTACTTATTCTATGTGAACTGTTTTTACCCAACAAAACTAATTATAACTTCTATAACTCTGCGAGAATCTGCTTCTCTCTCATGGAAAATAAAAACCTATATATAATGCGCTTTTTAATTAATCGTTTATGGTGCAGTGGTACAACTGTTTTATGAACTTTGTTGTTTCTCAAGTTTGTAGCTTTTATAGACTGAGAAAAAAGTATTGTTAAAAATAATAAGTGTCTGTTATTATAAAATATTTATGGCATATTCGATACTCCATCTATCCTGTAGAACTTTGGATATTTGTTTCGAAATCCTTTATTTTAAAGGATTTCGGTGATATTGAAACCGATTCCCATTATAGGCACGATTCTCTACACTATGCTGATAACAGCTGTTTACCGGATAAAGTGGAATCGCTATATTTGCAATATGCCGCTCGTAAGAGAGTTCTATAATAGGATTCATAACGACAATGACAATTGGCTTTACCTTATTTATGACAATTATATGCCGCTTCTTGTCATTAAATAACTATTACCAGTTAATATTTAAGATAAAAATTTCACTGGTTTATTCGGTCAATAGTTTTTATTTTTTTTTATAAAATTTAAGCATAGGCACTACATATGTTTCGGAAACAATGTTCCATCTTTTGGTGCCAGTCAATATTTAATAAAATACACAGTGCGAAACAGAATAATGTGGTTTCTGTTATTTTAAAAAAAAATAAAATGTTCGTAATCGTCTCTATATTTTATTAAATATTGACTGGCACCAGAAGATGAAACAGTGTTTCCGAAACATATGTAGTGCCAATTTTTCTTCTTGAAACCCGTATCTTAAAGGTTCCAATCTGTCTGTTTTGTGACCAGAATAAAAACACTTAATCAAAGTAAAATTTGGCTGAAAGGGTCTGGGTGTAGAAGAAAAATATAAAATTTTGAATGTAAAAAATATAAAAGCTAAAGTACACAATTTACAATTCCACCGTTTTATGCCTGAAAGCGTTTCTAGAATACAATCTCATCAAAAAGTAAAAAAGAAAATTGTTCCTTACTTCAAACAAATGAGACGTTTTATGTTGGGTACGGTAGGCGATATCAGGCAAACATATTCAATTACTTTTGATAGTGACATGTATACACATCCATATATTTTTATTAAGGCGAATAAGGTGGAACGTAAAAAAGTATTATTTCGTTTTCTGCTTTGTGCCTGTTCCGAATTTTGTAGCCTGTATCGTTGTATAGTCTCACACTAAATCAAGTCCGTGAATGTTAAAAAAAATATTATATTTTTGTATAATACGACGCTATTTAGCGTTCAGCAGTGGCGTTGCCCATAGAAAACAAAAATAAAATGAATTAATCCCAAAATTAGTTTCAAGTTTTGTGGTGGATTCATATTATATAGGATCGCCTCCCTTTTGAATTGCCACCCGTGTTCCCCGTATCTCTTGTACCCCTTGGGTTACAACTCTCCTGGTAGAGTACGATTCAACTTAGAAAAAGCCACAGGCGTCATCAACTAGTCATCGTCTGCCTCACTTTAAAATATTCCTTCTCCATTGCTCCAGATCGATATACCAGTGGGGTAGGCTCTTATTTAAATAAGAATTAAAGCAGTTTCCCAACAAAAAACATTTATTGGATTAAAAAGTTAAATTTTAATAGCTTCTGTTCGAATTATATTCTGGACCATGCGGCAGTCGTACAGCGTTGCCAAATTATTAAGCAATTGGAAAATTGGAATTTAGGAAAACGAAAAAATCGCCAAAACGCCACTGACGCTTAAATGGGATGGACCTGAGAGAGAGGCAAATTATTGCGGCCTTTGTCAGGTATGATGTGTGTGGCTTTTTCTTAGTTGAATCGTACTCTAGTAATGTAAATTAAACTGAAAATCTAGTACCTTATTGAAAATAATCCCCTTTGAAAAGTTGGACACTCTTTATCATAATAAGTTTGGTAGTGATATTATTCAGTGATGTTTAACTCGGGAAACTACTACCCTTGACAATATTTAGTCGAACAAAGCATTTCATTTCATTCAAAAATTCTTCAAAACTTCTAAGTAATAAGTTTAAAACTTCAAACTTCACTAGTAAATAACTTTAGACTTCCTGAAAACAATAAATCTTATTCGTTTGAACTTATAGTCCTTGAAATGTCAGTTTCGGATCCGCCGCTGGTATCTTTTCGCTGGATAATAACAAAATCCAATATTCTTAATAATGACAATAAATCTTAAATGCTCGCAGCTGCGTGTTTATTTTATTTTAAAGCCCGAATCCAATTTTTCCGTTTTGGGAAAAGTTTTCTTTATTTGGGGAATAACAGTAATGCTCGAGAAGCTTGTGTTTTAAGTAATACATTAGACGATTATAAAAAAAATAAAAGTGAATTAAATTAAATTCCTTTTTAAGCAGTTTTGTTTTCCTTAAATGAATGAATAAATTTAATAATGACGAAATCGAAACAGGACATTTTGCCATTCTGTGATATGTATTAACCTTTAAGTAATAACTGTTAAACTCCTCAACAATTGTTAATTAGCTTTTTTTGTACTTACTCTACATTGTTACGTGTTCCAGAGGGAAAAAAATTGTTGCAATGGCATCTGTTGGTAGCGTTGAATCAAAAGATCTAGAGGATGGTGCCTTGCAGAAAACAGTTGATTTTTTCTTGCACAAAACAATTTCGACACAAAAATTGATGATGCAGAATTGGATCTCATAGAAACCAATTCAACTATTCGTAAACCGTCAACTCGAAGGTCCTGAAGAAGAGAATAACGTAGACGAGGATATAAGACAAGAAAAGAATAACGTAAACGAGGACATAAGAGAAGAAGAAAAAAATACCGTAAACGAAAAAATGCGGGATGATGAAAACAATAAGGGACATTTAAATGAAAAGTCTGTTGATATTTTAAATCCAAGAAAGATATAAAAAAGATGTTGTTAAAGTTCTGCATGGAAGAAAAATACAAATTAAATAGAACTAGAAAAGGAATTAGAGTACGGAGGTAAAAAAATAGATGTAACGTATATAAATATAAACAAATGCAGGCCAATCCATGCAGGTGTGGTTCAAAGAAAATTGAATGTGATAAAGTCACTCAAGAAAAAACAGAAGAGGAAATAAAAGTGGAGAATGGGAAAGTAGTAAGACCTTCAAATGATGGTACAATAAGCCACCAGCCTGCAGTAGCACATTTTTTAAAAAATGATTTTTATAGCCTAATATACTTAAAATGTTACTATATTTTTGTTTGTGATTATTCTAATAGTCAATTTTGATAAATAACTGCTGTTCATAAGATAGAAAGTATTATGAGCCATATTATCATAAAGCAATCATTGTAAAACTTTAAACTCGTTTTTTTTTTCGAAATAATCTTTTTGTGACATGACACCTTTATTCACTCATGTCTTTAAATGTCAATTTTCATTTGGCAAAACTGGGAAATGTATTGTCTATATTTCGCGGTTTTATTTCCGTAAAATGTATGAATAAAAAACCGTTTTAAAACATTTGATGCGAGTCTTATGGTGATGGATCTAGCAATTTCGCTGATGTATATCTACTATCTCATATGTATTACAGGAATGTTTTACATTTTTGACTATACCTACATACAGGGTGGAAGAAAAGTAAGGCATTACTTAATTTTTTTATTGTTACAGATTCCCAATGAAGATCTAACAGAAGAAAAATAAAATGGCGCGTTCAATTACAGGTAAGTTTTACTAATATCATAACGTCTCACAAAAAAACCAAATATTGTTAAAAATTTCCAAATTAAAAAAAAAAAAATGAAATGCTGTGTTTTAGAAAATACTAAGTCTACAGAGTTGATTTTTTGATCAAATTGTACAAAAATTTTGTTATATTTAATCAAATATACATTTTATTACAACTATCAACAATTACTTTTTAATTTTGATACCTAACAAACTATTATATCATAGTTATACATTATAGGTACAAGAAATGGTTAGAAACGGGATGCTACTTAATTCTAAGCCAATTAAAGATGATCCAACTTATCAAACGCACCTCGTAGAAACAAGTATAGTTGAAGCTATTAAATCTTGCCTCCAATTAAAATCACTAATAAGCAACTTACGCGTTAACGAGGAAGTTATAAATCAACTCGCTTTTAGCTCGTTCCAATTTTTGGAAACAAAACACGTTAAAAAAAAACTATTTTCCCACAGGTGAAACTGAATAATGAACTTTTTATTTCATTTTTAGTGTAGCTTTAATTATTAAATCAAGTACCAATGCAGGCCAGTACATTTGAATTTGTTCCTAATTAACAATAAGAAAGAGAAACATAGGAAGTAAATATTTTTATTTGTATATTTGAACAAATTGATTGAAAACGAAATTAATAATATAATAAAAATATTACTGAAAGAAAGCTATTGTCCTATCGGTGAAGATTATCCATGCCAAATATCAGAAAAATATACTGAGTGATTCAAAAGTTATGGAGCACGGAAGATATGGGTCAAATTTGAAAAACACCCTGTAACTCGGTTATAAAAGTCGCATGTGGGTTTTTTGTGAGCCCCTGGGTGACCTCTTTATAGGATTAAAATATTTTCCCTTCCCAATGAAACACCTTGTATAGCACTTAATATACATGTGAATTAAAGTACAAATTACTAAGTGATAGTATCAAAAATAAATCCTTTTTTTAGTAATTTTAAATATTTTATGAAGGTGCATAGATTATTTTACTCCCACAACTACTGTCCTTTATTATAAACAATTAATTGCCTCCTACATACTTTCCAAATCTTTATAATTAAATTATTTTTTTTTTTAATTCAGTACATAATTTAGCTCCAGAATCTTTTAAAATTAATAGATTACAAAATTAAATCTTTCAATGTGAAGCGAAGAGGTTATTAAAAATTTCATGGAAATTTTAGTGGCACTTTGTTACTCAGAACGGCTATACAGAATGTGAGAAAGTTAAATATTATCAGTGGATCAAACGTTGTAATGAAGTAGGCCCAAATTTAAATAATTTTGTTATTGGTAATGGGTAATGGGCGTCCGGTACCCACACGACATAACCAAATGTGATTTTGTGAGAACTGCATGGATGATCATAAACTCGTTTTCAATAAAAAAAAATAACATTGTTTCTCGGATGTATCGATGAAGGAATGGACAATAAAAATGTTTTGAGAATAAATATTGGTGTCTTTATTTTACTCAAAGACCATTATGTAAATAATATATTATAGAACTTTGTTTTGTTGAGGTTTAATGGCGCCATTTTATTTATTTATTTTTTTGAACAGTGTGTCTAGAAATAAGCATTTATTTAAGGGTTGATTCTATTCGAAAAAATAATATTAAAGTTCATATTATAGCGTTTTTTGAAATTTAAAAAATAGCGAAATTACAGTATGTCAAAAAAATATGTTTTTATGTTTATTTCTTGAGATCAATCAGTACTATTTTGCGAGATGGCATCGACTACAAAATTGTTAGGAATAGAGACACAACCATACCATTAAGATATATACTCTATAGGCCTCCAGTAACATTACTTTCGGTGTACACTATATATGTTAAAGTCACTTAATATTGAGGCAGGTTATGTCAAGTTTAAAGATACATAAATTTACTTAAAATTTAAAAGAATTACCAACTCTTCAGTTCCCAGGGAATGAAACTAAACTAAACATGATTACTTCTGGACATCAATTGCGGTGATCATTGGGTGAGTTACTGCATGGTGGCTGATAGACATTGAAATCTAGATTGGACTCCACAGTAACAAGAAACATGTGGATTGGAAAGAAACCGGCGAGGTCACGTCCTTAACCATAATTTGCATGTCCTCAATCATTTCAAAAATCTTGTGTATTAAATAATACTTTTAATTTTATTATTTTCCAAATTTTTTAAGCTATAACTACTGGCATTACTATTAAATGACTTAGTTCACACATTTCAAATTCTTTTATTGCAGTTATCTCCCACAAATCACACATTTTCCCATATACTAAACCATTTTATTTTTTGAATTTCATGTTTTTTTTTTGTTTCAAAATTTAAAATATCTGTTCTCTATTTAATTTCTTTTAATTTTCTTTTCCCTTTGTCCTAACTTCCCCCTTTTCCGTTAAGCTCCGATTTTTTACTCTATTATTAGTTTTCTCATTCATTTCTCTAATTTTCCTGTATTTGTTTTAATTTTATTCCAATTTCAGTTTTATTTTTTTAATACTATTATATTTCTTTTTCCTGACCTTATATTTTATTTTCTTGTTTATTTACCTTCTATTTTCTATACTCTATTTAACATCAATTTTAATTTAATCTTATCCACGTTTATATTCCTTCTTCCTTTCTTTATTTTCTTTCCTTTGTTTATTCAATATCTTTTCTATTTTCTTTTTAAATTCTTCACTTTTTGTTTTATTAATTTTATTTGCTTTTTTATATATTTTGAGAGGTTGATTAATATATAATATAATATAATATAATAATATTTATTTTCGAGTAATTTAATTAAAACTGTATACGAATTATTCTGTAAATTAATATCAAAAAAACATACAATCAAAAATAACAGTCAATTACGAAAACATTGTTATTCGGGACTTCAGTAATTACTCTAAATGAATTAGTTAAATATGTATGAGAAATATATTTGGTAACATTAAATTCATAAATTTGTACACTTTTAGAGACGAAAATTTCAATTTGGAAATTGTATTGTTGGAAATTAGTCTGTCACTTCATGAATTTTCATTACACTTCACCGAATTGAAAACCAATTAAAAACTAAATAAAATTCATGTTTGCTCGATGGGATGATCGTTAATTATTTTGTTATTAAAAATCAGTCATCATTATCATCATAAAGTATATAACAAAACGAACTAAATATAAATAGTTTTAATATTTTGTAATATTAATAACGATTGAGTTTTTAATTATGTTTTTACAGTAGTTACACGTATTGTACCATTATTGAGAATTAATAACAGTAGTTCTCATAATAATCAAATGATTCTGTATTTGAAATCAATATTACCTTCATTTATAGTGTAGGTTAGAATTATTTTATGTTATTTTACAATTAGAATTCAGTAATACTATTATACCTGTATATAATTCATAAAGTAAGTGATATATTTTACAGATTTTACATCTATTTCAAAAAATAGGTCACTTTTCGACAGGCATGTATTTTTTTGCTTTCGCTGGCACAGAAAAATTCTTGAAATACCATCTTAGATTCAAAAAAACGCGCTTAAGCTATATCCTGTATTTTATGACCGAAATCCCTAGACCGAAAGCTGCAAAATCGGATGACAGAAAATGCTTGAAATGGAGTTTTTTTATTGTTATAGCATATTATTTCATTGCCAACAAAAAATGAAAAAAAAAACTCCCAAAACTCTACTTTGAATTTGACAAGTTACACGACAGCTCCCATCACCGGGACATAGTGCATGTTATTCACCCTCTCTCTCAGCCCTGTATATAACTTCAAAAAGAACGACATGCCACTTTGTGCAGTAATATGAGAGATTATAATAAGAATGCAAAAAAAGGGTGAAAAATGACTGCATATTTATTTTGTTCTGTAACAGATGAATAAATAATGATTTTGGAATGTAAGAAACTACTGTTTGACAATTTTTAAAATCTATTGGAACATTTTTGTCAGTACACCGTCAATTTTCTATTCCATTTTTTGAAAATAAATAAAGGTAAACACTGTTTTCCTTTTATCCTATTGAAAATGTACCTTTTCATAAAATTTTGCTCGGAACAATTAATAGAATTTTCCCTTTGAGACAAGAAATAAGGACTAAAGTCCCTTTGCGTGCGTCTAAATTTACCTGCGTTCATAATTCTAAAAGAAAAGTTAAAGGTTTCAAAGAGAAAAAATAAGCGAAACATTAATACTTCTAAAGTTCTGGTAACGACGTCTTAAAAAGGGAAAATAATATTACAGAAAGGGTTGCAATTAATTTGGATGGCATAAAATTTCCACCAATTCAGCGTCGTACAAAATTAAATCCTTTTATAAAACAGAGAAAAGCGGTCTTTAATTTTCTAAAATTAATTTAAGATATTCCAGACGTATAATAAGCAAGTGAAATTAATGATTAGGTAGTGGACATTTTTTATTTTTACAGCACTGTGCGTGTCATAATTTTTTCAATAATTTTTTATGGGCTGTTCCGGTAATAATAATAACATTTTCGGCATAATTTTTGTCAATAAATTTTACAGGTACAATCTATTATAAAAAGCTGTATGATAAATTTATAAACGTTAAGATGGGATGACTGTCAAAAGCTTTCACTCATCATTGAGTTATTACAAGTATTTTTTTTTGAGCCAATTAATATATGCAAAAAATTTAACCAATATTAATTTTGAATATAATGTATACACTATACGATCATTGTATCAGTAAGGATTATGCCCTCGAGAAATTTCAATCCAAATATTGGAACTTTGATCTAGCACGTTCGATCTAAGATGACAATCATCATCACAAAGTACACATAATGTGAATATGTTTAGTTAGCATTTACATTTTCTTGCTTGCGTTTCAGTTGGTATATTAAAAAGAACTTAAAGAATAGAGTAAAGTAGTAAAGCATACAAATTGATTATATTTAATCATGGGGTAGACATTTAAATGACATTTTCAGTGGACTACTAAAGTTTGCAGGGATAGCAAAAATCGCTTGGTATAGTTTCTGTAGGAATTACTGAGGCCCTTTCTATAATATTCTATAATAAACCGCTTTTATCGATAATGCATCAAAAAACTGTTTATAGATTAAATAACCCATATAATGAGCACAGAGATATGTAGGTAATTTAATTGTTCTATAATATAAATGAATCTTTATTAAATTATTTTTGAAACAGCCCTTGACTCTGAGTTGTAGATAGATAAACCTATAAAGTCCTGTACTGCAACTGTATCATTTTGTTTTTCTAAAAAAATTGATAAAACATGGCTTATAAGTTTACTAACATTAATTTTATGAAGTTGATTTCCATTTTTAACAGATGATTCTAATTTAGCTTCATAAATCTCTGGAAGATATATCACGTTATTTGTTCAAGTTTTTGACAAAAATTGATATGTGCACTAAAGGTATCCTTATATATAATTTTTCTATCGGATATTGCCGAAGTTCCATAAAGAACTGAGCCAAAATGGTCAATACATAAAATGTGACATTATAACGTATTTTTCTGCCTTTCGTGGCCTTGTTCATCGAATTTCTATTCAAGTAGAAATGCTTAAATCTCAATGGTTTGATTTATTGGAAATATTCCGTATAATTTGGGAAGTTTTCAATTTCGGAAACTAAGTTTTTGTATTCATAACCATTTTATAAGCATTTCGTTTCGTGCTTACAAAAGTTCCAAGTGGTTCACATACATTATTTGCAATATTTCAGTTTTTGGTGTACCTTTTATGGCAATTCTACTTTGTTTGTTGTTTAAAGTAGTTTTTTTATTTAACTTCAGATTTTGTTTCGATATAAGCATTGATTTAGTTTAGATATTATGTAATTAGTTAGTTATGATATTAATACTAATATTAAATTTTTTATTAGCAATGGAAAACTTGTATATGAATAGAATTCAAAGATGAATTTTATAATTAATACTACAAGATGGTTTTCATGAATCTCATTTCAGAGATAATTTTGTAAAGTAAACTACCACATGTTCTTAGTCAATCCCTTGGTCAATCTTTTTATTTTTCGTTCGCATTTACATTTATATTATCACAGAATAAACAATATACAATAACAATTAATATTATTTAATTATTTAAATGTACATTAGAAAAATATTTTTATTCCAATTTCAGTCTCTCTAGTTCAATGTTTTGAAAATAATAACTAGATACGAAATTGGAACGTGTTTATTATTAATTGCATATGAAGTTAAACATTTTAATTCAATAAATAATTAATTTCATATACAGGATGTTAATTTAATTGGTGAATATAAAGAAAAATGTTCAAATCTGAACATCTTGCAAAATTTATTGAAATTAGTAAAGTGCTTTCTACATTAAATCATTATCAATTAAGAAAACATTAATTCATTGTATTTATTTTAAATTGACGCAAGCAAACTATCCAAAGGAATTAAATTGTAATTAAAAAAATACAACATATTTAATCGTCAATATCTTCATAACTAACTTTTTTTACCTATCAAGTTTTCATATTTTTAATATAAAATAAGTAAACAATATTAATATGTAAGTTTAGAGTTATACAAACATTAATTACTTTTCAAATATAATCGAAATTCAAAACAAGAACTAATAGTTAATCAAAACATGCCAAGACAGTAATTACAAGCAATAGTTCACTAAACATTAAACCTACAAAATTTCCGATCTCGTTACATGGTAATCAAAGATCGATACACCTGAAATGAAATGTATTAATTAAGAGTTTCAACCGTTTCCAGTGTATCGGAATAGAAGGAACGACTAACAAGAGGAAGTCGAACTACCAATAAACATTATACTCGTGTAATTTATATATCATTGTGAACATGTGGGGTAAAATTTTCATTAGTTCCTTATTGTCATCGTCAACATCTACGTTAATTACGTAATTGAAACCAGAAATTTGTAATGGATATATAGGTACAAATACGTAATAATGATTTATAATGGGGTATTAAATTGATTTTGATCCAAGAATACAATGGTCAAGATAGTGAGGTCAAAGCTGGTATAGAAATTCGAAATATTATGATTGAGGCTACCGAAAATTGATTGAAATTCATATACCTATAGAACGAGAAAATTCCTAAATTGTACAAATTATTTATCTGCCATCCGTAAAGAGAAGCAATATACATGACAATATTTATTTTGGTAAAAAAAACTAGTGAACAATCTTAACAAAAAATCGAACAATGTTTCATCGACTCTAACTGCTGTGGACTCAATACTTTCCATAAACGTCTCTTCTGGTACTTCTTAAGGTCCAAACATTGTAAACATTGCTAAAAATATACCCAGTATACTTAAAATTAACAAAATTTGTTTATTAGCAAACCAAAAAACAAAAAACCATGGTAACAGACCCAGAATCAGTTAGTAATTTTTTTTTATTCATAATAAATTAATGATATGAAACGTAATATCAAATTTTCACACCTCAACGTAGGATCTATTTTCTCTGTATCTACTTAATGAACGAAAACTTCATTAATGAGACTTGGTTAAATCCTCAAATTGATTCTGTATTTTTAACAAGTTGTTATGATGGGGATGGGAGAGGCGGGGGTGGTGCATTCTATATTAATTCAAATATCAAATAATTTTTTTTTCGAAAATCACTCCTGACCTTTAACAACTTTGGATTTCTACTAAGTTTCGTCAGAAAACATGGTTTTGGAGTTATATACTGCCATCTAGTTCTTCAGTTATTAGCTGCCTTGATAAATTAGATGATAGCTTCGCCAACTTGTTGCCAACCTGTGATTTTTTTTCCTACATTAGATCATCAAACACTGAAATTTTTCGATTTCTCTTATAATTCCTTTTATTTAATACCTAAGTATCTTAGCAATCGTACTTATAAAGTTATTTTGAATGCTGTAACCTCCAGCAATCTACCTGTTATTCAAGATGTTCCGCAAGGATCCATCTTAGGACCATTGCTGTTTTAATTGTATATAGCAGATTTTCATAGCTTTGTACAAAAATTGTGTAGTTATATCACTCTTTTAATAATAGATGCTTACTTACTACCCAAAACTTTATAATCGACGATTTAAATGCTTTATTTGATATTTCTACAGCTCACAACCTTAAAATAAATCTTAATAAAGCATCCATTATGTTATTTGGCCGCAAAACAATTAAGACAATTAACAAACAGTAAATAAATAACAAAGTAAATAAGGCTATACTTTCCTTCAATTCTCGAATGAAGGGAAAAACCTATAAATAGGCCCGGATTATTTAATTTTAAAGCAACTAAAAAACGTTTCCTAATATTATTAATTTATTTATTTTCTACTTTATTTAAATATAAAGTACCAAATTATAATACACTTTGAGACTCAATGATGACTTGTAACCCCTCATGAAGTTTGTTTGGGTAGCATTTTAAACAGTCGGAAACACAGTTCTTTAGAAATAGGCAATTTATATACAGATACCAATCTACAATATGTACATGAAAAGTTACTGGCTAAATTTCGATTCGTCGTGTCTTCAAATGTTGTTTCCCAAAATATATTTTGTACGTTGGTTCGGCGTGGCTTAGTATTCCAAGATGGTGTGGTGAAGATGAGACAAGAGTTTAGGTTACCTTTACGGTGATGGAAGTCCCTCGAAGTCAGTACCTTCGTGGGAGAGATTCACTGGGAAGGAAAACCTACAAAGTTAATACCTTTGCAGGTAAGGGTCGCGACGTCGGAAAGCCTACAGAGTCAATACCTCTGCAGGTGCAAGAGAGGAGAGTCTTACTAAATCAATACCTTACTTCGACTGATGATAATTAAATTCGAATGTCTACCAAGTAATAATTTAATAAAAAGTCGATGTGGAATTGATCAATCTACGCGCGTGGTATATTTTTCCTTATTTAAACTTTTAAACTGAAAGGCATGGGACGAAGGGGTGGTGTCAGATGCTAGACAATGAAAATCGTCCTAAGAAACGTTATTCAGGGTGAATCCTTTCTAAGGAAACACACTAATTAAAACAGTTTTTCTGATATATTTTTTGCACAAATTTAATGAAATATTTAAACATTTCGTTTAATTTAATACAAGCTAATAAATACAGCTCGAACATTCCTCCATCTCCTCGTATTTCTTCGGTTAAAGTTCGAAGTGTCGGCCGCTTGTTATCTCAATCAAGCTTGGCCGTGCCGATGCAGCACGGTCCGGCAATTAGGGCGGGCGGCGGCGGTCGATTCGTTCGATTCTCCAATCCTGCTTCGGCTATAAAGGTGATGCTACGCGCCATCAAAGAAGCTCCAAATAGCCAATTGGAAGTATATGATAGTAAATGTACGTAGTTGTTTGTGTTCATTCAATAACAATATCGCTATTGGCCGATGGAATTCCAGCATCCAAAATCAATAAATAAGGAATAAATTCAAACTAGTTTGTTTGCGCAATATAGGTATTGAGTTCATAAGAGATTAGGGAGGAAGTTATTGCAAAGTTGAAAGAACTAAAACAAAGGGGAAAGAATAGCGTTTATTGGGACCAAATCTGCTTCTAGTGGCAATCGATTGCACCAATTTGAACTAGTCTACTCAATAATTAGATAATTCAGAAGATAATCAGTGTAAGTCAGTAGGTAAATGAAATTTTAGCGTCACACATGATTATAAGAACTTTACAACATATTTTTACTGACAATTTTCTTGAAGATTTAAAAAATCTAAACTTAAACTTGAATTAAACACAAAAACTGTGACCGGTAATTTTCAGCAAAATGATGACTTGCACTGATTGGCATCTAAAACCTCCAATTGAAGTAAATGCACAGCTTATACAATACAGCTCCACAACTCCGTGTCGGCGTCTTTGATCTGGCGGTCGAGAACCAAGCAAGACGGAATGGTGCTATCTCTGTTAGATTCGAGGGAAAAGTCGGGCCCGGATTAAACAATTTTTTTATTATTGAAAAAATTGAAAACCTTGGCGTAATAAGGTTGGTTACTTCCCATATTAAGTAAGTTTTGGGAAATTAAATTTTTAATTTGTTTTAAATCTGTCAAATATATTTAAAAACATTATTTAAATATAAATATTACGAAAAATAGCACATCTTTCGGATTAGAGGTAAAATAATTTGTATGTCGCTAGTAAAATCCTCGTTAACAAATGTTTTGAGCTAAAACAGTCACTTCACGACAAATTGTGGCTTGGATCCTTTTTACACCAAGGGCTTCAATTGTTAAAGAATTGTGTCACGCTCGTGGATGCAAATCAAGTGGTACCCCGTGTCTCTGGCAAGTGTTACTCTTCGCGCAAAGGGTTTATACCTAGATAAACGAATGCTTCGACTGAGGTCTGGGAACTCTATGGTATTTTGGAATTATAAAGAATGTGTGCTTTTATTTTAACAATATTGGTTATATTTAGATGTATTCTTATTAATTGAAATACAGATTTGTAGAAGTAATACTTTGACAGTTTTTATTAATATAATATATTCAATTTTTATCTGACCATACCGAAGTAGGGAATTTTGAAACTTTATAGTAATGTGAAATTTGAATTACAATATTACACGATATTACTTAATTAGTACTTATTTTAGGTAGGTACTAAATTTGTACTTGGAGAAAGTAATATCGATTTTTATAAGAAAACTTGAAAAGTAAATTAATTTAGTTCCTATTTCTGATGTAAAACTTAAGTTTTGGTTTAAACCAAGAAAACAAATAAATTATAGTTTGTTCAACAAGGGTGGATATGATAGCAATATCACACAAAGACGAAGTTTGAGCACGACGTCGTATGCGGAGTACTCAATCGTCTGATTGTGATATGAACAATCCACTCGATATGGTCAGTATATTTTTTCTACGGCCCACTAACGAAAATCTACAAATTTAAAAAATTATTTTAGGTTATTTAGACAAAATAACTAATTTTAAAATAATTTACGAAGTTGACTAATTTATAAAATAAAATTAACATGAAAAATTAATTAGTCCTCGGCCTAGATTCGATCCCGGGCTTTTCGCGTGGAAGGCAGATGCTCTGTCCTCATCTTCACCGAAACTTTCAGGACTTTAGTTTTAATACTCGTAATTAAATTAGTAACATGTAGTTTGATTAAAATTTATTTTTTTTTAAATGTGGACACAATAAAAACAAAAATGCTATTATTTATCGAGTCTACACAAAAATTTTAATGTATATTTAATATCAATAACTAAAATATATATTGACAATTAGTTTAACAGAATTGTCACTTATTTAAAAAAATTTTAATAATAGGAGTTGGGTGTCCAAAATATGAACTGTGATTTGTAGATTTAATTTTGTTAAAGTGTTCTCACTACCTAAAATGGATATGAAATATATTCGTAGTTGAACGCAATAACATACTTTTTCGTTTTGTAGTATGTGCATAGATTGGCTAATATCCATGCACAGATTACAAAACGAAAAAGTATGCTATTGCCTTCAATTGAACGAATATATTTCTTATCCATTCTAGGTAGTGAGAACACTGCAAAAAAAAATAAATTCGCCAATCACCGTTCATATTTTGATCAACCGACTGCTATTATTTTTAAAATTTTAAATAAATGACAATTCTGTCAAACTAATTGTCAGTATATTTTTTAGTTATTGAGATTAAACATACAATAAAATAAGTTATTCTTTTGGAAAACGTTAGCATGGATGACTAAAGGGTATTGGGTTAATTAATTCTAAAAGTGTGGTACAAATGTTATTTTTTGTAGCCAATTCTTCAAAATTATTTGGAATATCTTTTCAATATTGAATATTAGTTCTACAAATTCATCATTTGACAGTTGCAAATTTCCAAATGTATCTGAATTGGCGTTATCATATGCCTTTAAAAAGCAATAAAAAGAAAAATCATCTAATTCAACGTGATCTTTGTTATATTTAAGACAGGTATCGCAGAGGAGTGGATCCGCAAGGCTTTTATTAAAAGGTAACCACACACATACCTGATAAAATTTTTCTGTATCAATTCGTCTTTACAATAATTTAGGGTGTTAATAATTTTATCATAAAATAAAATATAAGGTGTTCCATTTAAAAAACATACATTTTAATTTGCCAGGCAAAAAAGGGACACCCTGTATATCCAAATATATTTTTAAAATATGTAGGTATTTTTCAAATCCATATAACTTTTATTTAAAACTTTCTTGCGTGTCTACAACAAAATAATGAACAATATCGCACTTATGGGATACCCTGTATAAATTATATTTTTAACAATGAAAATTTCTTATAATGTGGTACTTATCGGTTTGGGTCCTTGGGAAAACTAAAGAATGTTTTCTTGCAGGTATAACCCTTATTAAAACAGCTTTTGACTGCACAAACAGAATGATGTCTTTTTTTTTCACTCATTCTACTCATAGCTAAAGAGTCACCAAAATAATAACAGTACCTTTAACTCAAACAAAATCAACGAAACTATAGGCTCCACGAAATTATACAATCAACGAAATTGTAGGCTCCACGAAATTATACAATCAACGAAATTATACGCACGACTCAACACCTTACCTAAGTACGCTTCTGAACACCAAAACCGTCTTTTCCCTTCGAAGGCGGAGCTTAAGCGATGCGCGACGAAATCGACGCAAACCGTTGCCGCCAAGAGACTGTTTTAGCTGTATTGTATAAGCTGTGGTAAATGTTTCAAGAAATTATAAATTTTCACATGTTATATCGTTAAAGGTTAAATTTGGGGTTTAATTTCAACTTTAAGTGGTATTTGGTAAGAAATGTTTATATAATGTTGCATTTAATTAAATAACTTTTGCCAGAATTTATATTTACTTTGACATTTCTGGCTATATATCTGTTGTTTGAGTGCCTACTTACATTTCCAATGATATACCTATAGTTTTTTTTTGTATACACCAAATTATGTTCCTAACAATTACAAAGTTTTAATATATTTTATTTTATTTTATTTTACCGTGTTCTGTAACCTTAGACAGAAGCTTTTCTAAGCGCCAGCTCTCAAAAAATTCATAAGTTGGGTTCTGGTACGTTTGACCTAATTTCAGATTACCTGGGCATATAAATAAATAGTATATCATAAAAAATATCTTTATTTAATTAAATTTCAGTAAAATCTTTTTAGAAAACACTTCAAGCAGCAAATCTTGAGGCAGTTTAACATGCGCTAGTTTTCTTCAGGATTATCTTTTACAATAGATAAATCTAGTAAAATTAGTCTTAGTACTAAAGGAAGTTTCTAAATATTTAAAAATAAAAACGAAGAAAATGCGAATATACGGAATAAATATGTCGCCTTTAAAGGTATAAGGATTATGGAAAGAAGGTAGAAGAATAATTAAGTAGTTGTATATTATGATTTCTTAATTATTCATAAGATTTATGAAATTTCGAGAGCATACTAAAACCCGTAAGATGCACCGTAACACCAAAAAGTACTTAACAAGTAAAATTAGTTTTTGAAAGTAATATACCTAGTATAAGAAAAGGTGGATTACGAAGTTTTGCTCTTTTGAAATATTCATTTTGCTCGATTAATTAATATATAAAATGAGTCTGACGTAGAATTAGGTTATATTATTATACGGAATATTAATTAGGTTCAATTTGTATGATTATTTTGTTTTAATGAAATAAATTTACATAAAACTATACAGAGTGGCCCAAAAGTCTGGAAACGGTCAATTATCTCGTAAATTGCTAGTTCTAACGGTACAAAATTTGGAGTACATCTATTTTGGGATATGGTGGTTCCAGATTTGATATTTGCAATGTTGTCAGATTTGCCGTTTCTCTTAAATTATTAGTGACATTGGTTTTTCAAATTCATCACAATTTAGGAAATCCCTCGATATTTAGGTGTAAGAATTTCAATCAATTTTCGCTACCTGTATTATGGCCCAAATCTCAATATTTCGAATTTCTATACCAGCATTGACCTCACTATCTGACCTTTGTATTCTTGGATCAAAATCAATTTGATACCCCTTTATATATCATTATTACGTATTTGTACCTATATATCCATTACAAATTTCTGGTTTCAATTATGTAATTGACGTATATGTTGACGATGACAATAAGGAACTAATGAAAATTTTACCCCACGTGTTCACAATGGTATATAAATTACATGAGTCAACTAAAATGTTCATTGGTAGTTTGACTTCCTCTTGTTAGTCGTTCCTACTATTCAGATACACTAGAAACGGAGAAAATCTTAATTAATACATTTCATTTCAGGTGTATCGATCTTTGATTACCAAGTAACGCGATCGGAAATAAGGCAGGTTTAATGTTTAGTGAACTATTCCTTGTAATTACTCTGTTGGCATGTTTTGATTAACTATTAGTTCTTGTTTTGAATTTCGATTAGATTTGAAAACTAATTAATGTTTGTATAACTCTAAACTTACATATTAATATTGTTTACTTATTTTATATTAAAAATATGAAAACTTGATAAGTAAAAAAAGTTAGTTATGAAGATATTGGCGATTAAATATGTTGTCTTCTTTTAATTACAAATTAATTCCCTTTGATAGTTTACTTGCGTCAATTAAAAATAAATGTTTTCTTCATTGAAAATGATTTAATGTAGAAAGCACTTTACTAATTTCAATAAATTTTGGAAGATATATAAGTTTTCCATTGCTAATAAAAGATTTAATATTAGTATTAACATAACTAACTAATTACATAATATCTAAACTAAATCAATGCTTGTATCGAAACGAAATTCGAAGTTAAATAAAAAAACTCCATCAAACAACAAACAAAGCAGAATTGCCATAAAAGGTACACCAAAAACTGAAATATTGCAAATAATGTATGTGCACCACTTGGAACTTTTGTAAGCACGAAACGAAATGTCTATAAAATGGTTATGAATACAAAAACTTAGTTTCCGAAATTGAAAACTTCCCAAATTATACGGAATATTTCCAATAAATCAAACCATTGAGATTTAAGCATTTCTACTTGAATAGAAATTCGATGAACAAGGCCACGAAAGGCAGAAAAATACGTTATAATGTCACATTTTATGTATTGACCATTTTGGCTCAGTTCTTTATGGAACTTCGGCAATATTCGATAGAAAAATTATATATAAGGATACCTTTAGTGCACATATCAATTTTTGTCGGGAACTTGGACAAATAACTTGATATATGTTCAAATGTTTTTCTTTCAGAGATTTATGAAACTAAATTAGGATCATCTGAGATAAAATGGAAATCAGCTATATAAAATTAATGTAAACTAAACTAATTTAAATAACGAAATTATTTTTCCAAAAATTCAATATAAAAAAGTTAAATTAATAAAACAAACCGATAAAATTCCTCACTTAAGTGTAAAAAATGACAAATGATAAATGTCATACAAACAAATTTGAAGGTATTAGCTTTGATATGTCAGATCTTCAGCCATTTATCAAAGTGGTGTTAAAAAAATCTAGAAGAATCTAGAAGAATAGATTAAAAAATTGCACATATATTTTTATCAAAATATTTTTTTTAATATAAGAAAAAATATAAGAAAATTATAAGTAAAAGTATAAGTAAAAATATAAGTAAAAATTTAAATAAAAATATAAATAAAAATACAAGTAAAAATGTACAAAAAAATATAATTATAATGGATTAAATCGTCATAAAATCAGCACTAGATATCGTGGTTTTAGTCTTTGAAAAACGTTTCTGGACACCCTGTATATGTCTAATTTCATTGTACCTAGACATATTTTCTACTAAAACAAAAATATTTCAAACATTAGGAAAAGTACATAAAAATATGCTTGAGAAGAATATAATAAATATAAAAAGATCTAATTTTATTACCTGGTATTTCTGAAACAAGTATGTACAAGTACATCAAACGGAAATAAGCTCATGTTTTATTCGAGAAGTTTTATTTCACAATTTTAAAAACGCAGTTAACTAGAAGCGGTTTTGATAAAAATCATAAAATATTAAGTGCCTACCTATAAATATAACTTTAACAATATTTGAAATTCAGTATATTTTTAAGTCGATAAAATATAAATTATGCCTTTTATGGCTAATTCATCTTTAAATTTATCCATATGTAAAACTTTAAATAAATCATACAGGGGTTTTAAAAATTCAGGAATATCATTTACTGAAATAAGGTGCATTTTCATGAATTACTATCATTTATGATGCAAATAATTTATAATAGAAAAACAGTTTTTTACATAGATTTTTAGAAAGGAGGTACTTCATGTGTGGTCCCATATAAATTGGGTCAAAATCAAATAATTGGGACGATGATAAAACCATAAAACTCTTCTTTTTTTTATGAATGTTCAACAACAATTTTTCACCATCTTGTTCGATTTCTATGATTCTTTTTTTGTTAGAAAGAGGTTACCTCAAGGTTAGTCCCATATAGATTTGGCCAAGATCTGGTAATAGCATCTTTAAGAAAATCAGCAAGCTCAATTTTTAATGAAAACTGCACGATTTTAAAGTCGGGGTTTTAAAAAATTACATTTATTGAAACTACTGTATACAAATGTTCTAAAAATATACATTTTTTGTAGGTACTAATGCTATTCACGGCATAGGGCTTTAGTATATTTAATTGGAAGAAACAAAAAACTGGTAATGACAAACAAAAACAATTCATTTGAATAACGATACTTCCGAAAGTTAGAAAAAACCGTCTCCAGAGACTAACAAACATAAAGAGTGGATATACAGGTGTTACGCCTGTAAAATTGTATTGTTTTTATAAGACGAAAAGGTGATTTTGCTCGTAATCGCATCCGCCGAGTGTGAAATTGAACTGCCTTGTTTCCATCTTCGAATTACGTTACTTGTTACCATTATTGCTCCCTCTACGGTGTCAGTCAACGTTCTTGTCTACATAAAATTTTATAGATAAGTTATTATCTACAAGGGTACAAATTTGAGATAATAAGATATATAAAATGAAGGAAAATTTATGTATGGTCAACGCAAAAGTATATTATTCAACAGTTATTATAATACCGAGAAGTCCAAAAATGTTACAACACTAAATTAAGTACTAACTGTATAATTTAGTATTCTTGTTACCATTATTTGTTACAGTTGAAATGTATATATGTTTAAGAGCTTAAAATAAAGCATATTATTCTTCCATACAAACTGATACTATTTTTGCTAGCTACATATTAAAATGGCGTCTTCTAATATTACTGCACCTACTTCATCGTCAGTTTTGGATGTAACAGTCTAGATTTTTATGAAAATTATAAAAACAACTTCTTCAAATTAATATTTTTGCATTATTTTCATTTTTTATACACGATGTTTAAAAATATTTTTCAATTAATATGTTTACCAGAAGGTAGTAATTTTTTTTAGTCTACAAAATAAATAAATTAGCCGATTAACTAAATTGAAAACCTTGGAATAAAGGGGGTATAAGTGATTTATTTTTGGATTAGAGATAATAGGCTATATGAATATTTAAAGTGATATATTGACATAGACTGCCATCTTTTGGTGAGTAAAAATACTATGTGAAAAATTCCTACAGTTTGGTGAGAGCAAAACACTTGTACCTATTTTATTCCAAAATGCACTTATACCCCTTCTATTCTAAGACCCTCAATTAAAAAATCGTATTTAAACAATAAAAAGATATTAAATGAGACAAACATTTCTGAAAAATGTCACTCACACTCACTAAACCTACATAGTATATAAATTTCGCTTCCTTAACTGAATGTATTTAATCACGAATAGGTTTTGCTCTACTCAAAGAGATCATTTAAAACGTTGTCGACAGGATGCCAAACATTTAGGAATTTCCCCAGAAACAGACGAAAAAGAGAAAAGTTAAAAAAGGATTCATTACAGTTGGAAATCGATATTCGATAGTGTATCTGAGAACTATAAATATCTTCTACTGCCAACATATTTACTTGTCACTTGTATCTTCCAACTATTCGTTGGTGCTATTCTGGCCATTTCCTTGAAACAATTTATTATTGCAACTACGAAATGGGTTTTTTCTATTTGCTTATATATTTCAAATGGCTTAATCCCGTCTGAGAGAAATGTTAAAAGTGGCAAATGGGGTATGTGGCTATTCGTCGTTGTCTAAGCATCGTCCTTGATTACTTGATAGTTTTTCATCAACAATACTTTATCGTTCAACGATTTGTTAACAATAGCTATTGGTTTTCGAGAAAAACTAAATACTTAATGGCAGTGGCGGCTCGTCATCAAAATATTCGAGTTCACGATAACAGAATATAGATATAAGTACAAATTTAGATTGAACCTATAGGGATATCGTTCGTTAATCTGTCAACTTTAAAAGATCGGCCCGAGTTCGTGACATATCTGAAAAAAAAAACGAAATACTTCAAAAACGAAAAAATCTCAAAGGGTCTGGTTTCTCTATTAACGAAGATCTAGGGGAGGAAGATAGGGAAACATATAAACAACTAAAATACTATTTAATAGATTACAGAAAATTTCCAGTCTGTTGAAGGTATTTGAGAAGGTTCTAGAGACACGCTTAACTTCATATTTAAATAAATACAATCAGTATGGATTTAGAAAAAAGAAATCTACTGAGGATGCTTTATTGGATCTGACAGAAAAAATTAACAATGCTCCTGACAGAAGCAAACCTTGTCTTTGCGTGTTTCTGGACCTCTCAAAAGCCTTTGACACTCTCAGTCATCCTTTGCTTGTTGATGCTCTAGAGAACTATAGTATAGGAAATATTTCTCTAAACCTATTTAAAACCTACTTAAATGGAAGAACACAAATGGTTAGAATGAGTAATACATATAGTAATTTCTTACCAGTAAGATATGGAGTTAGAGTTCCCCAAGGTACTATTCTAGGTCCACTCCTTTTTAATTTATACATTAATGATTTATTTTCAATTAAATCTAAAGGTGAGATGTTGGGCTTTGCAAACGATACAACTGTTTTCTATAGCATTTTCCTGAAATCCAAATTGGCTTAATTCAAAATTACTGACCATCAATGTAGATAAAACGTTTTATTCAACATTCTTTTGTAATAAAACATCAGCACATTTTTTTAATAGTTTATATTTTATTAATAATAACTGTCACTTTAGAATTAAGAACATAAAATATTTAGGAATCTTTATAGATTGCCAATTTGTAAATTATGTTAAAACTAAAAGGCGTTGTTTCAAGTTTTCAATATTTTTTCCACGAAAACAAAAGCCAATTATCAGAAAAAGAAAAACAATCTAAAAGTAGACAACCAAAAATAAAACTCCAAATCTGTTCAAACAAACACTACAAAGCTACAGGTGGCTGGTTGCTTAATGATCCGAAAATTCTACAAAGAGGTCATTTGTCACCTAGCTGATAATATTTCTAATCTTATTGATTGGATTCAGAGGTGATGACATGGCGATTCCGGGCATTGAGGTATTCTATGGGTGATGTTGAATATTTACTATTAAAGATTTTCCTAATTTGTACATAATATTTACCTAAATAATTACCTAAATATGATGTGAGTTTCCTGTAAAGTTAACTAATATAAAAAATGTTATATAGAATATCAATGAATGATAAAAATTATTAGAAACAATTTTTCCTATCTTCATTGTCAACAGAAATATTGAAAAATTTAAATTTTGTATTTTTCTTATCTTTTTTAGAGATAAAATAAAGTAAGGGTTGCTAATTTTACCCCCCTATAATGTAACAGGAATATTGACAGTTTCTAGCTTTACTGAAATTTTAGAATAAAAAAATAAAAACTTTTAAGGGTGATATCTCGGAAAGGGGTGGGCTGAGGAAATTTTGTTGTAAGAAAGACCCATCTTAATTTCATACGAGCAATTACTTCCTGAATTTTGTCGCATGAATTTAGAAACACCCTTTATAATAACATGATCTGCCCTCCAAGACAACTAATTTTTCATATTTCGATGGCACGTTTCCTTTTTCCTTATTCTATTAATGATATGATTTTCGGTGAAGAAATCCCTTATTATTTTATCTATCTAATAAAACATTCAAAATTATTAATCAAGGTCTAAAATGACAGGTTAAAATAGCAGTTTCAATAATGACCTACAATTATTTACTAATTATTAAAACACCAAATTAAATAACACAGTTCTGATGATATCAACCGTTAAATTCTCATAATATGCATATTAAGTATCGCCGATAACTATACATTTAGTTTGATTAATTTTTACAGTTTTTTTCTATTGTTATACTAAAATTATAATAAATTATAACACTAGAGTCTTCTCTCATGATTTAATTATTAATTACAAGATAGAAATCATATCTTGCTTAAAAATTTATATAAAATCACTTAGTTTAGACATTTTACCAAACCGAGATGATCCATCCACTTTATACCAACCCTGTATACTTCAACTTGAGTTCTCTGGAGGTGAAAAGTTGGAAATGTAAAAAAAAAGAAGAGAACTAATTGATTGTGTGTACACGCAGGGCATATTCTGGGCACGCAACTTGAATTAAATTAATAAGTTTCCCTTCTTTAACCTTCACTGCTCCTTTTCTACAGTTCTTGCTTATTAGAGGCATCCCTCTCCCTCTAGCGCAGTAAAAGAATCCGAAGAAGCAAATAATGAAATACCCATGCGATGTATAGGTATTCTAAAGTCTAAAGCAATGTTGGAACAGGACAGGCATTAAATTAATTTAAAAAATTGATACCTAATTCTAATTATGTAAAAAAAATAGAGGATAGGTCTAAGAATTAACAAATTTTGTCTATTATTTTGAATTTTTGTTTTTTTTTTTTTTAATATACCACTGTAGTAACAATAAATGAAGTTATAAAGGTTTTTATATTATAATTAGGCGTCGTCCTTTACCGGAAGGAACTTTCAATCCTGTAGATAATACTTCTAAAAAAGTGGCCTAAAACCTTCTAAAGCAATGACCGGTGGATAATATAATAATTTTAACAAAACGCCTTAGGAAAAGATTGCGTTTATGTCTATTTGTTAAATTCAAAACAAAACTTAGCATAAGTAAAACATAGAACATGTGTTACATTAACTTATTGGCCTATAGACAGAAACAAAATACCCGAAATATTTCAAAAAACTCCATCTTAGTTGATGAGGCATAAAACGTGAGTTTAGATCATTCTATACTACTATTATCTCAAGGAAGAGCGTTCTTAAACTAGTAAACAAGAAAAGAAACTGGCAAAGTTTCTGATTACATCTTGAACCTTTCAATTCCATTAAGAATAGTAGATGAAAAAGTAGAGCTATTTGTTAAGCAAGTAACTCCACCTATTATTAAAGCAAACAATCGTAAGTCTATCCTAAAGAAATAAGAAGACTAATTCTCTTCAAAAAGAAAACTAAAGAGGAAATTGTATCAGATCAGAGCTCCATCAGATGTAATTGAAGGTAAAAAGCCACTGATTATCATCATTTATAGAAAACCACCAAAAAGGCCATCTATGCAGAATTCTTCAATCAGGAATGCTTATGACAGCTGGACTATAAGTACAGAAAGTACATTGAGGTTCGCAGAACACCTACAAAATAATTTTCAACCAAAATGAGAGAAGAATTATCGAACTTGTATCAGACAAAAATAACTCAATTATCAGGCCAACTTCTCTACAGGAAATTGCAAATGATTAAGCTTAGTGTGGATCTACCATTAACAAAGCCAAATTGTTATTCAACTAATATGCTTGATCTGGTCACAAATAATTCTTTCAACTAACGTTAGTAATAATAGGCCTGTAGCTTTTAATATTGGTTTGATCAACGTTTTTAAGATTGGTGAGATGAAATTAACCTCCCAAATGGAAGAAAAACTTTTGATGTCCAGGATCTTTCTAGATATTTAAGTTATTTAGCATATTATAAAGTTCATATATAGTAATTTTAGAATCAGATATGTTCAAGCCACTGCACTATGGTTTCTAGAAAGGAATTTTTTGGCCAAAAGTCAAAACAAGATTTAAAAAAACAAATTATGATCTCAACTGTTTTTAATGGAGTATATTAACACTATAAAACTCATTTTGAGCCATTTAGAACAAGAATTAAAATAATAAATATCTTTTTTCTCAAAATATATTTGATAGTTTAAATAAAAAGTAAAATCACATTTCCATATCTAACTCAAGTGAGTCCAAATGATCAGGCATTATTTCTTCCAAAATTGTTTCTTCCCCTTCGTCTTTGTCATAATCATCTTCTAAATTTTCTTCATGTTCCAAAGTTTGTGGTTGTTGTTCCAAAAGCATTTCTGTAACTTCAGCTGGAAACTTAAACTTTTGTTGTTTATTTATTCGTTTTTGTAAATTTATACTTGAAATAATGGGATCTGAGGTGTCCATAGCTCGATGAAAAACATCTTCGAGATTATTTTGTCGGCTTGTTTTCCTAGCGTGAAATTGTCGATCATATTTGTAAAGTTTATTTCTTGCTTCAGATCCCTCTTCCCCGAAATATCCCACGGGCAATATGGTATTCTCCATTATCTGTCTCCCATGTACTAAAACTTTGTGAATGGTTGCAGGCATAGGATACCAGGAATATTTTTTCATGTATAGTCTGGCAGTTTCATGACAAAAAATTTCAAATTTTTCTGCATCTAGTTGGTACTGGCAAGACAAACAAATTAGGATGATTTTAAATTTTTTTTATTAGAGTTTCATCAACATCTGTTATTTCCGAAAACAATTTGGTGTTGCTAAAGGCTCTACGAGCAGTATTGCCGTCATTTGTGCTACCAAATCCACTTGATTTTGGTTTATCTACATGTAGATGTAAAAGGGATAAGAATCGTTCTTGAATATTTTTTTTTCTGTTGGCAAATCTTTCTTTATTTTCGGTACCTCTAACTTGCCATTCACATAAATTATGCCTGTAGGATATGTGTAGTATGCACTCGAAAAAACGAATCCAAGCATGTAATGGGCTTATTCCATATTGTAAAGTATTTGGTTTTGGGTTAAAGATATTAGTTGTTTTGAGGTTCTCAACTTTTAAAAAACTTCGGGGAGTAGCACCACATATTGGACAAGTTTGACTTGACTTTGTACCAGTTAAAGTATTAAGTACCTTTCCATCAATTAAAGTCATAAAAAGAATACATTTAATATTTATTAGCTTATTTTCAGGCAATAGTAATTTTAGTTCTTTTAGTTTTTCAATCTGCAAGTCAATATTTTTTTTCTCTTTTAATATATGTTCTGATGATTCTTTAGTATACTCTAACTTAAGTGGTCTACAGAACCGAACAGACTGAGGAGTTCTATTGTTCCACAAAATAACATTATTTTTTGACTGCAAACGAAGAGGTATACAAGTCGTTGCAAATAAAGACTCATCGGACTGAGTACCTGAAGTACTGAATTTCTGTTTGTAAGCTGATTGGCCACTACTTCCATCGAAGCCATAACTAAATATTATTTCTGCACTAATTTCATTCAGCTTAATCATTTTCATGTACTGCACAATGGCCTCTTCTTGTAAAAATACAATTCTTTTTGTAGTATGTTCTAGAAGATTTGATAAAGGAACTTCTGCTACAATATCAGAAACAATAATACCGGTTGGTCTACATTTAGGTTTACATTTCCACACTTCATTATAATTTGGGTACATATCAGATTTTCTTGAAAGAGCTCCGTGTCTGATGTTTAAATACTGCTGTTTACTAAAATTGTTATCTAGAATAAATTCTAGGGCTTCTTCAGGCGTATACTTTACAGTTTCTTCTTTAGGCGAAAACAGCATTTTTCTAATTTTAGCTGGTCGAGATGGGCTTTTGCTTACTTCTTTTAGCACGACTGCTAAATCTTGCATTCCTTGTTGTCGTGCCGCCATACTTGCAGCTTGTACTATTAATGATGACTCATGTTGTTTTTCATGTGATAACTGCGAGGCTTCTCTTCTTTTTGATCGATTCGATTTTTCAGAAAACGGAATTGTGGGACGGCCGAAAGATGTAGATGGCATAGGTTCATTTATTTCAATACTAAAATCACTTTTTAGCCAATTCGAATTTTTTTTCTTAAAATATTCCTTGTTCCGCAACGCTTTAGTCCATCTTTCATCAAAACTGCGACATAAACGATTAATTTTTTCTTTAATTTTTTGTGTATTAGATGAATTTATCTCTTCTCCTACTTCCTCTATAATATGAAGATAAATAGCAGAAAATTTATCGCCTTTGTCTCTTTCTTTTAGCCACAGTTCAAAACAGTCTTCAATTTTAAAACGGTGCATGGCTAAAAAAATTTTTTTTTTTAGAAAGGGTAGCAGTTAGTAGCAAAAAAATTATATTGAATAACAATCACTGATAAAGACGGAATGTTATCGTAGTAAAAATATCTTGGCCAAACTCAGCCAAATTTTTATAAGTCTACCTAAATCTTGGAGTTTACAATTTTTAAAATAAATATACACTATTTATGTATTAATTAATTTAAAAAACTGGGGTGAAGAATTACGTATTTTTGTTTATAACAATTAAAAGTACATACCTTAACAATAATACCACAAGTCACTGAAAATCCAATTTTTAAAAATTACAAAAACAGCTCAGCTTTAAAGTTTGTCTACGCTCGGTGACTGCTTTACCGTAACTGACCACGGACAGAAACTACAACTTGTTGTTACCTGAGTTAGGTAGAAGGGGCGCTCAAATAAAATTCCCATTTAGGATTCGTGAGCTCTGGAGTATTAATTTTTAATATATCGACTTAAAAATGTATTTACTAAGAGTTGAAAAAATCACTTTTGGCCAAAAAATTCCTTTCTAGAAACCATAGTGCACTGTTGTCAAATGTGTTATTTGAAATATCACATTTGTTATCACTGTATGTAGTTGGGAAATATTAAGCAAACATTTTGCTATAGTAGTGCTATCAAAACTGGATCTACTATTATAAATAACTATGTTAGGAATTGAACTATTATTTGTCTTAAAGTTTACAAAGTTTTAAAAATGTTTGAGGTTGCTAGGTAGAATCAAAGTTTTAGAATAAGCTCTAAGTCTAATAAGTAATTTTATATTGTCTGAGGGCTTTTTTTGTTATTATGCATTTCCTTAATTCTGGGGAATACCATTTAGAGAAATATAGGAACACATTTTTCACCAGTCCATACCTGCGTTATATATTCCGTCTTATTCCATCAACACTTTAACCTATAGCCCAACCATTCACCTGTCTTGGTCTATTGTACCTGAGCTTCCGTTCACAAGTGTCTCGATCCCCTCGCCCGCCGCCCCCCTCGGCCCCTCCCGTCGACCCCTTCGGGGCAGAGGTTACGTCTTAGAACTGTGGGCAGAACAGCCGTTACACTCTCGTGCTCCCAGTGTGAAAAAGCGAACAGTCCCACGATTGTGTTAGACGAAACAATAAAAGATATAGATTATGTTTATGTATGAGTCATTAAGGAAGACCGGAAAGTCGGCAGAGGATGTGAAAACAACTGAAAATAAATATAAAGGCAATCTCGGACGACTAATAGATGTCAGGTATATGGTTTGAGATGCAGCGAACAGTATTTGAATGAGTTATGGGACTTACTAGTTAATGTCCCTTTCTTTCTAATTTTAAATAATTTGCAGTTAACGAAGGTAAAATTCTTTAAGTTTGCTTATAAGAGAATATAATTTGAATTTATTACGAATTCAGAAGTAACTTTAATCTTATAAAAAGATACTTGGAAAATTTGATTTAATACTGTCACGATGTGATTTGTGAGTGCAATTTTTTCTGTTTTTTTTTTGTAGCTGAGATTTTATCTGACAACACCACGATGAGCTCTAGCTAGCCACGCTATATTCTGAATACTTCGGACTTCTACAAGATTTGTCTCAAAATACAACCTGGTTAAGAGTAATTATTACTAATGTACTTTACTTTATAGTCTATTTTTATGTATGAGAGAATAATAAAACAGCATTTCTAATGCAAAACTTAGTACGGTCATTTTAAATATTTTTACAGAATAATCTAAATATTTCCTAAAATTGTAATAAATGTACCTGAGCTATTACAAGTTTTGGGTCTTTTATTGGTCCTTTATAAACATAAGATGTACAGAACAATAGAAAAAGGTTTGGACAGGCCAAAAGTCCTGTGTATTAAAGATTACATAGCCGTATCTTAAGATTATTTTCAATAAGTACCTATTTGCCAATTTTGTTTTATTTTAATTTCAAGAATTTCTTACAGAAATCGAATTATAAGTAGATAAATACCTTCCCAACAAATTTCACCGAAAATGCGATTATAGGTTTTACATTTAGTAAGGAGGTCCAAGTTGTGTATTCTTGACAGTTTACTAAATGTCGTTTAGTTGCAACTTGCAAGGTGCAGTGTGAATTCTAGTGTGATCATGGAAAATTTGGAAGGGCCGCGTAAACGACAAAAAATCGGTCCTTTAACAGTTAATGAAAAAACATTAATATTTAATTGTTTTAAATCATTTACAGACAAACATTTATGTAAAAGTGTTGATGACACAGTGGAATTAGTTAGTAGTACGCTTGGTGTTGGGAAATCTACGATTTACAGAGTTGTTAAAGAAGAGAAATGTGGCGAGTTTCAAACAGCACGTAAAGCTCCAGGAAAACCAAAATTTCAATTAGAAAATTTTTTGGAAGAAAGACTTCGAAGGAAAGTGCATGCGTTCTTCTTTAGAAAAGAATTTCCGACAGTAGACAAAGTTCTTGCCACGGTTCGAGATGATAAGGATTACCCTGAAATGAGTCGAAGAACACTATGGAAACTTTTAAAAAAAATAGGTTTTCTATGGAAAAAGCATTCCAGAAAGTCTATTTTAATAGAAAGAAGCGATATTGTAGTATGGACAAGAAATTACTTAAGGACTATAAAAGAAATGAGAAACCAAAGAAGAAATATATTTTATTTAGATGAAACATGGATCAACGAGGGACATAAACCAAATAAATGTTGGCAAGATTAAACTGTTACAAGTCGAAGACAGGCTTTTTTAAATAATTTATCTACAGGAAAGGGGCGCAGACTAATAATAGTACACATCGGTAGTTCAAACGGTTTTGTTAAAGGTGGTTTATTGACTTTTGAATCTATTCGTAGCGGTGACTACCATGAGGACATAAATGCTGATGTCTTTACAGAGTGGTTCGAACAAATTATAGATCTTCTTCCTCAGAACTGTATAATAGTAATGGATAATGCAACTTATCACTCGAGACTTATAGAAAAAATGCCCACAACCAAGTGGTTAAAAAAAGATTTACAGAATTAGCTAAATTCAAAGAATATTAAGTTCCATCCCGGTTCTGTGAGAAAAGAACTGTATCATTTGTGTTACCTTCATAAAGAGAAATTCAAAAAATATGAAATTGATGAAATTGCAAAAAATTGTGGGATGACGGTGGTTAGATCACCACCATATCATTGCGAAGTAAACCCGATTGAACTGATATGGGCACAGATAAAGGGAGAAGTTTCAATAAAAAATAATTCTTTTAAAATGAGTGATGTTAAACAGTTGTTTTTGGAGGCTGTAAATAATGTGAAGCCTGAAAACTGGGAAAAGGCAGTAAATCATAGGATTAGAGAAGAAAAGAAAATGTGGAAGTTGGACAATATTACTGATGAAATGATCGAGCCACTCATTGTAAATATTGGTTGCGACAGTTCATCTTCAGATTTCGATTCTGATTTGGATTTGTAGGTAAGAAGTAGTTTTTGTATTAAAATTAATATTTATGAACGTAACGTTGTTTAAAAGTCAAAGTTTAAACCCTTGTACCTACATAACCCGTTTGCAACAATGTTCTTAACATACCTTGTGGAAAAATAAAACATTTTAGAAAAATTGCACTTTTTTACCTTCAGCTGTTTAGAAGTTATAAGCAGGTTAATTAGGTGAAAATATAAGTGTATACTCGAGGAATAACTTCAAAAAATATTTTAACTGTCTACTAAAAGAAGTGATACGCCTATGGATTACGAACGCTTTATTATTTTAATACTCTCTCATACATAAAAATAGACTATAACTGTTATTGTTTGTTAAAAAAAAAAGAAATAAAATCACATATACATATTTTAAAGTTAAAATTTTTATTGTAGAAAAATATGCATTTATTAAATTCATTTTCTTAAATATTAGTTAAGATCTATAAGTCCCCATTTTTCGGTATTTTATTCTGAAATGCCCCGAATAATATACATATTAAAGAGTATTTAACCATTCCCATATACTAATATTCAAAAATATTACAAATTCAAAACATTGTAGACAACTCAGATTGTTCTTTTCAAAATATACAAATATTTATGACCATGAAACTCTTCAATGGAGGACAAACGATTTGTTTATTTGTTACTTCTATTCAATATCTCATCTTTTGTTCCAATTTCTATTTCTTAATTCTTGTTTATTATGCCAGCCTTTTCATAAATACTAAACGAATCGTCGTCCTACTAAATGAAAAATAAACAGAAAGGCGAAAACAACAAGATTTCCTGAGATTGCTGTTTACATAATAGTTGTTGATTTTGTGGAGTATCATAATACCCTAAAAATTTATTTTTAAAAACAATACTTAACAAATGATAGAATTAATGTTTCCTAGGATATAAATACTTATAGTGGGCTGCATGAAAGAAGATTTAATTATAAATATAATACATTTTATTCGTGGATATTTATTATCTTTATATACAGTGTGTCCAGTTTAGTTTGCAGTCTATGGTAAACTTTTTTATTATTACCTTTACGAAAAAAGTTATTCTTTATAAAAAGTTCTACATGGTATGCAACCTAAAATGCAACCATCAGATATCAAATTTTTATAATAGTATACGAGGTATGTCAAATAATATAAATTATGATGAAGAGTATAAAACATTTATTTTTGACAAACTTCGATAAAATGTGGTATCAAATGATTAAATTTTAGGTTTCAGGCCATATAGGACTTTTAACTTATACTGCTAACTTAGTTACTAAGACAGTTGGCTGCATATGGAAGACATTTTGATTATTAATTTAAATAAAGAAAGAAAATGATAAAAAATATTTTAGAGTTGCTTACAAAAGTGAGTAATGATTAAATAAAACGTCAGAAAGAAATAAAATTAAAATATTGACGAAACCTATGGCACAGTTTAAAGAATATATTGAAGGCGTCAAATAATTTACCTAACCTGTAGGGCCTGGAGCTGAAACGGATTACTTAGCAAACAAATTATTTAAACAATATGAAAAACTAAAAATAACTAGGAATAAGACAAAATATGGAGACTGGACGGGATGGCGGACAATATAGAATAGTATGCTAATATTTATGAAACCATACGTCCTTCTGATATATCAAGGAGATTGATTAAATATACCAATAGATCCGAAAATCCTAAAAACGTAAATGCAGGACTCTTACGCCCTTCTTATATAACCCCTTCGATATATATTCTTTAAATTGTGACCCAACGCAACATAATATTGGCGATATATATAAAAAATGTTGTATAGATTATTTATTTTTATGATTTAAACCATCTACGACGTTTGTTGATACTCAGATATTAAAATTCATATTTTATTCATCTAATTCAATCATCCACGGAACGAAGAAATATTCCCATTCCAATCAACCGGACACGGTGATTACGTTTATTTATTTCTTTTCGAAAGAGTAACGGAACTCTGCACACTCGACTAGTTTCGAGTCTGAGGTCTCAGGTAGCGAACAAACAAAGAACGTCACTGCTAGCAGAGGCGGAACCCGATTTTTTTATAATAGAACAAGTAAAAAACTGGTCTGATTAATTGTTCGATATTGAGTAATTTTTGACGGCATTTTAGGTGTAACCGAGGTTAAAATTAACAACGAAGTAGTAATTAGAATGTTGTAAATGTTGAATTAAAGACTACGACCGATTTTGTATAGACACAACGAACTAGAAGTCAATTTGTTTATTAGCGTCTTTAGGATAAACCGAAAATTATTTTAAATGAAAAAGGAAATGAAAATGCTCTTCTTAAATACATAAAATGAATGATAATTAGTAAATGGCAACAAGTTTCGGCATATAGTCATCGTCAGGCCTATAACAAGAATGGCTGACTGGTTAACAAACTAAATGGAAAAATAAGTCGTCCATGGCTTGCTTTAGAAATATTTTTGTTTATCTCTTTTTAGTTTGATTACAATCATATTGTTTAAGGACAAATGTTATGTTTAGCTTTTAATGAGAAAAGTAATAACCAAATTAAACATGTTGATTGAAATATTAAAGACTTAGTCAAGTCATATGCTATTAAATTAAATTATTGCCAAACTTTTGAAATGGTGGCAGATGGATTGATGAAATCACTTTTTTAATATAAGTTTTAAGAGTTTAGAAGGTACACTCAAGACTATAAAACGGCAAAACAAGAAGATTCATTTGTCCAGCCTGCTGTGAACCTTATATCTAAGTTCAATCCACTTTACCCAACGATTTAAGGTCTGAAAGACTTATAATTTGTTTCTACCTGATGACTTGACCCTATCAGTTCTGCAAATAATATATATTCTAATTTAATTTGCATTATATGCGCAGTAAATAATTTTTCATTTCTTTATTGAAAAACCAATCCCTGAAGGTATTTAGTACTGTAAATGGGTTCCAAGTTAAATCATATCTAGGTACAGAAGGTCTTAGGTTACTAATATCTTAGCCTTACGAACAACTCAACTGTGACTTTTAAAAACCAGTTTGTAGAGAATTTAAAGAGGAATTTAATGATGCAAACCACTTCTTCCTAGTTGAAACAATAGCCAAGTTATGGAGTGTAAGTGAGAGAGTGAGAGTGGAGTGAGAGTGAAAATCCTATTTTCTAGCCTTACGAACAACTCAACTGTGACTTTTAAAAAACCAGTTTGTAGAGAATCTAAAGAGGAATTTAATGATGCAAACTACTTCTTTCTAGTTGAAACAATAGCCAAGTTATAGAGTGTAAGTGAGAGAGTGAGAGTGGAGTGACAATGGAGTGAGAGTGAAAATCCCATTTTCTAGCCTTACGAGCAACTCAATTGTGAGTTTTAAAAATTCAGTTTGTAGAGAATCTAAAGAGGAATTTAATGATGCAAACCACTTCTTCTTAGTTGAAACGATAGCCAAGTTATAGAGTGTAAGTGAAAGAATGAGAGTGGAGTGAGAGGGAAAATCCCATTTTGTAGCCTTAGAACAACTCAACTGTGACTTTTAAAAAACCAGTTTGTAGAGAATCTAAAGAGGAATATAACGATACAAACCTCTTCTTCTTAGTTTAAACGATAGCCAAGTTATAGAGAGTGTAAGTGAAAGAGTGAGAGTGGAGTGAGAGGGAAAATCCCATTTTCTAGCCTTACGAACAACTCAACTGTAAGTTTTAAAAAAACAGTTTGTAGAGAATTTAAAGAGGAATTTAATGGTGCAAACCACTTCTTCCTAGTTGAAACGATAGCCAAGTTATAGAGAGTGTAAATGAGAGAGTGAGTGTGGAGTGAGAGTACAAATCCCATTTTCTAGCCTTACAAATAACTCAACTGTAACTTTTAAAAAACCAGTTTGTAGAGAATTTAAAGAGGAATTTAATGGTGCAAACCACTTCTTCCTAGTTGAAACGATAGCCAAGTTATAGAGAGTGTAAGTGAGAGAGTGAGTGTGGAGTGAGAGTGAAAATCCCATTTTCTAGCCTTACGAACAACTCAACTGTGACTTTTAAAAAACCTGTTTGTAGAGAATTTAAAGAGGAATTTAATGATGCAAACTACTTTTTCCTAATTGAAACGATAGCCAAGTTATAGAGAGTGTAAATGGGAGAGTGGTAGTGGAGTGAGAATCCCATTTTCTGGCCTTACGAACAACTCAATTGTGAGTTTTAAAAAACCAGTTTGTATAGAATTTAGAGAGAAATTTAATGATGTAAACCACTTCTTCCTAGTTGAAACGATAGCCAAGTTATAGAGAGTGTAAGTGAGAGAGTGAGACTGGAGTGAGAGTGAAAATCCCATTTTCTAGCCTTACGGACAACTCAACTGTGACTTTTAAAAACCAGTTTGTAGAGAATCTAAAGAGGAATTTAATGATGTAAACTACTTCTTTCTAGTTGAAACAATAGCCAAGTTATAGAGTGTAAGTAAGAGAGTGAGAGTGAAGTGAGAATGGAGTGAGAGTGAAAATCCCATTTTCTAGCTTTACGAACAACTCAATTGTGAGTTTTAAAAATTCAGTTTGTAAAGAATTTAAAGAGAAATTTAATGATGCAAACCACTTCTTCCTAGTTGAAACGATAGCCAAGTACTTTAATATCTTGAACATATCACCTGTGAAGGAGTGTGTTCTTTTTGCCATACAAAACTTCTACCAAAGTTTCAATCTAATCATATATTCTTTTAAGGTAGAGTTGAAATAGATGCTGTCAATCATCTACTCAAGTATTAAATCTAATAGACTCAATTGAGTGCATACTTTTTTAAGTGTACATTCTATTATGTCTAAATACTGTATTGTATGATATTTTCTGTATATGTTTCCTTGTACTTAACTGTTATTTTCCAAAATTATATAGTTTTTCACTTTATCCTGTAATTTTGGATTACACATAAATAAAATAAAAAAGAAAGTAGGAAGAAATAAAAAAAAAATTATAAAAATTATATTAAAATTATTGTCATCATAACTGGTGACAAGTAAATATTTCAAACTAATTGAATTTAATTCTTACATACTTATACCTAAATTTACTCAATATTTGGAATCCCGACATTGTGCCAGCTAATCAAACTTGCTATCAAATTGATTACGATTCCTATTATAAAGTTAATTAACGTATTTCGCGAGTGTTGTTTTGATTGAACGAAGCATGCTCGATAATTTAATTCTCTCTATTTAACGAATCTCTACTGGAAAATTAAACGTATTGAAAAAACGAGAAATGTAATGTAGTTAATTAAATTTCGGTAATGCCCCTCTGATAGCCTATATTAAGATTAATCTTGTAATTATTGACAAGGGGATGTCGGCAAGCTAAAAATGTAATCAACCTGATGAATATTTTTGATTTACGAGTAATATGGAATTTTTAAATCGTTGTTTGTTTGAAAACATATTTTTCTATGTCTAGGAGTGGAGATATTTGATTCCTAATAAATAATCGGAAAATTCCCTGTGGGGTTGATTGATTTTGCAAGTCGTTCTCTGTAGGACAGGTTAAAGTGGTATTTGTATTTTGAATAGTAATTTTTAGACTTACAAGTACAAAATTCGCCAAAAAAAAACATTCTAAAAAGTTTAAAAATATAAATAACAATTTATTTGCAGTATTACAAATACAGTAGCATTGAATACATACATTCTATTTATAGTCTATTTTTATGTATGAGAGAGTATTAAAATAATAAAGCGTTCGTAATCCATAGGCGTATCACTTCTTTTAGTAGACAGTTAAAATATTTTTTGAAGTTATTCCTTGAGTATACACTTATATTTTCACCTAATTAGCCTGCTTATAACTTCTAAACAGCTGAAGGTAAAAAAGGGCAATTTTTTCTAAAATGTTTTATTTTTCCACAAGGTGTGTTAAGAACATTGTGTCAAACGGGTTATGTAGGTATAAGGGTTTAAACTTTGACTTTTAAACATCGTTACGTTCATAAATAATAATTTTAATATAAAAACTACTTCTTACCTACAAATCCAAATCAGAATCGAAATCAGAAGATGAACTGTCGCAACCAATATTTACAATGAGTGGCTCGATCATTTCATCAGTAATATTGTCCACCTCCCACATTTTCTCTTCTTCTTTAATCGTATGATTTACTGCATTTTCCCAGTTTTCAGGCTTCACATTATTTACAAAAACAACTGTTTAACATCATTCATTTTAAAAGAATTATTTTTTCTTGAAACTTCTCCCTTTATCTGTGCCCATATCAGTTCAATCGGGTTTACTTCGCAATTATATGGTGGTGATCTAACCACCGTCATCCCACGATTTTTTGCAATTTCATCAATTTCATATTTTTTTAATTTCTCTTTATGAAGGGAACACAAATGATACAGTTCTTTTCTCACAGAACCGGGATGGAACTTAATATTCTTTGAATTTAGCCAATTTTGTAAATCTTTTTTTAACCACTTGGTTGTGGGCAAGTCTCGAGTGATAACTTGCATTATCCATTACTATTATACAGTTCTGAGGAAGAAGATCTATAATTTGTTCGAACCACTCTTTAAAGACATCAGCATTCATGTCCTCATGGTAGTCACCGGTACAAGTAGATTCAAAAGTCAATAAACCACCTTTAACAAAACCGTTTGAACTACTCTTATTAGTCTGCGCCCCTTTCCTGATGGTGGATTTAAACCAGTAGATAAATTATTTAAAAAAGCCTGTCTTCGACTTGTAACAGTTTCATCTTGCCATTTATTTGGTTTATGTCCCTCGTTGATCCATGTTTCATCTAAATAAAATATATTTCTTCTTTGGTTTCTCATTTCTTTTATAGTCCTTAGATAATTTCTTCTCCATACTACAATATCGCTTCTTTCTATTAAAATAGACTTTCTGGAATGCTTTTTCCATAGAAAACCTATTTCTTTTAAAAGTTTCCATAGTGTGCTTCGACTCATTTCAGGGTAATTCTTATCATCTCGAATCGTGGCAAGAACTTTGTTTACTGTCGGAAATTCTTTTCTAAAGAAGAACGCATGCACTTTCCTTCGAAGTCTTTCTTTCAAAAGATTTTCTAATTGAAATTTTGGTTTTCCTGGAGCTTTACGTGCTGTTTGAAACTCGCCACATTTATCTTCTTTAACAACTCTGTAAATCGTAGATTTCCCAACACCAAGCGTACTACTAACTAATTTCACTGTGTCATCAACACTTTTACATAAATGTTTGTCTGTAAATGATTTAAAACAATTAAATATTAATGTTTTTTCATTAACTGTTAAAGGACCGATTTTTTGTCGTTTACGCGGCCCTTCCAAATTTTCCATGATCACACTATAATTTACACTGCACCTTGCAAGTTGCAACTAAACGACATTTAGTAAACTGTCAAGAATACACAACTTGGACCTTCTTACTAAATGGAAAACCTATAATCACATTTTCGGTGAAATTTGTTGGGAAGGTATTTATCTACTTATAATTCGATTACTGTAAGAAATTCTTGGAATTAAAATAAAACAAAATTGGCAAATAGGTACTTATTGAAAATAATCTTAAGATACGGCTATGTAATCTTTAATACATAGGGCTTTTGGCCTGTCCAAACTTTTTTCTATTGTTCTGTACAGCTTATGTTTATAAAGGACCAATAAAAGACCCAAAACTTGTAATAGCTCAGGTACATTTATTACAATTTTAGGAAATATTTAGATTATTCTGTAAAAATATTTAAAATGACCGTACTAAGTTTTGCATTAGAAATGCTGTTTTATTACTCTCTCATACATAAAAATAGACTATAATTTAATACCACAAAAATGAATAGCGTTGTGGTAAAACTTTTTAATTGTTTGTAATATTCATAATGTGTTACATTTTTAGTTTTTTTATACTTGCTGAGTGCCTTATCTCTTAATTTTAATAGTAGTTTAATATTGTCTGTAAACAAAATGTACAAACAAAATTGACAGTTCCCTAGTGTTTGTTGACAGTTGTGGCGCTGCTAGTTAAAATAGACGAAATCACATCAGAGACCAAGAAGAGAAAGTAATAGAAAAAACGGTTTATACTAGCTTCAAACAGATCCAAACCGCTAGTTATTCATTTGTCTATCTGAGATTAATACTCCTGAATAAATTAAAATATTACTATTGATTTATGAACCGATCAAAAACTAATAAAGACATAAATAAACCACATCTTTTTGCATGTCAAACGGCGCCACTGAATCTCAAGTCATTCAAAAAACGTGATGAGTCATCTATACTTCCATTAGCTGGTCACAAATTGTCCTTTTCCGTACCGCAATTAGATCCCACACACCTACGAAAAAGTGAAACTATTCGAAATATATAAAACTGTGTTATTTATAACGAGCTAGTGGCGTCAAAGCGTTAATTTATTTCTAGCTGGTTGACTATATAATTAAGCATTTTAATAATTAGTAATCTAATGATTATAGGCTATTAGTTTATGACTGATTATGTGCGCAAACCCACACGATGTACTGCCTACATGTTTGATTTAACGTCGTGGGATTTTCATATTTAGTAAATTTACTAAAATCAATTTGAGTGAACCAAATCTAGCACGGCGTATCAATTAAAGATAAATATTTTTTATAGCATAATTAAAAAAACGTGAGATCTTCCTGGATCGGCTTTTAACATGATTTTACTAATTGATTGTCTAAGAAAAACCAAATAAAACAAGCGTGTAAGCATTGCTATTTTAGCTAATTGATTTAATTAAAAATCCGCTCCCTTTTCTTTATGTTTAAAGAGGGGAAATTACTCCATTACCTCCCTTATCTACGTTGTTGTATTCTTAACGTCTTAATTTATGTTCTGTGGTAATTGCCCCATCCTCTGATGTCTTTGTCGCTAGAAATAGAAAACCCCGTAAGAAATTTCTTTTATGTAATATTGGAAAAGATCAATTACTCGTCGAATATACTTTGGTTTCTTTATCAATTGTTTAAAGAATTATAATAAAAAAATATGGTAAAAAAATGTACTTACAATTCACTTGAAAACATTGTTTTTAAGGTGGTGATGTCTCATACCTGTAAATAAACATACGTGTTAGAAAAAAATGAAGGTAATGTAAAATTGTAAAACTATTTACAATAAAAATAACATTGTAAGATTTAGAGGAACTTTTTCTTCCTCATTTTTCAGTCATAGCTGCTAACTGGTTAAAAATCATAATGTTTGAAGTGATTATCGAAAAGATTTTCTTTTCAAGTCAGTATCTGTTCTATGATGTATTTATAAAAATTATTGAAATACATACAAAAACACGGAATCATATTTAAAATCGCGTCAAAGATCTCATCATCATTTATCATTTTCTCATATAAACGTTTCTTTGAAGTTTAAGTGTCAGAACAAAAACATTTTTCCGCTTATACAAATAAAATGTAAACTTTTCTCTGGATAAACACAAGAACTTCCAGAGAAACCATTAACGTAAATCCTTGAAACTAGCTACTTTTGACTCTTAATGTTCTTTATTTTATTTATTTTGAAATAACTAAATGAAAACTGAATGAAATAGCGGTTTCAGGTATTTTATAACAGCAGACTGATGTCTAATATTTTTGTATTTATACAAATTATTTTCCTTTAGACTTTTTCAAGTTTCAAAGTACGATTGGAAATTAATATTCAAAGTTGATGAAAGTTTTTTGGTAGGTTCTTGAGTTTTTAGGTATCTGGTTGGTTATACTTTAAATCAAAATCATATGTTTTTGGTTTAGAGTTTTCGGCAATATATATTAGAATTTTTTTTGTATCCTTATATTAGAAAAGAATTAAGGAACTAGCTTATAATAATAATAATAATAATAATAATACTCTCCCTAATTCACCCCCTTACGAGTGAATTTCAACCCCTGAAGTCGACTGAACGACTTGTGTAGGGGAAGGGACGGCTAATTTTAACAATGCCATATCCTCAAACCAAGTACTGGTCCATTTTAAATTTAAAACTGAAGTTAAGCATGACAGATCTTATTTTAGGTGGAAAAAATAACTAAATATACTCAATTTAAACAAAGTTATGCTCAAATCAAACCTAAATAGGTCAAATCAAGAACTGCATACTAAAATTAAGAACAATAGATTCATATTTAAAAAAAGAAAATAAGATGTAACGTGCTTCTTTCAACCAATGCCAATTCCAAATTAACCCATAGGTCTCTTTATCAAGAATTATACAGGGTGTCATTGAAATAGTGTAAAAAAATTCGGGAGGTGATAGTACTCCTAAAACTAGTAAAAAAGTTTCTATAACTATGGGATTTTGGGGGCGTCAAAAGGACAAACTTGGAAAGTGATTTTTTTGAAATTGTAAGCTTAAAAAATACGATAAAACTTCAAAAAAAATCCCTGTTGACATAAAATTTACTGCTGAATAATCCAATAGTAATATTGAAAAATTACTTATTTAATCAGAAAGGGTAGTTCTTGCAAGGGTAAGGGGTTGAATAAATCAACCCCTTACGCAGATCCTGGAGGAGAAGAGCAGGTGTCTGTATTGAAATGAATGGTGGCCATATTGAACATTTACTTTAAATAAAAGACTCAGACTGATATGATAATGTACTTTCCATAATAATAATAATATATTTTTCACTTTAATTTCTCACTCTTTTATTATTTAAAATAATTTCTGCGCTTCTCTTGTTTAACAGGGCGATTTGGTAATTCTAAATTGAAATAACCACGCCATAATTTTCATAAATTTATGTTGATTAACCTGTGAGCAACCCATCAAAAAATAAATACATACTTGTTTTTCAAATACGGGTTCAGTAAAATGTTTGCCTTCAATTTTCTCGAAAACCATTGCTTTAAGCGACTTGCAATAAGAGTACCTTTTTTATGGAAAAAAAGGTAGTAGTTTTTAAAAAATAGACCCATGTTGTTAAAAAATCAACCCCTAAAAAGTTATTCATAAATCGACCCCTTACCCTTGCAAGAACTACCCTTTCTGATTAAATAAGTAATTTTTCGATTATACCATTGGATTCAGCAGTAAATTTTATGTCAGGAGTGATTTTTTTCGAAGTTTTACCGTGTTTTTTAAGCTTACAATTTAAAAAAAAATACACTTTCCAAGTTTGCCCTTTTGACTCCCCTAAATCCTTTAATATGCATTTAACGACCCATAGTAATAGGAACTTTTTTTACTAGTTTTAGTAGTACTATCAGTACTATCCCGAATTTTTTACACTATTTCAATGACACCCTGTATATTCAAGTTAAGCTCGGCTGTTTCTACATATTTTCATTCAGTTTTGAGCATAAACATTTTTAATAAATACTTAGATTTACATTTAGACGTGCTTGGCTCACAATCAAGTCCGAAAGTGTTTAATTTTTGGTTGAATTTAGCATTTTTCTCTCACTCTCTGTGTATAAAGTAAACTCTATTTCAAAATTAAATTCAATGTAGGTACTGACTATTCTATAACAGAATCCTCAATATATGGTCCATCAAACAGACAGAAAATGAATATAGATTAATTTTAACCAGTAACCAATAGGAAAACATTTTTAAATTCGATAATGCAGCGCAGCTTTTCCGTTTCTTTTGTAACGTTAAATTAGCAACCTCAAAAAGCTAATTACCACAAAGTAGTGTTCCAGAATACCTTTCGCGAGTTGGCTTCCATTACATTACCGGATAACTTTCGCAGTCAAAGAACACGGGCTTTCCAAAAGTGAAGCGTAACAAGAGAGGCGAATGAAAAGCGTATCGAGATTTAGGAAATGCACTGTTATTAATAAGAAGACTTCTCTTTCATTCTTTTGCAGGCCGCAATAAAAAAAAATCATTACGTAAATCTTCTGGGATAGCAAAACTCGTTCAGGTGGATTTCACTAGAAAAATCTATTAATACCCTGAAAAAAATGTACAGGGTGTTTCACAATCAGAATTAAATATGCAAATATGTGTCGCCTTTTATGATGTTTAATAATAGAGTGCTGCTTTATTATGGGTTGTTAAAATTATGTAAACATCAATATTTCTCTAATTTTGACATATAAAGTAACCGAATTTCGATAAATGATCCTATAGATGTAGATTATCTATGCCAAATATCAAAGAAATATACTAAGTGATTCAAAAGTTATAACGGTCGCAAGACCCACACTATATGGGTTTTTTGTGATCCTCTGGAGCTTAAAATATTTCCCTTTCCTAATGAAACACCCTGTATATTCCAATCTAAAGAGTTTCTATAGGTGGCGACCGAGTATTTGTAGAATGTTGCCACCAGGTATATTTCATACATTTAGGATATGTGTCAACTAGTATTAAATGATTGATATGTTTAGTGCTTGACCTATTTTTAATAATAAAATTAAAAAATATGTTAAGTCGAATATGATATATTTAAAAGAACGAGGTTATAGATATATTTGTACTACATAAATGCTGTGTGTCATCTTGTAATCTTTTACTATCTAACCAACAAACTGCTCATAGTCTGCAGTAACTCTAGCTCTAGCAGTCCTACAGTCGGACTTTGATAATTTACAGGAAAAGGTAAAAACATAAAATAAGACAAAGTTACTATTCTCTATTGAATAAAGATTTGTCGCAGCAAATGCTTGTACTGTTGATATAGTTAAAACACTTTCAAAAACTTTGTTCTATTGATTGAATTTTTGTTTCGAAAGATAAAGTGATTTTTTTCAATCAGAAAGCCCCAGTTATTTCTGTTACCTTTAACTCACTTTCCATGGCTGTTCGTTCCTGAAAAGTTGAAAAGTTTTCTACTTACTCGGGGGAGCTGTACGTAGTCTCGGAACAGCGAAAACCAATTGATTTTACACCGAGTTGACAAATTCGATGCCTGTGCTCAACGTGACCTACTAAAATAAATAGCTACTTAATTAAAGAGAATCCCATAGAATAACGGGCTCTACAATGTGACAAAGATAATAAGAAGAGATGTGTTTACGTTACGTGGTTAATAGGGTAAGGAATCGATAGTTTTCCTTTCGTGGAGCTAACATTGTTATAAAATCATCTTATGAACTGATGAACATTCTTCATGAGGTCAAGTTAGTTTTTTTTTTGTTAAAAATAACAAGAAAAAGATGTTGCAGAAATCTCGGAACTATGAATGCAGGAAAGGAAAAAGAGAATGATGAAGGTCTTTAGAGAACAGTAGTAGTAATTTTTAAGAACTTTTTTATAATCCTGTTCAAAATTATCGCACAACTACATTTCCTGCTTCTATTTTTTTTTTTTAAATAAATAATGATTTTTTTACCTGTAGTTATTCATCATAAATTGCCTTGCTCACTATTATGCCTCAATTTTGTTAAAGTGGTATTAAAAACACAGTACCTTGAAGATTACATGGGATTTAACAAATATTATAATTTTTTAAATGCAATACCCGGTTTTCTATTGATACGAGCTTTATTTTGGGAGCTGTTAAAACAAATGCGAAACATCACCTTGAATTTCAGAGAGAGGGGGTGAGGTAAAAAATTAAATCTGCTTAAAAATAGAAAAAGTTTGTTAGGTATTTCATAAAATTCAAATAAAATATTTATTTAAACATTGAGCACTCTAGAATAAATCTATGACTAAATTGGAAAAGAAAAATTGTCCTATTTTATACCATTTTAGATTTTGAAGCAAAATTGTGTAAACTGCAAGTGCAATTTTCAAATTTGAAAGATATCTGGTGTGGTAGGTTTGTTACTATTTTACTACTATTACATAATTTATAAATATAAAAAACATATAATCGTTCCCGTAGATCTTAAATGAACATATAGAAAACAGCCAATACTTGTTATGAAAAGAAAGAAAATAGCCTCTAAAAGTTTGTGCGAATTTTCCTTTAGAAGATTTTCAATTTTTCGCGTCTTTTTTTAATTTAACTCAAAAAATTCCGAAAAAATTCTCATAGGGTAATTTGGGTCTTGAAAAGCCGAAAATTACCTCAAAATTTTTCTAGGGCTTCTCAGTTTTCTCGTAGGGTCCCAAAATCACTCGAAAACGCAGTTTCGGCCCCATATCTCGTTCCACATGAGCCCTATCTATTTTTTATGGTCATTTTCGTCTTTTTAAGGTCAAAATACCCTATGTTGAATTTTTTCAAATTTTTAGATCAAGTAATAAAAATTTTTCAAAGAAGTTGTACTTCGAAACATATGTCATGTTAGTGTTTTAAAAAAAAAAAATTTATATTTTTAAAATAAAAGTGTGAAAATCTACCAAATTTGGTTTTACTCTTTCAAGATTAAATGGATTTTCATCAAGTAAAGGCCGAAACAGTAAATGATTAAGAATTGTTTATCCGGGATTACATAAAGGCTAGAGCTGACCCTGCTTCTCGTAGCCGCGTCTTAATGTATCTATCCACAAAAAGTCTTTAAATTTACCTATTTTATCTATGACTTTTCGGTATCCGAATTATCTATGCCGTCTGTTTCCTCTATTCAAAACATCTGATGTGTCCAACACATGACTTTCCTATCTAGTTATTACAGGCTTTTTCCGTTTATTGTGTACAACCTATTGCAGCATCTCTATAAATGTTTAGAGGATAAACTAAATATATATACATTGTCCACATACATCTACCGCGAAACATTTTTCTATAGATATTCATTGAAAATGAAAATACTGAAAAATTTAAATTTAGCACTTTTCCTACAATTTTTCCATTACGGTCCATTTAAAAAAAATCATGTATGAACAAATATTATAGAGATCGATATCGCAATCAACTTTTATTTCAACAATTTTCATAAAAATCAGAATTTTGCACATTTTGTCAAATTTCTCGAATACGGACCATTTCAGGAAATTTTTACATAAGGCAAAAATTATAGATAATAATATTAGAAGTAACTTTTATTTGAACAATTTTCTTCTCCAAACATAAATAACAGATATATTCCATAAAATATATAAACGGCCTCCCATAAAGTACCCCCCCCAGATGTTCCGACTTTGTCCAAAATCTAATTATTTCACGTCAGGCCGAAATAAAACTTAAGTTTAAAATTTATTGATTTTTTCTTTATCCGTTTTTGAGTTTTCTTCAAATTTCGAAATTTACACATTTTCTCAAATATCTCGAATACGGTCCATTTTAGAGAAATTATCTATGGGACAAAAATTATAGAGAATTATATTACAAACAACTTTTGTTTAAACAATTTTTATAAAAAAAAATATTTTTTTACATTTTGTCAAATTTCTCGAATACGGACCATTTTAGGAAAATTTTGTAAATGACAAAAATTATAGATAATAAAATAAGAAGTAACTTTTATTAAAAAAATTTTCTTCCCCAAACGTAAATAACAGATATATTCCATAAAATATAAAAATGACCACCTATAAAGTACCCCCCCAGATGTTCCGACTCTGCCCAAAATCTAATCAGCTCATTAGACGCTGGAATAAAGCTTAAGTTTGAAATTTGGTGTTTTTCCGTGTATCGGTTCATGAGTTATGCGTTATACAGACACACACACACACACACACACACACACACACACACACACACACACACACACACACACACACACACACACACACACACACACACACACACACACACACACACACACACACACACACACACACACACACACACACACACACACACACACACACACACACACACACACACACACACACACACACACACACACACACACACACACACACACACACACACACACACACACACACACACACACACACACACACACACACACACACACACACACACACACACACACACACACACACACACACACACACACACACACACACACACACACACACACACACACACACACACACACACACACACACACACACACACACACACACACACACACACACACACACACACACACACACACACACACACACACACACACACACACACACACACACACACACACACACACACACACACACACACACACACACACACACACACACACACACACACACACACACACACACACACACACACACACACACACACACACACACACACACACACACACACACACACACACACACACACACACACACACACACACACACACACACACACACACACACACACACACACACACACACACACACACACACACACACACACACACACACACACACACACACACACACACACACACACACACACACACACACACACACACACACACACACACACACACACACACACACACACACACACACACACACACACACACACACACACACACACACACACACACACACACACACACACACACACACACACACACACACACACACACACACACACACACACACACACACACACACACACACACACACACACACACACACACACACACACACACACACACACACACACACACACACACACACACACACACACACACACACACACACACACACACACACACACACACACACACACACACACACACACACACACACACACACACACACACAGACATCATCGCGAAAATAGTCAAAACGGATTCAGGGGACCTCAAAACGTAAAAATCCGTCTAAAACTCGAGGTCGAAAAAATCATGATTCCTATACTTTCCTTATATCTGTATACAGATAGGAAAGTAAAAATTCACCCATTTTTGTTGAATCAATTCTTTTTCTTGATAACTTAATCCTTTTTTAATATAATAAACTCTGGTATTTTTTTGCACTGCGGCCAATGGGTAAAAATAATTAAAATTAACAGGTAAAAACTGCATCCTTACATATATTTTATTTTAAAATGAAATATAATTTAAGAATATCCAATTAAAAAACATATTTTCAATTTAGGATGACTATTAAAATAATACAAAAGTTAAAACTTTTCTATGAATAAATATTGGTATGGTGAAAGTGTTCCTATATAGTATCTATTTAAACCATAATTAGTTTCCAATAAAGAATAATTTATGTACTAACAACAAAAAAAGTCTTGTTAATAAACTATAAAGCATATGAATACAATACAGTTTAATGACTAGCAATCAATTTAAAAAAAAATAATAAGAATGCCTGCCTGCTCCCATTTCCTAGACATATTATTCATAAACTGTCATTACGATTGTTAATCGTAATTACTATTACTGTTAATTAAGGGTTTTATGAATAGTAAATCGGATTTAGATGGAACTTTGTACACATATATTTTTTAAATGGTTCGTAATAAACTTTACATAACGAGCTTCAAGAAAGTACGTTTGAAAAAATTTAAATATTTAGCGTAGTTTTAAATTGTTTGTATTCTTGGTAAACGGCTCAAAAACGGATACATTTTAATAATACTTGTGATTTAAATTTATTAAGTACATTAATTCTTAGTTGAAAAATGAGGTTATGTTCCTTATGCCACCATTCATCATTCTTATTGGAATCTCGTCGTTCCCTGCATACCAGATGGCATATTTGTAATAAACGAAATTTCAAATAAAAAAAGCGTTTATTTTGAGAGTAAACATACCTATTCCAAGTCGTGTCAAATTTATGATGTTACATAAATATAAATTCCAACTGCATTGGTCTATATTAGTGAAAACTTAAATTTATCGTTTAAGATATATCTTATCCCAGCAAACATTTTGGTGTAATTTGACGTCGATACTACCTAAATTATATATAATAAATTTGGTCGCAAAATTAATTTTAACCATAATTAAGTAAAATTTACGTTGGCTCGACGTGGATTCGACATAAGTGGAGAATAAGACGACGTCGAAATTTGGTTTTATTTACCAAAATAGGTAGAATTACATCTAAATCCACATTGTAGTAGCCCAGTACGTTTGGTTAGTAATACCTCTCTAGGGAAATTTGACGTCAGTATAACGTTAATTCGACGTTGATTTAACTAAGTTTAGGTAGAAACTACCAAAATATTTGCAGATGACGTATGCCTCCAAGTGTACGAAAAGAAATTTTATACTTATTTGGTATTTTTATCTATATATAAGTAGAAATATTGTAAGAACACAACTAAAACATATACCTAATTCACATGAAAGATTGAAAATAAATAAATATCGGTGACAAAAATATATGTAATGTAATTGCGGTGAATATACAGTTCACGCTTGTTGAAATTAATGCGAAGAAAATTTTGTCGTGCATGTTAACAGTTCTACTTAGAAAAATAACAATGCCCTTCCAAAATACTCTCTAATTAAAAAAATATAAGAAAAAAATGGTACTTTCTCAACTCGTGCGTTAGCAACTCGGGCGTAATGTAAAACTACCTGAATTCGTCGCAACTCGGGCGCCCTCCAAAATTGTATACCTGTGAGTTCGCAACTCGGGCGTCGACGGGATATGAAATTTGACCATAGTTTATGTACCCTGATTCTGATTAATTACTTTCTGATTCAGGTAGTAATGAATTATCGAAAATTTAAGAGAAGTGAATGACATCGCAGAACAAGCTTTGTTTTTAACAAATAGCGAACATTGAAAAGTTAGTTGATGTAACAAAATTTAAGATTTTTCCATTACGGTTTATTTTAGAGAAATCATGTGTAGAATAAAAATTATAGAGCATGATATCGGGATCATTTTCAAATTATTCGCGATTTCTAAAATATTTCCGGAAATAATTTGGTCACTAGTGGTATTATAAGTGAAAATAATAAAAAAAATTCGAATTTTGCACTTTACCTCAAATTTCTCGAATTCGGTCAATTTTAGAGAAATGTATGGAACAAAAATTATAGAGAATTATATTGTAAGCAACTTTTATTTAAAGAATTTTCTTTAAAATTCGAATTTTCCACTTTTTGTCAAAAATCTCGAATACGGATCATTTTAAGGAAATCATAAATATGATAAAATTTGTAGAGAATAATATCACAAGCAACTTTTATTTGAACAATATTCTTTCCAAGCGTAAATTATAAATACATTTTTTAAAATAGAAAAACAACCCTCTATAAACCCACACAGCACAAAACCACAGTAAATATTTCAAGAATGTAACACTGAAATATTTGTAATATAAAAATATTACGAAACGAATGTAATATTTAATATATTTCATAAATAATAATTTGAAACCTATATCAGAAATATAACATACTGATATTTCAGAAATGTATCCAACAACAGACGCAAACTTCCAATTATTTAGAATATATGGTTGTCTCTAAAATAAAATTATATTACTTAAAATAAAATGACTACAACATAACCCATCTGCTTTCTCTTCTTACAAATGAGAAATTTTTCAAATCTTGTCCATTTACAACATAAAAAACATAAACCAACTTAATAATTAAATTTCATTTATTTGAAGTTTTATTTATGCCTAATAAAACAAAAGCTGCTAAACTCAAGTTTATTTTATTAAAGAGGTCCTTTCGTCACCCCTTTCGCCACCAATGTTAAATAAAAAATATTAGATTATGACTAAAATTTATTTTTTTTCTAATAGCTAAGTCCTTATTTATCTAATGTTGAAGTTTTAACTATACCTTACCGTGCAAATTTTTGAGAATTTCTTTTTTAAAAATGTGAGTATTTGTGCAGTGTCTTATGAAAAAATAAGACCTCAACAAAAATTCTCGAATTATATTATTATTTATTGATTAGATGGAGTAGAAAAAAACTAAAAATAGGGTTTTTGAAATAGTTAGGTTTTGTTTTTTACAATAAAATATATAGGTTACCTTGGAATTTATTGAGAAATTAATATTAAAAAAAATTTGAAGTAACCTAGTTGAAAATTTTTTGTGATTTTTTAATATTAATTTCTCAAAAAAGTCCACGGTAACCTATATATTTTATTGTATAAAACAAAACCTAGATATTTCAAAAACCTTATTTTTAGTTTTTTTTCTACTCCATCTAATCAATAAATAATAGTAAAATTAATTATAATTCGAAAATTGTTGTTGAAGTCTTACTTTCTCGTAAGACACTGTACAAACACACACATTTAAAAAAAAAATTCTCAAAAATTTGCACGGTAAGGTATAGTTAAAAGTTCACTTTAGATAAATAAGGACTTCTACTATTAGAAAAAAATTAATTTTAGTCATAATCTAATATTTTTTATTTAACATTGGTGGCGAAAGGACCTCCTTAAATGCTTTGGAATAAATAAATAAAGAAAAAAAAAGAAAGAAGGAAAGAAAATCAATTTGAATGAATTATAGTTGAAAATATATAATTAAAATAAAATTATATATTAAAAATAAAAATATAACATTACAGATTACGTAAGTTGGCTACATATGGAAAACTTTTTTATTATTAGTTTTATTAAAAATTTATGCATGGTCTAAAACCTAAAATACACCGATCAGATATCAATTTTTATGAGTCGTATACGATATTTGTCAAAAAAATTATTTTTAGCCAAGTGTAAAGTACATTCATTTTTGACAAACCTCGTATACGACTTATACAATTTGATATCTGATGGTTGTATTTTAGATTTTAGACCATGCACAACTTTTTATGTTGAATAATTTTGTTTTGATAAAACTAATAAAAAAAAAGCTTTCCATATTTAGCCAACTTACACATAAAAAATGTATTAAAATAAAAATTAAATAGCTAGCCGAGGTAGGTACACTATTATTTATCAATCTAATTATTAAATAAAAATTAAATTATACTTTTTTTTATAAAAAAGACAATTTGAAATGTTATTACAATATAATGTAAATAAAGACTATTTTCGTAGAAAAAGATAAATAAAAATCTTGTTTTAGAAAGTTACATAATATTTAAAAACTGGCAAGCTCTTCTTGTACGGCACTCCGTATATAATTTTAAGTTTAAGTCGAAAGCACCTTCTCAGGTTAAACTAAAGAGGTGAGATTCATTATATTACTATAATATTGGTACCTATCCTTGAACGCCCGAGTTGCGAAGGGTTTAATCTACCTGTATTCTTACGCCCGAAATGCGAAAAATTAAGTATTCCGCTCGAGTTGCGACGCACGAGATGCGCATAAATCGAAAAAAATATGATCGTGTAAAAAAATAATAATAATAATATTATGAGCTAAAACTATGTTACGTTTGTTGTGCACCACTTTAGAAAATCAATAATGTTTCGTTTTTCGGTATTTTCATTCGTATGTTTTAGTTATGGTCATTTTAAAAATTTTAAATTTGGAATCGTACTTCAATTACGTTAAGAAAATATGGCGTATTGTGCGAATTCGACCTAAAAGTTATTATGACTAAGGAAATCTACATATTTTACAAATACCTTTTTACTAAGTTGAATTAACTTCAATTTCACGATATATTAGTTAACTTTACCTATTTAAAGAAATAATAACTTATAGGTTTTATAAAAAATTTACCTATAGGTAAATATAACATATTTAGGTCACGTTGTTCTGCACTTGAGATTTTAGACGTTTCACTTTACGATAAAAATCGGAAGTATAACGATATGATTTATTATTTTTCGAACTCATTTTATTAATTATTTTTCGCATTCATTTAAAGCTCTATCTACACCACACGTAAATTAAGATTACGACTGTAATGGTTTTTTTAAAATGGCCGAAATTCTTAAGAATAATGACAAAGACAGTAACTGAACAACCTAATTGTTAAAATAACCTAAATAATATAAATTTTACAAATAGGTCATGCATGACTTTTTTTAAATTGGTGGTTTTTAGTCGAATTTACTTTGTGGTAAATTTTTCAGGTAATTGCTACAATAAAGTTAATAAATATTTTTTCAAAATAACTTATAGTATTCGACTATTTGGTTGAAATTAGGTAGATAAACAGGTAGAATTTTGCTACGATCTCGACTTAATATTATTTTAAAGAAGAGTAAATAAAAGCGGCCAAATAGGTTACTATGGAGGCATAAAATTACGTAGAATTTTTAACCAAATCTACCTAGTTGGATATTCTACTATAAAGACGATTTTTAGTTGCCAAACAGGTAGATATTACCTAAATATAGCACCTAATTTTACTACAAAGGAAATTTAACTTTGAAGTAATTGTTGGTTATTTTTTTTAGTAGTTTTTCCTTTGCTGATATGGTTAAAGTTACTTTTAAGCATATTTGTGTAAAAGGTAGATTTCTTGGTATAATTTACGTAAATTTAAATATAAATTAAAACCGTTTGGTAAATTTACATTAGAGGTATATTTTTCTAGTCAATTTTACGTAATAATTACCTCAATAAGTAAATTCGTCTTAAACAAAGTCGAGTTATAACTAATGTTATAGAAAATATTTGCTGGGATACCTATACATATATTACTGTAGTTTTTTTATATATGATTTTTAAATATTGTGTACAGTTGTAAAGTATTTTAATTATGCATACAATATATAATTGTAGACTTGTTCTAAGAGTCTCAATTGTTATTTTTTTCCTTTCATAATAAACAATTTTACATTTTCTAGAGACCACTTGCTGAAAATGTAGGGCATCACAAATGGGATTACTTTTTATCAAAGAAAAGATGTTTGGATCATATGCATATTTTAATGGTGAATATTTGAACTAAGTATATTATATTTGCAGATTGATTTGGAGATTATGGATAATCATTTGTACTTCGTATCAACTTCTTCGTTAACTGCAAGAACATTTGTTGAGTTATAAGAATAAAAAAATTACCTAATCTGCGTTCTACGATGAAAGAATATCAAAAAATATAAATACTATTTTCTAATTTTCTTTTATCGATATAATTAAAAAAATATTACCATTTTGTTCTATTGAGTTTCAGTTTAATCGCATAATATGGTCTATCCCGTTTAATTTCAAACGAATAGCATATTATTTACTTCTTTCCCATAGTATACTAGTCAAAGATCATACATAAATTACACCCATTAATTGTTCTAGACAAAGATTCTTTCAAATTCACTAAAAAGAAAAGACGAACAAGTACAGATACAGTTTACACAAATCTCTGTAATCCATAAAACCGCAATATCAAAAGAATCGACCACAAGAAGCGTTACTTATTTTCAATACTACTCCCAAGTCTCTTTTGTATCTTTTAAAAACCATAATCATCCACCAATTACGTTTGAATGAGAGCAGTTTTACCGTTAGAACTTCCTTCAGCGATTATAAAAGTATCGTAAAAGAAGAGATCTGAAAACGCATGGTAGTGATGAAAAAGGGAAAATATAACGAATTCAGCTTTTTTTAACGTCGAAAGGTAAAATCGCACAAACTTTTAGAGGACATTTTCTTTCTTTTCATGACATTCTAAGGTATTCCATGACCTAAAATGTCATAATTAGTCGACCGTTTGGAAAATAATTTGTTTTTTCGGAAAGATCTTGCCTCGAAAAATTTAAAGTCTAACTTTTAAAGGAAAAATCGCACAAACTTTTAGAGGACATTTCCTTTCTTTTCATGACATTCTAAGGTATTCCATGACCTGAAATGTCATAATTAGTCCTTTTGGAAAATATTTTTTTTTTTTTGGAAAAAAAATGATTATATACAATGCTACTAATCTATAACGTTTGATGCTCAAGAACGTGAGGACATAATTAGAATTTTACAAAAATTTGTTAAGCATTTTCTTAGAAAACGGTTTGAAAACTCTCCTTTTTTTAACCTTGAGTAAAGCTCTCAAAATTTTTTGGTGACGGAAACTTTTTGAAAAGTAAATTATTTGACGGAGCCCTAAACACATTTCGGAAAAGTCCTCCTCGCTCTAGCTTCTTGCCAGGTTCTACCCGTTTCTTTGCGTAGCCCCTACAAACAAAAATTCTCAAAATCAAATACGCCTTCCTCTTTTTGACTTTATTTTAAAAAAAAGGTCATCAAACCAATTTCGTTTCCCCTACCTGGCTTCTTAAAAACAAAAAAAGGTCCTCCATCCCAAAAACCAAAATCGTATCCTCTTTCCTGTATTTGGGGCCTTCACAAAGGCTTTGCGGAGCACACTTTGAGTATCGGTTATATAGAAAAAGGTAGGTCATAAATGGAATTATATATTCTGGGGTCAAACATAACTTACTTTAATGCATATTAGCACACAAAAAAAGTTATAGACTTTGGAAAGTACAAAATGAAAAAGATGCTCTTAGGATAAGAAAGCCATGTACCTATTTTTATTACAAAATGTTAAACAGTTGATGAAATATTAGAAAAAATCTTTCATTTTGTACTCTCCAAAGGCTATCACTTTTTTGTGTGCACATTTGCATTAAACCTTTAACGCTCAGTGATCTATTTATAGATCATAACAAAAAAAATTATACACGGAAAACAATGTGACTAGAAAATTTTACTACAATGTTGTAGTAGTAGACTTGTAGAGAAATACTTAACAATTTGTAGAAAATTTTACTACAAGTTATAGTTAAAAACTATTAATTATTGTAGCAATTGAATTGTCGAATAAAATGCTACAACAATAGGAAAGAAGTCCACAATGTTTAGTATATTTTACTATTGTTTGTAGAAGTAGAAATTTATTACAATTATCGTAATAACTACTACTAACTTCTGTAAAAATTTGTACAAATATTAATAATTATCTCTACAAAAAATAGTAATACTTTACATCCCTTCTTATGAAAAAAATTCAATTTTGTTCAAAAATATTCTATAATATTGTAGAAATTCTAAGTCATGTGAACAAAACAGAATTCTGCTATTGGCCAACGTTTTCTGACGTCGATCAAAAACGGCCAGACAGCAGTAGTAACCGTTCGCCATGTTCACATAACAAAGCATGGTACATATACGAGTACCTATAACACATTATTATATTATAAGCACCGATGCGTTTGAGAAAATTTTAATAATAAATTCTATTGGTGGTAAGTACATTTATTATTGTTTCTGAATAATTTACCTTTAGATAACTAGTAAAAATAGTTGTGGCCAACGATCGAATGTTGTGCCCAACGATCGAATTTTGTGCCAAGTTCAATGATATTTTTTTGTCTTAATTGTGACATACCTACTTTCTCATTTTTGTTAGTTATCTGACTTAGTCATTTAATATCCAAATCAGTATAAAGGTGATAAATATCCCCGTTTTAAGGGTATGAACAGTTCAATTGGTATTAATTTTTATTTCATATTTTTCAGGTACAGAAAAGCCAACTGAGACTGAGGGCGCTATTATTACTGTTATTTATTACATAATGTAGTTAAGAATTTGTATCTTTTATATTAAAACAATAAATTGAATATTTTATTAAGGAACATTTTTTTCTAGGTTATAATTATAATAATTATGGAATACTACTACAAATTTTATTAAAAATTACTACAATTTGTATGAATTTTTACTATTTATTGTGTAACATTTTCGTATTTATTTTCAGAAAACGCAATACATTTTTAATATAAATTCATACAATGAATAGCAAAAATTATAACAATTTGTAAAACAATTCTTATGATGCATTTGGATATTTTTACTAAATATTGTAGATAATAACTCTACAATACATTCTCCACAAATATTTGGAAATTTTTACTACAAATTGTCCCTGTCCCTATATCTACTATTTATTGTAGAGAAAAAATCTACAATTGTAGAAATTTGTTCTACAATTTTTTTTCCGTGTACCATTGCAAGCAACTTTTTAAAAAATTTTCAAAATCATAGAGGTATATATTTAATTCGACGCCAAGAGTGTAATAGCGTCTTCGATTCCACTGCCCCACCTGCGTGGAGTACAGATGAGCGATATATTGATACCGGTTACATTTCAGATTGAAAAGTAACTGGTATTGACATATCTCCCACCTTTCGTATACACTCAGTGCAAGCTGTGCACTGGATTCGAAGACGCTATAATACTATCTACTTATTATTTTTCATAACTGAAGTACTTTTTTTCGATTTTTTTTAAATTGAGTACAAATAGGTTTCTTGTATTACCAAATAAATTTATTTATTGACTTTGAGGTTGATTGACGCCCTATTCGTAACGGTGACCGGAAAAAAGCGCAAAGGAAATAAGCGCACAGAAAAAAGCGCACAGACATATAAGCGCACAGGAAATAACCGCACGAGGAAATATGCGAACACGGAGAAAACCGCACACGGAAAAAAGCTCACGGGTATAAAAGCGCACATGGAAAAAAGCGCAAATCTAAAAAAGCGCACATTGAAAAAAGCGCAAAGTGCATGTAGTTTATATTTATATTTTGTTACAATTTTTTGTTGTTTGATTAAAACTTTAATTATTGTTGTTTACAGTAGTTACCATAATTTTTGCTGATAATTCAGGAATCTACTCAGTTATTTATTCGGAATTATTATAAGTACGATACGAAGAATAGATCTGTACCTTGGTTTGTTATATTCCAGGTGAAAAATATTAGACAAGTTTAAACAAATTCTTAAAATACTTTCACAATAAAGTTAATACGGTTTATAATATTTATATCTCCATTATGGATTGTTGAGGACAGACTAATTCCACCAAATCCGCTTTTAAAAAATCATAACGATCAGTTTCGCCGCGAGGAAATTATGCTGATGGGGGTGTATATTTTACTTATCTCATACAGTGTGTATCTTAATTAAAACGAAATATTTGCAAGTGGTCATTTATTTTTACTGGAGATTATAAAATTAAGATAGGTACTTATTATTTCATTTATTAGTTGCTTTTTTGTTAATAATTTTTAATTCAGGATAAATCCCATGCCGTCAATCTCTTTCTTTATAAGTTGCCACATTGCAGTTTCAAGTAACTTGTATACTTTCATCTTTTAACAAGCAAAAGGCAACGGAAACAGACATTTTATTTGCATATGCATGGATGTTAAACAGTTTGGCAGCTCATTTTTCCCATTTAAGTTGGCGAAATTTACGAAATTTTTCGAAAATAATTAAAGGGGCACTAAACGGCATTTACAAGAATTGATAGTCGAACCGTTTTAAATAAAGACACGAAATAAACTCAAACTGTGCCTAATATTTTAACATTTAAAATCTTCTTAGAATAATGTTAGGTACTCATCATTAATATCTATTTATTATAGACCGTTACATTAATCAGACAAAAGTTTTGCAAATTTAACAATCTTCTTTGAATATTGTAAGGTAATTAGGGATTATATCATTAATATCTATTTATTATAGACCTTAACCTGAATTAAACTAAAATTTTTCAAAAGTTAAGAATCTTCGTAGAATAACGTTAGGTTTTTGGAATTCTGTCATAATAACTTTATTTCATAATATTTTATAATAAATTACGTTTATAAGTAAGTTACTAGTAAGTTACTGAAGACTGGTTTTATTTTTGTTTCGCGCTAATTTTAAAATTCAGACAAGTGTACTATATTTTTTATTGATAAATAGAATTGGTTTTTGGTTAGAAATATTTTTGGAGTTCTATTATGAGGAACTTGTTGGATACGTTGTGGACAGTAGGTAGACTTTTTTTATAATTATAATGTATATAAAATATATAAAAAAAACCTTCAGTTTTTTTACTTTGGCCTTCTGCGTTTAACTTTCTTCATATTAAATATTGTATTTTAGATTCAAATTTCAATATATCTTCCACAGTATTTGTAAAGTTCTTTAAATTTTAACTAATTTTTTAACTTGTTTTCAATTTTGTGAATAGTGAAGGTGGCATAATTCCTTAATCCCACACAAGCTAACTTGCTTCTGGAGATCAGATCAGATCAGATTTGATTTGTAAGGGCCTATCCCACACTCACTATCCCCAATACCAGTTTTTTGTCACTTTGTTTGTTTCTTGTAATTGTTAATTTGTTCAAACAATCGTATATATACAATTTTAACTTTTGACTTAAAAGTCTTATTCAGATTTTATAACATATTTTTTTAAATTGTAAGTTTACATCCACAATTTTTGTAGATAAGCACTGATGATGGCAAATAAGCCGAAAGCGCTTTGCATTTATTAATTAAAAAGTTTTGCACGAAATACAAGTCTTTCCTTTTGAATCTAAACTACTTGCACACAGCTGTCAACCTTTTTTGGTTATTTTAATTCTATTATGATTTTTGATCATTGTTTTCATTTATAATGTTATAATCGTTAACGATTTGTAATAATTATATTTATGAAATTCCGGTTGTAATGATTTTGCATTTTTTGTAAGATGGCGAGTTTTATAGGTACATATTTTATCTTTAAAACCTAAATATTTTTGCAGTTCCATGTTGATTTTATTTTAATTTTATAATCGCCAACTATTTGTACTAATATATTTATGGATTTGTGTTTATATTTTTTTTATATAATAATGTAGGTACAAACGTAACGAGATATAAACTACATGTACTTTGCGCTTTTTTCAATGTGCGCTTTTTTCCATGTGCGCTTTTTTCCTTGTGCGCTTTTATACCCGTGCGGTTTTTTCCGTGTGCGCTTATTTCCTGTGCGTTTATATGTCTGTGCGCTTTTTTCCGGGATTCATTTGTACCTATCTTATGCTAGGAAACAAAAATATTTGTTGTGCCTACTACATTGTGATAGAGCTCGGTCATTGAGAGTTATGACTTTTGAACACACAAATCTTCTATCCAAAATCCATGCAATAAAACTAAACTACTTCCCCCAAAGGCCCTTATATTCCGAAAACAAAAAAACTTTTATCTAAAAGTCCTTCTTTTCCCATTTTTTTTTTATCGAATCAGGTGAATTTATTTTCATTGATTTCAAAGGAAATTATTTTACTTAAAAAAGAAGGTATCCGAATACCGATTTAAAAGCTGGAATTGTTATCCCTTTTCATTCGTTCAAGTTTCTTATTTCTGTTTTTAAACGGGCTTTCACTGTTTTATTTGGTCTTATACTTTCCAATTATGTTTATTTGTAAAGTTTAATAAATGTTTTAGAAGAAAAGTCGTTTACATAATTCCATCTAATGGCACGAGCGGTGAGTGAGTTTTCGGTTACGGTACAAAAAAAATGTCATTTTAAATTCCAACCAAACCTCAAGAAGAGTTGTAAAAAGCAGAAACAAATTAAAATCGAATTTTTCTTTGAGTTGGATTCTTATAACGTGTTTTTTGCCTTTATTAATTTTTTTCTTATTGTATTTGTGTTCTTGAAACCTAAAAAAATTATTCTTGTATATGTACAGGGTGAAGCATAACAGGAGAAACAGCAGATTTGCTAATTTCAGTATCCTTTAATAGATCTACTATATTTAACTCTCTTGCCATTTTTGAACCACTCTCGGAAACAGATCCGACTGGATACAATGTCTGCGTTGCTATGGAGATGCACTATCTCGAAGTTATATCACAGCTTATACAATACAGCTCCACAACTCCGTGTCGGCGTCTTTGATCTGGCGGTCGAGAACCAAGCAAGACGGAATGGTGCTATCTCTGTTAGATTCGAGGGAAAAGTCGGGCCCGGATTAAGCAATTTTTTTATTATTGAAAAAATTGAAAACCTTGACGTAATAAGGTTGGTTACATGCCATGTTAAGTAAGTTTTGGGAAATTAAATTTTTAATTTGTTTTAAATCTGTCAAATATAATTAAAAAAATTATTTAAATATAAATATTACGAAAAATAGCACATCTTTCGGATTAGAGGTAAAATAATTTGTATGTGGCTAGTAAAATCCTCGTTAACAAATGTTTTGAGCTAAAACAGTCACTTCACGACAAATTGTGACTTGGATCCTTTTTACACCAAGGGTTTCAATTGTTAAAGAAATGTGTCACGCTCGTGGATGCAAATCAAGTGGTACCCCGTGTCTCTGGCAAGTGTTACTCTTCGCGCAAAGGGTTTATACCTAGATAAACGAATGCTTCGACTGAGGTCTGGGAACTCTATGGTATTTTGGAATTATAAAGAATTTGTGCTTTTATTTTAACAATATTGGTTATATTTAGATGTATTCTTATTAATTGAAATACAGATTTGTAGAAGTAATACTTTAACAGTTTTTATTAATATAATATATTCAATTTTTATCTGACCATACCGAAGTAGGGAATTTTGAAACTTTATAGTAATGTGAAATTTGAATTACAATATTACAATTATTTTAAAATATCTTTTCAATATTGAATATTAGTTCTACAAATTCATCATTTGACAGTTGCAGATTTCCAAATGTATCTGAATTGGCGTTATCATATGCCTTTTAAAAGCAATAAAAAGAAAAATCGTCTAATTCAACGTGATCTTTGTTATATTTAAGACAGGTATCGCAGGAGTAGATCCGCAAGGCTTTTATTAAAAGGTAACCACACACATACCTGATAAAATTTTTCTGTAGCAATTCGTCTTTACAATAATTTAGGGTGTTAATAATTTCATCATAAAATAAAATACAAGGTGTTCCATTTAAAAAACATACATTTTAATTTTCCAGGCAAAAACGTGACACCCTGTATATCCAAAGATATTTTTAAAATATGTAGGTATTTTTCAAATCCATATAAATTTTATTTAAAACTTTCTTGCGTGTCTACAACAAAATAATGAACAATAACGCACTAATGAGACACCCTGTATAAATTATATTTTTAACAATGAAAATTTCTTATAATGTAGTACTTATCGGTTTGGGTCCTTGGGAAAACTAAAGAATGTTTTCTTGCAGGTATAACCCTTATTAAAACAGCTTTTGACTGCACAAACTCATTCTACTCACAGCTAAAGAGTCACCAAAATAATAACAGTACCTTTAACTCAAACAAAATCAACGAAATTATAGGCTCCACGAAATTATACAATCAACGAAATTATACGCACGACTCAACACCTTGCCTAAGTACGCTTCTGAACGCCAAAACCGTCTTTTCCCTTCGAAGGCGGAGCTTAAGCGATGCGCGACGAAATCGACGCAAACCGTTGCCGCCAAGAGAGTGTTTTAGCTGTATTGTATAAGCTGTGGTTATATTGTATTCAAGTAGCAACTTGTCCTTCAGGTTTTTTAAAATTAATCAACCACTGCAAGGCACTATGGTCACTTCTAATGGTAACATAGGTTTTCAAGGACTCTTACAATAGCTGAAAGTTCTTTTCCAATAATTAATAATAATAAAATATGCAATTAGTTACTCAAAATCATCATCTATTAAAGTTTTTCTCATATTATTGGGTTCGTTCGTAGGTCTCGAAAGGAATTATTAAATTATTTGCTCTAAATTTACTGGTATTAGTGAAAATAGTAATACCAAAAAGAAATTGATTCATTCTACTTAGTCATGACATTATGAAATATATTATTATCCAAACAATATAGTCTATTTTTATGTATGAGAGAGTATTAAAATAACAAAGCGTTCGTAATCCATAGGCGTACCACTTCTTTTAGTAGACAGTTAAAATATTTTTTGAAGGTATTCCTCGAGTATACACTTATATTTTCACCTAATTAACATGCTTATAACTTCTAAACAGCTGAAGGTAAAAAGGTGCAATTTTTTCTAAAATGTTTTATTTTTCCACAAGGTATGTTAAGAACATTGTGTCAAACGGGTTATGTAGGTTTAAGGGTTTAAACTGACTTTTAAACAACGTTACGTTCATAAATAATAATTTTAATAAAAAAACTACTTCTTACCTACAAATCCAAATCAGAATCGAAATCAGAAGATGAACTGTCGCAACCAATATTAACAATGAGTGGCTCGATCATTTCATCAGTAATATTGTCCAACTTCCACATTTTCTCTTCTTCTTTAATCGTATGATTTACTGCCTTTTCCCAGTTTTCAGGCTTCACATTATTTACAGCCTCCAAAAACAACTGTTTAACATCACTCATTTTAAAAGAATTATTTTTTCTTGAAACTTCTCCCTTTATCTGTGCCCATATCAGTTCAATCGGGTTTACTTCGCAATGATATGGTGGTGATCTAACCACCGTCATCCCACGATTTTTTTGCAATTTCATCAATTTCATATTTTTTGAATTTCTCTTTATGAAGGGAACACAAATGATACAGTTCTTTTCTCACAGAACCGGGATGGAACTTAATATTCTTTGAATTTAGCCAATTCTGGAAATCTTTTTTTAACCACTTGGTTGTGGGCATTTTTTCTATAAATCTCGAGTGATAACTTGCATTATCCATTACTATTATACAGTTCTGAGGAAGAAGATCTATAATTTGTTCGAACCACTCTTTAAAGACATCAGTATTCATGTCCTCATAGTAGTCACCGGTACGAGTAGATTCAAAAGTCAATAAATCACCTTTAACAAAACCGTTTGAACTACCGATGTGTACTATTATTAGTCTGCTCCCCTTTCCTGATGGTGGATTTAAACCAGTAGATAAATTATTTAAAAAAGCCTGTCTTCGACTTGTAACAGTTTCATCTTGCCAAAACTTATTTGGTTTATGTCCCTCGTTGATCCATGTTTCATCTAAATAAAATATATTTCTTCTTTGGTTTCTCATTTCTTTTATAGTCCTTAGGTAATTTCTCCTCCATACTACAATATCTGTTCTTTCTATTAAAATAGACTTTCTGGAATGCTTTTTCCATAGAAAACCTATTTCTTTTAAAAGTTTCCATAGTGTGCTTCGACTCATTTCAGGGTAATCCTTATCATCTCGAACCGTGGCAAGAACTTTGTCTACTGTCGGAAATTCTTTTCTATAGAAGAACGCATGCACTTTCCTTCGAAGTCTTTCTTTCAAAAGATTTTCTAATTGAAATTTTGGTTTTCCTGGAGCTTTACGTGCTATTTGAAATTCGCCACATTTCTCTTCTTTAACAACTCTGTAAATCGTAGATTTTCCAACACCAAGCGTACTACTAATTAATTCCACTGTGTCATCAACACTTTTACATAAATGTTTGTCTGTAAATGAATTAAAATAATTAAATATTAATGTTTTTTCATTAACTGTTAAAGGACCGATTTTTTGTCGTTTACGCGGCCCTTCCAAATTTTCCATGATCACACTGCACTTTGCAAGTTGCAACTAAACGACATTTAGTAAACTGTCAAGAATACACACCTTGGATCTCCTTACTAAATGGAAAACATATCATAGCATTTTCGGTGAAATTTGTTGGGAAGGTATTTATCTACTTATAATTCGATTACTGTAAGAAATTCTTGGAATTAAAATAAAACAAAATTGGCAAATAGGTACTTATTGAAAATAATCTTAAGATACGGCTATGTAATATTTAATACACAGGGCTTTTGCCGGGTCCAAACCTTTTTCTATTGTTCTGTACAGCTTATGTTTATAAAGGACCAATAAAAGACCCAAAACTTGTAATAGTTCAGGTACATTTATTACAATTTTAGGAAATATTTAGATTATTCTGTAAAAATATTTAAAATGACCGTACTGTTTTGCATTAGAAATGCTGTTTTATTACTCTCTCATACATAAAAATAGACTATAAATACATAAACCTATTTTATATTAATAAAATACGAATGCACATTGTAACATAATTATATATATATATTTAAAACATCAAATTTAATTTTGTAACAATTCAGTAAAACTGATAGATGTTTTAAATCCATCGTTAAATCAATTAATTTATTAATATTTGTTGCAGAACCATTTAAAGCTTCGAACGAAAATTTTTGAACACAAAATATAATTTCCAATCTGAAATTACACAGTTGCCTAATCAAATAATATCACTACAATTGGCTAAAAGGCATACACATAGAAATATAGTTTTATAATAATATTATAGATGCGCTATTGCACCGCTGGCCGAATTATAGTTAGTTACAAACATAAATTATTGTTCCAATCAGTTTTACGAGAATTATGTTAATTAATTTTGTTTATAAATATTATAATTGGATGTCTTCTATAATCCGATTATATCGCATATATATATTATTTAATGGATGTTGGAAATTCTATTTTATGAATGCAAATATACCATCGATTTTGGAAGCAATATTTAGTTTTGTATCACTACTATTAAAATGAAAGTGATATTTATGTAGAACGATTCGAATGCTATATATTATTTGATGTAGTTATTTCAAAAAACTAACGAAAAAAGATGAACCGTCAAAAGAGAGAAGAAAAATAACAGAACAAACAACACAAAGACAGAAAATCGATGAAAATTAACAAAACACAAAAACTAGAAATTTTTTTGCCTAGAACATGGTATTAAAAAACTTTTACTCTTTCTATGTCAAGCTCAATTTTTTTTGTAAATGTATCTGACATTTTTTCTTATTTTAATAAAATCGGCATCTGAAAATGTCTTCTTATTTAAGAGAAAAATAACCCATTTACAGCAATGTTTTATAAAAAAGTTAACCGACGTCTTACGTATTTTTTGACTATAATGGGCTTTAACGCCTTCATAATAGTCTTATCTAGGGACTGAAACTTATAAGTTGAGTGTGGGAAGAGGTAAGGAAATAATCACTATGGCTGTAATGGCCGTCAAGTAATAATAACACTGGCGAATCTTCACAACGTTTTACTGCAGCTATAAAATGGTTAAACCATTGTGTATACAAATTTGTCTTCACCCAACCGTTTGAAATACGGACCTGGTACTATTTTGTCTTAATCATTGAGTTTTATTGTTTCTTAATAGATATTTGCTTTTAATGACAAGTGACATATTCTTTTCAAATAAATCCCTACGTTTTATTTAATAGGAGTTATAAAACTAAAATGGAGGCTTTCCGGAGCCTGTATATAAATACACAAATTGATCAACTTTAATATTCACACTTTACTCTAGAACTCTAGAGTACTAACAAGCTAATTACGTATTTTAAAAAAGGAAGCGAAACCTGATTGCTATATTGATACGCATTTTATTTTTTAATAATACTGTATACGTAAAATTTCCATTCATAACTGAACTCGGCGTCAGTAAGCAATCTAGATAGAAGAAAGAGGTTACAAGAAGCAGGATTTACAAATGAGAATGAAAAAAACGACAACCGGATACTGACCAATACCTGTTATATTCAGTTTTTATTCCTCGGCTACCGGCACAAGCGCGAGTTCAAGTTAGGCGCGGATTGGTTCGTACACTAAGTCTTCATATTCATGTTTCTCGTGTGTAATTTTCATAAAAACTTGCAATGCGTGTTAGCACATTCGAGTTGTTTCAGAATTTTTTTTTTAAAAGGGGCTGTAGATTTCAAACTGAGATATAAATTTAATTGAGGCAATAATTTTAGGTATTTTTATGGCAAAAGCAATACAGCAATAAATTAATAGTTAGTAAACTAGCATTAAAAAATTTGTAAACTATTAACGTTTTTTTTTTTAAATAATCATTAATATTTTATTAAAAATTGCCACATATGTAGGTTCCGTTAGAGATTTGAATTGAGAATGTCTACTTCTAACTGACGAATCCTTATAAGGACAAAACTGATCCAAGAATGACGTTCACCTTAGTAAACAAAATCAAAGTTAGAGTGTTGAAAATAATCTGATCATAAGTTGATCAATGAGTAATCTTGTTCTAACTTAACTAAAGTTGCAAACTTTTCTGCTCGCTAGTGCACCTTAGAGCCTAATTAAACTAACACTACTAATAATAATATCGAAAGGCTGTCGAAACTAATAACGTAAAATCAGAAAAATAGAACAATGGCTGTAATCGTTAATTGTGGATGAATTCACCGATCATATGTCTATAAATACTTTTCTAATTCAGGGTTGGTATGTGTGTGTCAAAAACACTTCTCTTCGTAGGTATAAGAAATTAATACTGCCAGCATATGAGAGAGAGAGAGATATGCTTTATTGTCGTAAAAAAATTTACAAAAATTTTATAGACAAAGCGTGTAACTTAAATATTAAACATATTATAAAAATAACTAAACAGCAGAAAAAACAAACAGATACAAACAGACAAAATAGGAATAACAATTGCAATGGATATGCAATATCCGTCATTATAATTATTCTAATTTAATTTTTAAATTTAAACTTTAATATTTAATTATTTAATTAATGCCATTGTATGTGGAACTCAAATGTCTAAGGTACGTTATAAAATTCTGCTACTGTGTAATATGGTCTTTCTAGAAGAAAAGCTTTAGCCAGTCTTCGGAACTTATCGTATGTATTTATAGATTTTAATTGCATCGGAAGGTTATTATACAATTTTTTGGCATTGTAGGTAATGGAATGTTTTAATAGGTCAGAAGTGGGCATTGTTAAATAAACATCAGTCTCTAAATTTCTTGTAGGATATCTACGACTCGGTCTTTCGGATAAATTTTGAATGTGCTTGCGAACTAAGCAGACGGATTCGAAAATAAATAGAGCAGGAAGGGTTAGAATTTTGAAATTTTTGAAGTAATTTTCGCAATGTGTCCTACTACTTAAACCAAATAAATAGCGGATTGCTCTTTTTTGCAGTTTAAAAATAGATTCGAAAAGGTATAAGCTACAAGAACCCCAGAAAGGTAAACCATAGCGAAGGTGAGATTCGAATAAGGAAAAGTAGCTTATTAATGCAGTAGAAGGAGTCAGCTCTTTAGAAACCGATTTAATGGCAAAACATGCGGAGGATAATTTTTTTGCTAAGGTATCTATATGAGCAGACCATTTTAGAGAATCGTCTATATAAAGACCTAAAAACTTGATTGAAGTCACCGTTTGGATCAGATTTTTGTTTAAAGTTATAGGTTGTAAAGAACCTCTGTAAGACAATTCTACAGTTTTACTGATGTTGAAACAAAGTCCATTCGAATCAGACCAGGACTTAATAGTCATTAGATCTTCACTTATGATAGATTGTAATGTCTGCATGTTAGAATTATTCCAGGTTACACTGGTGTCATCAGCAAATAAAGTAATTCTACCACTTATTCTTAAGTCTGTGATGTCGTTGATGAATAATAAAAACAAAATTGGACCTAATACTGATCCTTGAGGTACTCCACTGCTTATTGCTAGATTTGTAGAATCCTCACCATTCGTCCGCACCTGTTGATTTCTATTTTCTAGGTAAGTTTTAAACCATTGTAAAGGAGAACCCCGTATGCCATAAATTTGTAACTTATTAATTAAAATATCATGATTTACACAATCGAAGGCCTTTGCGAAGTCACAAAATACTGAAGCGGTGAAAAGTTTATCATTAAGTGATGTGTATATTTCATTAAGAACGGAAAACATTGCGTCGCTAGTGCATTTTTTAGGTAGAAAGCCATACTGATGAGCTGTGAGGATGTTATGCTTGAAAAGAAAGGGCAAAAGACGGTTTTTCATTAGCCGTTCTACTATCTTCGATAAGGTAGGCAATAACGCGATAGGTCTATAGTTACAGGTTTTGGTTTTGTCGCCACCTTTATGAAGTGGGATTATTATAGCTGTTTTTAGACAGTTAGGAAAGAGACCAATTTCAAAGGATTCATTAATCAGTGAAGTTAAAATGTTGATTACTACATCCGGTATATTTAGAAATATTTTGGTGGACAGGCCATCAATTCCACAGGAAAATTTATTTTGGATGTTGTTTATGGTTTGCACTAGTTCATGCTTGTCTACTGGTCTTAGGAAGAAACTTTCAGTGATCCTTTTAGTAGGTAGGAGGAAGAAGGGAACATCCTGACTCGGAGCTATGTTAGATTTGATATTTTTACTTACATTTACGAAATAATTGTTTAGTTCATCTGGGCTAGGATTTACACTGTTTTATTCCTTAAGTCATTTATTATAGACCAGGTTTCTTTGGAGGAGTTTTTAACTCTTGCGATGCGATTTTTGTAATAGTTTTTCTTAGCAGATTTGGTGATTTTCCGATACAATATTCTGTAGTTGTTGATATAGTTTAATATTAGGGGATTATCTGTGTACTTTTTAATATACATGAGTGACCTCATATTTTTAGATGATGTTCTTATTCCTTTAGTTGTCCAAGATTTATGACATTTAGCTTTAATGGGGCGAAGGGGGAAAGCTGTATTGAAACACATAATTATTTTATTTAAGAAGTCTAAAAATTTAGAGTCAATATCTTCAGAAAGACCATTCCAATCAGTAGTTAGACATAAATTATAGAAATTTTTGAAATTATGCTTAGAGAAAATTCTACCTAGTTGACGGACTTTTTTTGGAGCTGTACGGGGTATCAAAAATTTGGCAAATACTGCTTCGTGGTCTGAGAGACCTGAGCTAATTACTTGGTGCTCTACATCAACGGGTTTAAAATCAGAGACTACGTAATCTATAATTGTAGATGTTGTTTCTGTGATTCTAGTTGGAGAATTTACGTGCATAGTGAGACTGAATGATTCAAAAATATTGATCAAAGACTTTTGAGTAGCACATACATTAGCAAAGTCAATATTAAAATCGCCGCATAAAATTTTCTTACTTTTTATAGGCAATGCGTCAATTAGATTAAGAAGATTCTCTAGAAAAAGGTGAACATTTGATTTAGGTGTTCTATAAATACAAATAATAAACAAATCAATGTTTTTGTTGTTTACAATGGAAAATTCGAAGAAATTTTCAGCTTGTAGAAAGTCGTATTTAGATACAGCAGAAAAGTCCTTGTCTAAGGATGAAATTAGAGTTTCACCATGGTCTGTATTACTTCTATCATATCTGCTGACGATAGTATGTACCATGGCTGAAAGAAAACATTAATAAAAATCGGAGTGGATCATCATCAGTAACATAAGGTGATATATATGTGACTAGATTTCTAAAAAGCATATCTTCAGTATACCACGTTCATTGGAGATGGTAATTCTAGAATTTTAGAATGAATACTCCTAATTCTTTTTTGACCATATTTAAAATTCTATGAACCTGTTCTATGATTGAATAATTTTTTATAAAGTCAAACTAATAATTTGGAATTAGTTTCTTTTCTTCAAGGATGATTTTCAGCCTTTTCATGTGCATATTTTAAATTGTTTCAATAAAAAGATTGCTCTATAAAACAAAACTTCGTTTGCAGATTTTTCTGAAAACATAACTAAATTTGAATGAGGTATTTAATAGTCTACTGAACATATATAAATTCATTTCATATCTGTTCTAGAATGTATATGAAATCCTCCAATCACAGTTAATATTTATTAAGTACCCCACTATTCTATTTTAAATTAATGACAATGCTGTCAAATATATTAACATTATATTTAACTGGGACGTTTTTGTATTTATTGTTAAGCGAAAAAGCTTTTGTTTAAAGCTTTTTTTAAAAAAATTACACCTTGCTTGATTTTACCAAAAAGTGTAACCATTTTTTCCAATATTTTCCAATGAACTCAAATCATCACATTCTATTTATTCTATGTGAATTATGCAATGTTCTTAAAAACACTGACAATCAGGGGCGGCTCGTGAACAAAATTTTGGGGGTTCACGGTAGCAGAATATAGATGCCGTTATAGGTAAAAAACTGTCAGTGTTTTAGAAAGGTATATTATAAACTTTTTAAAAAAAATTGAAAGTATTTTCCTATATCTGTACTGATACCTATATTCTATCTCTTTGAACCCCCAAAATTTTGTTTACAAACCGCCACTGCTGACAAAGATATTATTAAAGAAATATACAAAAATGTTATTATTTATTTTATCAAAAATAGTAGAAATGTGTAAAAGTTGTTCGATTTTTAACAAATTTTCATCAAATTCTTACTAATAAATGTTTTTTTTCTGATACCAAATTACGTGTGCATATTCTAGTTTGAAACTAAACATTTTAAAAAATTAATTTTTATTTGAAACACAAAGACTTCAAAGAACCTATTGCTAGTTACATAACAAAAAAATTCCAATTTAAAAAATCTGCATTTCGTCTGCAATAGAAGACAAAATACAGTACACTTGAATGCGCTCGAACGCTTAACTTAATTAAACAAAAACCTTTTCGGGGGTTCAAAGTGGAACTTTATGTGACATCGAATCTAAAATAACGCCCTTCGAGTTCAGTATAACATGTTTTTCGACCCTACCGGAATATCCCGCTGGAGCTATTAAGACCCGATTTATTTCAAATGATTAGCTCGATATTGACCGTAAAAAAACTATCAGCAAAATGGAACATTAAATATAGGATGAAGAAAATAAGGTAATTAGTATAGAAGTAAATACATTAGGGGAAACTTACAGGATTATAGTGAGGGAATGGAATAAGTTTTAATGTCTTTGACTACAAAATGATATAATATCAGAAATAGGAAATTATAAAGAACACGAAAGAAAAATAACAATATTTAAGAGAATTATCGTAAAATCAAAAATTAACCCTTTAGATCTAACTCACCCCCATAACTTTTTTAAACAACTATTTTAAAAAACCTCTGATAACTTTTTCAAATGATCTCAAATAACTTTTTCTCACATATCTTTTTTAAATAAATTATAACTTTTTTAAACAACTTTTTCTGGATAGCATCACAAAAAATAATATCAGTGATTTGATATTACAGGAAGAGAACGAATGGAACCTAATCATGAACATAATAAGACAAAATAATGAAGTGAAAAGAAAGTAAAGAAAGAACTAGGAAATATGTAGACATGGGTGCAATCAAAGGTCCTGAAGTAATGCGTTTGAGTTTCTGTGGTGGATCCTCCTAGCGAGAGATGGAGTTTTAGTGTCCCACATTGATCAGCACATAATAGATTTCTCCACCTCCACAAAATAAAAGTATGTAACACTTTTCATGATGACTAACTACATTTTAGATAAGAGATCATAGTTTGGAGAGATGTTAAAGTCCTGTTGATTATAAGCCAACTACTTGTTATCCTCCTTCTACTCCTATTAAGAGAATTTAAAGAGAATTGAATAATAGTTAAAGGGTTGTAATCCTTCAAATGGCGAGTGGTTACAATTAGACCGGATTATTCGAGTCATTATTTATATTACTATAGTTACAAAGCAGTGATTATTCCAGTATATAGAATATTCGGTTTGTATGTAAGCTTCAAATAATATTGAAACCGATGTCGCACGGAAAAAAATGTGACTAGAAAATTTTACTACAATGTTGTAGTAGTAGACTTGTAGAAAAATACTTAACTTTTTGTAGAAAATTTTACTACAATTTATAGTTAAAAACTATTCATTATTGTAGCAATTGAATTGTCGAATAAAATGCTACAACAATAGGAAAGAAGTCCACAATGTTTAGTATATTTTACTATTGTTTGTAGAAGTAGAAATTTATTACAATTATTGTAATTACTACTACTAACTTCTGTAAAAATTTGTACAAATATTAATACAAAATAGTAATTTTCTCTACAAAAAATAGTAATACTTTACATCCGTTCTTATGAAAAAAATTCAATTTTGTTCAAAAATATTTTATAATATTGTAGAAATTCTAAGTCATGTGAATAAAACAGAATTCTGCTATTGGCCAACGTTTTCTGACGTCGATTATAAATGGCCAGATAGTAGTAGCCGTTCGCCATGTTCACAAAACAAAGCATAGTACATATACGAGTACCTTAACACATTATTTTATTATAAGCACCGATGCGTTTGAGAAAATTTTAATAATAATTTCTATTAGTGGTAAGTACATTAATTATTGTTTCTGAATAATTTACCTTTATATAACTAATTTAAATAACCTTAGTAGATTATTTAAAAAAAAATAATTGTGGTTAACGATCGAATGTTGTGTCCAACGATCGAATGTTGTGCCAAGTTCAATGATTTTTTGTTGTCTTAATTGTGACATACTTTCTCATTTTTGTTAGTTATCTGACTTAGTTATTTAATATCCAAATCGGTGTAAAGGTCATAAATATCCCCGTTTTGAGGGTATGAATAGGTATTAATTTTAATTTTATATTTTTCAAGTGCAGAAAAACCAACTGAGACTGAAGGCGCTATTATTACTGTTATTTATTACATAATGTAATTAAGACTTTGTATCTTTTATATTAAAACAATAAATTAAATATTTTATTAAGGAACATTTTTTCTAGGTTATAATTATAATAATTATAAAATACTACTACAAATTTTATTAAAAATTACTACAATTTGTATAAATTTTTACTATTTATTCTGTAAAATTTTCGTATTTATTTTCATAAAACGCAACACATTTTTAATATAAATTCATACAATGAATAGCAAAAATTATAACAATTTGTAGAACAATTCTTATGATGCATTTGGATATTTTTACTAAATATTGTAGATAATAACTTTACAATACATTCTCTACAAATATTTGGAAATGTTTACTACAAATTGTCCCTGTCCCTATATGTACTATTTATTGTAGAGAAAAAATGTATAATTGTAGAAATTTGTTCTACAATTTTTTTTCCTTGCAGTGAGTTTTGTTTTTAATTTCATTAATAAATATTTATAACTATGAAAATTAATCTTTTGATTTTCCAATCCAAAGTAGAGATGTATGGAAAATCTTATTTATTACAATGTATACACCTTTTTCTAATTCTCGTACATTTTTCTATTATTTTCGATCCCTTCTGTTTTTTATTTCTTCTTTAAGGTGTGTATTACAGATCTCGGGTATGATGAGTTCTTTTCCTCTTATATTGCAGTACTATTAGGGAACCTGGGATCTTCATTTCTTGCAAACTGTTAGCTAATATTTTATAAGTCTCCCTACCAATCAAACATAATTTTATTGTTTAACAAACTATCCTGAATATTTGCTTTCCTATTTGGGGTCCCCTGAATAAGAAAGTCTCCACGTCTAGTTTTAATGTAGGCTATTTTTACTTTCCTATCTGTATACAGATATAAGGAAAGTATAGGAATCATGATTTTTTTCGACCTCGAGTTTTCGACGGATTTTTACGTTTTGAGGTCCCCTGAATCCGTTTTGACTATTTTCGCGATGATGTCTGTCTGTGTGTGTGTGTGTGTGTGTGTGTGTGTGTGTGTGTGTGTGTGTGTGTGTGTGTGTGTGTGTGTGTGTGTGTGTGTGTGTGTGTGTGTGTGTGTGTGTGTGTGTGTGTGTGTGTGTGTGTGTGTGTGTGTGTGTGTGTGTGTGTGTGTGTGTGTGTGTGTGTGTGTGTGTGTGTGTGTGTGTGTGTGTGTGTGTGTGTGTGTGTGTGTGTGTGTGTGTGTGTGTGTGTGTGTGTGTGTGTGTGTGTGTGTGTGTGTGTGTGTGTGTGTGTGTGTGTGTGTGTGTGTGTGTGTGTGTGTGTGTGTGTGTGTGTGTGTGTGTGTGTGTGTGTGTGTGTGTGTGTGTGTGTGTGTGTGTGTGTGTGTGTGTGTGTGTGTGTGTGTGTGTGTGTGTGTGTGTGTGTGTGTGTGTGTGTGTGTGTGTGTGTGTGTGTGTGTGTGTGTGTGTGTGTGTGTGTGTGTGTGTGTGTGTGTGTGTGTGTGTGTGTGTGTGTGTGTGTGTGTGTGTGTGTGTGTGTGTGTGTGTGTGTGTGTGTGTGTGTGTGTGTGTGTGTGTGTGTGTGTGTGTGTGTGTGTGTGTGTGTGTGTGTGTGTGTGTGTGTGTGTGTGTGTGTGTGTGTGTGTGTGTGTGTGTGTGTGTGTGTGTGTGTGTGTGTGTGTGTGTGTGTGTGTGTGTGTGTGTGTGTGTGTGTGTGTGTGTGTGTGTGTGTGTGTGTGTGTGTGTGTGTGTGTGTGTGTGTGTGTGTGTGTGTGTGTGTGTGTGTGTGTGTGTGTGTGTGTGTGTGTGTGTGTGTGTGTGTGTGTGTGTGTGTGTGTGTGTGTGTGTGTGTGTGTGTGTGTGTGTGTGTGTGTGTGTGTGTGTGTGTGTGTGTGTGTGTGTGTGTGTGTGTGTGTGTGTGTGTGTGTGTGTGTGTGTGTGTGTGTGTGTGTGTGTGTGTGTGTGTGTGTGTGTGTGTGTGTGTGTGTGTGTGTGTGTGTGTGTGTGTGTGTGTGTGTGTGTGTGTGTGTGTGTGTGTGTGTGTGTGTGTGTGTGTGTGTGTGTGTGTGTGTGTGTGTGTGTGTGTCTGTGTGTGTGTGTGATATTTGAGAAAATGTGTAAATTTCGAATTTTGAAGAAAACTCAAAAACGGGTAAAGGAAAAAACATTAAATTTTAAACTTAAGTTTTATTTCGACCTGAAGTGAACTGATTAGGGTTTGGACAGAGTCGGAACATTTGGGGGGGTACTTTATTGGTGGTCATTTTTATATTTTATGGAATATATTCGTTATTTACGTTTGGGGAAGAAAATTCTTCAAATAAAAGTTACTTACAATATTATTATCTATAATTTTTGTTCTATGTCAAATTTTCCTGAAATGGTCCGTATTCGAGAAATTTGACAAAATGTGCAAAATTCTGTTTTTTAAGAAAATTGTTAAACTAAAAGTTGTTTGCGATATCGATCTTTATAATTTTTGTTTTTAAATAAATTTTCTAAAATGGACCGTAATGGAAAAATTGGAGGAAAAGTGCTAAATTTAAATTTTTCAGTATTTTCGTTTTCAATGAATATCTATAGAAATATGTTTGGAGGTGGATGTATGTGGAAACTGTATATATTTAGTTTATCCTCTAAACATTTTTAGAGATGCTGCAATAGGTTAACTAGATAGGAAAGTCATGTGTTGGACACATCAGATTTTTGTTTTTAAATAACTTTTCTAAAGTGGACCGTCATGGAAAAATTGGAGGAAAAGTGCTAAATTTAAATTTTTCAGTATTTTCGTTTTCAATGAATATCTATAGAAATATGTTTGGAGGTGGATGTATGTGGAAAATGTATATATTTAGTTTATCCTCTAAACATTTTTAGAGATGCTGCAATAGGTTAACTAGATAGGAAAGTCATGTGTTGGACACATCAGATTTTTTACCCTCATAAAATAATATTCTGTCGCAAAACCAACAAATTCTCTTAATTGAAAACAGACCTTCATGTAAATGTTAAAGAATATAGGACCTAACACAGTTCCTTGTGGTATTGTACATTGAAATATTTGTTCGTAACGCTACCAATGGCGTACTCAGGTATTTTATTTGGGAGGTGCTAAGATTTTAAGTATTCCATTTTGTACGACGTAAAATAATATAAAAAGTATTTCGCAGAGGGGAAGTCGTAACTCCTAAACATCCTCCTGGGTATGTTCCTAGGTACGTCACTGCTCACTAACAGAAATCTATTGGCTAAATAATATGGCTAGCAGTAAAGGAAATATTTACTTGACAACCCTTCTAATTTAATATCATATTTTTCTTGAGAAATGATAATTCTATATTTATTTGGATTTAATTTTATTCCAAATTTAAAAAAAAAGACTAATAAGCAAAGAAGAAGCCGCTGGTGCGATCACATTTCCCATTAAACTGTCTCGAAAGGCATGACCTTGGCAGCTCTTTACACTTCTTGACAATTAGAATAAAACGGCCACATTTAAGAGGTCTGGGGATCACTAAAATTGACGTCATTATCTCGACTTGTACTTGCAGCGGATATATCTGTGATTATGGATGAAAATGTACAAAGAACCGACAAAAAATTTAATTTAATAGCTTTTATGACTTTTTGGGATATTTTTATCGACAGTTTGTGTTTAAAGGGTAATTTATGCAATTATTTGACATTTAAGATGTTTGAGATTATTATAACATCCTGTTTTATTACTGAGAAAGGGTATAAAGTAATGATATATCAAGTGAAATATAGTAATACAACAGAACGATAGTCTTTTCAACCGAATTTGGTATGTTTTGACTGACTTTTCTTAGATTTCTTCGGGTATATTGAACACGATTTTTAAATTGAATCCCGCACAGGGCTACAGGTAGGCATGTTAGTCCACTTTTCGGTGCTTAAAAGATTTCTTAAGTTGCTTTCATGAAAATCTCCAATAAAAATAGTCCCGATTTCCTGATTTTTTTTATTGTTATATCAAATTCGCAGAGTTGTAACGAATGGTCAGAAAGAAAATTTATTTTTACAGTTAGCTGTTCTAAATATTTCGGTGGCGATTTCAAGATTTCGGATGTAATTTCGGGAATTCCCCAATGATTTTGAAATAATGTTGATAATAATTTAAAATGAATACGTATTTTTATTTTTCAACTAACCTAAAATGGAATAATATATTTCTTTTTAGATAATCCTGGACGTGCACATCAACACTTGGGTCTTAGATCCATCCAAACGCCATTATTTCTAGATTTACAACGTACAATTTTGAGATTAGTCTTATTGCATCCGTTGTTAGATAAGCAAGAAACGAGGATTGTAATCGGAATTCTTCATCAGTGGAAATGATAAAACTCATCCTCGATGAATTAACCGCGGATGTTAAGAAAAACAAAACATTAATGAGCCAGAGAGTTATATAAAGGCAAAAAAGTAAACAAGTCGTTTCGCAGAACATAATAAAACGGTGATATTACGAGCTATTTAATTAAAGGTTTAGATTTATGTTTTCGTCTTTATTTACTGACGTTTTCCTTTATTATAATTTTATATTTTATTAAATCTTCCATCTGCTTCGATATTTCTACTGGATTATTATGCATATTTTATAAACAGACAAATAGAATTCATAAATTATTAAAAGGAGAAATGTCTTCGAAAAACAAATACAAAGAATAATATAATCAAAGCTGCAGCAATACATAATAGACTAAAAAAATAGGTACAATAAAAAAATGATAAAGTACCTCAAAGGTAAACTGAACTATGTCCTTCTAGTAAACTTTTCAGTAAAGCAGACTGGTTAAAGCGTGAGCAATACCCTGTATAATCTTATACTACCTATTTTGAATTGTTATAATGAAAAATGCAAGGGTTAATACAAATATAAAATAAAATACAAGGTGTTCCATTAAAAAAACCTAACTTAGATATGTATCACTTTATTGGAGAACCCTGTATAATTGAAATTATTTTTAAATTGTTGTCTTTTCTGATATACATCTTGCTGTGGAAACAATTTAAAAAAAATCAAATAGTGTTGGCCCTACATTTTCTAAAATATCAAAAACGTCACGTTTTTGGCGAATTTTTAACGTTTTTAATTTTTTTAATATTGATGCTACTGATGATTTTCATGTTTTTTAGCATTTTTATGTTTTAGTACATTATAAATCACGTCTTTGGCATTTTAAAAATTTTATAACATTGACTTTTTCATATTATTTAACATTTTTATTGTTTTAGTTTGGATAACGTTTTTAACGTTTTAAATATTTGATGTTATTAACGTTTTTCATGAACTTTCCATCCCGTTTTTGAAGTATTTCTTTTGTAGTATTACATTATCGGCATTTTTCACGCATTAATATTATAAACAGTAAAAATATGTCGTTTATTAAAATATACTTTCTAAAATGTCAAAAACGTCAGGTTTTTGTAGAATTAATAACGTTTTCCTAGAATGCTAAATCACATTTTTAGCTTTTTAAATATTTAATAACAATTTCATGCTCTTTAGCATTTTTTTGTTTTAGCTTTTTACATATTTGTTGTTAGTGACGTTTCTCATGAATCATGCATCACGTTTTTGGAGTTTCTCTTTTATATTGTGTTACTTTTATGCCAGAAACGTCACGTTTTTAGGGAATTTTTAACGTTTATAATGTTTTTCGCGAATGCATATTCACGTTCCGCTGTTCATTTTTTGTTTTAGCGCATTCTGGATCACGTTTTTAGCTTTTCTGCATATTTGATGCATATTTTATGGAATTTTTTATGCACTAATATTATAAACTGTAAAAACATAACGTTTCTATAATACAGTTTCTACAATGCCAGTAACGTCACGTTTTTGGAAAATTTTTAACGGTTTTGATGTTTTTCGCGAATGCATAATCACGTTTTTAATTTTTTAAATATTTGATGGAATTGACGTTTTCCACCTTTTGTAACGTTTTTTTGTTTTAGCGCCTGCTGGATCAAGTTTTTAGATTTTTGCATAAATAATTGCATTAACATTTTTCATGTAGTCATCATCACGTTTTTGGATTTTTTTCTTTTATACTGTGTTAACTTATTGACATTTCTCATACACCGATATTATAAATAGTAAAAACGTGACGTTTTTTTATATTACACTTTCTAAAATGCCAGAAATGTCACTTTCTTGGTTAGTTTTGAATGTTTTTATTGGTTTTCTAGAATGCTGTCATTGTTCTTTTAGCTTTTTAAATGGTATTGACGTTTTTCACATTCTGTAACATTTTTGTTTTAGCGCATGTCTGGTTCACGATTTTAGTATTTTGCATATTTGATATAACTGATGTTTTTTATGTATCCTCCATCACGTTTTAGGAGTTTTTCTTTTACACTAAGTTACATTTTTGTCTTTTTTCACGTACTAATATTATAAACAGTAAAAAAAGTGATGTTTTCAATATTAAACTTTCTAAAATGCCAGATATGCCAAAACGTCACGATTTTGGCGAATTTTTTTCACCAGTGCATACTCACGTTTGTAGCTTTTTAATATTTGATGGTATTGACGATTTTTAGGTTCTGTAACTTTTTATGTTTTCGTTTTAGTTCTTTTTTTATATAATTACTAATGAATATATTCAAATTTCTTTATACCAATCCTTGTCGTGTAGACATTTTACATTTACTGTTAAAATAACATCAACATTCTACATTGGATTCCCTATTATTTTCCACCAGTTGCTTGTAAACACAACATTGTAACAAACAATTTTTAAAATAGTAAATGCAGTTTTGATGGGCTCCACATTTACTACTACCCGAAGCGTATTCTTGCATTTTATTGGCCATTTTCATGATCTAATACTTAAGTTTCAAATCTCGTCTGTGGGAAAAATGTTTATCCTGGAAAAGCACTAGAATGGTCGTGTCAATGTTTTTCAGAGACTATAAAATGGTCATAAAGACCTACACATACCCATACACACATGAATGAATGTTTAAAGTACTTGGTATTAAATTATGTTTGTGGGTATATTTAAGAAAAGCATTTAAAATGTCTTTTAAATTGACAGAATTGAAATATTAAACAATTTCGTGTTTTAATTCATTTTGAAGCAATACAATAAATAAAATGTTTATGCCTTTCACTCTAATAGGTTTATATTTATTTTTGCTTCAAGTGGTGTGTCTGTATCCACGATAACTTAAAAATAAATAGTAAAAAAATAACAACAATGATAGCAAACATATAGCATTATTTGCGTTGTGTTTTATTAAATATTTGATATATAGTAGATACAGAAACAGAACTGTTTCCAATACGCTTTCCTGGAGTACTTCAGCTTATATGATGACTATTATTTGCTGAAAATCAAATGTAGTAATGATCAAACAGAAAAATATTAAACTCTTCATCGAGTAATTAACCATAGAGCACAACATATTCCTGTTAAAATTTCAACCTCTTCCTATTTGTCAGTACCATCAAAACAGAAAAAAAAAACACACTCTTCGCCTAGTCTAACTATAGGGCACAAGGGTTGGTTCTTCAATTTTAGTTGGGAATACATTCCTGTTCAAATTTAGACCTCTCCTTACTTCTCAGTTTCATGAGGTGTTAAGCAAGACCATTAAGGTTTTCTAAAGAGCCATTTGGTTCCATTGGTATGCTCGTGTATTCTTGCTTTTGGTTCCAATTCTTACTTTTAATTAATTCAAATGCATGATCTATTTGTTGGAGGTTTTTTCTTTATAGAATTTTTAACAGAAACGTTTCAACTAAATCATACGTATCCTCCTTTGGTTGGTTCTCTTTTCTCTGTGCTTTAATTCTTTGGATCCCCTTTTTTTATCATGTTTTAGTATTTATTTTGCCAAGAAACAATGCATGTTTGACTATAGTTATAGCTTGCTGTTTGTAAACCAACTGTATTTAAATTGTATAATAATGGGGCTCCTGATGATGGCTTATTAGCCCGAAATTAGATACAGTTTTAAGGTTTAATAAACTATTTTGAGTTTGTTTTATTCATTTGAATAACGCTACCATATTTGAGATTATGGATAATCTTTCGTGTTTGGTTTTTACGAAAGTGTTTACCGAACACATAACACGATTTATTTTTACATTTAAGATTACCAAAAAGGTAGTTTAACGTCTTAGGTGCGGCGCCTTTTTTTAGTCACAAAAACGATAAAAAATCATTTATACAGTGAACCGATCCGTGTCCTCGCATTTATATAAGATTTTTCCCACATTCACATAATTCAACATAAAACACTGCGGGGTTATTTCGGCAATTTTATTTTATCCAGACATTTATTTGAAAATACATTAATAGGATTTATTTGTTTGCTCAGAAGAATTCAATTTAGATGATTAATCGGAACAGGAGTATCTGAGGCGTAAAATTATACTACAAGGTTACGAAGTTTGCTTTGGCTTTGATTAGAATTAGGAAATAATTAGCAGTGATACCGAGGATGTACATAATTTTGCAAAGCGAGGAATGTTTTGGACAGTTTGAGGATTATTCACTGTAAATCATAATTGACCCAAAAATAACGAATGTTCATATATGAGGTGTCTCTGAACTGAAATAATAACCGCTTAACATTGTTATAATAGTATAATAGTAGAAAATATGTTAGAACTTAATCAATAATAATAATAATAATAATAATAATTGATGACCTGTTAGGGTTGCACCTGGGCATATAATCCTAAATATTCGATCCAAAGTAGTTCTTAAATTATAAAGAGAACGTACAAAAGAAAAAAATGGTTGCATGCTAATCACGCTTATGAGCGTCAGAATATTGTTGCAGTCAAATGCTGATGACGCACATGTGAGTTTTTAAGATACCTATGTCTTTTAATGTTTGGCATAATTACTTTTGCGTATAAAAGTTTACTTTTGGGAAAAGATTGAAGAGGGAACTAACTGTTACGCTATTTATCAAGCAGTTCTCAAAAAGCTTTCCTCCAAGTACAAAAGGACAGATAGTAGGACAATACAAAGATGACATATGTAACATTACCATGCCACCAATTCTTGTTACTACATGTAGGTAATAACATAAAAACAAAAACCACATATCTTTATTTTTTTTATAATTATTATTGTCTTAGCTAAAAAATCTCGAAATATTTTTTAGTACCTTTATTTATTTCGACCTTATAAATTACTTTGCAAGCATTAGCTGTTTATGCACTTGTTTAAAAAATAGTAACATATTTACGATGCTTTGTAATATAAACATAATATAGGAGTGTAGAAAGCCTTGGAGATCGTGTCGAAATGCAGGAACAGATTTTCAATTAGCTGCCAACACAAATATGCGTTTTTAAATACCGATTCTAAATCGTCCAAGAAAAAATGCAAATATTTAATGAAGTTGTCTATTATTATACAATGTATATAGAAGATTCTCAAACTTAAAGACTTGGAATTTTATTATTATTTATATAAACATACAAAAATTGAATACCAAGTAAAATTCAATATTTGTCTGTGTTTTATTCAGTTACAATCCCAATGAAAATCGTCTAGACTAACTCATATTTTCCATATCACAGACCTTTTGACTTTCGCAAAAAAAGATATCCTAATGAAGCTATGACCTTTCAAACTATTACAATTTTTCTTTTTCGCTTTGATAAATTCCACTATAACTAAATAGTTAGTATCCTAACAACGAGAAAAGATATGGGCGTAATATATCAACTTGACAGAGTTTTTCCGCATGTAGAGAATAAGAATGGAAGAATGATTTCCCGCATTTGTATCAAATAAAATTGAAATTCTCCTTAGTCCCTTTTTGAGTGTCGGATCGTCCTTGGACTTTTTGTTGACATATAACCTTTTTCATCGAACAGGTACTTAATTCTTACAAACGAAATTGACATACCTATGTAAATATAGTTAAATTTGGATACTCATTTATTATACCAGCAGCTTGTTTAGTGTGATTATTAAAATAAATTAATTCCGAGTAAGATGAACAATAATTTGACTGCACCCACAGTTTCACATGCTGCCTAATGACACAATGTTCACAATTGGCATTCTACACACGTTTATATATGCCAGCTTTTGAAAACTACTCTTAGCCCTTGCCATACTCGTGCAATAATTGATATTATACCAAAAATTCTAAAAAAGTAATGTTTTAAATTAATATTCAAAAGAAAACATACGTATTTCAATAAAATCAACAATAAGTTAATAATCTGGTCAATAACTTATATTGAACTAAAGAATTCAAAGTACAACTGCAAGTTTTGGATTTAAATAAAGAGAGTAGACAGAAAGAAAAAGACTCGAGTGAGGACTGAGGTACAAAACTCTTACCGAGCGGTGAGAACTCTCGCATTTCGGGACCCTGAGTCCCAAAACACCCTAATGTGTAAAGGTTTGTGCAGCGATTTGTGAACTATAGATAAATAAATAAATATCTTTAACTCATTTTTAAAGTATTTTTGTTTGATACAAAATACAAAAACTTGACATTTTATACTTATTGTAAATATACATTTATTACTCTTTTAATAATTATTATTAGTCTATCCTACCCTTTGCAAATCCAGTTATGAAATATTCCGAGAATTTTAGAAGCCTTGGCGTTTCCACCCCAAGGACTAGAAAATATGGAGACTCCTGTAGTCTAAACTAAACCTATAATACTCTTCACAGAATACTGTATGAAGAGTATAATTACCAACAGTTTATTAATTTTAGGTTAGAAAATGATCTTTCAACTATAGTTACAGAAAATAGTATAGTTAACAGAATAGTAACTTAACTTTTGTTCCATTTATGTCTTTTTAGTTCCGATTTATTTGATTTAAAGGATCTTAGAGTTGTTTACATAAATTAAATTGGCCTTCATCTCAATACTTGTCAAATTCATCAATATTCCATTAAAAAACTGATGTGTCCAATACATGACTTTCCTATCTAGTTATTATAGGCTTTTTCCAGTTATTTTGTATAATCTGGAGGTCGAAAAAAAATCATGATTCCTATACTTTCCTTATATCTGTATACAGATAGGAAAATAAAAAAACAACGATATTATTGCGACGGAATAACGGAATCCTTTTCAATTAAAAATATATCCAGCTGATAAATAAATCTGTAGCGAACTAATTTGTTGAGTAATATATCAATTATTATAAAATATTCCGATTTCATGTAAATCCGAGTCATAAATTATATCAAAAGAAAAAAAAAGTTTCTCGATCTATAATTGCGAACTCCACCGTGATACCGATATTCTCACGGTATTTTTTTTGTAGTTAATTAAATTGATATACTATGAAAACGAAGCCGTTTTTTTATTAATTAACCTAAAAATATTTTTTTGCATGATATACTGGATTAAACTTAATGAGGTGACAATTTAATTGAGTACGTGGCGTGGGCTCTGTCGATACGCAAATTAATTATCTTTGGTATTTTTAGGTACACGAAATTAGGCTAATGATAGTATGAAATGGTTCAAACAACAAAAGTTTCCAGTCGATATAATGATGTTACAGGTACTTATTGATTAAATTTCTGTTATGTTTCGTAGCGTAAAGAAATATTTAAAGGGTTTATTGTTAAAAGACGTCTGGAGAAGAGGAACATGTCCAAAAAACATAGAAAAGTCATCTGATTTCCGAAGGTGTTTTTGAGAAAATTGAAATTTTAAATTGCAAGAAAAACAAGTAACTTTTTTAAATAAATGTATAAAATTTCGTATGAATTTCTCTTATTTTTTGTTTTGAAAAATTTCTACACATTAATTGATGGCAGCTTCAAATAAGCTTCACCTTGTAGTGTCACTTATTTAATAAGAGGGTAAACCTACAAGACTTCTCCATCCTTTCTCATCTCCCTGATATAACCAAACAAAAGTATCACATATTTGAAAATAATTATACGCTTATTATTGATAATATTCAGTTGAGACTGTTTTGAATTGATATAAAAAGTTATCAACACTTTATCATACCACAAAGTTATATTTAGATAGAGAAAGAATAGACATAATAAAAAGTAGAGACAACAAAAAAGTAGGTCATAAATTAGGCCAGAATATTCGGTAATAAAAAATAGGTGGGTCAAACCTAACTTCCTTTATATACAAGGTGAATCCTCAGTTAATACCCTTTTAAACTTTTTATAGAAGTCGTTTAAACAAACATTTTTTTAATTACTTTTTCAAAAAACTCAAAAGTAAGATATATAATTAAAAATCTTAATCCGGATATGTTAAGTAAGTTAAGCTCCTTAATAAGATTTGTTTTTACCTTTTTTTACTGTTTCCCTGATCTACTGTATAGAGAAAGTATTATAATTTTTAAACGAAACATTTGTAAATATTAGTCCTTTTTTTTCTTCTCCTGAAAAATGTTGATTTTACGACTTACGAGGTCTTGTTTTCTAGCCCTCGATATATGAAATTTAAGCTGTTTTAATTGAAGTTATCCGATAGCAACTATAGTTTTTATTACTTTCCTCATTCTACTAGTTTAAGTATGCCGAATTTTCTCTAGAAACTTGACCGCAAATTTTGTATGAAACATAATCTATAGTTTCAAATATGAAGCAGCTTGTTATACATAGAAATTCATGCATCGATGGTTTATATGAAATTATTTTAAGAGAATTAGTAACACTATAACAAGGAAGCCATTAAATTCTATAGAGAAAGAAAAAAAGAGACACAATGAGAGAAGGCAGATTTTGGTTAAGGCCGCAGTATCACTGTATTTCTCATATAAGAAGCAAGGGTTCACCATTTCCGATTGCATTTAAATCCCGCTAAATGTATTAAAATGAATCTTCTACCAGCTTAAAGTATAAGATTTGGAGAATGAAATCTCCTATTTTCTATTTGTCCTGTTTATACACTGAATTTTAAAAAAAATCATAAAAAGTGATTTTAAAACCAGAGGCTAAAAGTAGGTGATTTCATTCTACATATTTTTCCAAATATCCCGCAAAAATATTTCTAAATTTTATTGCGTATTTTTCAAATCTAACTGGAAATACGATTAACAAATATTTGATAAATTTATTTGTCAAATTATAGATTTTTTATGAATTCCTGTAATTGTGTATAGTTCATGTAGTTCATCTATTTTTAAGAAGATGTCACCGTAAAAAACAATATAGCTACTCTGTTTTAGAGATGGTTTTAATAGGTAAATGATTGTTTAGAGGTACCAATTTTTGAAACAGTGATACAGGTGTATGCCGTCTTTTATTGTTTCGTGATTTTCATATATATTTGTCTCGTTTGGTTCCAAATTATCGATTGATTTTGCCTGTGTTGACCACGTTGCCAGATTATCGATTTATACGATAATTTCACAATTCTTTCTAGGACGAATTTGATTTTAAAGTGGGTGAAATATACAATGGTGAAATGCAGGAAAGGGAAGGAACTTTATTGCATTCCGATGTAAATTAAAGCCGAATGACCTGGCATCATTGTATGATACGCACGTAATATTGGCGGTCTTTGCTTTCTTCTCCTGAATGTTATTTTATCTTTATAAGGAATCTTATTTCTGAGTTAACACGTTGACTGCTATGTGTATGTACCCATGTGTATGTCCTATTAGTGCGTAATTGTTCAATATTTTAATTTATGTTAAAGACACGCAAACATGTTTCAAAGAAAAGTTATATGGATTTAAAAAATACATATTTTAAAAATATTTTTAGATATATACAGGGTGCTACATTTTTGCTTGGTATATTTTTAAAATAGAACATGTATTTTATTTCAATTTTAAAATGGTTTGGTAATACTGTATTCAACCATAGAATAATTTAAAAAAATATTACAGGTCTGCCAAGCAATTAAATTTTTATAAAATTAGAAAATGATGCAGACCCCAAATTAAATTATCATAATTCAAAATTGTTTAATATACTGACTTATAGCACATTAAGATAACGAATAGTAGTGATAGTGCTGGATTCTTTTATAGCGAGTGTTTTGAAACATGTCTTAAAATGGTTACTTTTAAGTCAAATTACTCAATTTTTCAAAGGCAGCATTTGATATAATATTTTAGCATACAATTCCTTATAAATTTGCATATCTAACGATACCAACATGTTAGAGAATAACATATATACAGAGTGTCTCATCAGTGCGTAATTGATCGATAGCTGTTTCATTATTAGAAATAAGAAAAAAAATAATATAAAAGTTGTATGACCATATTAAAAATTATTCCTATATAAACGAGATGTTGACCAAACCTATACATTTTTAAATCAAAACACCCTGCAGGTAGTTATGCATATTTGATTGTTTTCACGTCGTAAAATAATTTTAATTGACTTTATTCATTTGCTATGTTCTACCAGGTCTTCAACAATACCCGAAACCCACGTGATCTGGTAGCATCAAAAACACAGCGAAAGGGCCTGATTTGGTTCCTTATATGTCAACTGTCGTTGTCAATACTGTCAAAAATATCATTAGCGTTCATTTGGGTTTTTGGGTATATTTATATTATTTAAAGGTTATTGATTTTGCATTTTGTCAACACGCTTTTATTAAATTTTTCCTCAATAATAATAAACCAATCAGTTCTTTTTAGAGCTCATTAGTGCTTTCATTCTTTTTTGCCGGTAAGTGTAAATTTATTTACTTTTATACAAGTTTATTGACAATATAATTTTCAGCTCAAAATGTTTACACCGGAACAAGATTCTTTTATTTTAATGGCACATTATAGAAGTGGATCTCGAAATGATGATGGAACTTGGTCATATTCAATTCAGAGTTGCCTTCAACAATTTGAGGAACGTTTTCCAGCTGTACAAATAGAATATGATAGTTTTCGTCATCATAGACATGTTCTTGTTCAACGTTTTGAAACGAAAAATTGCATTTGTAAAGGAAAGGGGTCTGGAAGGCCCACAGTAATAACCGAAGAAGTTGTTCAAGATGTGCGAATTCGCATGGAGCAAAGTCCCACTAAATCAGTAAAAAAGTTAGCAGCTCAAGCAGGTAAGAACAGTGTTTGGGAGCTTGACTCTCTTATAATCTAATTTCATCGTTTTAGATTTATCTGTAGGAACTAGCCATAAGATTTTGAAAAAAAATCTATCAATGCATCCTTATAAGGTTTCAGTACTGCAACAATTGTTTCCTGGTGATTTTGTTAAACGTATGGAATACTGTCGATGGTTCAATGAGCAATTAAATGACAATAACTTATTGGATCGAACTTTTTTTACTGATGAAGCATGGTTTCACTTATCAGGATATGTCAATAGTCAAAATTATCGAACATGGGCAACTGAAAATCCTCATTCATTTGTGGAGACAAGTCTACATCCCATAAAAGTTGGTATTTGGATAGCAATTTCAAGAAGAAGAATAATAGGGCCCATATTTTTCTATGACACAATTAATGGCCAACGTTATCGAAATATTTTTCTTGAATTTGTTGAACAGCTACAGGATGACGAGTTACAATTGGGTTACTTTCAACAAGATGGAGCAACAGCTCATACAGCTAGAGCTACTATTGACCTAATAGAAGAATATTTTGATGACCGAATTATTAGTAAAGGATTATGGCCTCCAAGATCTCCAGACCTCACACCTCCTGACTACTTTTTATTTGGTCATATAAAAAATAAAGTATTCAGAAATCGTTTGCATGATGTGAATGAATTGGAGCAAGCTATAGTTAATGAAATTGAAAGTGTAACTGAGGAGCAACTGCATAATGTGTTCGAAAACATGAAAAGAAGGGTTAATGCTTGCATAGAAGCTGGTGGTGAACATTTTGAACACTTACTGTAAATGTATATTCTTTGTACAACATCAAATTATCCTTTAAAATAAATTATTGAAGTTGATGTGATCAATTCTGTTCAGAACTGGATTTTTTGTTTGTTTATATCAATATGACTTTTTGTTACATTTTTTATATATATATATATATATTTTAAATGAACAAAAACAAATTTAACATGAAAAATTAGCATATTCTAAATTAATTTTCAATTTTATAGATACCTACTAATTTAAAATAAATAAAAACAAATTAAAAATTGTATTTGTTTATTGTGTCCCATTGCCCATGTACAATTTCATCTCTTGAAGTAAATTTTAAATTGATTTCTAATTTCTAAACGTGCAACAAGCTAAATGTATGATCTGTAGGTACTTTCTATATCTATCAAGTTGATCTATTTGTAAGATTTAATAATTCTACTACATAAACGAAAACATTCAAAGCGATTATCACATGTTTAATCAAAATAAGATTACTATGACTTATTCTAACCAATACTGTAGTAATTTAAACAGTCAGCCGTAGTTAAGATAATATACCAGCTGCCATCAAGCTAAAATAAATAATTTGTAATTGTGTTCTTTATGCATAACATTTTTTAACCCTCCGTTCCCACACTTAATTTTTATCAAGAATTTGTCCCTCAAAATTTTAATTATTGAATAATAATAATTCTAAATTCAGCTCTTTTAATAAAATAGGGAGCTGTCCCATTGCGCTACACGCACTGGGATATATGATGCCCCATGCTTATTTATACACAACAATTGAACTTTAAACTCATAACAATTTTTTTATGGTAACTTAGATCACAATAAACATATGTACCAAAAAACTGACGGCTAAAATGCTATTTTATTGACTTAAAAAGGTAAAAGACAATTTGTATCACAAACGAATATATTAAATTTAATCTAAATAAACGTAATCATTTAGTTAATCTATATACAAAATTGGTAAACAAATCCAAGATTTTCGGGTAAACTTCACTTGTATCCACTTTTTCTTTTTACGACTGGCAACCTCTTAGTCTTTGGAGGTCTTTCTTCAGTTTTCTCTTCGCTACTTTGCTCAATTTCGGCTTCAGTTTGAATTTCAACATAATTAAAATTCTTATCAGAATTTTCACCGCAAAATAATTCATGTTTATTATATCCTTTAAAGATTCAGGAACAAAGTGTTCTAATTGTATCTCGCTCAAAGGGCGAGAGGTGGAAGCATTTCTATGTAAAAATAAAATACCATGCCAATACAATACCATATGTAATTTAAAAATACCACTACTTCAAGATCCTATCGCAAAAAAAACAAATATTAAACTGTTCCAGCACACGCTGGGACATAGTCTTTTGATGGGTATAGACTGAACTTCACTTGCAGAAGTACCTCGACCATATTGAATGTGGTGGAAACTAACTGAATTTATACCAGCGGTATTGGTATTACTTCCAAACTTGAAGATAAAGAAGTGTACGGACGGAGCATCGAGATAAAGTACGGAGGGTTAAATAAACATTAAAAACAAAAAAAAAAAACAGTCAAGAATCTCAAGATACGGTGATCTTAGGTTAGGTATCGAATTATTCTTCTTTTAATAAGAGAGGTATTGAATTCAATAGTGATTACATAAAAACATTTAAAGATAAGATTTTATATTGGCCTAAATGGAATTCTAACATAAAAATATAATAATGTAAAGCACCATTAATTTAATAATATGATTTTTTTTTGTTATATCTCACTGTATTTTGTTCTTAAGGTTACAGACCATAAAAAAAAAGAAGAATAATTTTATTTTTATTTTATTTAAAACACCTACAGCACTGGCCAACATCTAGGGATTTTTACTATTATTTTCACCAATCGCTGTCATGACGTTTTGATCACGTGGGTTTCGGGTATTGTTGAAGACCTGGTATATAAAGTGTGTCAACACGCGAGGTTACAAATGCTTAAATTTTTTTCAATGGAATATTATATTAATTGGTGGCATAACATACAAGATGTTCCATTTAGAAAATTAAGAAAATCGTGACCATTTTCACACATCCTATATACAACACAGCAAATGAATGAAATAAAAATTATTGTTCGACGATGTAAAAACAGTCAAATATGTATAACTACCTGCAGGGTGTTTTACTTTAAAAATGTATAGGTTTGGTCAGACAATCGTTTATGGATTACCCTGTATATTTATAAATAATTGTTAAATATGGTCATACAACTTTTATATTAATTTTTTTCGTATTTCCTATTATAAAACTGCTATCGATCAATTACGCACTCATGGGACACCCTGTATATGTGTTATTGATATCGTTGGATATGTTAATTTATAAGGAATTGAATGCTTAAATAATATACAGGGTGTGGCATTTGAAAAAAATTAAATAAATTTAACTTGGAATTAGCCATATTTAAGACTTGTTTTTCAAAACACACTGTAAAAAATAATCCAGTTCTATTACCACTATTCGTTAGCTTACTATCTTATTACTACATTTAAAAAAAATTGAAATTATTTTAAACCTACCTAAATAATAATAATTTAATTTGGGGTCTGAATCATTCTCTAATTTCATAAAAAAATTAATTTATTGGCAACCCTGCAATATTTGTTAATAAAATTCTAGGGTTAAATACAGCATTACCAAAGCATTCAAAAACTGAAGTAAAATACAGGGTTTTCTTTTTAAAAAATATACCGGTTTATTTGTCAGACAAAAACGCAAAACCCTGTATGTCTAAAAATATCTTTAAAATACCTATTTTTAAAATTCATATAACTTTTATTTAGAAATTGTTTACGTGTTTACAACACAAATTAAAATATTGAACAATTACGCACTAATGGGACAACCTGAATATATTATTCACAATATATGCACGCGACATATGTTTGTAATAATTTAATCTCGCGCCGCGTTTAAAAATTTCATTCATGCGTCTATTAGATATTGTAGTTTACCTAGACCCAACCACAACATTTGCTTCGGCAGTCAACGTGTTTTAAATGCTTTTTTATTAATTTGTTGTTTAATTTGTATTTAGTTATTAATATTTCAAAAATGCTTATTTTTCTTATTGATTAATCTAAAATACGTAATTTTTATTTATAATTGAAAATAGTACTGTAATTCTAAATTGACAAAAAAAGTAGAAATATGAAAACATAAATTACGACTCTACAAATGAAGTAAAATTTTATGATAAATTTCTTTTTTTCTTACAAAAACATTATCTCAGCGATATGTCATAAGTTGCATACACACAGTAGGTCTACGTAAGTTGATAACAAATGGAAAACTTTTTTATTATTTATTTTACGAAAAAAAGTTATTCTTCATAAAAATGTATGCATGGTCTAACAGAAAATGCAACCACCCGATAGCAAATTTTATCAGTCGGTTTTACAAGGTTTGTCAAAAAATATAATTTTGCTCTCAAGATAAAATACCTTTATTTTCGACAAACCCTGTATACGACTGATAAAATTTGATATCAGATAATTGAAATTTAGGTTTTAGACCTTGCATAACTTTTTATGTAAAGTAACTTTTTTTCTAAAATTAATAGACCATGCAATTGTTTATGAAAAATAAGTTTGTTTTTTTTTAATTCTTAAAAAGGTTTTCCGTATGCCGGTGCCGCCAACTTACATATAAATGAGATTAAATTTTTTGAAAATAATTTTTACTGATGCAGATCTAAATAAAGTATTGTTGGTAAATAAGGTACATTTTTCTTTTTTTATTTGGTTCTTTGGCTGTAAGACCTTTCGGTATATACATGGTATTCCATTAAGAATGGGAGCAACTGAAGATTAATTGATTAGAAATAAGCCGATTAAACGAAACATTCGTAGGTAAAACATTACTCGTTTCCGAAAAACAGGGTTTAACAGTTGAAAATCAAAAATAATGAATAGCTACAATTTTTTTATTGCTCAGTTTAATTTTATTGGTGTATACGTTATTGGTGTAATAAAATACATCTATCAGCAAAAAATAAGTTAAATAAGCTTTGCCAGTGGCGTACGTCATGGGCCAATAACATCTTTTTTCCTTCTAAATTTTAGTCCACTGTCCACTTTTGATGTTTTTTTAAATAAAGTTGAGTTAGTTTTTGAGATATTCGCACATATTAGAAAATTCTGAAGTTTTTAAATTTCGATTTTTTTTTTATTAAATTTCTAAGAGTACATTATTTATTTTAAAAACATCAAAAAATTTAAAATTTTATGTCCAAATAACATTTTGGATAGTGACGTAAAATTTAAGAGGTATGCGGTATTACGTACGAATGCTGTACGCCACTGGAAAAGTGAATTAAGGTAACTTATTTTTTGCTGATAGGTGAATAATTTGACACCAAAAACGTTTGCCAAATTTAGTAAAATTGTTGTGAGTAATAAAAAAAATAAAGCCATAAATATTTTTTGGATTTTAACACCTTAACTCGGTACCGAGAAACATTTTATCTAAGCATGATTTGTTTAGTTGTCTTATTTTTAATCAGAGAATCGTCAGTTGTTCTATGTCCCATTCTTAACGAAACACTATGTATAGTAGGTATAAGTGGTCCCTACGTAATGATACGAAGACCGTTGTCCTTTGTTGACTGGACACAAGAATGAACTACTAAATAAATATACCGACGTGCCGAATCTAATGCAAAAAGTTTTATTTCTATACCTGTTTCATCGAAAATATTTGTCAAGGTCAAGAACTCGTTTAGTTATTATCGCGTAGTAGCTAGGGGTGATGAATTTGTTAGGGATTTTATAACAGTTACCGTTTAGAACTAATAAAATTATTACGCCATCTGTTGAACAAAAGAATTATTAAATATGGAATATTGCTCCATCTGCTGAACAAAAGGATTCTTAATTTATGACACATAAATGACATCTATCAAAATTAGTTCATGTTACGAATATTGGGGGTGGTACTGTGGTCTTAAGTCCCTTAAATACTTCCAAATATTTAGAATTTTTACGATCCGCGTTTTAAGCTAAGCGATACGCCCTCTAAAGAAAATTTACAAAAGGTGTCTAAAATTAGGCTTTTTCCAGTGTTGCCAAGAGTAGTATAAAGTAATAATAAAAAAAACTATTAACCTGCAGAGTTTATTAGTAATTTTTCTATCGAAAAACTGAACCAAACTCTATATGGAATAAACAATTTTGATAAATAATTCATGCAAAATATAAAGGTACTACCTTTTATTATGCAAATATGTACTTGGACTCGGAATTATATTGCAAAAAAGTTGAGTCTTGACAGATAACGTTTTTAAAATATAAAAAAAAAGTTTTTAAGAATAATTTTTAAACTGTGTAGCATATTTCCTTACTTTGCTTGCCTTGTTTACTTATAGATGAATGTATTAAATATATGTATAACAAAGTTATCAAATAGCCCAAAAGTATAACCCACGGCATGGTGACGTATATCGTTATCCACTTCACATTTTATCTTTAAAATATTATACATTAAAAGTACTCTGATCTCATTTTTGAAAACAATTTCTAAAAATATTATCGTTCAGAGATGTATTTTTTCCATAGAAATAGTATAGAAAGCCGATTCCATATATCAAAAATGAAACCATAAGGAGAAAATAGTGTGTTGGAGCTCATGCGTATAACGGTGCTGGCGCGAACAGGACCGGTGCAAGTTTTTTATTGATCGAACAAATAGTTCGCACGATATTTCAATCATACATTTTTAGAGATGATTCTATACAAAAAACAATTAAAAAAATTTCAAGTTAAGGTAAATATGGTTCTGACAGTCGTTATTAAGAAAGATATGGCATAAAATATGAATTAGTTAATTTTCGGCAATCATTAGTACAGTAGTCATGAGATTTTGCTTGTGATTTTAAAAATACTTTCCAGAAAAACCACGTGCTCCGGTTTTGACTACGTTTATTATTAAACAGCGAAATTATATACAAAAACTTTAATCCACAATCTAAATTAGGTACTATCACAAGAAAATCACTGTTACAATAATTAATTACTTAACGAAAAACTAAAATACTTTTTAGGTACCTACGTAATCAGAAAGGAGCTGGACCATTTATCCTAATATTGATTTTCTCTCTCCCTACGGTAAAACTTAAAACAATAATAAATTGCCTATCTACTAGGATCGGTAACTAAACGTATATACATAATGGGCGGATTTTGTTTATACTTAACATTACACTCGCGCATTTAAATATAACTATGCATATAAATATTTACAAACAAAGATACTTTTCCAAACAGGCAATCATTAGTACTGTAGTCACGAGATTTTGCTTGTGATTTGACATCTTATTTGATAATATCATTTGCTACAACTAAATTTAATCTGGGGAGTGCAAAATAGGTCTCAGGAATATTATGTTCGATATTTTTTTACATTTTGTCAGCCGAGACTATGAGTCGTTAGACAGAAAACCTTTCATGTTACCATTTTCAATATAAATTAAAAAATACTACTACATTTACTTGGTACATATTTTATTTTAATTTTGAACCTTTTTAAAAGGGTCTTTCGGTTCCATAATAAAAATTAGTTGCTGCTTACTAGAAACATTCTATATAGCCTAAACCAATTTATAGTTTGTTTTCGATCAATTTAATACAAAGATTTAAAGTTTTTAGTCGATGATAACATTCCACACCAGCACATTGCAAACCTATTTTATAAATAAAACCTATTTTATAAATAATAGGAATAAACTTGTAAATCATTAATTTGGTAGTTATCTCACTCATATGATTTTTTTGTTTATATGACTATTTCGATTTCTAAATATATTTTGGCCTTACAATACGAAGCGTTTTGTATCTACCACTTTTTTAATGAACGATGAATGTTGGCAGGCGTGTACCTTTTTCGGAACAAGAGGCGTTTTAACGAAGGAAATGATTTTCGAACTATCTAGTTAGTTTTTGGAAAAAGTTGTCAATAACAGTTTGTCGTTCATGTGTTTCATTTTGATCAGCTTTCATACTAAATTGCGTAGAATATTTTTCCGATTCAAAATCGAGATTCTCGATATTTCCACAGTTTATTTATAATACCTTCTAAACTGGATTTATCTATCATTTTATATACTTTATAATATATGTTCATGTCCTACTTTTCACTTTATTAACAATTTTTTTTTAACATACTTCAAAATGGTAGGATATTCTCAATTCGTTGAAATATTTTTTTATGTATGTTGAGCGATAATTCATTACCACGTTGCCCGATTTCTAGGATTATTTTTGTTAGAAAAGGAAACAGTTTTATATACATTAAGTCAAGATCTGAAGATGGGATCCATAAGAAAATCATTAACATCTTTATTTTTAAAGTAGTTTTTTTTTTAATTTCTTTAAACCTTACTGGTTCGAACGCGGTAAGGAATGAAGAAATGTAAATAATTGTTGTGCCAGCCAAAAAGCGAAGAGGAAGTACCGATTAAAATATCGAGTGACAGAAGAGTTCCTAAGATTGTTGAGATCGGGTTTATGTTTTAAAATGCCTTAAAACCGATATCGATAATGTCTCCCCGTCGCTGGGCAGCCTGTATATAAATATACAGATCTCTATTTACATAATTATAATTCTTAGGTAGGTTTAGATTTGCAGACATAAATCTTGTAATAAATATAACAGCTGCCTAATACATTCATTACATTTTCATTAGCCAATGTAAAAATGTCTTTTATTGTACCTAGGATTTGACTAAACACTACACAAAACTAAAAATAAAATGCCACTTTCATCGTGTAATTAATGCCGCGTTTGAGAATCCACATCGGATGCATTTTTTACATCTCGAGCGTTTTTTATCCACATCGGACACATCTGTCCCATTACATTTACGTATACTGAATCACGTGATCAAAGATTTACTACATCTCAGATGCATCCGATGTGGATTCTCAAACGCGGCATAAATAATAAACTACAAACGGTTCTGTAAGGGCAGCGTCATAAAGCCTTGAAACACCGGATTTTAGTGCTATTGCCAGGTCAATATTGAATTTGTAGGTGAATCGCTTATTGAACATTAAAAATACGGTATTAATGACATTAATACGGTATTTGTATATATTTTTGGGAATGTAATTACACATAAATATTATTAGTTGATTATTTAAATGTTTATAAGTTATTTTGTGGCGATATTTCGTAGATATAAACTGTTTAAATCATATAATTTAAAAATTAATTAATTTAAAATTCTTTTGTGTTAGGTATGTTTAATATATTTGGCAACATTACAGGGACAAGTCATGCTTATTGCGCAAGCTTCTAGACACACTATTTTGTAATGTCAGGCGCAGAGACGCGTTTTTATGCACAGTAGGTTTCAATTTATGTTTAAATTTTATGTTTATATTGGTCTTCTATATTATTTCTATGATTTTTTCTAAATAAAAAGTCGCCATCACTTGTCATTAACAACGCGTTGACATTGGATTTAGCGGCAATAATTTGTTTGAAATCATCTTTGCTATCGGCCAAAACTAATCAAAAACTACCTGTAACAGTATGTCAAAGTGATTGATCAACGCCCGCGAATCGATAACAAAGTTAATACAAACTTACCAACGACGCGATTATCTGCGCTGAATTTTGATAATCAAACTTATTGTGACACTGACCAACGTAATGCAACCGTTGTTAGCAAACTTTGGAAGGACTGCATTATGCTTCTCAGACTGTGAAATGGTATTTCGGTATCGGCGCATAGTTTTTGGTAACTTCGGGAAAATTCCGATGGTCGGAATAGGAAATGACCTGACACAGCGACCAAAATTGTTGGTCACAAACTTTATGAAATATGTGTCGAACTCGGAACGAAAATTTTGAAGTCGCAGATATTTAGTAAATGAAAATTAAATGAAGAAGACTGTTTTGTTTGTTCACCATGCTTAAGGTATAGGGTAGTCAATTTTTTTATAAAAGATAACAAAAAATAACATGTAAAAATGATTATTCGTTTCTCAATAATAATGGTCAATATATTCAGAGAAACCGACACCTCAGAATATTTAATCGAATACAATTAGTTTCGACGTGTTCGTGTCATTATTATAGTAAAAAATTATAGAAATTACAGATGTGCAAAAATATTGAGTATACTCATTTTTAGCATCCATAGGAAAAGCCTCGGTACAATCTAAAATACGGCATCGTACTTAAACTTATTCCTCGTTCGATATGGCCATCATATACACTAACAATTATTTCCCTATTTATGAGGTTACAAACATTCGTTCACATATTCGTCATAAATTAGAATAAATTTAATCCTAGCGACCGTACTAACTATGAGCGGTCGACCATCAGTTCACCTTTTCATTCGCTCATTCACTCCTTCGTTTAATTAGATACATTGTAATGAGTTTGGGAATAGTGAATGAAAGTTAACGCAGATATTTGTTTAATCTGTGTTGAGAGCAGGAGTAAACAAATTGCACGGTGATGATAACAACATGAATTTATTGTTCTTAATTCAATTCCTATTACATTTCGAAGCGATTTGTATAAATATTAATACGAAATCAAATAAAATCGGTAATATATATTAATAGTTTTATTTTTTCCACACTTCAGTGTATATCGGATTGCGTTACCACAGGTCAGTGAAGTGGCCTTCCAATGATATTTAAAAAACAAACCTGTTGAACAAGAGTGCACTAGTGATGCACCAATATGCACCAATATGTACCACTTTTCCTGCAAAATTACAGTTATTTCTTTGTGGGTAAGGGGGGGGGGGACAAATGAATATCTAAAGACAGAAATCCTACAATATTTCTCACATTTCGTAAGCAAATCTTGGCAGATATTATAAAAAGGATCCAAATAAAGCGCTAATTGACAGGTCTCTCCAAAAAAAAGCGTAATCTTTTTTTCTACTTCTTCATAAATCAGTAGTAATGCACTTTTTACTTTCTATTATTTAAACTTACTACCTGTCGAGTGCAGTTTACCTTGCAACGTCCATTCATGGGAAAGGTAACAATGGCTAAGCTGGGAAATTTTTAATTAAATTTAAAACACTGGAATAATTCAATTTGCTTCCATTTCAAATTTGTTTCTGTTGCACCTAAACTAACAATAAATGAGAAAAGTTTGGTGCGCTTACTAGACGAAACTAATTTTGTAGAATAATTATTATCCACTTGTGAAGAGATTGCGGAAATGGCTGATGGTTTCGAAATGAAAATGAGACAGTTTGAAAAAGTTTCGGGAGATTTTTACTTCATGAAGATTTTCTGTAGAAAAATTTGTGAAATATTAAGGGTATCTACTTCATAATGAAAGGATTTAAGGGCGGGCGTGGGCAATGTATTTAACATAGGCATACACAACGCTCTTTCAATGACTTTTTAGCTGAAACTACAACAAAGATAAAAGTGAAAAAATTCCTGCCGATAATAGATATATACTACTGTTCAATACAGGTTTTTGGTGTCTCTAACTATCAGGGATCGTTTAAAAATAATTCCCAAAATATGATAATTTTTACGATGAAATAAAGCTAAAAATATACCAGTAATAATTACCCGATGGTGAAAATAATTCTTCTTTCAATAGGCTATATACTAAAGCAACAAATGTCGTTTAAAATATATAAATTAATTGCGTCAATTTCCTTAAAAGCTCATTGAAGTAAATTTTGGAAGAAATTATAAATCGCCATTTATATGTAAAAATTGCATAGAATATAAAAGAAAACTTCTTAAAATTGCATACAAGTAGCCACAGGTTAATTCGGAGCTTCTCTAATAGATGGCGCTAAAGGCGTCTCGAAATAAATTCAAATACGCAGGTTCTTATTTAGGAGTTTACTAATTAATATGCATATTATTTCAATTATTAAACATATTCAATATTTGCGTAAGAGCATGAAGGATATGTAAGTAATGAGAGAAAGCCTCTTTGAGATATTGATTTTACGTTTTGTGGTCCGGAAAATGTCTGTACGGAAGTGGTAAAAATTTAGAAAAACGACGAAACGGCCTCTTAGCAAAAATCGATTGCTTGCTTATTTTGTTGGATATCGGAGCCAGAGTGTTAATGGTGTCTTTAGTTGTTTTATAAAATTGAATATTTCAAATAATTATACAAATCTAATATGCTTAAATGTATTTTTTTTTTCAAATTAGGTTTTAACTTTCATGTATCCAGTAAAGTATAGGATTGTTTTTTTTTTCGACTTCTAGTTTTAAACTGTACTTTAGGTTTCGACGATAATTCAAAAATGAATAAACAGTAAATTTTAAACTTCAAATTTAATCTAATAAAAGTTATATAGATTTGAAAAATAGATATTTAAAAAATATTTTTGATATACAGGGTATTGCGTTTTTCCTGGCAAATAAAAATGTATGTATTTTATTTTATTTTTAGAATATTTTAGTAATACTGTATTCAATCCTAGAATATTTTTATAAAATATTACAGTATTGCCAAGCATTATTTTTTTTTTGAAATTAGAGAATGACCGCAAATTAAATTATCATAATTTAGGTAGGTTTACATTGATCTCAAAATTGTTTAATATACAGACTTATAAGATACTAAGCTAACGAATAGTGGAGATAGAACTGATTTTAAGTTCAATTTACTCAATTTGTAAAATGCATCATCGTGTATATTATCTTATCATAACATTCCTTAAAAATTTGTCTATACAACGATACCAATATGTTAGCCAATAAGTTATTATATTATATATATATATATATATATATTTAACAATTATTTCTAAATATACAGGGTGGTCCATAAACGAGGTGCGAACCAAATCTATACTTTTTAAAAGCAAAACACCCTGCAGGTTGTTTGTTATAAGTTATAGGATTTCGTTTAAAATTTGAATTACGGATTTGTTGTTGCAAGAAGCAAAGACAAAAATGGTATCAAAATAAGGATGTTCTTAATCCTCGCCAAGTCAATATGCTTGTTGATTCAACAAACAGGATGAAAATAAGAGGTCAATGTTTTAATTACATATTTCATGTTTAACGCTGAGACAGAGAACAAAACGAATGGCATTAGATGAAGAATTTGTGGTTACTTTAGTGGAACAGCCTAATAAATTTGATGTTTTTAAATATGTATCATCGAAATTAACTTCTATATCAACTAAGGAAATTTACAGTGCAAAAGTAGAGGCCTTAAAATTAACAGTAGAAGAAAAGGGTCAAACGACTTTTTAGAGTTTTTTAAGTATTGTTGATACTCCAGATTTTTATAAAGAAAATACAATGGACAAAGACAATCAACAGAAAACTCAAAAACTCTTCAACTTCTCAATCCTTGGATGGTCAACAGTTTCTTTAAAAAAATTTATTAGCAAAAGATGTGGGTAGAAGCATTAATTATGCCGAAATATTTTAAGTTTGAGCTGACAGCCTCTCCGATGCATCTAACAGTAAATGGGTATCTCGGCACCTCCACAAATAAGAGTTCATTGGGAAATATTTTAGAACAATATGGCATTTACTCACAAAGACACTTACTTGCACCTATTGACTCTGGCAAAACTTGTCACATTTTTGATGGGATGGCAATAGTCCAAGGTTTGGGAAAGTCCAAAACTTGTATATCATTTAAAGAATATGCTAATGTATTTGTAAACGTTATTTTTAGAAATAAATTTAATGCTTAAAGGATTGATGTGGTATATGATCATTATAAAGAACATTCTATCAAAAACTCGTCAAAAGAGAGGATCCCAGAAATCAATTGATATAGAAATTGACCGACCCAATACACCACTTCCGCAACAATGAAACTTGTTTATTCATTCGATATTTAACAATAGACGTTTAACAAATTTTCTGTCAGAGCAACTTCTTCAAAATTCCATTCAGCAAAAGCATATTTAATTTGTAACTAGTGGTGGATTCGCGAATATCAATAAATATGGGACGAATTTTAACTATCAAAAGATGATTTCTTAAATTCAAATCATAAAGAAGCTGATACTCGTATCTTATTGCACATATTGTTAGCCAAAAATTAGGGGCATTCATGCTGCATTATTGATTGCAACGATACAGATGTTCTAGTCTTAAAAATTTATTTCAAGAAGTATTTGACTAAAATTAATATGTTAATATGGTTCAGAACAGGGCGAAGAGACTCAAGACGATTTCTAGCAGTACATGATTTAAATTTGGATGGTATCTTCTAAAAAATTTGCCTGCTTTTCTTTCTCTGACCGGTTATAATACAACCAGCCAATAGTCTGGCATTGGGAAAAGAAAACATATTCTCTAATCTTGAAAAATGTTTCATAAAAATGTATTCAAAAACTGCCAGTGTTACTTCCATTAACATTTTAAGGGGATTAATGGTCTCTTTAAAAACCATTGCTAAATTGCCACCGACTGAAGACGACCTAAGATAACATTGTTTAAGATGTTTTTACTAGCTAAATATTTGGCTAATCTCTTTAAAGCCGCAGATGCAGCTTCCTAATGTTAAAGAGTATGAATAGAAAGTAGATCAAGATGGAAGGCTGATACCCACTCTAAGACTCTGTCCGACCTGCCACCAGACAACAGAACTTACATCATGCAAATGCAAAAAAGGTACTATAAACCGATAATTTTCATAGATGTACAATATTCTAATAATATTATTCTGTTCTAGACTAAGAAAACAAAATTTGCAAATGCAGGAAAAAAATATTGGCTGCCTATTATAAAAAAAACGTTTCAGACGAAAGTTTTATAGTTTTGTGGGGAAAAATTTTTGCTAAAATCGTTTTTTTCAGCTAACCATAATATGGCCAACTTTTTTTTCGCCTACCAAAATTTTTAAGTAGCTGTGAAAGTCGAATAAAAAAATTATTTCCATCTAAAGTTTCTTATTTTTTTATGTACTTTAAGAATATTTACAAAAAAAATGGGGGTTCCCATTTAAAAAAACAAAGTCCAACGCGATATGGCCATATTATGATCAGCTAAAAAAAAAAATTTAGCCAAAATGTTTCCCCCAAAAAACTATAAAACTTTCGCCTGAAACTTTTTTTTTCTAAAATGCATATTTTCGGCGGTATTTAACTGTAACACTTTAATTTGAACACCCGGTATTCTTTTAATTATTATTATTATTATTATTATTATTATTATTATTATTATTATTATTATTATTATTATTATTATTATTATTATTATTATTATTATTATTATTATTATTATTATTATTATTATTATTATTATTATTATTATTATTATTATTATTATTATTATTATTATTATTATTATTATTATTATTATTATTATAATGTTTTTTACATTGGGAATTTATTGTATTTTGCAAAGCAATAGCCTTACTGTTGATAATCGATACTTATATATACCTTCAATGAATAGTTCATATTTTCTTATTTTTTATTTTCCTCAAAAAAATACAAAAATAAATCATAGCGTATAAATCAATAATCCCTGAATAAAATAATATGAGAGAGTCAAACTGATTGTATACATTTTAGCACTGAGAGAGAAGAAAGAGAGTCGAGAAGCTTTACCTTCAATGTTTGCTTTCTAGTTAAACCATGATATAACTAATTGTTCATTGCTATATTTTTGTTAATATAAAAGCAAAAAATATGGGCAAAGCACTGTTACTTTGTTAATACAAAGGCGAAACTTTTATGAGGAGTAGTTTTTTCTCATTTAGGCCTTCGTTTTTCGTCAAATGAGAGGTATATTTCTAAAAAATGATTTTTTATACAAATTTGTGGACGGTTGAAACCGAGATATTGACGTTTAAATTTTTTTTCGACCATAAGGGCTAATGTAAATGATTTTTTTTAAATAATTATAAAAAACACTTCCTACAAAGACCTAATTGTGCATTAGAACAAAAAAATAAGCATTTTTTTTTCTATATGGTGGTATCAATAACTCGATTTTTTATGATAGTGCCCTTTTGCACTGTCTAATTTTGTATTACCTCCGGAATAAGGATAAGCTTATCATGTACTTTCATCCCTGAAAAATGCAGCTGGTAACACCGAAGTGGGAGGCAAAGTCAAAAAAAATTTAATCTATACCATATAAAAGCCCGTACCTGTGAGTTTAGAAGAATACATTTTTATTCGCAGATGCGAAAATGCAGAACGTATATTTGTTACTTAGTTGCTAACTAGAGGCAGCACCTCTCGGATAACTTTATTTTGTCTCTCTCTGGGAGGACTTGTTCAGACTTCTCTGTTCCAATGCACGCCCTTAATTAAATCAGATATGCTTTGAACATTTATTGCAAGTAAGTAAAAGTCGGGATAATTATCACATATACAATAATTTGTCGGACGTCTCAAGATAACATCCTGATCCTCCTGCAAGATTTCAGGGTATTTATTCTTGAATCTCAGGAAATAGAAATTTTGAGGAAAAAATGAGACAAAAATACAAATTTTGCGCGTTGCAGATAAAGCAAAAAGTTTGGACTATGCACATACTAAGCTTTTAATAATGAATCGGCCAAATACAAAGAGGTTAGAAAGGATAGAGGTAACATAGGAAGCATATGTCGCTGCGCGAATTTTGTCAAAACCAAAAAACTGGGTGGAAGGAGTAGGGAGATATTCTGGGCCGGACTTAAATATTTGTATTGTAGTACCTAATTTTAGTAGGTAACTAAAAGATGAAAAAAAATGAGTTGTTTTTTTGACTTTATTTGTTAACACGATTCATTTATGATAAGGGCAATAACACTTTATCAATATATAGTAAGCTAAAGGCCGATTTCACCGTTGTGTCAAACGAAGTTTAAATTACTAAACGGGCATTAAAATGACATTGTTAATGTAAAAATGTCATTTTAATCTTCATTTAGTAATTTAAACTTCGTTTTTGTTAATATAAAATGTCATTTTAACCTTCGTTTAGTATTTTAAACTTCGTTTAACAAAACGGTGAAATCGACCCTAAGTAAAAGTTTATAAAATTATTGTAACAAAATAGCTGTTGAGACAAAAAGTTATCGAAACAGCCAAAGTACTTTTTGTTCGAATTACACACAAGATTTTTTCTACGATCACACCAAAATAAAATAAATAATTAAATTTTATTAGAAATGGGTTACCTTTTCGTTCGTTATAATATTTTAAGTTTATTTAACATAAGCCTACTCTTCGAAGAGAAAAAAATGTTTTGGTACTTATATGCCGGTAATTATTTATGATTTAATTATCTACGGAAAATAATGTTCAATGATTTAAAATATTAGGAAGTCAATTAATAGCTATTTATGTAACCAGTTCAATTTGCGGGACCTCGCTCCGCTCGTTCCGCAAATATTTACTCGTTACACAAAATAAGACATTTCGTAACGTGTTTACATATAAGATTTTTTCTATTTTTGACTTGATTATTTATAAAATTATTCTTTTGTAGGTACTTCCAATCAAATATTTCACAAAATTATTGTATTTGATTGCCCTACGACGTTTTTTTTAATAGTAATAATAAAAATAAGGGACATGTGCAGTGTTGCCGATCTGATTTTTAACATTACCCGTGGGAAATTTGAAAAAAAAAGGTTTTTACCCATTATCCTTAAAGGAGTACGTCAAAATTTTACCCTTAACATTTCTGGGTAGTTTTCAAAAACGGTGTTCAATTATTTAAAAAATAAAACGCAATTTACAGCTTTTCATTTTTGTTTTCTTTTTTGTTGTTAAACGTAATGTCTTATTTTCAAGTGTGAAAAGTCATTATTCTTTGCCCTTTTTTCAATTTTTGGTTTTTTGATTTTTCGTTTTATGGATTTTTGGATTTTTCGATTTTTTATTTTTCGATTTTTAGATTTTACGATTACTCGATTTTTCGATTTCTTAATTTCTCGATTTTTCGATTTTTCGACTTAAAAACCAAAAAAGAGGCAGATTTATTTATTTTCATTTCGTAACTGGTGACATAATCAACTTTTCGTAATCAGTTGAATAATATTCTACTTTATGCAACTGCATGGTTGAATAAAGTAGATCGTCTTGACACTTGCTGCGATTACAAAATATATTACTTTATATGTCAAAATTAGAGAAAATAACAAAATGTAAATTAAATGGATATTATTATATGTCAAAATTAGAGAAAATAAAATGTAAATAAATGGATATTATTATAGATATTATTATAGAGCAGTGTTTCTCAAACTGTTTTGGGGTATACCTTTAGCTGGGTTAAAAATATTTATCTGAGGTAAGTGATCTGTAACTAGGATACAGAAATGTCCATATAAATATTCATTAAATGTATTTAAGCTAAAAATTATTGCAAGGCTCCCTCTTTCAATTTGGGAATATTTTTGTTCGGACTTTGATAAGGTACGCGAAGAAGAAGCTATAGGTTTCTCAATATTTTTTTCAAAAACATGACATATCATGGCTCTTATTCCCACATTTGATGCATTTACGATCATTTGTTGTTAATTTATTTTTGATTAATTCCAAAGATTCCTTGCAAGGATTATCCCAAATCCATTTCACCCATAAAAAATAAAATAAAAAAAGTCCTCAAGCAAAATCATATTCTCCTTCCTCTTAGTGACTTAAAAAAATTACTTCTCAAAAAAAGGTCCTCAAGCCAGGTCCCTCCATTTTGTGGCGATAGTACTGTTTTTTTTTTTAATTATAAATATTTTCTTCGCGGAGCCCTCATAAAGGCTTTACGAAGCCCCAGGGCTTCGCGGAGCATATTTTGAGTAGCACTGTTACAGAGAAATACTAAATAAATAGTTTTGAAAAAACTATTGAAACCAGTTGTGAAGTTTGAAACTAATAAATTGGCAATGAAATTGATATTTTTGTATTTGATTGTATGTTACTCTTTCCACTTCCTAAAAAAAGATTCCCCATGAAACAAGTAAACAGTTTATAATAATAACCTTGGAGGTGGGTGGCTCAGTGGTAGAGTCTCTGCCTGTGGATCCAAGGGTCCCAGGTTCGAATCCCACCGTTGGCCGTGATTTTTTTATTTAATTTAATTATTTAAAATTAATTCTGATGCCTTGGTAGGATTCCCCACTCGACCATTCACTGTTGGGTTCTAATTAACAGTGCTGTTCCTAAAGTGGCGCTGGGAAACAGTAAGAAAGCCTACATAGAACACGAGGCTAATGACCTTAGCAGTCGATGCCGATGACACCAAATTAATTATAACATGTACCAATGACCAAGTCCGATTCTGTTTATTTTCAAATCAACAAATATGGACGTCGACAGCGGGCGGCTCGAGTTCCCGTCAGCATAAAACCTTTTACCTGCGTTTCAACTTTTGTCTCTTAATACTGCACACGAGTTCCCGGCAGGGTTCAAATTTATTCTTAATCCTTAACTCGAATTCCCGTTAGCGGTTAGTAATAATTAAAACTACATAATTTTTGAAGTTGCATCATATTTATTTAATTAAATGTACACTAAATTTATATGCTACACATTTTAAAAAATCATAGCGGCTAATCTCTTTACACTGATACTGTCAAATTTTGGCAGTAATGAAATTTTGGCTTTTTAAAACGTGTTCTTTTATTAAACGTTTTTCTTTTTTATCACTACTATCCTCTTTATTTTAATATAAGTATCTGTTTGGATTCTTTTCAACGCCTCAAGAAACACGTGTATATTTGGATGATAAGCCACACAATAATGTTTAAATTTCGAATGAAAACTTTCACAACAGTTCGTAGTTCTAGTAATGTCTGCAGAAAATTCTGCCCAAATATTAGGGGGAAAACTTGAATCTTGACTTATATAATTTTCGATTAAATAGTCCGCGAATTGAACCACTTTTTCATTTTGAGGCATATCTTCTGCAAAATCAAAAGCAAATGCATCTCCCACTTCATCTGGATGTAAAAATGTAAGTCCAAATATATGGTGTAACCATTTTCCTGTTTCACAGACAGGATTTCGATATTCTTTTGATAGGCCAAGTTGAAGTATTTTTCTATACCTATAAGAAAAAATATTTTGTTAGTACACATGGTACTTTTCCTCAAAGACCTTTCTATTTTTTATATAATTTATTTAGTTTGACTAATTAAAACCTGTATTAACTTTCTCCAATGAGTATTGTAGAGGCCTCGTATTGTATTATTATGAAGAAAAAACTATTTCTACTATTATACTCTACCCATTTACCGTACACCAATGGATTTTGTGTGACAAAATAAACTCTTTATTTTATTTATATCCAAAATTTTATTTAAATCTGTTTATTTACTTGAAGATTAATTTTATGATTTACATAAAAAATATTTCTTAGTAAGCAGGTACATCTTAAAAATATCCTACAAGATCATCGCAAATCGCAAATTGATGGCTCATCCAATGTATTAAGTTTTAATTAGGTTTACAAACAAACGAATCAAATAAAAAAAAATAAAAAAATTACAACTACTAAACGCGCTACGCTCTACACCAACAAGGCATGTTAAATATGATGGTAAAAAACAGAGTCATTTATTTTTAATATTTCAATATTTCAATTTTGTTTTAAAATACCGATTAGCTTTATTATAACAACCTTTCTAATGTAAATAGGCGTGTGCAAAGAGTAACTTTCCGCCTATGTGCGGAAAATAATGTCAAACTGACAATTCACGGAAAACGTCAACTTTCGAGTTAGAATTGAATGTGGAAAAGTCTACTTTAGATAGTAATCGTAAAAAAAAATATTATTTATAAACATCAGATATAGAAATTTTTCAGTCGTATACTAGTTAGTCCAAAAATATGAATATTGAGCAAGAGTACAGTATCTTTGTTTTTGAAAATATCAAAGTTGATAATAATTATTATAACATATACGTAAAATTGTTTATATATAAATTCAGTTTTATTTTATTTGATTTTTTAAATGTTTACTTTAACTTTAAATTTAATTCTAAACAATTTTTTTTACAACTTCAAAAATCAAGATACCTACCATACCGTATATACGACTGAAAAAATGTTAATATTTGATGGTTGTATTTTAGATTTTAGAACAGAGATTTTCATAAAGAATAATTTTTTTATGAAATGTAAGACTTTTTTCCCATTTGTATAAAACTTTTTGGGACACATTGTATACCTATGTATAATTGAGGCCTCGTATAATTGTGTAAAAGTAAAAATGGATATTTAAAAAACAATTATTACACTAGAGATTAAAATAAATGTGTTCTTACCAAGCTTGTGCCAAATGGCTACATCCCATAATTTTGGTGTGTGGAAAAATGGTTGTAACAGCAGAATGTATTCCTTTTTCGAAATCAACGACTATGGTGTCGGGGCGCCAAACGAATCCAAATTCGCTACATTGATCAATTAAAATTTGAAGCAATTTCACATAAGTTGATCTCATTTTGTTCTTTAATAAACAATATACAACTGGAACATATGTATCATTTACATATACATGCAAACAAAATAATTGAAAAAATATTTTGGACAATTATCGAAAGTTCCATCCATATAAAATTTTGTTTGAGCACACATAAATTCTATGTTGCTCTTACAAGAAAAAACAATTATTTCTTCGGTGGGATCGTTGACCAATAAAAATTGTTCGTTCCTAATTGTTTTTATATCTAATAAATTCAAAGTAATTTGAATGTCTGCAGAAGATTTTGGCAATTTGGGGAATAATTTACGTTTTTCTCTTCCAAAGTTATTTCGAATGTATTTCATGTCTTTACTTGTAAGAGTATCCAAACACTGTTTTTGAGGGTTTATTTCCCTGTGGATAATTTTGGCAGGTCTGTCGCACATCCAGTCTTCGGCTTTTCGCTTTACTTGGTTACTCACTTTTTGTCTGTTTAATACACCTTGATCTAACATTTCATGCTCATGTTCACCACTTTTCTTTGAAAAAATTAAATTTTTTTCATCTCCTAGTGTGTATAATTTTGCACGACAAGTTTTCGTGACACAACACCAACAGGTTTCATCTGTACTTTTTAAAATACGATATTTGTAAAACTTATAATTTTCTAACAAAATTAAAGGTTTTCCTTTTTCACTTGTTATAACATGAAGATCCATATTAATAAAAATCACAAAGAGACACTAAAGTAATAATGAATAATATTGCGAAAAATCCTAAATATATACCTATTGAGGCCTCATCTTAATAATCGTTTTAAATGTTATTTATCAAGCTATTAAATAAATAAATAAATAAATAAATAAAAGTAAATAAATATATTAATCCTTTTAATTGCTGACCGCATCGGGCACCTGAGGTAAGTACTTACCTACCTAATTAAATTCGTCCCTTACGGGAACTCAAGTAGTGGATTATCTCAAGCTTCAACTGCTTGTCGGGAATTCTAGGAACGGATAATGGTTAAAATTGTACTTGACGGGAATTCGAGTGTCCTCGTCGACAGAATCTTTAAAAATTAAATATCTCACCGAAATAAATGTAAGTTTCTTTTATTTCCGTAACATTTCGCACTTTTATCATAAATAAAGCTTTTTCCAACACATCTTGGCATTTTCAACGTTAATTTCCAAAATTTAAGTCACTAAAATACCAAATTAATTCTCGTTGACACATTAAATTTGAATGGACAACGGTCTGACATGTGATGTCCTCAACTGTGATTGGCGGGTGTTAATAATTTCGAAATGGGATTATGCGCAGTGTCTTATGTTCCATCTAAGGTTTGTATAATCTAAGGCCAAATATAAACTGAAAATAGTTTTAAAGTCGAGCAATTGATATTATTAGTTAAGAAGCATTTTCAAATTAAGTCAATTTAGGTCAAATCGAGATAAAATCAAATCCGGGACACCCTGTATATACAAAGTTTCCTCTTAATCATCAATATTTGCATCCATATAAAATCGACATGTCTATTTGAGTTGCATTTGAATGTACATATCCGCCTGAGATAAAACTTTATTCGGAACGAAGTTTACTCTGAAAGAGAAAACTGTTATCGTTTGCTCGTCAGCTTAATATCTCAACTGAAAGATTTCCAAGCGATGGCTGCTACTTACCTCCATGAAATCGTTCTAAAAATCGAACTTTATATTGGAGAGTATTGGATTCCTCCGCAATGCCGTTCTTCCCGGAAAATTATGGGGCATAGAAATCCCGTTTTTCAATAGCACGAAATCAGTCTACATATATGAGATCCAACGCGAGAGAAAGAGAGAAAAAAGAAGTCCGACCGGCATTTTAACATTGTACACTTTTTACAAAACACATCTACTGGTGGGATTAGGTGAGCCCAAATTGATTTTATATCCGATGCGCTTATTTTTTGTTGCTTTAAAGTCCTGTATAGATCCCTTTATCCTTCCGAGTATGTGGATGTCGTTTTGATGAGTCAGTTACTTCGGGATGGCGCACTGGACCGACAATCTCTAAAAATTTAAATGGAAAACTGGTAGCTACCAAACAGTATATTTTTTGATAGAATATTCTACCAGAAAACCATATCAATTTCGTATCATATTAAAGCCAGTGACTATAAGTGTAGAAAGTGATAAATTTGGCATGAATGTCGGACTGTAACGACCTATCGTAAGACACTAGTTTTATATATTTAAATTGGCACTTTTTCTAGTACTTTGATGATTTTTTAGCCCCATTTTTTTAAGACTTTTTCACGTTACTTGGAGTATTTTATAAAAAATATGTAAATTTTGGACAACAAAAATTTTATTGCTCTAAAAATTTGAAATAATTCTTCATAGGGTATTTTGGCCTGAAAAAGACGAAAATTACCATAAAAAACGGATAGGGCTCACATGAAACGAGATATGGGGCAGAAAGTGGGCTTTCGAGCGATTTTGAGGCTCTACGAGAAAACTGAGAAGCCCTAGGTCATTTTCGGATTTTTCAGACCCAAATTACTCTATGAGAATTTTTTCGGAATTTTTTGAGTTAAAATAAAAAAATTAGCATGCGCACGTGCTAAAGAAAGGCGCGAAAAATTGAAAGTCTAACTTCTAAAGGAAAAATCGCACAAACTTTTAGATGACATTTTTTCTTTTTTTATGACATTCTAAGGTATTTCACGACTTGAAATGTCATAATTAGTCGACCGTTTGGAAAATAATGTTTTTTTCGGAAAGAAGATTTCGCCTCGAAAAATTGAAAGTCTAACTTCTAAACGAAAAATCACACAAATTTTTAGAGGGAATTTCCTTTTTTTTTTTTTTTTCATGACATTTTTAGGTATTCCATGACCTAAAATGTTATAATTAGTCGAGGGTTTAGAAAATAATTTTTTTTTTGAAAAAATCTCGCCTTGAAAAATTGAAAGTCTAACTTCTAAACGAAAAATCGCCCAAACTGTTAAGAGGATTATTTACTTGGCTGTAGAGCGGAACATGCAAGGGTTTCGTAGTACCCCACTTTTGAACTTTATTTTTGACTTATTCTGAAAGAAAAAAATATGTACGTGTAGGTAAAGGATAAATCTATGCTCCTCTGGAAACACTTTTTTAAAATTTGATAGTTTTTTCTAAAAAAAAAATACAAAATTCGACTTGTTTTACCCATTTTCTCAATTTTTTTTAGAAAAAACTAAATTGAATTTTAAAAAAGTGGTTCCAGAGGAGCATAGATTTAACCTTTACCTGCACACACATATTTTTTTATTTTAAAAATAGTCAAAAATAAACTTTAAAAGTGGGGGTACTACGAAACCCTTACATTGCAAGATTTTTCGTCTGGAAAGTGGCGCCTCTGTTAGATTTTTAAGAAATTAATATTTGTGAATGAAAACAATTTATAATATATTTTACTGATGTTTTACGAAGGATGAATAAATTTTACGTATTTGTACACCTTATTTTTTACGTAATTTATTTCTTTAATACTAAGATTGGCATATATATTATATGCAAGGGTTTCATAGTACACCAATTTTACGGATTATTTTTTAATTTTACTAAAAGAAATTTTATGTAAGTACAGGTAAAGGCTTAACCCATACCTCTCTGGATTTACTTTCAAAATATGAATCAGTCTCTTTTGAAAAAATCTAAGAAAAGAAACGAAAAGAAATAGAAATGTTAAAAAATGCTAGAAGAGAACAATATATTTAATTTGTGCCTACAGGAGCATTTATTTTTATTACAATAAAAATAGAAATACGTTAAGAGCTTTTTCATCTAGAAGGTGTTACCAACAAAATATATATCTTTATCTATTTAGTGAGTGATTTGAATTCATGTTGTTATTTTTTACATACAGTAATTTCGCTCAATTATATTAAATTAATTTTATTAAAATAAAACGGGGGGTAGTATGGGCCAAAATATGCAGAAAAGTCTTAATAAACATATGTCCGCAAATGAATGGTTTCAGAGATACGGAGTGTTTTGTATCATTTTTTGATTATCTTTTTTCATTCTCAAAAACTTGCTTTTCTTATCGGAGTCTACCGATGTTTTTTCTTAGATACTATTTGCAGTTATTATTTTGTTGTGGGTGAATAATTTTATAAATTTTCGTTATGCCTGTTTACACTAATATTGAATTAGCTGACATGCATTTTATGTACGGTCGTGCAAATGGCAATGCGAGGGAAGCGCTACGTCAGTATATCGACGCTTTCCCTAATCGCCACATCCCTTCATTTAACTCTATGTTGTTATTGATTGTTTATAAATATCATTGTTTTTTTATAATAATAAAAAATTGTTATAAACACAAAATGGTCCGTATCTCCGAAACCGTTAATTTGCGGTTATATATTTATTAAGACTTTTCTGCTTATTTTGGGTCATACTATTCACCATTTCATTTTGTGACACTTTTTTTTAACACCCCGTATATACGAAATTGGAAGGTATACACTGAGATGTGAATTATATGTTTTTGTTTAATGAATACTTCTTCGGGTCAACAATAATTATTAATTCCAGCATGTTAGTTAATATCTCTTCAATCCGTTAAAGTAATGTAAATATTTTTTCTTGCTTTCGCGCATGGCTTTGATTTGTCGCACCCTTTGAGGCGCGTTGCAAGAGAACATTTTCTAAAAAGTTAGCCAATGTCTATAAATGAGAAAAACGATTGTGACAAGCTGATTGTGCATTGTGGCACAATAGAAGACGGAAACGAGTCACTGCTTTAAAATTTGGAGAAATTTGTAAAAAATCTCGTAAAATCTTTTATTTATTTCTAAAGCCACCCGATATGGCATGGATCATAAATTCAAAACAAAATAAGATTTGGAAATTTATTTGCAAGTAGAAGTTTTTAAATGTGGACATTTTATTGAATTCGAATTTGATTATGTTGCTGCCAGTCTGGATGGAATTAAAAAAAAAAACAAAACTCTATGATAGAGTTAAAATGTCCATATGGAGCTGAAGTGCGGACTGTAGCAGAAGAAATATGCAGTAGAGAAATAACTTTTTGGAAAAAGAACAATTCCATTAAGGAGAACCACTATTGGTAATTTCAAATTCAGGGCTAGCTGCACATAACACAAATGGATTTTTGCATTATTTGCTTTTGGACTTCTGGAGGAATAGAAGTGGAGAAAATATCTCATATTGACAGCTTTTGAGAAGAAAAGATACAAAATAAAATTAAAATTTTTTATATGCAATATGTCTTGCCGGAACTTGTTGACAGCGAAGCAATAGAGACATGGAAGTACGAGACAGAATATTAAATAATTCTTGAGAAATTTTGTTTAATGTTTATTAACATAACGCAAGGAATCTTATATTATTTTGAATATTTTTATTAATTTAAGAATTAAATTTTATTTATTTCTAAAACATGGTAGTAGGCGATCCATTTAAGATATGTTTAATGTCTTATTATTATATTACACTATTTTAAATTTAGGATTTTACCAGTGGCAGTGGTAATTGATGATAGGAATATAATTATTATTACACCAAATGTTTTAAAAGGCTTCACCAACTAGTGGACCACGCTTTTAAGTCTCCAAATAATAGTTTCAAGATTTTGATTCGGATTAGAAGTTTTACTATACAGGGTTTTGTGTCAAAGCCAAGTCATGTAGGTATTGTTATTGTAATACGTAGATGAGTAACTATGATCAATATAAATTTAAAATTCAAACATAAATCTTTGTAACGACGTTATTTATAACGTTATTAACTTCATAACGATCAAAAATGTTAGTTAACTTATTTAATTTTAAATATAAATTGATTTTAATTTTAACTTAGAAATTTTCGAAAAGTTCCCTATATTGTTTAGTTGTTGCAACTTTACTGCGCTTAAGTAGCGTTCAGATTAAAATATGAATTAATGGAGCTTAACTGAAAAACAGAAACTAATGCTTTCATTCCAAAAAAAGTATTATGGCCAATAAAAAGAATTTCGAATTGTGATATCTGCAAGTCCTTATTTAAAACCTTTAAATTTAATATTATCATTATACAAGAGTTATTTTTACAAATTGATACAAATATCGAACATAAGTTTGTTGACATAAACATTATTTCCATAATACAAATAAATATATCTCTGTTAAAGAATACTCATAATTTATTTAATATATTCATTTAAACATGTTTTTGTTTTTTGTCTGGATGATATTGAATACTAACTTTTTCTATATAACTTCTTATCGACACATTGTGAGATAAAAAAGCAGACAATTAATTAAAAGCGTACTCACAATTTCAATGCTATACTGTTGCCCAAATTATGAAAATACTAAAGAATATTTAAAAAAAAATAAAAAGCCAATTAAACAATGTGTTAATATCCAGAGAAGAACATCGTACTTATTTTTTAGAAACGAAAAGTAGTCAAAAATTGTGAAAATAACAACATTATTTCACAAAAATAATAAGTCAGTTTTTGTTTTTTATGTAAATCATATCATTTTCAAGGCAATAAAACAGAAGAAAAGTCACCGAATACCGATTTCAAAAAGGTCTATTAGTTTTTATAGGAAATGGAAAGAGAAAGAACGCTTTTTAAACAAGTTAAAATTCTTTACTAATTTCGATAACTATAAACGGATTAAGGTATTTTGTACCGTGTTAAAAAATTTAAGAAAATTTTTCAAGAATATTTCTTTTTTTTTAAATTAGTAAACTTTGACAAACATATACAATATTCTAAAAGATAAATCACATTTATGTGATTATACAAAACTTTAATTTATTTTTCTAAAATAATATGGATTGTCCTCTAAAATATATATAGTGGCTCGCAAAAAGTCTGCTTTTTATGTTGCTTTTTTCAGAAAATGTTATTCCTGATAAAACTTAGTGTTTAATTAAACCTAAAACTTTATTTATTCAAAAAATTCTGTACCATAAATATAAATTTGGCTGCACAGTAAACTAGGTATTCTTCTATGAACCGAACCCACATTTTTTCATATAAGATTAATTTAAGAAGATGTATATAACTCCACATAGTAGTTTTTTAGTTATTACAAATAATATTGATTATTAATCCTTTTTAACCTACTTCAAAAAGGAGGAGGTTCTCAATTCGTCTGTATATTTTTTTTTATGTATGTTCAGCGATAATTCTTTAACACAAAGTCCGATTTAAATGATTCTTTTTTGCTGGAAAGGGGGTACTTCCGGGATGGTCCCATATAAATTTGGTCAAAATCTAATAATTGGGTCAATGGGAAAATCCTCAAACTTTTCATTTTTTATGTATGTTTAGCAATAATTCTTTACCACCTCATCCGATTTCTATAATTCTTTTCGTTAGTAAGGGGGTACCTCAGGGGTGGTCCCATATAAATTTGGTTCAGATGTGGTGATGGCATCTGCACGATTTTAAAGTCGGTTTTTTAAAATTACTTTCAATACATCTTACGTAAATTAAAAGTTTAATAATTTGGTGCTTTCTTGATGCGTCGTTTTATGATTTCTTTTTGCATATGTTTAAGTACAGATACTTATTATTATTACTGGCAGTTTATTTTAAATCAATAAAATAATATTTTGTTGATCCAAAAAAGGCAAAAAAAGCCATGTCACATTCAGTGTAATAATAAAAATTAGATATATAAATATAGTATATTATGTACCAACAGACTAAACTTTCACTTTCAATCTCGCCTTTTGTCGTAAAAGACTTTTAAATTTTTACCAGTGACGTCCGTGCCGGGTTTGAACTGAATATTTTTGAAAAAAAATATGGTGCGCCACTGCTTTTTCTAAAAACCAAAATTATCTTTAAAATTCTTATATATTTTGGAGCAAATTTGGTTTATGACGTACTTTCGTACGAAGCACCCTTTTCGGGTAAGAAAATGAAAACCAGTATATTGAAACTGCTTTTGATATTTTGTTGAAATTTGGTAGGAACCCACCATGAGTGGAAACACTTTTTTTGGGAAAAATTTCATAAAAATATCTAGAGTGATAAGAAACTTATGATAAAATAGTTATTTTTTTTTTTTTTAAACTTTAACACCCAAAGGATTCACACCCTTAAGTATCGGCACTCAATTAATAAATACCCTGTATTAATTGATATTACCTTATTCGAACCAATCGTCTATTTTTTCGTTATTTGTATTTATATTTCACACCTCTATACTCTTAAATGTAATTTAATCTAACTAAATCTATTCACTAAATTAAAATATAAAAATAATGTAAAACCCTCTAATAAATCGAACTGCGTTATAACAATATCTCGCAATGCACCGAGAAAAGCAAATACGATTCTGGTTCCCCTAATTTAGGTAACTCTGACTCACTCCGTGTTAGGATTTTTCGGTTCCTTTGTCTTAATTTCGCGCATTAGAGTTTGGAATACGTATCCCTAGTATCTACAGGCAATTGTTAAAATTATGAATGAATGCGGATTTTGTTTAGTCTCTGAAGTAATTTTGTAGTATTTAGGCTCCACCCTAAAGTTGTAATTTTTATACCTACTAAACTACCGTTGCCCCGCAGGTCTTTCAGTTTGTAATGTAAATTTTCCTCTTAAAGGGCATTTTTATTTCATGAAATTTTAAGGTATTCCACGACCGTTTAGAAAATATTTTTTTTTTTTTGAAAGAAATTCTCGCCTCGAAAAATTGAAAGTCTAACTTCTAAAGGAAAAATCGCACAAACTTTTAGAAGACATTTTCTCTTTCTGGAAAGAAGATCTCGCTTCGAAAAATTGAAAGTTTTAACTTCTAAACGAAAAATCGCACAAACTTTTAGAGGACATATTTTTTTTTTTTTTCATGACATTCTAAGGTATTCCACGACTTGAAATGTCATAATTAGTCGACCGTTTGGAAAATAATTTTTTTTTAAACAAGAAGACCTCTCCAGGACGCATATTTACACATCCTCTTATATGACGGCACCGGAGTGCTGAAACCTGTTCGCCTTTGTAGTCTACAAGTACGCTACAAAAGCTCATTGATTTAGACACCCATACAAATTTTATGTTATTTGAGACTTTACTTTTCAATTTTAGCTGTGTCCAGGCCATTGGCGTCTATGCCAGTAGGCGTAGCCAGGTGTGGGTTAAAATTTTTTGGTGGCGGCGAAGCCGCCACCCTACGAGAAGTGGTTGCTTCGTTTTCTTCTTGTATATTTTCCTTTTTTTTTAATCCCAAAAATTTCAAATGCGTCATTTGGTTGACATCATGTCTATTAACGGCATTTTAGAGCACGACCGTTTAACAGCAGTTTAAGTACAGCCATTGGGTGCTATGATTGAACGTTTACGTTATCCGTAACGTACATGTTAGACCGAGTTTTAACATTAACGAGGCAAGTTTGTGTGGTGGAAAACTGTTAAATTAGAACATAATAAGCGGAAAATAACAGTAATGTGTTGGAAAAAGTTTTACATCATACGAACTTGCCTCGTTAATGTTAAAACTCGGCCTAACATGTACGTTACGGATAACGTAAACGTTCAATCATAGCACCCATTGTTTCATAGAATGCAAATAAGCTTGCTTACTGATTCCAGCAATAAGAGAGGCCTCATGCATTGGTGCCTAAATCAATGAGCTTTTGTAGCGTACTTGTAGGTTACAAAGGCGAACAGATTTCAGCACTCCGGTGCCGTCATATAGGAGGATGTGTAAATATGCCTCCAGGACATGAGTGCAGATAAACCATTCCTGGGCCCATATTAGTGTTGTCCAAAGTATTGATCCTAGGCTAGATACCTTCGTCCACTTTTTAACTAATATCTGAGGCTCGTATTTATCTGTTTTTTTCAAAAGTCTGTGCACTGTTTTGTCAGGTTTGAGGGTGTCCTTGTGTTTATAAGTTTTTTGTGTAACATGGATGTCCAGGCTGAGTTGAAAGGGTTTTTCATGTCTAGAATGCAGAAGTACAAAGAAGGACTTATTGAAATAACCCAGTTTAAGGCCGCAGTATCACTGTATTTCTCATATAAGAAGCAAGGGTTCACCATTTCCGATTGCATTTAAATCCCGCTAAATGTATTAAAATGAATCTTCTACCAGCTTAAAGTATAAGGTTTGGAGAATGAAATCTCCTATTTTTTATTTGTCCTGTTGATACACTGAAATTAAAAAAAAATCATAAAAAGTGATTTTAAAACCAGAGGCTAAAAAGTAGGAGATTTTATTCTACATATTTTTCCAAGTATCCCGCCAAAATATTTCAAAATTTTGTTGCGTATTTTTTAAATCTAACTGGAAATACGATTAACAAATATTTGATAAATTTATTTGTCAAATTAGAGATTTTCTATGAATTCCTGTAATTGTGTATAGTTCATGTAGTTCATCTATTTTTAAGAAGATGTCACCGTAAAAAACAATATAGCTACTCTGTTTTAGAGATGGTTTTAATAGGTAAATGATTGTTTAGAGATACCAATTTTTGAAACAGTGATACAGGTGTATGCCATCTTTTATTGTTTCGTGATTTTCATATATATTTGTCTCGTTTGGTTCCAAATTATCGATTAATTTTGGCTGTGTATGAACAAGTGTTGACCACGTTGCCAGATTATCAATTTATACGATAATTTCACAATTCTTTCTAGGACGAATTTGATTTTAAAGTGGGTGAAATATACAATGGTGAAATGCAGGAAAGGGAAGGAACTTTATTGCATTCCGATGTAAATTAAATCCGAATGACCTGGCATCATTGTATGATACGCACGTAATATTGGCGGTCTTTGCTTTCTTCTCCTGAATGTTATTTTATCTTTATAAGGAATCTTATTTCTGAGTTAACACGTTGACTGCTATGTGTATGTACCCATGTGTATGACCTATTAGTGCGTAATTGTTCAATATTTTAATTTATGTTAAAGACACGCAAACATGTTCCAAAGAAAAGTTATATGGATTTAAAAAATACATGTTTTAAAAATATTTTTAGATATATACAGGGTGCTACATTTTTGCTTGGTATATTTTTAAAATAGAACATGTATTTTATTTCAATTTTAGAATGGTTTGGTAATACTGTATTCAACCTTAGAATAATTTAAATTTATATATACAGGGTGGTCCATAAACGAGATGTTGACCAAACCTATAAATTTTTAAATCAAAACACCCTGCAGGTAGTTATACGTATTTGATTGTTTTCACGTCGTCAAATAATTTTAATTGACTTTATTCATTTGCTATGTTCTATATAGAGTGTGTCAACACACGAGGTTACAAATGCTTAAATTTTTTTCAATGGAATATTATATTAATTGGTGGCATAACATACAAGGTGTTCCATTTAGAAAATTAAGAAAATCGTGACCATTTTCACACATCCTATATACAACATAGCAAATGAATGAAATTGAAATTATTGTTCGACGAAGTGAAAACAGTCAAATATGTATAACTACCTGCAGGGTGTTTTACTTTAAAAATGTATAGGTTTGGTCAGACAATCGTTTATGGATTACCCTGTATATTTATAAATAATTGTTAAATATGGTCATACAACTTTTATATTAATTTTTTTCGTATTTCCTATTATAAAACTGCTATCGATCAATTACGCACTCATGGGACACCCTGTATATGTGTTATTGATATCGTTGGATATGTTAATTTATAAGGAATTGAATGCTTAAATAATATACAGGGTGTGGCATTTGAAAAAAATTAAATAAATTTAACTTTGAATTAGCCATATTTAAGACTTGTTTTTCAAAACACACTGTAAAAAATAATCCAGTTCTATTACCACTATTCGTTAGCTTACTATCTTATTACTACATTTAAAAAAAATTTTAAATTATTTTAAACCTACCTAAATAATGATAATTTAATTTGGGGTCTGAATCATTCTCTGATTTCATAAAAAAATTAATTTATTGGCAACCCTGCAATATTTGTTAATAAAATTCTAGGGTTAAATACAGCATTACCAAAGCATTCAAAAACTGAAGTAAAATACAGGGTTTTCTTTTTAAAAAATATACCGTTTTATTTGTCAGACAAAAACGCAAAACCCTGTATGTTTAAAAATATCTTTAAAATACCTATTTTTGAAATTCATATAACTTTTATTTAGAAATTGTTTACGTGTTTACAACACAAATTAAAATATTGAACAATTACGCACTAATGGGACAACCTGAATATATTATTCACAATATATGCACGCGACATATGTTTGTAATAATTTAATCTCGCGCCGCGTTTATATATTTTATTCATGCGTCTATTAGATATTGTAGTTTACCTAGACCCAACCACAACATTTGCTTCGGCAGTCAACGTGTTTTAAATGCTTTTTTATTAATTTGTTGTTTAATTTGTATTTAGTTATTAATATTTCAAAAATGCTTATTTTTCTTATTGATTAATCTAAAATACGTAATTTTTATTTATAATTGAAAATAGTATTGTAATTCTAAATTGACAAAAAAGTAGAAATATGAAAACATAAATTACGACTCTACAAATGAAGTAAAATTTTATGATTAATTTCTTTTTTCTTACAAAAACATTATCTCAGCAATATGTCATAAGTTGCATACACACAGTAGGATAGTAGGTCTATGTAAGTTGATAACAAATGGAAAACTTTTTTATTATTTATCTTATGAAAAAAAGTTATTCTTCATAAAAATTTATGCATGGTCTAACAGAAAAAGCAACCACCCGATAGCAAATTTTATCAGTCGGTTTTACAAGGTTTGTCAAAAAATATAATTTTGACTCAAGATAAAATACCTTTATTTTCGACAAACCCTGTATACGACTGATAAAATTTGATATCAGATAATTGAAATTTAGGTTTTAGACCATGCATAACTTTTTATGTAAAGTAACTTTTTTTTCTAAAATTAATAGACCATGCAATTGTTTATGAAAAATAAGTTTTTTTTTTTTTTAATTCTTAAAAAGGTTTTCCGTATGCCGATGCCGCCAACTTACATATAAATGAGATTAAATTTTTTGAAAATAATTTTTACTGATCCAGATCTAAATAAAGTATTGTTGGTAAATAAGGTACATTTTTCTTTTTTTATTTGGTTCTTTGGCTGTAAGACCTTTCGGTATATACATGGTATTCCATTAAGAATGGTAGCAACTGAAGATTAATTGATTAGAAATAAGCCGATTAAACGAAACATCCGTAGGTAAAACATTACTTGTTTCCGTAAAACAGAGTTTTAAAGTTGAAAATCAAAAATTATAAATAGCTACAATTTTTTTATTACTCAGTTTAATTTTACTAAATTCGGCAAACGTTATTGGTGTAATAAAATACATCTATCAGCAAAAAATAAGTTAAATAAGCTTTGCCAGTGGCGTACGTCATGGGCCAGTAACATCTTCTTTCCTTCTAAATTTTAGTCCACTGTCCACTTTTGATGTTTTTTAAATAAAGTTGAGTTAGTTTTTGAGATATTCGCACATATTAGAAAATTCTGAAGTTTTTAAATTTCGATTTTTTTTTATTAAATTTCTAAGAGTACATTATTTATTTTAAAAACATCAAAAAATTTAAAATTTTATGTCCCAATAACATTTTGGATAGTGACGTAAAATTTAAGAGGTATGCCGTATTACGTACGAATGCTGTACGCCACTGGAAAAGTTAATTAAGGTAACTTATTTTTTTGCTGATAGGTGGATAATTTGACACCAAAAACGGTTGCCAAATTTAGTAAAATTGTTGTGAGTAATAAAAAAAATAAAGCCATAAATATTTTTTGGATTTTAACACCTTAACTCGGTACCGAGAAACATTTTATCTAAGCATGATTTGTTTAGTTGTCTTATTTTTAATCAGAGAATCGTCAGTTGTTCTATGTCCCATTCATAGAAATAGTATAGAAAGCCGATTCCATATATCAAAACTGAAACCCTAAGGAGAAAATAGTGTGTCGGAGCTCATGCGTATAACGGTGCTGGCTCGAACAGGACCGGTGCAAGTTTTTTATTGATCGAACAAATAGTTCAAACCATGTTTTATTCATACATTTTTAGAGATGCTTCTATATAAAAAACGATGAAAAAAATTCAAGTAGGATAAATATGTTTTTGAAAGAAAAATATGGCATGAAAAATGAATTGGTTAATTTACAGAAATCATTAGTGCTGCAGTCACGAGATTTTGCTTGTGATTTGACATCTTATTTGATTTAGTATCATTTGCTACAAGTAAATTTAATTTGAGTAGTGCAAAATAGGGGGCAGGTGCGTTTCGCCCAGGACTATTATGTTCGATATTTTTTTATATTTTGTCAGCCAAGACTGTGAGTCGTTACTTACAATTAGACAAAAAACCTTTCATGTTACCATTTTCAATATAAAGTATCCAAATATGTCTGCATCTCTCAAGATTCAAAATTAAAAAATACTACTACATTTACTTGGTACTTGGTACATATTTTATTTTAATTTTAAACCCTTTTAAAAGGGTCTTTCGTTTTCATAATAAAAGTTAGTCGCTGCTTATTAGAAACATTCTGTATAGTCTAAACCAATTTATGGATTGTTTTCGATCAATTTAATAAAAAGATTTAAAGTTTTTAGTCGATGATAACATTCCACATCAGCACATTGCAAACCTATTTTATAGATAATAAGAATAGACTTGTAAATCATTAATTTGGTAGTTATCTCACTATATTGATTTTTTTGTTTATATGACTTTTTTGATTTCCAAATATATTTTGGCCTTACAATACGAAGCGTTTTGTATCTAATACTTTTTTTATTGAACGATGAATGTTGACAGGCGTGTATCTTTTTCGGAACAAGAGGCGCTTTAACGGCGGAAATGATTTTCGAACTATCCAGTTAGTTTTCGGAAAACTAGAAAATGTTTGAAGAAAGTTGTCAATAACATTAGCATGTCGTTCATTTGTTTCATTTTGATCATTTTTCATTCTAAATTGCATAGAATACTCTTCTTACGATTCAAAATCGAGATTCTCGATATTTCCACAGTTTATTTATAATACTTTCTACACTGCTTTATCTATCATTTTATATTCTTCATAATATATATTATCACCCTACTTTGCACTTTATTAACAATTTTTTTAACATACTTTAAAATGGGAGGATATTCTCAATTCGTTGAAATATTTTTTTATGTATGTTGAGCGATAATTCTTTACCACGTTGCCCGGTTTCTATGATTCTCTTTTTGTTAGAAAATGAATAATACTACATAAATTAAGTCAGGATCTGAAGATGGGATCCATGAGAAAATCATTAACATCTTCATTTTTAAAGTAGGTTTTTTAAAATTTCTTTAAACCGTACTGGTTCGCACGCGGTAAAGAATGAAGAAATGTAAATAATTGTTGTGCCGGCCAAAAAGCGAAGAGGAAGTAACGATTAAAATATCGAGTGACAGAAGTTTCTAAGTTCGTTGAGATCGAGTTTATATTTTAAAATGCCTTGAAACCCGCATTTAAAAGTATACAATTTAATAGGGTTAATTTTCAGTTTCTACATTTGAAAATGTACCCGATGCCAAATCGGCTAGTGATGCCATAAATGTTAGGTACAGGTACAAATTAATACGATTCGTTTTAAAATTCTTTATTTTAAATTATACCCGACTGAAACTGTCTCTGACGTCATGAGCGTTGTGTAAAGGTATATATTCCAAATAAGCAACATTTCATGTTCCATCGCTATCAGGAATAAAAGAAGTGGCATCTCATTTAAAATAAAAAGGAAATAACAGAACTGTCAAAATATTTTAGATGGAAAGATCATAGCCTGTTTACTATTTTTAACAAAAAATCATTCATTATTTTGTCAGATACCGATAACGTCTCCCCGTCGCTGGACAGCCTGTATATAAATATACAGCTCTCTATTTACATATTTATAATTCTTAGGTAGGTTTGAATTTCTAGACATAAATCTTGTAATAAATATAACAGCTGCTAAATACATTGATTACATTTTCATTAGCCAATGTAAAAATGTCTTTTATTGTACCTAGGATTTAACTTAACACTACACGAAACTAAAAATAAAATGTCATGTAATTAAATAATAAAATACAAATTGAAGCCAAAATATCACAAACGGTCCTGTAACGGCACCGTCATAGAGCCTTGAAACACCGGATTAAAGTGGTGTTGCCAGGTCAATATTGAATTTGTAGGTGAATCGCTTGTTGTACATTAATACCGTATTTGTATATATTTTTGGGAATGTAATTACACATAAATATTACTACTATTATAGTTGATTATTTAAATGTTTATAAATTATTTTGGGGCGATATTTCGTAGATATAAACTGATTAAATCATGTAATTTAAAAATAAATTAATTTAAAATTCTTTTGTGTTAGGTATGTTTAATATACTTGGCAACACTACAGGGACAAGTCATGCATACTGCGCAAGCTTCTAGACACACTATTTTGAGATGTCAGGCGCAGAGACGCGTTTTTATGCACAGTAGGTTTCAATTTCTGCTTGGATGTTATATTTATATTGGTCTTCTATATTATTTCTATGGTCCCATTCTTAACGAAACACTATGTATAGTAGGTATAAGTGATCCCTACGTAATGACACGAAGACCGTTGTCCTTTGTTGACTGGACACAAGAATGAACTACTAAATAAATATACCGACGTGCCGAATCTAATGCAAAAGTTTTATTTTTATACCTGTTTCATCGAAAATATTTGTCAAGGTCAAGAACTCGTTTAGTTATTATTGCGTAGTAGCTAGGGGTGATGAATTTGTTAGGTATTTTATAACAGTTACCGTTTAGAACTAATAAAATTATTCCGCCATCTGTTGAACAAAAGAACTATTAAATATGGAATATTGCTCCATCTGCTGAACAAAAGGATTCTTAATTTATGACACATAAATGACATCTATCAAAATTAGTTCATGTTACGAATATTGGGGGTGGTACTGTGGTCTTAAGACAAATATATTGCAATTAGAAAAGATTATTGTACAATGTATTTTACTACGAATAAATTACCATACTCTTACTTATTGATGAGATGATTTAAATGATAAGAATGACATCAGCAAGTTATCAATATATATCGTTAGTTTAAAAAAAAAATCAAAGCTCAAAAGCTTATATCAGTAATCTAAATAACGTTTTGCCTCTTTTCGTTTATTTAGATAAGGTGATTAAACAATTTAGTAATTTGTGTTGCTAAAAGTGTACGTTATACTTAGTAGTTCATAAACGTTGTGTTAGATATTTATTATATTACATCAATTTTTATACATTTTTGAAGTCGTGACGAGAATTCTAATTTCTCATACAGTTCGTTTTTTTCAAAATGACTTCCTATTTAATTATTAGTAGTTTCTATTTTTTCTATATTACGTAAATATAAAAGGTCATAAACACAGAAACGCTCACAAATTATCCCTTTGCCATATAAAAACAACATTTATTGCGATATACTTAACAAAATCATTTATATTTAAATGCAATGCTATAATATATCATTAAAAGCCATTAAACATCGTGCAAATCGAGTGAATAACGGACCGTATAAAGATTTTCTAATTTATATGTAAGTAATAAATATCGTTACAATAAAAACTAAATTGTTATAAATTTTATTAAGTGAAAAATCGTTGCAAATAAGCGTTAAATGCAATAATTGTAGTAACGCTAGTTTCAAGTAATAAAACTTCAATCAAATACTCAGGCATGTTTAGTTATACTATAATTTTAAATTAAAAAATAGAGTTGCAGATATAAAGCCTGCAGTTGAACATGTAATTCGCTATTTATTTATGCAAATTTATGGGTGGAGACTTATCAACTGTAGGTAGGGATTTAGAAGTGTTAATTTCGTATTTGCCTTCTATATCATACGTAAGAATTCATTCGTTATTTTACAGTTCATAAATTATTACTTCAAGATTAAACCTTTGAGCTTGTTTTGATTTTCTTAAAATGAATAATAAATAATAAGAAAAACGAAAAGAAAAGATATAGTATCGATGTTGCTAGTCGTAATGGAAAATCAGGACTTTTTGCAAATTCTTTATAATAACAAAGAGAAGAAAGGAATAAACAAAATAGTGGTTCAGTGATTTAGATGATTGGGCTACAACGGTACTGTAAACATATACTATCATTTAATACGGCCCTGTATTGGACCAAACTCCAATTGTTATTTTAAAGAGGGTACCTATAGATGAATTTTCTTGTATGTAGATAGTACCTAGAATTGATAATTTTTTGGGGACAATGTTGAATCAAAGCTACGTTCTTATCACATCATACAGTATGTTAAGTTTGCTACAAATATATCAGAAGAACGGTATAGACAACGCGATGGTATTGAGTGGTAAAACAATACGCCCCACCCACTAGAAATATAAGTGTATCTATCTGTCCAATCACAGCAGACAGTTACCTGATTCATATTATCACATATCACAACATTAACTTTTGTTGATTTGAAATGAAAATATTTGATATTTTTCGTATATTATGCAATTATATTTTTCCAAACGCTGAAAAACAGGAACTGTTCGCGTTACATCTCTGTGAAGTCGTCTGACCAATTTTCTTACTTCGTGTGTTTCTATGTCTATTTTGAGTAGCTAAAGATTATAACAAGCTTGTTTGAAAGTGTTAATTCTCTGAATTTATTATGTAGGGTTGGCTTCATGAACCGATAAAATATGTTGGATGCATTTCCAACAATAGTATTAAGATAAAATAAGTATTTTATTATTAAAAGTGTATTTTTAAAAATGTGTCATTATTACTGAGAAACAGTGAGGTTTGTGTTTTGAAAATAATTTTCTATCCTTGTTAATCTACTTCTCTGACCACCCTATACCCTCAAATTATCCATAAAGGCGATGTTTCCTATTTCAAATTTCGGATAACCTACTTAAAAATTGGTTGTGGCTACGGCCCTGCACTCACGCATCGTTGATAGTCTATTTTTTGTTTTAATTTACCTCTACAATAATATTCATTTTGTAGTTTGTATAGAAAAAATACAAAATAAAGTTTTTTTTGATAATTTATCAATGATATTGATAATTTTATTACCTATTTTCTATAAAAAAAGAATATTACCCTAAATATAGATTTAAAGACACAAGAAAATATTTTAAAATAAGTTTAGATAAACTTCTCTCCGTTTTAAAAGTAATTAATTTCAGTTGCAGCACAAGAACCGAATGATACTTATTTTCAAATGATTTTAATAAAACGTCCTTCCTCCAAATCGGAGTTGTTAAGATTTAAGTTTCAAGAGAATCTAAAGTTAATTCAAACGGATAATTAATTAATTTTGCTAAAAAACGAAAACTTTTCGGAAAAGCTTATATTATCTTACGCCTTGCTGATGCCAATGAAAATTGGGAATACTTTTTTCAATAGATTTTTAACAAAACTTCAAAAAGGATTTCAAGTATTTCGAAATTAATGACGGGTTGTAGAGAAAAGCGTAATTAATTATTAGGTAAAAATTAAATCATTTTTAATAACTGTTCTCTTTATTATTTATTGGATAATTGATTAAATTCTCAAATAATGTAGAAATTCGTTTCCGCCTGATCACAAATTAATCATTTTTCATAAATACTTCCTTGTATTTAATTATCATAAGAAGTAAACAATAAATTTAGTAGATACGGGAGCAGATGGGTCATGTATGTCAGATAAACATTTGTCTCCTGTGGATTTATAACAAATTTCGAGTTTCAATGAATTTTTTTTTCGACTTTTTAATTTTTTTATCGTTTGTAACAAATCTGTTCCAATAAATCAAAGGTCAAATTTTGCTTATTCATAAAAAGGAACTCATTAAACTGAAAATTAATTGCAGTTGCAAAATCTCTTGAAATACAGATGATATAATAAGATCAATTTGTGAAACAGTTACTTTCAATTTCACATTTTTAACATAAAATAAATTTATATTTTGCATGGCCATGAAAACTGTTGATGCAATCACAATGAATAATTGGATTATTATACAATGTTTAATAAACCATATATGGCAGAAGTTTTCTTTTTAGATACTGTTATTGTTTTTATCAATTAATAGGAAATTTCATACGTACTGCCTTGCTACTAATTAATAGATATATTCACCTAGTAGTGTAATTATTGGTAATAATGTGATCTGGTATCAATTTCTAAGAGCAGAAAAACATTTAAAAATGTTAAGATTCAAGTAATAACCTACAATAACCAATCATTTACATGTATAACATAATTATTATGTGTATAATTAATAGTTGTACATACCAATTGCTTCAATTTTCATTTAATTAAATATAACTGTTATCTTATTTAATTAAAATTGATTCAGCTTGTTTTTGCTATATTAACAATTTCTTCATAGTCGTAGGAACACCTTGTGTGTTATACATTCCGCAAGCACTTATTTAATCTATATCATTCAAAACAAACGTATTCATTTAAACTGAAATTGAAGAAAAGTAGTAGTACTGATAATATAATAACTATAGCTTGAAAACCTGTTGATAAAACATGTTTTTTACGACGTGTCAAAAAATTATGTTGAATTTGTAGAAATATCCACTTCCAAACAGTCATTTAGTGAGAATAGAATCAGATATTTTTACATATGGACAAAAAAGTTACTTTGCTTCGTTTGATACCTACTCTAATAATTGGATAATAACTGCAATAGTACAAATGAAACCAGTATTCAAGATTTGGACGACCTGACATGCTATAAAACATTGAAAAATTCAGAAATGTTGCTAAGATATGAAACTTTATATAGTATTCCGAAACTCACATTTTCCTAGATCTAATGGTCTAGTTGAAAAAGCAGTAGATAAACACTTAGCTCTATTAAATTATAAAAATTCTCTTCTAAAACATATGGGATATTCACCTTCACAACTTTTAAACAGTCGTGTCTGCAAGACTACGGTTCCAGTCTCAGCAGATTTATTGATGACATGCGTTTGTGTAAATGTAAAACAAAAAATGCAAGATAATATAAAAAAACTTTAACGAAAAGGCCAAACCTAGAGACCTGCATCTAGGTCAGAATATCACAGCAAAACCTAGGAACTTAGAAACCCACGAATTGCGTAGATCCAATTTTTTTACAGGACTCTCATGGTAATAATAGTAGAAAAAACTATCTAAAAATACTTTTCAAATAATTGATAATCCAAGACTTTTCTAAATCTTCTAATAGTGTTGGTAATGATCAAAATAATAAGTTATGTAGATACTTCTTTAGTTGACTGATTAGATCAAATTATTTATTGACTCTGGATCGGAATAAAGTAAGTTAGTAATAACCCCACTCAGGCAATATTAGCAAACATTCAAATAAATTAAATATGTAGCCCGAAAGGGAGGATATATAATATAGTACCTACATACCTAATAAAGAGATGTGCATTAGGGTTGCATACGTACTAGATTATTTAAAAATTGGTGATAGATTCTGACTATGGAGTGTAGAAAAAAGGAAGACGATTTGCCAATAAATCCATGCTGAATTTTCATCCAGATGGTATCAGAATCCCTATATTGCATTGCATTTAAACCCCTGAGAATTATTGGACTGAGCGGTACTAAAAAGATGTTATTTCCTTATTCACAGCTTCTATTATAGAGCCACAGTTATTTGTGTCCAGCTTCTTACACCATGAGTTTATAAGAGACGCATAAATAAAATCGGGGCTGCAGTTAATGGTGCTCAAACTCGTACATACAAAGGCTCTGGTAATTTTTTTAAATGCATAATTTAAAGGTACCATGCGAGACCGAGGCAAGCGACTGCATAAGAAGACCAGAATGTGTCTTACGTCTGAATACATGTATTTAATACATCGCGACTGATGCAAGAAAAGTGACAGCACTTTTACAACAGCAGTATTTTCTGCTTGCTACCTGTCGCCTATCATCTGACTCTGTCTCGCTTTCCCAAATGTTACCTTTACACTTTTTGGAACCGTTTATTTCGTTGAATCGCAAATTAGATTCAAATAAAACAAAATTCACTATTATTAATTATTTATGGATAATTATATATAACAAAACAATTTTATTTAGCTGTTTCGTCAACCAATATCATAATATATTGTAGTTTTCTAATTTATCTGCATAATTCATAACCTGTTTATAACATAAAAGGATCAAAATAGAATACGTGAATTGTTTTTTGATTGCCATTTTACTGCATGCAGAAATTAATTTTGAAAGGGGTCTACACATGAATTAGTTAATAACTGCCCGGTTTCATCATGCCGGATTTGTTTTATATAAATAAATGGAAAATCAAGTAAACTAATATTCAACAATTTGCTTTCTGGTCTTGTTTTTTGATTATAACTGAATTTTTTAGTTTTAATTAATTTTATAAATATTGTTTTATTTTATAATAAATTGAAATAATGGGGCATGTTCAAAAATTTTGAAATTTTTTTTATGAATAGTAGAGTTAAAAATAAAACTACATTTTTTTTATTTTTTTTTTATCTATTTATTTGCCGGAGTTATGACTTTTTTTAAAATGTACGACGTCACCGGGAATAGACCAATAGGAGCTAGCGCACAACGTTGCCGGCTAGAAGGTTTACGAGAAGTGATGTACGTTCGTTTGTGTACTCCTTCTTACTTTTAGACTTCTAAAACAAATATCTTTTAAATATATAATATCAAATGTTTTTCGAAAGTATTATTTCTGTTTAAACTTTTACCATATTTAAAGTTTCATTGTTTTAAAAGTCACTTAATAATTCAGAAAATGGCAAAATGGCAGCACTGTGTATGGCATCTGTCATCATAGTGTCTCGATCAAGAATTTATTTGGAATTTGAGTGTTTAATTTTGTACTTTTTATAAATATTATGACTACGAAAAAGTGTTTTGTTCCAGAATGTGATAATGATTCACATTCATCTTCAAAAATATTAATTAGTGTTCCTAGAAATTTGGAAAGAAGAAAATCAACCTTCTACTAGCGATGTTTCTCGTAAACTTTTTAATAAAAATACACCGGATTATCAAGATGTAGCAGCAATTTCTGCTAATTGTCCCCTTCAGGAAATTGAAAATGAGGCTACTATAAATTCTTAGGTGTATAACCTAAAAACCCTTCTGGAAGAAAATGCAGAATCTCCTGAAAGTTTTGAAGATACCGAATGTATTCATCATTTTGTGGAAGAACTAGTGATAAAGAAATAATAGAAAAATGTGGGTATTTAAACAAACTGGTTCCTGGATCCCATATAATGGCAGATAGGGGTTTCAGAATATTTAGCTACTTGAAAACATGGGATGCACTTTAGTAAAGCCACACCTAGTCTATCACAGAATGAAAAAAGTTCTCCAGAAGATGTACAATTAAGTAAAAGAATAGCATCTCTAAGAATACATGTGGAAAGAGTTATAAGAAGGGTTAGTTAATTTAACAGGTTAAAACCACATTCGTGTGTGAATTTTAAGCAAGTACATGTACTTAGTAATATCTGCATAATTGCTTGTTAACTTACAAGAACCTATTTTGTAAGAGTAAATATTAATTTAATAAATTTTTTTTGTTTGTTCACATTTCAGGGATTATAATGAGTTTTTAAACAGCCAATGTAATTTTTTATAAAATTTTAATTTTTCGAACAAATCAAAGAGGAATGAGTACCTATATATGCATAGATTTTTTTGGGACTAAAACTACCAAAACAAAGGCACCTATTTACAGCAGTTTAAAATGAAACATTTTGACAAAAACGCCTATGTCACAGTGATAAATATTAAAAACAACCAAGTTCAGTTGAATGTGGTAGCAAAGTCTATATATTCCAATAAATCGGGTAACTACATGTGGTATCACTGGTGATAAATTTAAAAATATCACAATTCTTGCTACCTTTTTCAAAAAACCAGAAAGTGTGCCTTCTTATCAATCCTTTATGAAAATGACAACAGTGATAAATGTGAAAAAAAAATTTAATGTTGCTATTTTTTATTACGATAGTAAAACATGTTTGCAGTTTCGTTTATTTTTTATGAAAATCTAAGTAAAAACAACCAATGTCAAAGGGTTCTAATTTTTTTTCTGTTGAAACAAATATATCACAAAATTTAAAAAATTGATCATAGGTCAAGCTAAAGTAATACCTTTATTGATAGTAGCTTTAAAAAAGGAGAAAGAATAATATTGACTTAAATTATTATTATTAACATTGGTGATTTTTAATAAAAACTCTTCAATTATTGTTTACAAACAAAAATATAAAAATCTGAAAATTTTATTTATTAATCTTTTAATAAAAAATGAGAAAAATGAAGTAAAAAACAATTTATTTACAAATAAAAAATATATATACAAATCCTAAGAACATAAAAGTACTGATTTATTTTCCTGTAGTGGATGAAGAGGTTTCTTTAACAATCTAGCCAAGTGTACATCAATATTTACGCATTTTGATAAATTAGAGCCTTTCCAATAACACTGAATAGATGTTACAGATGGTTCCTCACTTCTTCTATGAAGCCACATATTTACAACCAACTGAAAAAAATAAAAGGGTTAGATATGCAGTTACAAAATAACAAAATAACCAGCTACAAAATGCCTTTATTTTATGTAACAAGACGAGCAGAGCTTTACTAGCTCTGAACGAACACGGAAAAAAAATTGTAGAACAAATTTCTACAATTGTAGATTTTTTCTCTACAATAAATAGTACATATAGGGACAGGGACAATTTGTAGTAAAAATTTCCAAATATTTGTGGAGAATGTATTGTAGAGTTATTATCTACAATATTTAGTAAAAAGATCCAAATGCATCATAAGAATTGTTCTACAAATTGTTATAATTTTTGCTATTCATTGTATGAATTTATATTAAAAATGTATTGCGTTTTATGAAAATAAATACGAAAATTTCATACAATAAATAGTAAAAATTCATACAAATTGTAGTAATTTTTAATAAAATTTGTAGTAGTATTCCATAATTATTGTAATTATAACCTAGAAAAAAATGTTCTTTAATAAAATATTCAATTTATTGTTTTAATATAAAAGATACAAATTCTTAATTACATTATGTAATAAATAACAGTAATAATAGCGCCCTCAGTCTCAGTTGGCCTTTCTGCACCTGAAAAATATGAAATAAAAATGTATACCAATTGAATTGTTCATACCCTTAAAACGGGGATATTTATCACCTTTACACTGATTTGGATATTAAATGACCAAGTCAGATAACTAACAAACAAAGTAGATATGTCACAATTAAGACAAAAAAACATCATTGAACTTGGCACAAAATTCGATCGTTGGGCACAACATTTGATCGTTGGCCACAACTATTTTTTTAAAATAATCTACTAAGGTTATTTAAATTAGTTATCTAAAGGTAAATTATTCAGAAACAATAATAAATGTACTTACCACCAATAGAATTTATTATTAAAATTTTCTCAAACGCATCGGTGCTTATAATATAATAATGTGTTATAGGTACTCGTATATGTACCATGCTTTGTTATGTGAACATGGCGAACGGCTACTGCTGTCTGGCCGTTTATGATCGACGTCAGAAAACGTTGGCCAATAGCAGAATTCTGTTTTGTTCACATGACTTAGAATTTCTACAATATTATAGAATATTTTTGAAGAAGGGATGTAAAGTATTACTATTTTTTGTAGAGAAAATTACTATTTTTTGTAGAGAAAACTACTATTTTTTGTAGAGATAATTATTAATATTTGTACAAATTTTTACAGAAGTTAGTAGTAGTAATTACGATAATTGTAATAAATTTCTTCTTCTACAAACAATAGTAAAATATACTAAACATTGTGGACTTCTTTCCTATTGTTGTAGCATTTTATTCGACAATTCAATTGCTACAATAATTAATAGTTTTTAACTATAAATTGTAGTAAAATTTTCTACAAATTGTTAAGTATTTTTCTACAAGTCTACTACTACAACATTGTAGTAAAATTTTTTAGTCACATTTTTTTCCGTGAATCCAGTAAAGAACCTCGGATTTTCAAAACTTAAAAAAAACAATCTCACCACATTTTCACATTTTTGAAATATTATAGAGCTTTTCGAAAAAAATTGCTATTTTTAAAAATACAATTTTTTGTTTAAACAGCTATGTCTCATTTTAGGCTATTGAGTATTATAAAATAAAAAATTACGGGATGCTTTGTTAGCTTCAAACGAATCCAGCAGAGCACCCCAGTTTTTTTTTAAACCACACCACGTTTTTTGGCTCCTACAATATTATAAATTTTTTTTAGTAAAGTTTTACAATATTTCAAGAGTCTAAAAATATTCTAAAAATGGGGTGTGGTTTTTAGAAAAAAGCTTTAAAAAACCGAATTGCTCTGCTGGCTTCTTTCGAAGGTTAGCAAGCACCATGTATTTTTAAAAATATAATATTTCAAGTGCATAAATATATGGTGTTGCTGTTTTTACAAAAAAAAACTTTATAAAATAGAGGTGCTTTGCTGACTTTGTTCGAAGCTATAGAGCATTTTAAGTTTTGCAAAAAACGAGGAGCATAAAATTTTTGAAAAGGGTATAAAAATAGCCTAAAAATATGGCATATTTTTTAATTCAAAATTTCATAGGTGCTCTGCAGCATTCTTTGGTATCATAATTATTACTAGGTTTACTAACAAAATCTGTTTCTAGATTATTTTAACACTTGCTGCGATTACAAAAAATGTCTATATGTCAAAATTAGAAAAAAAATATTTATAGGAATAAAGGGCCTTATAGACTGTTTATTATATGTAATATAAAAACAAAAAAGCATAATAAATATTACAAACCTTGACATGCAGCATATCCTAAGCATATTGTGCACTAAAAATTTCATTTTTGTTAATTACAACGCAACCACATCAGAAGGTTTTTGTCGTACTTTATGTTTAGGTGTAATTTGTCTCCTTCTCTCTTATGGAAAAAAAAAATTATCCCCATATTATTGCTTGGCAGATCTAAAAATAAAACCTGAGATAAATATGTTTTACTTGCTCCATATAAACTGTAACTACCTACTATTAAAACAAAGTCTTACCTTTCTGACTTTTGTAAACTGAGTATTGTTAAAAAATGCAGTAATCATCTCGGTAATCATATTTTCGTTTACAATGGGTAAAACACTTGATTCAACTTTTATAAATCCAGCTGATTCATATTAATAATAAAATTAAACCAAAACAAAAAGCTAAGGTTAGATGTTACTGATGTTAGGTGGTGTCAATTTTAATGTCACTTAGATGTGCGTTCGCTTCGACATTCTGTGTGTTGGTTTGTTCGTTGGCTCGGTTTTGTATAACAAAAAAAACTTCGACACAACATGATTGGTCTATTCCCGATGACGTATAATTTCAAATTTTAAATTTCAATTGGGCTTAATTTAAAAACTTTTGGCTTTTTTAACGAACTGACTATTTAGAATAACTTGTATAGCGACTAACTATTACAATATAATTTATAAAACAGTATATCTCACATGTGAACATGGCCCATTAAACCATAAAAATAGCAGGTGCACCAGAAAATATATAATAATTGTAAAAAAAAATGCCTTGGGTCTACGACTACGAGAAAGATGACTCTTATGTTTAAGAAAAATGTAATATATAATGAATATTAAAAGATCCATTAATTAATGGGACAATTTCATTATGAAATCGGCCAGTATAAATTTAATTGCCCCCATTAGTCGGAACTTACTAAATTAAATATTTTTTTTATTAAAGGTTTTCCAAATAATTGAAATTGTAAAATGGCTGAAGAATCATTACAGGAATGTGACCATTTTAGAATATCCTGCTTATAGAAAAATTATATAAAGACTCTTTTGATACCTAAATAATTTAAAAATCTTGTATTTCAATAAATCAAGCTAATTTTTTATTGTTTTAGATACAATTTTTCGTATATTGATTCAAACTTTAAAGGTGTGGACTGCTGTTATGAAATTACTGATGTGACTAAGAAGAATCACAAGACGGGATAAAATTAAAAATGAATAAAATTTAACAGCCGTTTGCAAGAACGTTAATTCGAAATTTACGTCATACGTCATACAGACAGATCACATTCTCAAGATCTGTTGAAATTTTTCAAGCTTACAAATTTTTGTTTGTGCAGAAACCAAACATAAATATTTAATTTATTAGATGTACAAGAAAATATAATACCATATAATCCTATTGAAAGCTTTTTCACATCATCTACAATTTCTGGTTTATTTATGACTTCAAAGTGTTATATTAGCTAGAATCCGAATTCTGCATAAAAATCAAAATATCTTCGCGAATCATAGAGGTTTATCAACAAAATTGAAACGATGTGATCCTCAGATTATACCGTTGTCGTTACAATTTTCTTCTTACTGCTTTAAACAACTTGTTAATCCTACGCTTATGCGATGTACACAAAAAGCGCTGCAAGCTGAACAACTTGCTCTGCTCCACCTGCCTCCTCTTTTTTGTTTTGTTTTTCTTTAGTTCCATTCATAGTCGTCGCTCGTATAATCTTGTATTTCAGAAGGCTGAGAGTTGGCTGTTCTCGCAGTGCTCGATATAATGATGGTATAATGAACGAAAATTACAGTCTAAACGCCAATTGTTACATTCAATCTAATTTAGAACATGAGAAATGTTCTATTCAATTTGCTGATAGACCAAACGACTGGTAGTCGATAAGTGTTGGTAATTTTTTGTTTTCCGTCCAGTTTTTGGAAGAATTCAAAGACAGTTCAGTTACTTTTTATGAAAAGAGTGCATGAAAATAGTAATAATTGGAAAATTCCCTATTTGACGCCCTATTTGATCTTGCATGTGTACTTTTTGGTATAATATTCTGCACCTAAGGAGACAGTATAAACGCTCATCAAGGGCCGCTCCAGGGAGGGCATGGGAGCCATGATATGAATTTTTAACTTATAAATACTCAAAAATTTACACTCAGAAAAATGTAGAATATATTGCTTTTTATATCTACCTAATTATTTTTTCTTTCTCGTTAACTTTGGAGAAATATATTATAATTTCCATCTTCTCTAATATTTCCTTTATTATTAAAAATGATTCCTAACCGTTTGAAAACTCACGAGTTAAATTGTGAAATTTTAATCAGAAATGCAGAGTCTCCTTCTACTGTAGAACAAAAAGAGACCGATTTTGAGTGGTTTGCTCTCTCAAAAATCACACAATCAAACATGAAGATGGTATCACATCCATTTTTACAGATTGTGCATTCAAAGTATTTTAAAGAGAGTGCTCATCTTCTTGAAGTAAATGTCAATTATTGCTCAATGCTTACATCACATCCAATGCTTTAATTACAAATAGAAAAGATCTAATTCTAAAAAAGAATTTGTAATTACTTCCCTAACCTAACTTGAAATTCCTTTTCAATTAAAAACTACTTACGACGTTCCTTTCGACTTCATTGAATTAATCGACTACTGGATTAATCAGAGGCGCGCCAGGATCTCTTTAAGGGGGATGACGTAAATTCCAATCCGTTAGAATCAATTTAATTTTAGTAATTATTTTAATAATATAAACAATAATATTATATCACTGGTGCCTTAAACAGTAAAAGTTTATGTCTATCTATATATCTAACCCGTAATAAAATTCATTATGATGGTAATATATCAAGATCCGCCCATTCTTTTAAAACTACACATGTATGGGTTTGAAAATTAGCTAAGCCGAACCTGATTTTACTCCGTTCATGTTCATCATCAGTGTAAGCTTTACTAGGGAACTCATTTGTAGGTTATCATCTTATCAAGCCTCTTTGAATATACATGAAGTTTATGACTAAACATTAGAGAAGTTGTAAGCACCTATGGGGTAACGAACAGATAAAATTCATGGTGAAATGTTCACACACATTTCCGTGGTCCATTCATGCCTTTATCTCAGTTCTTAATACACTTCAGATCTATTAAGAAACAATAAAATAAGAAGCCGTTTAACGAGGAGCTGAGTTTCCCATGAGGTTTTAACGTTAAATCGGTAGTAGGTAATCGGATATTAACCTTTTTGTGAAAACATTTGTACAATGTGGTATATTATTTAGGTAATACCACGCAAAGGATTTAATAATTTAACACTTAGTTGTTTTTGTAATAAATGGTATAAACGATAGACAAATAATTTGGATTAAAACGCTTTCCAATGGTAAATTTTTAAAAAATATATTCTTAAAATGAAATATGTTATTGACAAGGGGGGTAGCCATGTGTGAGTTGAGGTAATTTTAAGGTGAAGGGGGGAGAAAAAGTCCTTTATATCTCACAAGGAAAGTCAATGTTTAATTATTTAACAAAACATTGAGTGCGACCGGTTTCGAAGTGTCATCACTTCATCTTCAGGCTCGCCTAGTGGAAAGGAGAATATGTGGTGTAAGGTGTGTTAACTTGGAACAAACGATATATAAAATAGTAAAAAAGAGAAAACTCACCATACTCTCCATCCACTAGGGAATACTACAAAACAAGTTTCATCAAATGTGGGGTGAAATAAATTGTAAAATGAACAAAGTTTACAAGTAATAAAAAGTTAAAAATATTTGAAACATCAAATATTAGTCAATTGAAATAGTAAAAATTTAAAATATTCAAGACCATACAAAACAAATCACATACATTAAACAGATTAAAAGATAAGGCTTATTTTAAACAACCTTGTTGTTTTTTCAAAAAACTAACATTTTTGAAAGGAGACCTGTCAAGTTAAGGCCTCTACAGGTGGTGGCAAGTATTAACAAAAAAATTCTTGGGTAAACCCATGACAGGGTATAGGTAATAAGATGTAAACCATGAGTGAAGAAATATTTATTATTTATTATATAAGATTTGGGCCATGAACCAATCACCAAGTGTATGTGATGTTGTAGGAAGAAGAAAGAAGAAGAAATGACTGGGTTAACTGTTGTGAAGCAACTGAAGAATAAAAGAAGAAAAGAAGAAAATGACGGATGTGAATATCACACAATCTAACCTAATCTTTAAACATGCTCGTTCGTTTCTTGTGGGAAAAAAATTACTTACTGAAATGTACCCCTTGCAAGAAAATATGTGAATAGAAATAAAGGGGGAGGTTAAAAAGGAAGTTAGAACGATAAATTTAGATTAGCGTTGAGAAAACAGGAGGAGTTTCTGACATTATCTGGGCATTTAAGCAACCAACAGGATTTAATTTTAAATTTCTCAATATCTCGAGGCTTTCGAAGCTATTAAGAGTAAATCTATGGTAAAAACTATGTAGGATTTCGAAACCTTCAGTTGAATCGAAGTCGTGATTTGAGTCCAGTAGGTGGTTGGCAAAATGTGAAAAACCTGTTGTATTTTGGTTAAGACAACGCAAATGTTCTTTTAAACGGATCTTGAAATTTCGAAATGTGCGTCCCACATAGAAAGAATGGCAAGATTTACAAGTTAATTTATAAATTCCAGATAAGTCAAAGGGATCTAATTTATCTTTATTATGAACAAATAACTTATGTAATGAGGAGGGGGTTTTGAAAGATACTTTAAAGTGGTCTTTAAGTAAACTTGCCACTTTATAGGATGATTTTCCAATAAAGGTAAGAGAAATGTATTTCTTACTGGTGGTTAGTTCATGTACCATATTAGGATTGTTAATATAAACTAAGTTTTGTTGAATTTTATTTTGTTTATGTGTTAGCATTTTATCAATAATATCTAGTTCAAAGTTGTGATCTATAGCAGTAGTTTTAATTATATTTAGTTCCTAATTAAAGTTTTCCGTTTTTCTTCTTCTTTCTTCTTCCTACAACATCACATACACTTGGTGATTGGTTCATGGCCCAAATCTTATATAATAAATAAATATTTCTTCACTCATGGTTTACATCTTATTACCTATACCCTGTCATGGGTTTACCCAAGAATTTTTTTGTTAATACTTGCCACCACCTGTAGAGGCCTTAACTTGACAGGTCTCCTTTCAAAAATGTTAGTTTTTTGAAAAAACAACAAGGTTGTTTAAAATAAGCCTTATCTTTTAATCTGTTTATTGTATGTGATTTGTTTTGTATGGTCTTGAATATTTTAAATTTTTACTATTTCAATTGACTAATATTTGTTGTTTCAAATATTTTTAACTTTTTATTACTTGTAAACTCTGTTCATTTTACAATTTATTTCACCCCACATTTGATGAAACTTGTTTAGTAGTATTCCCTAGTGGATGGAGAGTATGGTAAGTTTTCTCTTTTTTACTATTTTATATATCGTTTGCTCCAAGTTAACACACCTTACACCACATATTCTCCTTTCCACTAGGCGAGCCTGAAGATGAAGTGATGACACTTCGAAACCGGTCGCACTCAATGTTTTGTTAAATAATTAAACATTGACTTTTCTTGTGAGATATAAAGGACTTTTTCTCCCTCTTCACCTTAAAAAAAAAAATGAAATATGTTACTTAGTTTGTGAATAAAAGCACATATATAAAAAATGTTTTCGTCTGCGCCATAGGACGGGCCTCAATAATTCTATTAGTATTCTCTTACTCTGTAATTTGGTCTTGAACTATTGAGTAATGAAATAATAAATAAATACAATTAAGTCACTTCTAAGGGTTACTACACTCTTAATGAGCGGCGATGGACATTGGTCCATTAGAAAAAGTATATCTATTTTTAGGTGTTATATCACCCCTAGAAATATTGCTCGGAACTTTTGATTCATCTTCTGTATCAGAAGTTTTTTAAAAAAATTGACCGGTTTTTGTAATTTTTTTAAAACTCACTATCAAATGTATTCCTTACTTTTTACTCGCACTATATAATTCGCCAAAATAAGGGTCTAGTTGTCTGTTTAAACAAATTTCTAGTGATTTCAAAGAAAAGGTAAAATTGACTCGAGAAGAGCTTATATTTCTTAAAGGAGTGCTTTCTTGGAAAGGAAATTCAGAAGCAATCTATTGGAGTGGAAGTGGTTTAGCATATTTTTTATCAATGTCTTCCGTTTCGTTCATAATGGTATGCTGGTGAGGCGAGAACTTGTGCTGAGGAAATTACACGAATTATGCAAATTAGGTGCAAAAAATGACAATTTCCTTTACGGAAAGCAGGTTTGATGTTGTTTAATTGTTCGATATAATTTTGCTAATCGTATTTCGGAGGAAGTCTTCGATGCAAAATCTTTAATTATCACAGAATGTTATCTTTTTAATACAATTTTCCACTTTATTCTAATTCTATAATTGTTTAAGTTACTCAGTATACAGTTATAATTATTGAGAAATTTCCTCTTTGATTGTGTTATTAGGATAGAAAACTGGGTTTCTTATTATCACAATTTCATGTTTAATCATGCATAAAGTATTTAAAAGCTTATATTATACAAAATTAGTTACAGAATAAAAGTGCTGTTCACAATTTTTTAACCTGTTGATAGGTTGTCATGAAATGTTCCCGTTACACAGCAGATTTTTTCGTAAACTAGGTGGACACAACAAGTTATAACAGAAACATTAGAAGTACTTTTATCATTTTCATCAAATCATACATTTTCTTGTGTTGGATAATAATAAATATGACTGATATTATTTTTGCGCTCAATCAAGCTGCAACGACCCTGTACACAGGCAACAATTATTACATTACCACTTTGACACAGGTTGCAATAACGATCGTTATAGTTATTAACGTTATAAGGCCGATAAATAGCAAATAACGACCGGGCTGAAGTTTGTGATCCGAGGCGATAGCCGAGGATCATAAATAGCCAAAGCCGTTATTTGCTGTTATCGGCCGTGTTTCGTTCAAGATTTTTCGTCATACTGCTACAAAAACAAAACACCTAATTTAAGAACAAATTTTATTAAACGTAACTCTTAAAAGATAGGTACGGAATAAAACAATTTATTCCTTATTGTACTGGATGTGGAAATTGAATTCGCAATTGGTGTTATTTGAAATCTGCAACCCGTCCCAAGGATATTTAGATTTTACAGAGAAAGATGTTTCTGAAGAATGTGAACTATTTGCAGTACTTGAAGATGCAATATTCTCCGGATTATTTGGAAAAAGTTGTTTTGTTATTTTCATTCTTTTAGAAACCGATTTTTCTATGTAAGTTTCCACCACCGTTGATGATTCCCATCCTCCCAGTTCTTTTAATGACAGTAAGTCACCACCATTTTCTACGAGCATAGTTGCTGATGTTCTACGAAATGAATGTCCTGTATAAAGTTCGGGATTTTCAAGTTTTAAAAAGGTGGCAATTTTCTTAGGAACGCTTCCGATGGTATGTATGCCGACAACTTGGAGGAAAGAGCTCGCCTCTTACTCGAAACTCACTTTCCTGGAAGCACACCTTTTCTAATAAGGGACACAACTAAGGTACGCAGACCCCCAAGAGAGGCCGCTGTAGTGGCCAAGCATATATGCAGCAGAAATCGGTTAAGGTGGGCCGTAAACACTTTTAAACCGTTTAAGTCTCCAGGTGTGGATGGAATATTTCCTGCCCTGCTTCAGCAGGCACAGGAGGAATTACTACCACACATAATCCGGCTATCCCGGAGCAGTCTGGAGCTGGGATATATACCAGAAGCATGGAGAAGGGCCAGAGTCACCTTTATTCCAAAAGTAGGGAAAAAGGATACCACACATCCTAAATCTTTCCGTCCAATCAGCCTCACATCCTTTGTATTAAAAACAATGGAGAAGGCTGTTGATAACTATATCAGAAGTCCTGGAGAGGGTGCCACTCCACCACAGCCAACACGCGTACCGAGCAGGAAGATCTACAGAAACTGCCCTGGTACAGTTGACTGATGTAATCCAGGATGCACTGACAAACAAAGAAACGGCCGTGTGTGCCTTTCTAGACATAGAAGGAGCTTTTGACAACACGCCACACGAATCTGTAAAAAGAGCACTTGCATACAGAGGAGTAGATAACATCACATCCAGATGGATGGCTCAGCTGTTATCTTCGAGAACTGCAGAGACACAGATAGGGCAGGACACCATCTCCATCTGCACAACCAGAGGATGTCCACAAGGAGGAGTTCTATCCCCACTAATGTGGAGCCTAATCGTAGACGAACTTCTATGCAGATTGACTGACCTCGGCATACCCTGTCAAGGTTATGCCGACGACATAGTCATATTTGCTAGTGGCAAGTTTAGTAATATCCTGTGTGATATAGTCCAAAGAGGACTAGAACATACCAAAAGATGGTGCCGTGAAGTGGGACTTAGTATAAACCCTACAAAAACAACACTAGTAGCCTTTTCAAGGAAAAGAAAACTTAATCTCAAAACCGTTAAATTAGACGGGATAGATATAGAATGGAAAAATGAAGTCAAATATCTAGGCCTAACCCTGGACAACAAACTTCTCTGGAACACACATGAGAAGGAAGTAGTAAATAAGGCCACAAAAGCCCTAATGGTATGCAGAAACATGGCGTTTACCCGATAGGGATGTAACCCAAACATACTGCGATGGATTTATACTGCAATAGTGAGACCAATCATCACTTACGGGGCTATAGCCTGGAGTAACAGAACTAGTTCAGTTACTACGAGAGCTAATATTTCAAAAGTACAAAGACTAGCCTGTGTTTGCATTACTGGTGCAATGAGAACCTGTCCTACGGTCGCAATGGAGGTGATCTTAAACCTCACCCTTCTACATTTGATGATAGAGAATGTGGCAAAAAGGACACGATATAGAATGATCAGGAGCGGAGTAATCAGACGAAAGTCTACTTGCTTCAGGACTAAAGATACCTGGGACATGCCCCAGGATGAAATGCAAAAGAAGTACAGTTTTGTGAAAAACTTCAAAACCACAGAGCTGGGCTGCAAGAAAGAATGGAGTCAAGAATCCATCGCGCTTGCAACCGAAAGACGTGCTGTTCAGTGGTACACGGACGGTTCCAAAACCATAGAAGGAACTGGAATAGGAGTGTATGGGCCGAGAACCAAGCACTCCGAAAGCTTGGGAAAATACCCAAGCATCTTCCAGGCGGAAATTCATGCCATCGAGAAGTGTATCCAGTTTAACATCGAGAGAAACTATCATAGACAAGAGATTATCATCATGTCCGATAGTCAAGCAGCCATCAAAGCGCTGAGTTCTTACGTAATCAGCTCAAAAATGGTATGGAGATGCCTAGAACAATTGAATGAGCTAGGCGAGAAAAATAGAGTTACTCTTACTTGGGTCCCGGGACATAACGGGGTACAGGGTAACGAGATAGTCTTGCAAGGAAAGGGGCTCAAACACCCTTTGTAGGACCTGAGCCGTTCTGCGGTATCAGCAGTAACATAATATTAGAAGAGATTAAAAAAAAATTGGGTAATAGAAGAACCGATAATTGGAACAATCTCTTGGGGCTGAAACAGGCCAATATACTTCTGGGTGAATATAACCAAAAAAGATCGGAAGCCTGCATCTGCCTGAGCAAGAACAGGCTACGTATTGTAACAGGGATCCTTACCGGGCACTGCCGACTAAAAGGACACCTAAGTAAACTGAGAGTAGTAGAGGATAGTGAGTGCAGATTCTGTGAGGAGGAGGACGAAACCTCCATTCACATCCTAACTGAATGTGTAGCACTCCAGAATCCAAGGGCACTATATCTAGGAGGATATCAAATAGAAGAGGGAGACTTACCTAACTTGAAGCCACTTCAAATCCTACACTTCATTGAGAAAATAGGATTGGAAGCGTCGCTATAGGCATTGAGACATTTCCTTAGTGCAGTGGCGACAGAAGGGGGCACAATAGATCTTTTAGGTCGCAGTTTTAGGACTTGCTGCACACATTTGCCATTCCTATAACCAACGAAAAATCTCTGATTTTTGAAACTAGGAGGACGCAGATTACTGTATTTCTTGTATAAACCATATGCATCAAATGGAAGTCCTATTTTTGGGATAAGAAAATTTCTGTCTTTTTTATTCTTAGTATTTTTTAGTGATACGAGGATGTTTTTCTCTTTATCTTCGAAACTGTTAATGATGAGAGACGTAAGGTCACTTCTCCTGCAAGCTCTTAGAATACCGAGCACTAACACAACCTTTTCCAGTAGCCAGGTATGATCATCCGCGTCCAGCAAAAATTTAAGTATATCATTTTCCAAAAGAACCTTGGCTTTCTTTGGGGTATAACCTTCATTTTTGCGCCTCAGGAACAAGAATAGTTTACCGAATCTACAAACAAACATAATTTCGATGAGTATATAGTTAGTTCAATGTTGACGGATAGTATAGTAATTTACAGTTCATCAAATTTCTAGAGACTTTCGACGGCTAGACAGAGAAAGCACTATTGACAGGCATCCCGATGGATTTACGCAATGAAAGTACACTCTGCGCATCAAGTATTTCACTATTTCATTCAGACGTAAATGTCAGATGTAAATTTCGCTAAAACATTTCTTTTATTTTCGTTTGTGTTTTTTGCTCATTACAGTTTAATAGAACCTAAGTATGGAGTTTAATAACAAATTAAGAGGCCGCGTGATTAACAGTCAATCTCGCGAAATAATAGCCAATGTTATAGAGTTTATGAGAAGAGAAGGAAACTTTAATTCACCTTCAATACCATTTAAAAATGTAAATGATCGTGTTGCTGCAGCCACAGGAGTATCTAAAAACACTGTCGTCCGCATTTCTGGAGAGAAAAAAAGAATCGATAACCGTGAGATATCGGAATTTTCATCACCAAGAAAAACCATTAAAAAACCAAAAACAGTTAATGATATAGATGAAGCTGCACAAGAATCAAATTTTATTTTTTTATTATTAGATAGCTATTTTTGTTTCTGAGTTGTGTTCATTTACAGGCTCAATTTTTTTCCGTTTCTCCTTTTTGATTTTATATGGCGTTTCAAGTTGTTTTTGACTTATTTCGACGTAAATCACAACAACACACTTTTTTAATAAAGCAAACAAGTGTTAAGAGGTATATGTACGTGTAAACTACAATTACAAAAAATTGATATGAAACCCATGAAACCACCAACAAAAATGTAAAGCTAGCTTCCGTACTAGAACATGGTGTCATTCGTCGAGATAATTTATCGTTTTGTTTAATAGATCAAGAAATGTAAATATTCCCCTGTTATTTTTTATAAAATTATAAGAGAAATAAATTTTTTTCTAAATAATATAGTTTATTATTTTGTAGAAAAACAAAATTTCGAAAATTTTAGTAATGTTTCAGAAACAACCGTTATTAATAATAGGTACCATTTTCCTTAATAAGGTAGAAATAAAATATAAACTATTTCCACGATTTACAAAGGCCTACAAAAAAATTATAGGTATTTTCCGCTCTCCTATAAAATTTATATTTTCTGACTTAATTTCAAAAGGTTGAAGGAATTCCAAAACACCTTTTATGGCATAATAATTATTTTCAATTCTACGTACTATCTTTAGCTGCTTTTAAAAACGTTCTAAGAAAGTCCAATCAGACCAATTTAATCCCTAAACTATTCCACACTTTTAAAATTTAATTACCTAAAAATATTAAAAACTATTTAAAATAACTTGTTTAGCAGACTGTACAATAGCTATCTTAGTCACACGTAGCGCGTTCTCTGTCTGGGCGTCGAACACCTCTAGAAATTTGATGAACTGTACATTGATATGTCAATGTTTTCATGTATTCTTAACGCAAGTTTCAGCATTGATATTTTTGTCCACAGTGATGTAGGAGAATACGTTTCAGACATTCCTTTTGCATAAGCTAGCAGTACTTTTTCACTTACACTATGTATGTTTTTATTCTGACGCCACTTCACGAAGTTGTCGTATTCCTGCTGATATCTTTGTTGGGTTGTACTCGGAAATAAATTTTTGGTTGCCGCAGCTGCTTCTTCCAGTACATCGGAGGAAATATCGTTTTCGAAAATTTCTTCCATCTTTGATCTTTTCCGCTCTATAATCACTCAACAAGAAACAGTACTGTCAAACTTACAATGTTTGTATAGTACATTGATGTGGTTGCTAGGCAACTTTAGATTGTTGTGATTGTTGTAGGTGGTGCGCGGCCGTTATTTTATTTAACGGCCGGCGGCCGTTAAATGCAGCTTTTCGATATCAATTTCGCTCATATTATGGTAAGATAATAGTACAGTATGACAAAAAATATTTAATGACTCGTTAAATTCGGATATCTCACTAAAAATGTAGTACGGATTGCATTTTGTTTTTAATAAATAACGGCGCTGTAAGGTGGCAACGTCGCCTCCTCCGTTTCGTCTCATATCTCATTTACTTTGACAGATGTATCTTTATTGAATAAAATTTGAAAATTATATTCATGTGTAAAATATTTTTTTTTTCTGTGAAGCGACAAACTGTCATTTGGAAAAGCGCTGTTGCCAATTTTAATCTCAGTTAGTTATAAGTTTATTAGCTAATGAGAGATTTTAAAAATTGTTTTTGTAACCCGCTGTAAATTTAATACAGGATGTCCCAACTTTTAAACACCTAAACTATATATTACCTATATAAGCTGTTTTTTAAAATCTCCTCTTTTAAATTCACCGTAACCAAATTTTATCAAATGGAAACGCACTACTTTTCATTGGGACACTCTGTATATCTTACTTTTCCCGTAGTCTTTATGACGTCCTCTTGATCAAAGTGCAGTTTAACTTTAAGTAGTTTACAATGGATTTACGATAAACTTACATTACTGTTTTCCTACAAATTTAATCGAAATAAAGAAATTTCTGTTTACATTGTAGTTATACAGCTCCGAACTAAAAATAATCAAATTTCTAAAGCTCAATAACTTTCTCCTGTTCAAACCGTAAACCAGAAACAACGGGAGAAAATTTACAACTTAAAAAAAAGGGAACAAAAATAAAAAGAGCTCTATAAGGGTGGATAGAGAAACTTTTCTCCTCAGTCGACAAATTTGATTTGATTTAGTTTTTTGGAGAGAAAGCGCCGGCGATATATTCGCGATAATAAATAGGATCGATTCAGCAGATTCCCAGTTCGTGTTGACATTAGTTTTCCTGTTTACTGTGGCTATTTTGTTCAACGTGTTTTGTTTATTTTCGGTTCAGCTGCATTTGAGGTTGTAAATTAATGGAAAGCTTTGTTTATTCTGACCCAAAATTATTAATTTTGTATAATATCTGGTAATGTTACATATGCCACTGCATTTATTCAATGCGGTATCTGTCTGTCTTGCAAAGTCGCAACTTATTTTTTTGTTTCGGGGATATTTTTATTATTCCCACATGCACGATGAGCCAACCACTTTTTTTTTGTAAATTAAAATGTCAAAACATGAAAGTCGGTGTACAAAAATAGATTGAAAATATTAAATAGTACAATAAGTGCAAATATTTTAACAGATGATATCAGCAGAAGGGTGTCCAAATTTGACATTCCGATTTAAATTGACTGCCATTTTTGCTAATCTTTATTACCAGTATTTCTATGGTGACATATGTCAAGTAAAAACTTTGCGGATCTTAATACAATACTTAATACAAAATGGGGAATATTTTGCTGAAACTGCAAGAAAATTTAGCACCATTTGTTAAAGTTATTGAGAGAGAGATATGCTTTATTGTCGTAAAAAAATTTACAAAAATTTTATAGACAAAGCGTGTAACTTAAATACTAAACATATTATAAAAATAACTAAACAGCAGAAAAAACAAACAGAAAAAAACAGACAAAATAGGAATAACAATTGCAATGGATATGCAATATCCGTCATTATAATTATTCTAATTTAATTTTTAAATTTAAATTTAAATTTAAATTTAAATTTAAATTTAAATTTAAATTTAAATTTAAATTTAAATTTAAATTTAAATTTAAATTTAAATTTAAACTTTAATATTTAATTATTTAATTAATGCCATTGTATGTGGAACTCAAATGTCTAAGGTACGTTATAAAATTCTGCTACTGTGTAATATGGTCTTTCTAGAAGAAAAGCTTTAGCCAGTCTTCGGAACTTATCGTATGTATTTATAGATTTTAATTGCATCGGAAGGTTATTATACAATTTTTTGGCATTGTAGGTAATGGAATGTTTTAATAGGTCAGAAGTGGGCATTGTTAAATAAACATCAGTCTCTAAATTTCTTGTAGGATATCTACGAGTCGGTCTTTCGGATAAATTTTGAATGTGCTTGCGAACTAAGCAGACGGATTCGAAAATAAATAGAGCAGGAAGGGTTAGAATTTTGAAATTTTTGAAGTAATTTTCGCAATGTGTCCTACTACTTAAACCAAATACATAGCGGATTGCTCTTTTTTGCAGTTTAAAAATAGATTCGAAAAGGTATAAGCTACAAGAACCCCAGAAAGGTAAACCATAGCGAAGGTGAGATTCGAATAAGGAAAAGTAGGTTATTAATGCAGTAGAAGGAGTCAGCTCTTTAGAAACCGATTTAATGGCAAAACATGCGGAGGATAATTTTTTTGCTAAGGTATCTATATGAGCAGACCATTTTAGAGAATCGTCTATATAAAGACCTAAAAACTTGATTGAAGTCACCGTTTGGATCAGATTATTGTTTAAAGTTATAGGTTGTAAAGTACCTCTGTAAGACAATGCTACAGTTTTACTGGTGTTGAAACAAAGTCCATTCGAATCAGACCAGGACTTAATAGTCACTAGATCTTCACTTATGATAGATTGTAATGTCTGCATGTTAGAATTATTCCAGGTTACACTGGTGTCATCAGCAAATAAAGTAATTCTACCACTTATTCTTAAGTCTGTGATGTCGTTGATGAATAATAAAAACAAAATTGGACCTAATACTGATCCTTGAGGTACTCCACTGCTTATTGCTAGATTTGTAGAATCCTCACCATTCGCCCGCACCTGTTGATTTCTATTTTCTAGGTAAGTTTTAAACCATTGTAAAGGAGAACCCCGTATGCCATAAATTTGTAACTTATTAATTAAAATATCATGATTTACACAATCGAAGGCCTTTGCGAAGTCACAAAATACTGAAGCGGTGAAAAGTTTATCATTAAGTGATGTGTATATTTCATTAAAAACGGAAAACATTGCGTCGCTAGTGCATTTTTTAGGTAGAAAGCCATACTGATGAGCTGTGAGGATGTTATGCTTGAAAAGAAAGGGCAAAAGACGGTTTTTCATTAGCCGTTCTACTATCTTCGATAAGGCAGGCAATAACGCGATAGGTCTATAGTTACAGGTTTTGGTTTTGTCGCCACCTTTATGAAGTGGGATTATTATAGCTGTTTTTAGACAGTTAGGAAAGAGACCAATTTCAAAGGATTCATTAATCAGTGAAGTTAAAATGTTGATTACTACATCCGGTATATTTAGAAATATTTTGGTGGACAGGCCATCAATTCCACAGGAAAATTTATTTTGGATGTTGTTTATGGTTTGCACTAGTTCATGCTTGTCTACTGGTCTTAGGAAGAAACTTTCAGTGATCCTTTTAGTAGGTAGGAGGAAGGAGAGAGCATCCTGACTCGGAGCTATGTTAGATTTGATATTTTTACTTACATTTACGAAATAATTGTTTAGTTCATCTAGACTAGGATTTACACTGTTTGAAGAACGGGTTTTATTCCTTAAGTCATTTATTATAGACCAGGTTTCTTTGGAGGAGTTTTTAGCTCTTGCGATGCGATTTTTGTAATAGTTATTGTGAGAGTTATTGTAGAATATAGGGTGAAGAAATTTCAAGAGAAATATTGGAAAAATTTACTTTCATATAGTTACAACTTAAGTAGACACACTGTATATGACAAATTATATAATTATTCATACAAATCCATATGTATCCCTCGTTAACCGTGCCTAAAGAACGGCTGTGGATTTGTATTTGTTTAATCCTGCTCTACCTCTCTCTCTTTCTGTATCAAATATTTATTATTTGGTACAAAACATGCATTTTCAATATGCAAATTCATAGCAAATTGAATCATACATGAAAAGTTTCGAGATTTGAAATGAGTTGCATATGTACGTTTTGGTTTGTTTGTTAATGTCGGTCGCCATATGTTCATTGATTTCTTGCTGTTTATGTTAAACTAGAGAAGTTTCATATCAACACACATTTTATGAGAATAATAATCATTTTGTACTTTTTTGATCATTTGGAATATTTGAATTGTTTCATTGTGTAACTCTAGATAATTTTAGTTTGTTAGATATTGTATACAATGCAAATAATAGAGGATGGATGGATTATCAGTTAGAGAAGGACCGTTGGATGTATGGCTCCAGACTGGAATCCCAACAGAACTAAAACTTTTTGTAATATAATTATTTATTTTTATATAAGTAATATGTCTAAGAAGTTAAAGTAAACAGAAAATTTTTAATATATTACTATGTAAATGAAAATTAAAGGATTTAAGAAGTTAAAATAGTCAAAAAAATGTATGAAGAACTAAAACTAGAAGACCAAGTGATCCAAACATTTTTAAAAAAGTGAAAAATAGAAACAATAGGCAATGAAAATAAAATATGTTCAAGTATTGCCAAGTAAATTAATTAAGGCTTTAAGACAGTGGATTCCAGTTTAAAAATAGTATGTATATTGTTTTATGAGTGATAAAAATAACAATTTGTTGAAGCAAGAGAACGATTTAATGTTCACGAGTTTCAAAAATTGATTTTTGACAAGTTTGGTGTTTGTAAAATTTCGTATGTAGATATTTCAATTAAAGAGCAATTATTTACATCAAAAATTACACCAACTAAAATCACTGAAGGGTAAAAACAATCCTACTCCTACTATATATGTTATTATATTATTTTTGAGGACCGTGCCGCCATCTTTAATTTTTTTTATGGAAAGCTACATTCATTAGTAGCTTTTTCTCTTGTAAAAAAACATGTATCTTTCAAAATATTTGAGTAAACAAATTTTTGGTGATTAAACTAAAATAAAATGGCGGTTATAACTGACGCAACTTGGGCGCTGTCGTTTTCAACGTTATTACAATAAAATAAATCTGATGTGTGCAACACATGACTTTCCTATCTAGTTATTTTTTCTATAGATATTCATTGAAAACGAAAATACTGAAAAATTTAAATTTAGCACTTTTCCTACAATTTTTCCATTACGGTCCATTTTAGAAAAATCATGTATAAACGAAAATTATAGAGATCAATATCGCAAACAACTTATATTCATCAATAGGCAAAGGCAGCTTTTTTAAGAACCCCTTTCTCATTTTATATAAAACAGTGACCTTGCAATACACTGATTGGGTTTTAATTAAAACCCAAACCTAAATAAGGGAGAAACCTCGTAAACTGGATAGACTTCGTGAATGAAATGAAGTACGTTTTTGTTGTACGCTCTTATTAATAAGCCCACGGACTTCCGGTGAGTACAACTAACAAAAACTCTTAATGATTGGTCAGCGAACCCATGATGCTGGTTGCGTTGATTATCTTTTCTTATTTTACTACTTATACTTCTTCTTGGATTCTGGTTTAGTTGGAAGGAAGCCTTACCTAGGATGTATCAAGAGTTACTCGATGGTATACGAGACAGTGGCGGCGGCGGATTTAAATTGCTTGTGACAACTATTAACACTGAATTAACACAGCAGAATTATGTATTTGTCAATCTAGATACATTTTTTATTGTCTTTCTTTCTAAATTTAGAGTCGATAAGACGAATTTTCGAGTTGATACGCTGATAAAATCATGATTTTTGATTTTTAAAAAACATTAGATTAAATATAAAGATTACCCGAGATTTATATGTTTAACTTTTTGAGGTTATGTTGTTTATAAGACGACACGTTTTGAATTTGGTAGTTTCTGTAAATAAATAGATATATTATTTTATTATTCAAAACGTCCGTCTCATCTATTTTACCTATACGAATTATCTATTAAAAGGTCGAAATTTGTGCTATATTATATCAGGAGTGCGATGGTTTTGAACATCCAATTGCTTATGCTAATCGTAGATTTACTAACAGTATTATTTTTTTATTTCAGATGTACACATCAAATCTTCCAGTACAATGATGCGACAATTAGGTAAGTATATATTACTTCAAATAATTTTTAGTTTAATAAAAACGAATAATAATTCACATTTTTATCTTAACTCGAAAAACGGTATATCATCACTCAGTGGCGGCTTGTGGTAATTTAAAATGAGTGATAACTTTTTCCAATAATTTTATCATATGTAAGTTGACATTGATTTTTGTGTAAAAAATTTTATATGAAACTTTACCTACCATTTTTTAGTTTTTATTGTAAGTTTAATCATTTTCACAATTTGTCACAGATGTCAAATAAAAAATATATTTTTTGAATACCTTTTATTGGCAAATAAAATAAGAATTAAAATGTTTTAAATGTTTATTTCATAAGATCAGTCCCATCATAATACATAATATTTTTTTTTTTTCATAATATTACACAGACACAAACTAGAATAAAGATATATAATTCCTGGCATTTTAAATGATACTCTTCGCAGTTTAACAGACCCCCTTAACCCCATTGATATCGCTTTTCATTTTTGATTTTTTTTTAATTTCAACCCCCTTTAAATCCCCCATATTTAATCAGATTTTTTTTATAATGAAAGGGCTTCTTCTCCTTTTAGAGATTGATGTTTGCTAGAAATTTCAAGTTTTTCAGTTAGGATTTTTTTTATATTTTAACCCCCCTTAACTCCCCAATATATTCATATTTTTTTTCAGTATCAATAGGCTTTATCTTCTTATAAAGCTTCATTTTTACTAAAAATTTCATATTGATATGGCTTTTCGTTTTTAATTTAGGATTTTTTTTTAATTTCAACCCATCTTAACCCCTTATTTTTAATCAGATTTGTTAAAAATCAATAGGATTTGTCCCCTTATAGAGCTTGATTTTTGCTTAAAATAATTAAACCATAAATACATGAATCTGCAAATAGACACTTGTAGAGATGATCATGATATTCTGTGAAATAAAAGTCATTTGCAATATTTTGGGGATTATTATACGATTCCTCACCACATTGTTCTAGGAATTCTTGAACTATTATTACATCCAAAAGAAGACATCAGAAAGAAATTATACATTTCATAATTTATTGAAAAGGTTTAGTAAAAACCAATTAAAAATCGTGACCCAAGCGACGACACGCCGCCACTGGCAGGCCTACTGAACGAAAGGATGCTCCATAAGCGGCGATTAATACATCTATATCTTTCTTCGTCTTTTCCCCACAATCTCAGTGTGGGAACCCACTTGTGAATGAACCTTTGAGGCCACTGTTAATTATCAACCAGTTATTAAATATTCAAAGACCTGAATATATTGCTACAAGTGCACCAACGAGGTGAAAAAAAAAAGAAACTAGTTGTCAATAAAAATGTCGCGACCGAGAAGCTGGTTTGGAGCACTCAAGTCGAAGTCGCTCTCTGAAATACTTGATAGTGACTATGATGTTTGTTTTAGTTTTGCTTATTTACCATTAACGTTAGTGCCAGATGTTTAATCTTAGGCCTTTGGGAACCAATTTTTGAACCAATGGGTTATGGTCAATTATTCAATGAATAAACAATAAGATAGTCGAAACGGTACATAATAAAAATTTAAAGAAAATAAATAAAAAGAAATCCTGCAAATTGATATTTAGTACCTTTCTCATGATGTAATAATTTGATAGTATCTAATAGTATTTAATATGACTGTCTACTACATGGCAGATGCGATAGAGTTTTTAACGTTTAATGATAGAGTTAAAATAGGGTCGTACAGATACGACATTTTCTGTAGCAAAAGTATAGTTAAAGTCTTAATGTGCTTATCCACGATTAACGTCATGGAATCAATATAATTAAGAAGATACCATTAAAGGTGCCAAAAGTCAAATATCTCGGTTTTATAGGGTGGACAAACGAAACTTTTGGTTACACATAGACACATCGTAAACAATCAAATGCCAAAAAAAATTTGGCTTAGATTTTTAATTTTGCTATAACTTTTTTTTAACTTGTGGAGAAACGAAAATTGGGCCTGGATGAACGAAAATTATGTGTGGACAAACGATTACAAGAGTTAGTTTTAATAAATTGCCATAATAAGTAATTCCATTAATAGTTTTTTATTTGTTAATAATTTATTTTTGCTAGACAAACAAACGAAAATAAATAAATAAACATTATTGACAAGGGGGGTAGCCATGTGTGAGTTGAGGTAATTTTAAGGTGAAGGGGGGAGAAAAAGTCCTTTATATCTCACAAGGAAAGTCAATGTTTAATTATTCAACAAAACATTGAGTGCGACTGGTTTCGAAGTATCATCACTTCATCTTCAGGCTCGCCTAGTGGAAAGGAGAATATGTGGTGTAAGGTGTGTTAACTTTGAGCAAACGATATATAAAATAGTAAAAAAGAGAAAACTCACCATACTCTCCATCAACTAGGGAATACTACAAAACAAGTTTCATCAAATGTGGGGTGAAATAAATTGTAAAATGAACAAAGTTTACAAGTAATAAAAAGTTAAAAATATTTGAAAAAACAAATATTAGTCAATTGAAATAGTAAAAATTTAAAATATTCAAGACCATACAAAACAAACCACATACATTAAACATATTAAAAGATAAGGCTTATTTTAAACAACCTTGTTGTTTTTTTAAAAAACTAACATTTTTGAAAGGAGACCTGTCAAGTTAAGGCCTCTACAGGTGGTGGTAAGTATTAACAAAAAAAAAAAAAATCTTGGGTAAACCCAAGACAGGGTATAGGTAATAAGATGTAAACCATGAGTGAAGAAATATTTATTATTTATTATACAGGGTGTTATTGAAATACACGTACATATTAAAATGGGGAATAGTATGTAATGACCAAAAACGATTGGCACCAATTTTAACTTCAAATTCTAAAATTTAAATATTGGGGAAGAGTCCCCTTTTCCGACCTACTAGTTTCTATATTTAAAGAAGTAAAATAAATCGAAATTGAACTTACCCATAGAAATTGCACTGTTGCCGTAGCAAAACCAATTAATTCAAAATAAAGTTTATTACAGTAATTGTTCAAAATGCCGTCCATTATTATTTACACACACTTGCAATCGTCTTTCCAAAGAACTTTGAACATTAGAAATTAGTCTTGGATTTTGTCGTAGTTCCTCGGCTACCGCATTAACTTTATTGGTTAATTGTTCAACACTATTAATAGGTTCATTATAAACCAGTTGTTTCATGTGACCCCACAAAAAGAAATCGCATGGATTTAAGTCCGGAGATCTCAGAGGCCACTTAGTAGGTCCATTTCTGCCTATCCACTTTTGAGGAAATCTAATGTTTAAAAACTGCCGTACGTTTAAATCAAAGTGAGGAGGAGCGCCATCTAGTAGGTACCACATCCGTTGCCTTAATTGTAACGGTATCTCTTCTAGGAGTACTGGCAAAATATCTTCTAAAAAGTGGCCCATTTAATCTGTTCGGGAGAACATAAGGCCCGATTAAATACTGATCTATTATGCCAGCCCAAACATTTATTGAAAATTTTCTTTGATGCCCAGTTTCCCTAATGGCGTGAGGAGTTTCATCACTCCAAATATGCGTATTGTGCATATTGAACACGCCATCACGAGTGAATGAAGCCTCGTCAGTATACAATAATATTTTTAGAAAATCAGGAATATCAACACATTTTTGAATCATCCATTCACAAAACTCCACTCTCTTTTCTTCATCACCTGGATATAAGGCCTGGACTTTTTGGATGTGATAAAGATGTAAACCTTGTTCTTTAAGTGTCCGCCACACAACAAATGAGGACACTCCAATTTCAAGACCTAGTCTTCTACAACTTAATTGAGGCCGGTTTTCAACAGCTTCCAATATTTCTTCTTCGGCCGCCAATGTTCTTTGTGTTCTTGTTCTCCCTCGATCTGCATTGACACTCTCAAATTTTCCATGGTCTCTTAGATGCTGAACAGTTGAAATAAACGTACGACAGTCCGGAATTCTCCGATTTGGAAACCGTTCGCGATACAGGATTTGTGCTTGCCGAGAATTTTCTCCAGCTGCCCCATAAACCAGCACTATATCCGTTAGTTCAATATTCGTAAATAGTGACATCGTAAAAAAATATTTAAAAGTAATCGTAACAACACTTTTTACCAACTTGGAAATGACGCGCTCGTGTTAGCCAGATTCGTAAATCAACTAAAATTTTAATAATCTATAGTTTCAAAAATGTATAGTTTAAAAACAATCATTTATCAAATATTCTAGTTTTTTGATAACGAGGGTAGTAAAAACCAGTCTTCGAAAATAGAAATTAATTCGAAAATCTTGGCAACATGGTTATTTCTTACAAGACTAGTTTTCTTATCATCTGACAAAAACTTGCATATTAATTACTGTTGATGTTTAAAATAGGTAAATAAACCTAATTTATATAGGTCATCCTCAACATATCAGTGAAGTACGTTTGTTTTAGAATTAATTTTCAAAAATTAATAACTCCCTTAATAAGGGGTATTTTTAAAAAATAATATTTTTCTACATTCAGTGGGGATCTGCGCAATACCCAGTTTTAATATGTACGTGTATTTCAATAACACCCTGTATAAGATTTGGGCCATGAACCAATCACCAAGTGTATGTGATGTTGTAGGAAGAAGAAAGAAGAAGAAATGACTGGGTTAACTGTTGTGAAGCAACTTCTTTTATTCTTCAGTTGCTTCACAACAGTTAACCCAGTCATTTCTTCTTCTTTCTTCTTCCTACAACATCACATACACTTGGTGATTGGTTCATGGCCCAAATCTTATATAATAAATATTTCTTCACTCATGGTTTGCATCTTATTACCTATACCCTGTCATGGGTTTACCCAAGATTTTTTTTTTTTGTTAATACTTACCACCACCTGTAGAGGCCTTAACTTGACAGGTCTCCTTTCAAAAATGTTAGTTTTTAAAAAAACAACAAGGTTGTTTAAAATAAGCCTTATCTTTTAATCTGTTTAATGTATGTGATTTGTTTTGTATGGTCTTGAATATTTTAAATTTTTACTATTTCAATTGACTAATATTTGTTTTTTCAAATATTTTTAACTTTTTATTACTTGTAAACTTTGTTCATTTTACAATTTGTTTCACCCAAATTTGATGAAACTTGTTTTGTAGTATTCCCTAGTGGATGGAGAGTATGGTGAGTTTTCTCTTTTTTACTATTTTATATATCGTTTGCTCTAAGTGTTAACACACCTTACACCACATATTCTCCTTTCCACTAGGCGAGCCTGAAGATGAACTGATGACACTTCGAAACCGGTCGCACTCAATGTTTTGTTAAATAATTAAACATTGACTTTCCTTGTGAGATATAAAGGACTTTTTCTCCCCCTTCACCTTAAAAATAAACATTATATAAAATATTGTTAAATTTCCCATAACTTTTTTTTGACCGCGACATATATATTTTTATATGTTTTTACATATCCCATCTTATCTTTCAGTCAATTTTTTTTATTAAAAACTAAGTGGTTTTAATAAACTAGTATATTAAAAAAGCATGTCATTTATTTTGCTTGCACATTTTGTTTTAAATAAGTTTCCAATTATGTGGTGTGTACTTTTCAGGGGTAAAAAGGTACAAAGCTCATTTCGCTAATGCATTGTGATACCTTTTCTCTCTTTCTCATTTTAAATCATTGTTTTGTCGTTCCTTTATGTACTGTTTTTCTCTAAAAAAAGTTGTTGTGCAATAACCCTTTTTCGTCTGTAAATCGTGCCCTATATTTCAGATGATATCGCATCGTGGATGAAATATTTTTACTGTGTTAATATACGTACTTGTTGTGCAAACTATTTAGAGGTGAAATATTTTCTTTTCGTATGATGCTTTCATTTATTTTGTCTATTGCATTTTAAGCTCTTTGCCTTATAATTTATTAACGCTTAAAAATTACATCAAAAGTGACATTTTTCATCTTATGAGGTACATGAAATTGAGCTATATAATGGTTTATTAAACTATTGATAATTACTTCTCTGGTAATTGTTGCTAAAAGGTAAACTACCCACCTAGTTTATCTATCTATAAGAGTTAATAGATATGAATAACACCAGAGGTCCTTATAATATCCTTTTAAACACTATATTTCAATAAGTATCACTATTTTTCGAGATTAGCTTATTTGCAGCAGTACCGGCGCGGCCCACACGCTTCCAGAAACAGAAACACAGACTCTGTCTTGTTTTTTCTTAACACACTTAATTGACACTTCAGGTCGTGGAATATCTTAGAATGTCAAAAAAAAAAGAAAATGCCCTCTAAAAGTTTGTGCGATTTTTCCTTTAGAAGTTAGACTAAAACGCTCGACTAATTATGACATTTCAGACCGTGGAATACCTTAGAATATCATGAAACCATTTTATTTTCATTTTCTGGAATGTTTTTTTACCTATAAATTTCTGATTCATAGATTTTTTTGAATTCTTTTTTTTGCCACTATTTCTTGGATGTTTTTTTCATCTAATATTGAAAAATATTCATCTGATTTATATTTTTTCCACTAATGTTTATTTTAACTTCTGTATCAATTTTCATAACTTATGGTTTGTATTTATTTAATTTCATACCATTATAATGTAGATTTTCACTTTTTGTAAGCAAAAAAGAAAGTTTTAGAATTAAAAAATCATTAGGCGGTAAGTGCGCGAGTTTTTAGATTTATTGGATATTTTCAATCGAAAAAAGAATTTTATACAGTCAAAAAAAAGTATTAACTTACTAATCATCCTATATATCTATTATTATTTCTGACTCCATTATTAATTTTTTTGTCCATAGAAACAACATTATGGGAGTTATAAGAAAATGAAGCAATACGTTTTATATTATTTTATACAACCATAATTATAACCGAATATGGTTCACCGATTTCTAACGAAAACACAAACTTTTTTTGTGTTTTAGATTGCGGCTAACGTTGCGTTATAACGGATATTTGTAATTTTAGTTTTTATCGACTAAAATAAACAAAATTATTGAGTTCTGAACTAATTACCTGAAGTATTGATACGTTTTTACTAAAAATTACCGAAATTGTTAAAAAAATAAATTAATTTTATAAAAAAGTTTTGAAAATAGGTTGCAAATGTTAATATTATTGGGACAAGATCCGGAACCTTGAAAAATTAACAAATTAACATAGTTCCAACGTTCCCAAATTTTTAGATATAGACAGACTGGCGTTAAAATAATTTTTCCTTTTTCATTTGTTTGACAAAGTATTAAAAGCCATTCTTTAGATATTTTTTTATTTATAAAAGAACAATCGTTAGAGCGTAGGTTCAATGAAAGCGTAAACTAATTCAAAAATTATTCATGGAGGTTATTCAGACACTAACAAACACTTTTAAACACCAAAACCCCGTTTTCTACACAATAGTTGTCAGTGCCATCGCGAATAAAAAAAGGAACAATGGCTTAGCCACAAAAATAGGTTAACATAACAACAATGATTTGAAATAGGCATTTAAATCACACCCATATTTATTTTCATAATAGCACACCGACTTCTGTCTATAAATAAAATAAATATACTTGTCCATTGCATATTCATAAATTGCAAACGAATGATATACAAATAATTATTTTTGATTGATGATTTTTATTTTTTTACACCTACCTATTATTTGTTTAACATGGATATATGTTCTTTGTTTGAAAACACCGAAAACAATTGGATTGTTGATTGACAAGAATTGGAAAAATTAAATGGTTCTAACGACTGTGATTTTTCTGGACACAGTTTTATAAAGATTTTTAATTTTTTCAAAAGGTAATTGAAATAACATTTAGAAAAAGTATTTAGTAATTGATGACATTTTATTATACTTTGGTTTTATTCACCTACTATTTTTTGATTATAAAAAATAATAGTATTTGAAGCACTTGAAATACCCAATTCTTAAGTAATAGTACAGTCATTAAAAATATTGTTATCAAAATATTCATATTTTTTAATTTTACTATGATCAATGTAAGTTGTTGCCATTATAGCATCATTTTGGTATTTTCTATAGTCTATTTTTATGTATGAGAGAGTAATAAAACAGCATTTCTAATGCTAAACTTAGTACGGTCATTTTAAATATTTTTACAGAATAATCTAAATATTTCCTAAAATTGTAATAAATTTACCTGAGCTATTACAAGTTTTCGGTCTTTTATTGGTCCTTTATAAACATAAGCTGTACAGAACAATAGAAAAAGGTTTGGACTGGCCAAAAGCCCTGTGTATTAAAGATTACATAGCCGTATCTTAAGATTATTTTCAATAAGTACCTATTTGCCAATTTTGTTATATTTTAATTCCAAGAATTTCTTACAGTAATCGAATTATAAGTAGATAAATACCTTCCCAACAAATTTTACCGAAAATGCGATTATAGGTTTTCCATTTAGTAAGGAGGTCCAAGTTGTGTATTCTTGACAGTTTACTAAATATCGTTTAGTTGCAACTTTCAAGGTGCAGTGTGAATTCTAGTGTGATCATGGAAAATTTGGAAGGACCGCGTAAACGACAAAAAATCGGTCCTTTAAGAGTTAATGAAAAAACATTAATATTTAATTGTTTTAAATCATTTACAGACAAACATTTATGTAAAAGTGTTGATGACACAGTGGAATTAGTTAGTAGTCGCTTGGTGTTGGGAAATCTACGATTTACAGAGTTGTTAAAGAAGAAAAATGTGGCGAGTTTCAAACAGCACGTAAAGCTCCAGGAAAATCAAAATTTCAATTAGAAAATCTTTTGAAAGAAAGACTTTGAAGGAAAGTGCATGCGTTCTTCTTTAGAAAAGAATTTCCGACAGTAGACAAAGTTCTTGTCACGGTTCGAGATGATAAGGATTACCCTGAAATGAGTCGAAGCACACTATGAAAACTTTTAAAAGAAATAGGTTTTCTATGGAAAAATCATTCCAGAAAGTCTATTTTAATAGAAAGAAGCGATATTGTAGTATGGAGAAGAAATTACCTAAGGACTATAAAAGAAATGAGAAACCAAAGAAGAAATATATTTTATTTAGGCAAGATGAAACTGTTACAAGTCGAAGACAGGCTTTTTTAAATAATTTATCTACTGGTTTAAATCCACCATCAGGAAATGAGCGCAGACTAATAATAGTACACATCGGTAGTTCAAACGGTTTTGTTAAAGGTGGTTTATTGACTTTTGAATCTACTCGTACCGGTGACTACCATGAGGACATGAATGCTGATGTCTTTAAAGAGTGGTTCGAACAAATTATAGATCTTCTTCCTCAGAACTGTATAATAGTAATGGATCATGCAAGTTATCACTCGAGACTTATAGAAAAAATGCCTACAACCAAGTGGTTAAAAAAAGATTTACAGAATTGGTTAAATTCAAAGAATATTAAGTTCCATCCCGGTTCTGTGAGAAAAGAACTGTATCATTTGTGTTCCCTTCATAAAGCGAAATTCAAAAAATATGAAATTGATGAAATTGTAAAAAATCGTGGGATGACGGTGGTTAGATCACCACCATATCATTGCGAAGTAAACCCGATTGAACTGATATGGGCACAGATAAAGGGAGCAGTTTCAAGAAAAAATAATTCTTTTAAAATGAGTGATGTTAAACAGTTGTTTTTGAAGGCTGTAAATAATGTGAAGCCTGAAAACTGGGAAAAGGCAGTAAATCATACGATTAAAGAAGAAGAGAAAATGTGGAAGTTGGACAATATTACTGATGAAATGATCGAGTCACTCATTAACTCATTGTAAATATTGGTTGCGACAGTTCATCTTCTGATTTCGATTCTGATTTGGATTTGTAGGTAAGAAGAAGTTTTTATATTAAAATTATTATTTATGAACGTAACGTTGTTTAAAAGTCAAAGTTTAAACCCTTATACCTACATAACCCGTTTGACACAATGTTCTTAACATACCTTGTGGAAAAATAAAACATTTTAGAAAAAATTGCACTTTTTTACCTTCAGCTGTTTAGGAGTTATAAGTAAGTTAATTAGGTGAAAATATAAGTGTATACTCGAGGAATAACTTCAAAAAATATTTTAACTGTCTACTAAAAGAAGTGGTACGCCTATGGATTACGAACGCTTTATTATTTTAATACTCTCTCATACATAAAAATAGACTATAATATAAGGATTCATTCTGTTTTGCGAGATTGTGGAAAAAACAGGTATATATTTATTGATATCTTTTTAAACACCATAATATAATAATAAATATCTTTGACATACATTTTTCAGTCATTTAGAATAGATGAATTACCTACTATGAAATTTTTAGGTTATTTTCGTAGTTTAAAAAACAGTTGCTACCACCTAAAGCAGTTGCTGTTACATATATTATCTTAAAAAATTACTAAGAGACAAAAAGCACATATGCGAATTAATTAGTTACTTGATAAAGCCCGAGAATTTAGCCATAGAAGTCGTTGCCCCTACCCCTTTCTGAGATATGCCGCTTCATAACCAAATGGCAGCGTCTGGCGACATTTAAATGGCGGTTACGCTTTAAAGACGTATAATAGTTGTTCACGGTGGGTTCTTCCTCAAGGATATGGCACGTAAGATGTTGTATTACGTATTACTGAAATTCGTTAGCTTAAACGAGAACAAATAAGCCCCCGTTTCTGTCAAATAATGTTAAAGCATTTGGAAGATTTATCTACCATAACTTTTGAACAATAATCGTATAATAGATGACAATTAAATTATACAGGGTTGTAAGCCAGAACGAGCCAAGTATTTACCATCCTTCTTTACTACTTTTAGTGTTTTTATATCCTTGAAAATTTCATCACCGGAATCTTATTAATCCAAGAACTTCTTGAAAAACATTGGGAACACTAGTTTTCTGTTCAATATAGTAATATTGTTGCATTGTTATTCTAAAATAATGAATTTGTCAATGAAATATTTTTCGGACATCTTGAAATATAAGTATAATATAATAATTATTCAAAAATATATTTCAACATTTTCCGTTAGGTGTATATTTAAATATGCTGGCGCTCAAAAGGAATATCCGGTTTGAACGTGTTGCAAAACAGACTCTTGTCTTAAATTTAATCTTGAATATTCAGAGTCAATGACATAATAAGAGATCGCGTGGGAAGTGAAATTTTTTTTCATATAAATTACATAAATTTTCAGTTTTAAGTTGTTTCTCTTTTAAATGTTGTTTTTTTAGTTTAATAATTTGCCATTTTATAAGAGATTATCGTTAATATGTCTGCTAGGAGATTCAAGTTAAGTAAAGGTTAATTGAAATATCAAAATGATAGTTATTATACTGGTTGTCCCGACATGTTTTTGTATAATAAAATGTTGAACTGTAAATAATCGTGTAACACATAATTTTATATTATTTGGTCTAGCTATAAAAACGTACTACTATATAGTATAATGTTTCATAAATACATCGTTATCTAATCAATCATTGTTAGTCACAAAAATTAATTTGAAATATGACGCCCGATATCAAATTTCATTTATTTTTGGTTGTGATATGTTAATAATGAATATGTACTTCCTACTTGCTAAATTCTTATTATATTTAGATTATTAAAAAGTACAATTCAACTTTGGTTTAACGTTGATTAAAAAAATGTATATTTTTTGTATATTTAATTAAAACAAACATGTTGCAAAAAGTTTTTGGTCTCAAGCCATCATCATCATCATTGTTGCTAACCCGATTAATAATATTAATACAAAATTCACTCAAAAGTTGACAAACTACAGACAAAATTCATTTGTCACAAGAAACTTATATTTATATTACATTACTTTATATTACTTTATTACTTTATATTACTTTATATTACTTTATATTACTTTATATTACTTTACTTTATATTACTTTATATTACTTTATATTACTTTATATTACTTTATATTACTTTATATTACTTTATATTACTTTATATTACTTTATATTACTTTATATTACTTTATATTACTTTATATTACTTTATATTACTTTATATTACTTTATATTACTTTATATTACTTTATATTACTTTATATTACTTTATATTACTTTATATTACTTTATATTACTTTATATTACTTTATATTACTTTATATTACTTTATATTACTTTATATTACTTTATATTACTTTATATTACTTTATATTACTTTATATTACTTTATATTACTTTATATTACTTTATATTACTTTATATTACTTTATATTACTTTATATTACTTTATATTACTTTATATTACTTTATATTACATTACTTTATATTACTTTATTTTCTACAAACGATAAAATTATTATATTAATAAATAAGAGCTTCATTTTCTAATGAATATTTATTTCTTTCGACGTATCTGTAAAATATAAAAACAACCTGTATATTATCCTAAAACCGATACCTATGACTTCTTAAATATTATTAAATCATTGACTAAATATCAATGTTTACACTCTCGACTGTCATAACATAATCGATAATAAACGATAATAGTGTCTGTCCCAGAAGAGGAATGTGTGAGAAAAAGCGTGATAGTAGAGTTCTTGAATGTCGTGCATGTCTGAAGAGTACACTGAAACGTTTTGGGACATTAAAATAGTTTTGTTAATGAGTTTAGTTTTAGTCCATTGGAATTCTTTGTTCTGGACCATACGGAAATGAAATGTAAATTGTAGTGATTGTTTTACTCATTAAAAATTTTACAATTTGGAGAGTATTTTTATGGAAAATAATTGCGATTATGTGGAAATTTGTTTTCTATTTTAATAATAAATGTTTTCGAAATCTTATTTTATTCATCAAATAATACCTTCTCATTTGTTTAGTCTGTAACCTGCTGACCCATACACTGCGTGTCATTCGATATTTTCAATGTTTTGAATTCTAAAAACTGTATTACAACTTTATGATCTTGTTCTTCCCACAGACCTTTCGAACTCGCTTATAGATGTGTTGATAAATAAAGAATATAAATTTCTTTAATAGGTAAAATTTATTAGATTGGTTTGCGACTAATTTTTATTTAAATGAGATACATATTGTCCTTGAAAGTATACGTTCTGTTATAACTCAAGGAAAAGTGACAAATTGTATTACAAAAAAAATGAGTCGTGTTTATGATTTTTCATATTATTAAAATATTAACAGTATTGGGTTGTGAAAAACTTTTATGTATGGTTTGAATAGTCAACATATCTTCAGAGTAGATAAGAGATTCTACATGAGCTGACTACTTTTCACATTTCTACCAGAACATTTATTTGTACTGTAGGACTAAGGATGGACATTATGGATGAAACTACTCGTTTCAATGCCTAAATTTTCTAAAAAAAATTGATTTTGTGATTTTATCATTATTCTTATTAAGGAATTGGATCATACTCAAGCCAATGGATAATCTGTAGTCCTCAAATATTTAAAGTTATAGATAATAAACAAAATATAAATATAAATTTTTTTAAACAATAAACATTTTTATAGCCTTCTTCAGAAAGGTATCTTCAAGTATTAGACTGTACACATTATTTCAAACATTTATGAAATACATCTAGAGGAAATTTGAGCAACGTTAACATTTTTATTTATTTTCAGTTCCCAAACTACCTTATTTACATTAAAAATTAAAAACAAATAAAAATTGAAAAAGTTACCTATGCAAAATATTATAAAAACTTGTGTGTTAACGTCTAGAATTCCTCCAGCTATTATTTGATTATACCTACCTATTTTTCCGCTCTAATATAACAATAATGTTGTTTTGCTAAATACTGAATGTTATTTTCTATGTAATTTAAAATAATATACATTTTTGTTGTAGTTTCATCGTATAGTGAGATCATCTCCTCCGGCAATAAATAACTGGTACACCCATGTACGATCGTCACGAGCAAACAACACATGTTTGTATCGCGCTCTATATTTAATGTAATATTATATTTTGATAATCTCCCACAGAAGTAAATTCATACGTTCGTTACAGATCTGCCCCCTACTTTGTCGATAACTTTATTTTTGTTTAGGTTTAAAATTAATTTAGGAGACCAAACCAAATTATACTTCAAATCGCTGAGGATTTAAATTGTGAAATAGAATTTTATTTTATATTATGATTGAAAAATTGTGGCATTTTTCATGACTATATTTCAAATAGCAATAAGTACTGGGTATCCAAATATAAAAACTGTTTGTCCTACAAATCTGAGATTTGATTTTCTAAACAAAAGTTCTTAATTTTTTAATTATTTTTATTGAAAATTGGAGCAGAGGATTAAAATCTTACAATTACATGAACAATAAAACACAAATCATACCCAAGCAATTATTATAAATCATTGACAGCTCATATACATAGGTATATTAATCAAATTAACACTCAAAAAACCTTTTCAGATACCAAAGCTGTAAAATTTGTTCAACCTGCAATATACTCAACATAATTGGATTCACCTGTTACCTGGGACAGCGGTTGCTTCTAAATATTTTGTAGGACCAGCTGTCCTCTGAACGAAAACTGATTATTATATGCGAATTTCTTCTCTTTACATTACCCTAGATGGTTTTGTGATATTTTTTTACCATATTAAAATAACAATAGGTCTGCAGGTATCTTGAAAATGCAGTTAGGAATAGGGATAGGTAGCGAGAATATTCCCGGTTTCGGGAATCAATAGGAAGGAACATTCCCAATTAGTGTTTTTATAGAAATAAAATTTATTTGTCTTTGAGAATTATACACTATATAAAGACACTAGGTACATAATGTGAAATCCTATCAGACTAGTCAAAAAAGTGTTAAGTAAAATACATTAAAAAATAAAATAAAATATATAATATATAATATGTTTTTGGGTAGAAATTGCATGAAGTTTGTTTTTGTTACATTTAATGCCAGACCGTTATCTTTACAATACTGGTTAAACTCACGAGATGCCTCGTTGCTACTCTGAGAGACCTGTTCAATTTGATCACCTACCATTACAATATTGGTATCATCGGCATATTGAATTATTTGTTGAGAGCTTAAACAAAAATTACTTATATCACTTATAAAAACTATAAAAGAAGTGGGCCCAAAATTGAACCTTGGGAAACTTCTATTTTGTACATGGAAGAGGATCAGATTTATTAAGTAAGACTATATCCATTCATAAGGTTGCCTATTCCTAACCCATTCATCTTCAATACTAAAAGATTATGATCCACCATATCAAATGCACGGCTAAGGTCATAGAAGAGTCCCAAAATATGTTTTTCATCATTGAGTGCTTGATATATAAACTCTAGGCAAGCTGCAATTGCAGTAGATGTTGATTTATTTTTTCTAAATCTATTTTGTGTATCTGGCAACATATTAAAACTTTCAAGGTAATTAGTGAGTCTAATAGACTATGGTAACTCAAATATTTTAGTTATTTGATTATATATACAGATTACACGATAATTTTCTATATTAGATGCAGATCCCTTATTTTTATAAACAGGAATTCCTTTAGATTCCTTCATATTTGGGAATAATTCCGAAACAAAGGATTCATTAATCAAATGTGATATGAGTTCAGCAATACAATGAGCAACCGATAACAGAATTTTACCATTTATTTCGTCAATACCTTCAGTGGGTTTAGAAGTAGTTTTTTTGATTATAGTGATTTTTAAAATATATTTCATATAACTTAGGAATTAAGCGTCTAAATTTGTTTATTTGTTAAGTTCTGACTATTCTTTTTCCATTTTAGAATTTTGTCCACAAAAATATTATGGAATTTGATTTCGTGGTGATACCCAAGTGATTTATAGTGTTTTCTTCTTTCATCGATATAATATTCATTAATTTCAATATACCTAATGAAAATTAGGACGATTAAGTGTAAAGGTTAAAGAAAAAGTCCTTTATTTCTCACAAAGTCAATTTATTGGCGACCGGTTTCGAAGTTGTCACTTCATCATCAGGCACACCTAAATGGAATATCAAGGAGTCAGTTGTAATAAAAACAATTATAAAAGCATGAACGGACTTTAACATATACAAAATAACAGAAAAAACACAAAAGAAAGTTAAACAATAACCTTGACTCACCTTGACTAATTCCATAAAGGAAGCGCTACAAAAAGTTTAACAGAACGAGTTAAAAAAGTCATGTGTAATAAGTATTTTTTTAAAAAATGTTTTAAATGTAGGTTAGGTTAAACCACCAGATGTCTTTTTGAATAAAATAATTAATTAAAACACATTTAAGACAATTATTAACTAAACAACACAAAATAGTTTTACAAGCACAAACAGTTTAAAAATTTTTTAGGAAATAATGTTAATTACTGAAAGTAAAAAGTAAAAAAGTAAAAATTATCAGACTGTCAAGACATCTATCTAGATTTTTAACGAATCAATGCAGTAAACTGTAAATTTTAAATTAGCGGATAAATAGTGTACTAACGGAGGTGTTATTTACTGAAAGTGAGTATAGGTGGCGATGACAAAATTTATTGAAAGTAAAATATATTAAACTGAGAATGAGAAAACAAAAAATTTTTATACTAACAAGAAAATTAGAACACTAAACAAGAAAATATGAAAATTCATATGTAAAAAGGGAAAATTTGAAGCAGATAATCAAAAAGAAAATTACTGTTACAGGAAACGGAAAATAGGTTGACAGTACGAATGTCAAAAAAGAGGAAAGTCAAATTTTGGCGTATGACAACCACGTGGGAGAATTTGAATAAGCTAAAAAAATTTTAATAAGATGCGAATGGGCAAAAATTAATGGAAAGAAAATCTAAATTGGGAGAGTTAATTGTGGTAAGTAACTGACTGAAGATCAAATGAGTGGGGTTAACACCTCCGTTAGTACACTATTTATCCGCTAATTTAAAATTTACAGTTTACTGCATTGATTCGTTAAAAATCTAGATAGATGTCTTGACAGTCTGATAATTTTTACTTTTTTACTTTTTACTTTCAGTAATTAACATTATTTCCTAAAAATTTTTTAAACTGTTTGTGCTTGTAAAACTATTTTGTGTTGTTTAGTTAATAATTGTCTTAAATGTGTTTTAATTAATTATTTTATTCAAAAAGACATCTGGTGGTTTAACCTAACCTACATTTAAAACATTTTTTAAAAAAATACTTATTACACATGACTTTTTTAACTCGTTCTGTTAAACTTTTTGTAGCGCTTCCTTTATGGAATTAGTCAAGGTGAGTCAAGGTTATTGTTTAACTTTCTTTTGTGTTTTTTCTGTTATTTTGTATATGTTAAAGTCCGTTCATGCTTTTATAATTGTTTTTATTACAACTGACTCCTTGATATTCCATTTAGGTGTGCCTGATGATGAAGTGACAACTTCGAAACCGGTCGCCAATAAATTGACTTTGTGAGAAATAAAGGACTTTTTCTTTAACCTTTACACTTAATCCCTACTACTCACATATGGCTACCCTCACTCCAAAAAATTAGGACGGTTTAACACGTTCACTGCTACATTTTTTTGAATACAACTGGTTGTTTTTATATAAAAAATAAAATTCTTCATTAGAAAAGTCTTTTTGTAGATTAATTAGTGTACATTTATTACTCAGTTGTCAATTTTGACATGTCACGGGTCAGTCCTATGAACACTGGCCAATAAGTCTGAAAACTCAATCTAGCATTAAAATTGCAATAAATATAAAATATTTTTTTATACCCACATACCTATAGATTATAAAACTACTTTGTGCACCAATCACAGAACGAATAAGTAGGTGATATCAATCTACTGACCGGATATAATGTATTTTATATCTATTCTGAAGAGAGGTCCACAAAATTATTTATTTATAATCAAAAAGTTTAACTTGATAGTTACAGGACAGTCTATATAATGATATAACAAAACGTTTGGATATATAAAAGTGGTTTTAACATTATAACTCGAACAGTAGCGTAGGAAAAGAGGGGAATCTACCTCCTCAAACCTGGACTATATCTGAAAGTTTAATATTATCATATTACTCTACATATTACATTTATTGATAATAATATCGTTTCTAAATGAACTGTCATGATATTCCTAATCCGACCCTGTGCCTGTGTACGCACGCAGCCTTTACATGGCAACCAACTCGTGATCGAAGCAACGCTGACGTGTGGAAACAGCCGGACCGCGTCTCGAATGTACAAGAATACGACGGAATGTCTGCCGCTGATGCACTGGAAGCGGCTGGAACGGCTGGGAGTGTCGTTTAGTCATAGGGGTAGAATCTTCGTGAGCCTCTAGCATTTTCCAGTAGCGGAGTTGGACTAATATAAATAGCCGACGTATCAGCGCCGAGTTTAGTTTAATATAGGACATTGTATTGAAAAGTTAAAGTGTAAGAAATAAATTAGAATTATTAATTAGTGTCTAAATATTATATAAATTAAATAGTACGTCTGAAATAAATTGTAAATAGTGTGTTTTTAAATAAATAAACTAAAAATAAATTAGACTTTCGTCACACTACTAGAAAAATGTATAATTTTTTAAGTTTTTATACGAGAATTACAAAGTGAACACATTTAAAAAAGTTTTAAATATAAAATCGATTGGTTAATCAAATTTCCACTTAGATCGTAATTCCATCATCACAACAGTCCTATGGGATGACAATTAATTTTCCATTCACGGCCATTGTAGGAAATTATCTCGAAATCACGTGACATTAAAATATTGGGCCAAGTCGCTTGTATGCATAATTGAATCCACTTAACCCATATCTATTCCAGGCCACTTGTGATCCTTTATGTTCGTTGTACTAAAGGCCCAACGTTTATAAATTTAATAAAGAAAAATGTTCGATGGTCTCTTTGCTATCAAGAAATTTCGTTGCCTGAGATTTATTTTTCGTCAGGGTCGAACTGGGATAGTTTGTGCTATATAATCTTTAAAAAAATGTTTATGGAACTTGAGTAGGTTCCATCTTTAACATTTTCCCTGTATATAAAGAATAGTGATGCAAACTATTAACTAAACCTGAAATATTATTTATAAAACTTTATTATTTATTTATTATCAAATTTAATATTGTAAAATTTCAAATACTTCCTATAATTTTGCTATTTTCTTTTTGTTTCTATGTAGGAATCATTTTCCCTCTAAATAATTTATATCACATCGTTTGGTAGATTTATTAATTTATGTTTAAAAACATAAATACCGAAGCACCATTATAATCTGCACGATTTTGTCACTCGAGTTCTACTCGTTGATTACCTTTTTAATAGTTTGATTAAAAGGAGAACAAAAGGTTCCCGTTGGAAACGTGTCAACGAGTCAACGCGTTCGTCGTGCGCTTTCAACAGGAACGTCATTCGACAGAAATAAACCCGAAAATATGCAAATAAGAAATACAAAATGCCAACGCCATAATTCAAGAAACGAAAAAACAAACACATGTGTATAATATCCAGCGCGCTAGCTTTACACAGCCAGCAAAATAAACACAAAAGGCTTTCCGGGAGGTCGTTTAATCCCTAACAGTCACAACTGAGCTAATAGCAGTTCGTAATATACAATGTGATTAAATCGTCCGTTTGTTTAAGAATGACGTTAAGTAATAAAATATTTTTACTTTTAGCGAAATTGGGAAAACAATTTTAGCTTCACTCCAAGCAAAATGTGAAATTTATTCTCAAATTTTAAAGTAATTTCACGAGATGAACATAAAAAACAACTCTATATGTCGTTTTAAACAATAGTCGATTATCTGGCAATACTTCTTTTTTAACTAGCTACTATTGCTACTTTGTTTGATTTTACATTCGTAGTTTTGAACTCGTAAAATTTTTTATGAGGTTTTGTTCAGGACTACAATTGTTTTATTGCGACAGTGTTTAGACATTAGATAATTTATTTGTTTTTAAATAATTAAATCATTGCTCTATTAAATTTTTTAACAATTCATTCACTTTGTTTTCATGAAAGGAATTATTGCCTATTCATTGAAAACGTTTCATTCATGATAAAGTTAAAAATATAGATTGATTTTTTTTATTTAAAAAAAATGATGGAAAGAAAAATTGTTTATTAGTAGATTATGAAATAAAGATAATAGTTTTATGCATTTGTTAGTGATTAATTATTTAGTTTTTGAGATATCTAAAGTGAGGTTCTGTTGTTATAGTCTATTTTAGTATGTATGAGAGAGTAATAAAACAGCATTTCTAATGCAAAACTTAGTACGGTCATTTTAAATATTTTTACAGAATAATCTAAATATTTCCTAAAATTGTAATAAATGTACCTGAGCTATTACAAGTTTTGGGTCTTTTATTTATAGAAAAAGGTTTGGATAGGCCAAAAGCCCTGTGTATTAAAGATTACATAGCCGTATCTTAAGATTATTTTCAATAAGTACCTATTTGCCAATTTTGTTTTATTTTAATTCCAAGAATTTCTTACAGTAATCGAATTATAAGTAGATAAATACCTTCCCAACAAATTTCACCGCAAATGCGATTATAGGTTTTCCATTTAGTAAGGAGGTCCAAGTTGTGTATTCTTGACAGTTTACTAAATGTCGTTTAGTTGCAACTTGCAAGGTGCAGTGTGGTGTGCTCATGGAAAATTTGGAAGGGCCGCGTAAACGACAAAAAATCGGTCCTTTAACAGTTAATGAAAAAACATTAATATTTAATTATTTTAAATCATTTACAGACAAACATTTATGTAAAAGTGTTGATGACACAGTGGAATTAGTTAGTAGTACGCTTGGTGTTGGGAAATCTACGATTTACAGAGTTGTTAAAGAAGAGAAATGTGGCGAGTTTCAAACAGCACGTAAAGCTCCAGGAAAACCAAAATTTCAATTAGAAAATCTTTTGAAAGAAAGACTTCGAAGGAAAGTGCATGCGTTCTTCTTTAGAAAAGAATTTCCAACAGTAGACAATGTTCTTGCCACGGTTCGAGATGATAAGGATTACCCTGAAATGAGTCGAAGCACACTATGGAAACTTTTAAAAGAAATAGGTTTTCTATGGAAAAAGCATTCCAGAAAGTCTATTTTTATAGAAAGAAGCGATATTGTAGTATGGAGAAGAAATTACCTAAGAACTATAAAAGAAATGAGAAACCAAAGAAGAAATATATTTTATTTAGATGAAACATGGATCAACGAGGGACATAAATCAAATAAATTTTGGCAAGATGAAACTGTTACAAGTCGAAAAGACAGGCTTTTTTAAATAATTTATCTACTGGTTTAAATCCACCATCAGGAAAGGGGCGCAGACTAATAATAGTACACATCGGTAGTTCAAACGGTTTTGTTAAAGGTGGTTTATTGACTTTTGAATCTACTTGTACCGGTGACTACCATGAGGACATGAATGCTGATGTCTTTAAAGAGTGGTTCGAACAAATTATAGATCTTCTTCCTCAGAACTGTATAATAGTAATGGATAATGCAAGTTATCACTCGAGACTTATAGAAAAAATTCCCACAACCAAGTGGTTAAAAAAAGATTTACAGAATTGGCTAAATTCAAAGAATATTAAGTTCCATCCCGGTTCTGTGAGAAAAGAATTGTATCATTTGTGTTCCCTTCATAAAGAGAAATTCAAAAAATATGAAATTGATGAAATTGCAAAAAATCGTGGGATGAGGGTGGTTAGATCACCACCATATCATTGCGAAGTAAACCCGATTGAACTGATATGGGCAGGGCCGACTGGTGGGGGGGGGGGGGGGGGGGGGGGGGGGTAGCAATTGAGAGGTGAAGTTGAGGTAGGGACAATAGCTTTTTGATGTGAGGACCTTTTTTTTTTTTATTTTAGAAGAAGAAGAAGCAACAATTGAGAGGTAAGGAAATAGCTTTTTGATGTGAAGACCTTGTGTTTTTTTTTTTTTTTTTTTTTTTAAGAAGAAGTAATTGAAGTAGGGAGAACAATGTTTTGTTTCACAGGGCCCGATCTAGAGAATTGTCCTGGGGCCCGGCCTGGCTCTAAGCGGCCCTGGATATGGGCACAGATAAAGGAAGAAGTTTCAAGAAAAAATAATTCTTTTAAACTGAGTGATGTTAAACAGTTGTTTTTGGAGACTGTAAATAATGTGAAGCCTGAAAACTGGGAAAAGACAGTAAATCATACGATTAAAGAAGAAGAGAAAATGTGGAAGTTGGACAATATTACTGATGAAATGATCGAGCGACTCATTGTAAATATTGGTTGCGACAGTTCATCTTCTGATTTCGATTCTGATTTGAAATTGTAGGTAAGAAGTAGTTTTTATATTATAATTATTATTTATGAACGTAACGTTGTTTAAAAGTCAAAGTTTAAACCCTTATACCTACATAACCCGTTTGACACAATGTTCCTAACATACCTTGTGGAAAAATAAAACATTTTAGAAAAAATTGCACTTTTTTACCTTCAGCTGTTTAGAAGTTATAAGCAGGTTAATTAGGTGAAAATATAAGTGTATACTCGAGGAATAACTTCAAAAAATATTTTAACTGTCTACTAAAAGAAGTGCTACGCCTATGGATTACGAACGCTTTATTATTTTAATACTCTCTCATACATAAAAATAGACTTTTTTTTATAATCTTCGCATATTTTAAACGTTAATTTTTCAATTTAATAATATTCTCTCTCGGCTAATAAAATATTAGAGCATAAATGATCAAAATGCCAAAACTACAGAGCGGGTATAACTTTTCGAATTATGCTGCAACAAAATATCAAAGTTAAAATATAAATAAGGCAAGTTTCAGTTACTTCTAAACTTATTTCCATTCTAACAGCTTCGTATTTCAAACTTCTTTTATTAATTCACTTAGGTTCATCATAATTTTGTTACGAGGAGATAAGCAAGACTTCGTCGCCGATCTTCAACTGGGTGTATACGAATAACTCAATTCAACTCGACAAATTACGAGTGGCGTATGAAATTGTTAATTATTAATGCTGATGTAGAACTTTCGAGTTAAATATTTGCAAATGAATAGATCCTGTTTAGGATTAATTAGGTTTGAACTGCGACAATGTTTTTAAAATTCCATCGTTTTGTAGTCATATTATTTTAAGTCAAAAATAATTGTAAAATGCTAAATAAAAAAAAAAAAACAAGTAAGAAAATTCATTATCATAATACGTCAGTCAAAAATTATTAGAAAAATAGATGATAGTGATGAAGATGAATTTGTTGGGATCCACAAGAAACGCAGCGATATTAAATTTGTTACTAAATAAATCAAAAAAACAATATGAAATACGTTATAATAGTTTTATTATTGTTTTGGTTTTTGAACGAACAGACCAAAACTAGTTCACAAATGTTTTATTTTTCAAAAAACCTCAAAAACTGTTTGAATTACGGAAAACAAACGTTTTGAATTTCAAGTTTTGAAAAATGACGCTAAATAGGTTAAAAATAACAGAAATTTATTATAAAATAGATGAAAAGGTTAGATAGACCAGAACTAGTCCATAAATATATTCTAATTTAAATTTTTTTGCATATATATGCACATATATCTTACTTTTTGGTCTATATACTTGCCTGACTCTGATAATTATAGAAGTAAATATTCAATAACAATATTTAATTATAGTGTTTTAATTGAATTGATTGAATATAATTATTATTAAATAATAGCTATTCGAATAACTCTGCCAGAGCATTTTAAAATACACCAAGTCTTGTCAAATTTTTACGATTCGTTTCCCATACAATTTTTTTGCCGTTAGATACAAAAATCTATAAAATTCTGATTCGATCTTTCGCTCTTAATCTGTAATTTATACCGAAGTGAAAAGATCAGTGATCGCTGGTCTCGACAGAACCGGTTCAGTTTGTCGTAATGATGTTAGGACATCCGGGCCTCCGGCATTACTACTAAAGTACTAAACTAAACGCAACACCAAGGTACTCTGGGGCCATCTATCAGCGTTGCCAGATAAATGAAATTGAAGTCACCAGAATCTAATGACGAAAAATACAAGAAATCACCAGCTAATGATGGAGGGATACAATCAACTATGCTTCTGTGTAGCCACATGTTGTTTTATAGCTTTAATACCAACAATTAGGTTTTTATTGCATATGTTTTAGGAATCCAACTAAATTATTTTTCCTAATCCGAATTAGGTATATTTTTTTAAAATTTATTATTAATCTACGAGAAATTTGAAATTCAAAAACAGATAAACCGACTGAGCAATGTTCTTGAAAATTAAAAACTTTACATACTTCTTTTAATGTTATTGACAGTATAAAAATAAAACACCAGATTATAAATCTCAAACCCTCTCTCAAAATAACCACCAGGTATTGTTATTGTAAAATCGCCAGATTCAGTGATAAATCACCAGCTCTGGCAACGCTGCAATCTATCTTCTTCGCTCGTTCAAGTTGTTAACCATACTCGAGCAAGTTTTCTCGTCTCCTTCTGCTACTTTAGGTAACGCCTTTTTTTTTTTTGTATACCGTACCCATGTATGGAATTATGAATGGGCGACGGGTGTGTGAAGTTTGTTGAGAAAATTATCAGTTTGTGTTACGAAATGCAGATTTTGTGTTGATAGATGATTGATTTGTAAATACAACAATTATTATTAGATTTAAATATTTCTTAAGATTATTAATGGTATTAATAAAAGTTGATATAGAATACGTATAACCTATTATATCTAAAGCACCCTTTATACCTATCAATTTTTTTCATGAATACTTAACGGTTTTTGTTTGAACTTGTATATTTTGTTCTACCTAACCTAACACTCGTTTTAAGAACAGGAGGAAAATTTCCTTCAGCAAACTTTTATTTATTAAAATGGATAAAACGTCTAATGCAGAGATAGATAAGTTTTGAAATTTTTTTAATGATAATCCATCATATCCTGACGAAGTTTTGTTGTTTATATCATTAGAAAATTTTAATATTTTTGAGAATTTGTTTTTCTTAAGAAAAATGAGTATTTAATAGGTTATTAGATTTAAATATTTCTTAAGATTATTAATGGTATTAATAAAAGTTGATATAAAATACGTATAACCTATTATATCTAAAGCCCCCTTTATACCTATCAATTTTTTTCATGAATACTTAACGGTTTTTGTTTGAACTTGTATATTTTGTTCTACCTAACCTAACACTCGTTTTAAGAACAGGAGGAAAATTTCCTTCAGCAAACTTTTATTTATTAAAATGGATAAAACGTCTAATGCAGAGATAGATAAGTTTTGAATTTTTTTTAATGATAATCCATCATATCCTGACGAAGTTTTGTTGTTTATATCATTAGAAAATTTTAATATTTTTGAGAATTTGTTTCTCTTAAGAAAAATGAGTATTTAATAGGTGAAGATTTTACAAATTCTTTTGGATCAATAATTGTTCTATTTAGATTTGTTATTAGATTTTCAGCGATATTGCAATAAATAGGAACGTTAAGGAATTAACGGGATTAATGTTGGGACTACTCATTAAAAGGAACTATTTGGTTATCCTAAGTCACTAACAATAGGATCACTGTTTACTGCATATTCAAATTCATTGTCATTTGGTAAAATTACACAATCTTGTACTTTTTTCGTTTTGTTAATATTATATCAATCATTTACAATGGATTCTTTCTAAACTTTTTTGAACAATTAACTGCTGCGCCAATTTACTTTTTTCTACACAAAAGTGAATAGAAAAATGTTCCTATTCAATCGAACGAAGGCCATCTACCTTAGTTGTTGCTCGCTTCTCACGATTTCATTAATTAATAACGCCATGTAACAAAAACTTGATATACCTCTTAGATAGTCAAGTTCGTAATTGTGAACGGAAATTATACTTCACGACTACGATATTACCTACACACAGGCTTTCATTCATACTTTTTGAGTATAAATTCGTAGTACGGGTCTACTAGTTCAAATAATATTGTATGTGTAGAAAGGAGCCAACCCACACCAATTAAATTATGCTAAATGAACGGTGATTTATTTTAATAGAGGTCAACACATTTATTTTTCTTTGCGTTTTATTATTTATTTCAAATTTATATTTAATTACGATAATATCCGAACCAGCACCAATGCCGAAATCACCTTTTTCTATTTTCTTTAAAATTTTTTTTGCGAAATTGGAGAGAAAAAAAAATAGCATTAAATCGGACGCTATACTAACAAATATTATTTTATTGTTAGAGCAAACCACAACATATTTATGTAATAAGAAATTAGATAAGGGTTTAAGCAATATTTATATGGGAATCATACCTCAAGAAATGTTCGTTTAATCATAAATACTGGTTCTGAAAAATCGTACATAACGAAATCAATGGCAGCTAAGATACAATAAGAGCTACTTTGTGGCGCCACTGAGTCGCGCTACTAAGTGGCGTGTCCGGGCTACTCGGTGTCGCCACAGAGTGGCGACCAATTGTCACTATTTACCTCATAGATACGTAGTAAAAGATAGCAGTGAGACCTGTATTTGATGCTTCAGCTAAAACCAAAGGCCATCCATCGTTAAACCAGTGCATAGAAAAAGGCATAAACCTAATACCACAGCTTAACAATACAGCTAAAACACTCTCTTGGCGGCAACGGTTTGCGTCGATTTAGTCGCGCATCGCTTAAGCTCCGCCTTCGAAGGGAAAAGACGGTTTTGGTGTTCAGAAGCGTACTTAGGTAAGGTGTTGAGTCGTGCGTATAATTTCGTTGATTGTATAATTTCGTGGAGCCTATAATTTCGTTGATTGTATAATTTCGTGGAGCCTATAATTTCGTTGATTTTGTTTGAGCTAAAGGTACTGTTATTATTTTGGTGACTCTTTAGCTATGAGTAGAATGAGTGAAAAAAAAGACATCATTCTGTTTGTGCAGTCAAAAGCTGTTTTAATAAGGGTTATACCTGCAAGAAAACATTCTTTAGTTTTCCCAAGGACCCAAACCGATAAGTACCACATTATAAGAAATTTTCATTGTTAAAAATTTAATTTATACAGGGTATCCCATTAGTGCGTTATTGTTCATTATTTTGTTGTAGACACGCAAGAAAGTTTTAAATAAAAGTTATATGGATTTGAAAAATACCTACATATTTTAAAAATATCTTTGGATATACAGGGTGTCACGTTTTTGCCTGGCAAATTAAAATGTATGTTTTTTATATGGAACACCTTGTATTTTATTTTATGATAAAATTATTAACTCCCTAAATTATTGTAAAGACGAATTGATACAGAAAAATTTTATCAGGTATGTGTGTGGTTACCTTTTAATAAAAGCCTTGCGGATCCACTCCTCTGCGATACCTGTCTTAAATATAACAAAGATCACGTTGAATTAGATGATTTTTCTTTTTATTGCTTTTTAAAGGCATATGATAACGCCAATCCAGATACATTTGGAAATCTGCAACTGTCAAATGATGAATTTGTAGAACTAATATTCAATTGAAAAGATATTTCAAAATAATTTTGAAGAATTGGCTACAAAAAATAACATTTGTACCACACTTTTAGAATTAATTAACCCAATACCCTTAAGTCATCCATGCTAACGTTTTCCAAAAGAATAACTTATTTTATTGTATGTTTAATCTCAATAACTAAAAAATATACTGACAATTAGTTTGACAGAATTGTCATTTATTTAAAATTTTAAAAATAATAGCAGTCGGTTGATCAAAATATGAACGGTGATTGGCGAATTTATTTTTTTTTTGCATTGTTCTCACTACCTAGAATGGATATGAAATATATTCGTTCAATTGAAGGCAATAGCATACTTTTTCGTTTTGTAATCTGTGCATGGATATTAGCCAATCTATGCACATACTACAAATCGAAAAAGTATGTTATTGCGTTCAACTACGAATATATTTCATATCCATTTTAGGTAGTGAGAACACTTTAACAAAATTAAATCTACAAATCACAGTTCATATTTTGGTCACCCAACTCCTATTATTTAAATTTTTTTAAATAAGTGACAATTCTGTTAAACTAATTGTCAATATATATTTTAGTTATTGATATTAAATATACATTAAAATTTTTGTGTAGACTCGATAAATAATAGCATTTTTGTTTTTATTGTGTCCACATTTAAAAAAAAATAAATTTTAATCAAACTACATGATACTAATTTAATTACGAGTATTAAAACTAAAGTCCTGAAAGTTTCGGTGAAGATGAGGACAGAGCATCTGCCTTCCACGCGAAAAGCCCGGGATCAAATCTAGGCCGAGGACTAATTAATTTTTCATGTTAATTTTATTTTATAAATTAGTCAACTTCGTAAATTATTTTAAAATTAGTTATTTTGTCTAAATAACCTAAAATATTTTTTTAAATTTGTAGATTTTCGTTAGTGAGTCGTAGAAAAAATATACTGATCATATCGAGTGGATTGTTCATATCACAATCAGACGATTGAATACTCCGCATACGACGTCGTGCTCAAACTTCGTCTTTGTGTGATATTGCTATCATATCCACCCTTGTTGAACAAACTACAATTTATTTGTTTTCTTGGTTTAAACCAAAACTTAAGTTTTACATCAGAAATAGGAACTAAATTAATTTACTTTTCAAGTTTTCTTGTAAAAATCGATATTACTTTCTCCAAGTACAAATTTAGTACCTACCTAAAATAAGTACTAATTATGTAATATCGTGTAATATTGTAATTCAAATTTCACATTACTATAAAGTTTCAAAATTCCCTACTTCGGTATGGTCAGATAAAAATTGAATATATTATATTAATAAAAACTGTCAAAGTATTACTTCTACAAATCTGTATTTCAATTAATAAGAATACATCTAAATATAACCAATATTGTTAAAATAAAAGCACAAATTCTGTATAAATCCAAAATACCATAGAGTACCCAGACCTCAGTCGAAGCATTCGTTTATCTAGGTATAAACCCTTTGCGCGAAGAGTAACACTTGCCAGAGACACGGGGTACCACTTGATTTGCATCCACGAGCGTGACACAATTCTTTAACAATTGAAGTCCTTGGTGTAAAAAGGATCCAAGCCACAATTTGTCGTGAAGTGACTGTTTTAGCTCAAAACATTTGTTAACGAGGATTTTACTAGCCACATACAAATTATTTTACCTCTAATCCGAAAGATGTGCTATTTTTCGTAATATTTATATTTAAATAATGTTTCTAATTATATTTGACAGATTTAAAACAAATTAAAAATTTAATTTCCCAAAACTTACTTAATATGGCATGTAACCAACCTTATTACGCCAAGGTTTTCAATTTTTTCAATAATAAAAAAAATTGTTTAATCCGGGCCCGACTTTTCCCTCGAATCTAACAGAGATAGCACCATTCCGTCTTGCTTGGTTCTCGACCGCCAGATCAAAGACGCCGACACGGAGTTGTGGAGCTGTATTGTATAAGCTGTGCTAATACCATCAATTCTAACTAAATTTTGTCTTTTAAAGATTGGAGTTGAAGCCAATATACGAAAAGCTTTTTTACAAATTAATTTATGTCATAATGATAGAGATTTTCTTGAAGTTGATTTATTGGGACCATTGTATGCCAGAGATGGTAATAAATTATGAATATGTCTGTATTACCTGTGGAATTTACCGAGCTATACACTTGGAGCTTATTTCGTCTATTTTCATTAAAAGTTTTTTCATTCATTTAGAAGATTTATTTCTAGAAGAGGACGACCTTCAATTGTGTATTGGAATTAATTTAGTAGGGGTAAGAACTTTGGATTGGAATAAAATCAAAAATTACAGTTTGGACATAAAAATAGAATGGAAACTTATTCCAGTCACCGCCTCTTGGTGAAGTGGTTGATGAAAAGATTAGTTCGAGTTGTGAAAGATCTTCTCGGAAAGACCCTAGTCCGAGCTTCATTGACTTACGAAGAGTTAACCACAATTCTTTGTGTTGCGAGTCAGTCATTAACTCAAGACCTCTAACATATATCACAGAAAAAAATGCTGATTTCATAGCTCTGACTCTAGCCATGTTTCTACATGATATTCGCTCTCACTGAATTCCTGATATAGATGCCACTTTAAGTATTACAAATCGTTATAGATATAGGATGAAACTTAGAGAGCAACTACGTCGGCGATTTCATAATAAATTGGGCAATTAAAAATACAAGTGGGAGATGTTGTTTTAATTGACAGAGATAACAAGCAGAGGATTGACTGGCTTCAAGGTTATGTTCAGGAGCAGTGGCGGCTCGTGGTAATTTGAAATGGGTGTTCACTTTTTCCAATACTTTTAACATTTTTGTAAGTTCGGTCCAAAACTTTGTACAAGAGCCAATATCGCTGTTTTTTTTATTATTTGAGTTTGTATTAAATGTAGTTATTATCAACATCATACTATTTTCAAGCACTATAACTATTAATAAATAAATATTTTAGTTAGTGTGATATTTGTTTTGTTTTTAATACATTGAAAACCACCTATAAACATTATTAGTTAGTAAACTGACTTTTGTTCATAATTTGAGAATATTTTTAAATATATATAAGGTTATGTAGAAGGCTTGACATTGATTTTTGTGTAAAAAATATTATATGAAACTTTACCTACCATTTTTCAGTTTTAATTGTAAATTTTATCATTTTCACAATTTGTCACAGATGTCAAATAAAAAATATGTTTTTTAAATACCTACCTTTTAAAATAATAACTTTTGAATAAAATAAGAACTAAAATGTTTTATATGTTTATTTTAAGAGATCAGTCCCATCACAATACATACTATTACACAAATAAAAACTAGAATAAAGATATATAATGCCTGGCATTCTAAATGATACTCTTCGCAGTTTAACAGACTCCCTTAACTACCCATTTTCTACCAGATTGTTTTCACAATCAATAGGCCTCATCTCCTTATAGGGCTTGATTTTTACTAAAAATTTCATGTTGATATCGCTTTTCATTTTTGTCTTTTTGTTTTTAATTTGAATTTCAACCCCCACCTTTAAATCCTCCATATTTAATTAGATTTTTTTATAATTAAAGCCGCAGTGGCGGCTCGTTATAATTTAAAAAGGGTGTCCACAATTTTTAATTCTGTGCTCTATAGAAAAAAAAATTTACACAATGTCGGGTACAATATTAATTCCTCGATTAATACAGTGCAAGAAAGAAACGTCAAGTTTAAATTATAGAAATAATGCAAAAACATGCTTACCTAATATAATTAGTGTCAGGTTTTTGCTTGGTTCATTGGGTAGTTCAGTAGTTTAATAATAATAATAAAAAAGTGTTTTTTAATTTTTACTGATAAATGAGATAAATCCCTAACACCCGTTTTTGTCCTTTCTGATTTAGTATTTTCATTGTTTGCAAAAACTAAACAAGGAAAACAAAACAAAGCATGTTGTTTATCACACCCGCACAACCACGAAGTTTTTTTATATTGTTCAATCTTAAAAGTACGTTTAAACTTTCTGTTTCTTATGGCACATTCTTGAACAATGTTTATCTCCGATCGAGGTGGGCCATTCTTTTTTATACGCACTCGATTCTCGAAATTATGTTTATTTGTTTTTATAAATTTCACCGAATACGATTCCATCGTACATAAACACTAGTAAATTCACACACAACCTAAGACCAGTACAGCCAACCTCAAAACAACAAAAATTCGGTTCACGGAATACACAAATCCATAAAAAGTATAATTTGTAAAGGGATCTCGTGTCTCACTGAGTGTATTCTCACTTTCTTCTTTTATATATCGATAAACAAGGATACAAATATATTTAGGTCCATATTTATAAACAGAACTCAGCTGAGACGGAGTTGGGTAAGTCGCCTTGAACTAAAATCAAAGTTTGGTTACAACGTCTCTAAAGTTCCAAATGATTCCGGTGTCACACTGGAATTTAGAGATGGATATTGGCAAATCTGTAAGTGTTAAGTAGGTACATTTACGTTATTACTACTCATCTCTAAATTCGCGCTATATAACCGAACCCCAGGGGGGCTATTTTCAAACTCGAGAGAATTCATTTCTCTCAAGAGAAATGTCATACGTCAACGTAAAATCGTATTTTTAGGGCTCTTAGGGCCAGTGTGAACTCACTGACTGTTTCTCTCGGTTTATTTAGAGAAAATTAAAATCTTCCTAAGAATTTTAATCCTCGATGCCTTTAAAAACAACATTTCCACATTGACGTATGACATTTCTGATGAGAATCTTGAGAGAAATGAGTGCTCCCATACTTTGAAAATAGCCCCCCAGGTAGACGAAATGACAGTTTGTTTGATTTGGTAGTATTGCCAGAATATGTTTTTGTTATGTACCAGATTTGTCTAAAAAATATACCAGATTCCTTAAATGTACCAAATTTTTCGAATTCTATTTGCAGTGACATCTAATTTATTAAAGAGAAAAAAAGGGGATTTTTATAGATATCGAACCCAAACAAGGAACATAATATATTTAACACGTGAACACTGCCTCAAGCAGAATGAACTACATCTAGTACAATTGTGGATTGTACTAGACTGGCAACACTGGTTTGGCAACCTTGTTTGTGAGCGGCGCGCCAATTAATGTGTTCCTTTGACGTTTGAAGGATATATTGGCGTGTTGTTTTCTCTTTTTAACTTTATGCATTCACCAAATCGTCTCACTCGTGTTAGGCTCACTCATCATAATGCGCCACAGACACAGTATACTTAGGTATTCTGTGCCACAGAGACGCGATCAGCCATAGGGGAATGATGTACCAAAAATATAGATTAACACGTATGAAAATAAAAATATTAAAATTAAATTTATATTTTTATGTTATTTATGTAATTATAAAATAATGTGTTTTTATGAAATTTAATTGGGTGTTCACTGCACAAATGAACCAATGGAGAAACCGCCCCTGTTCAGGAGTTCATCCCAGGAAGAGATGGAAAAAATCGTGTGGCTATTTTAAAAACTGCATCTGGCGTAGTGGTGCGACCTCTGCAAAGAGTTTATCGACTTGAACTCCATTTTGGGTATATTAACACAGAAGATGTTACCCAAAAATTAAAAAGAGATAAACTTAATAACCCTGACAAAGACAGACCCTTGAATATTCCATCTGATGTGGTTACCACCACAAGAAGTGGAAGATAAGTGAAACCCCTAATTAGATTTGTACCAGAATGAGAATAATAATCAAGATGGGAGGATGTTAAAACGAATTCTGCAATACTGGAGAGCCTCCTGTATATCAAATAATCGGTGTTTTAACGACAGTTTTAATTTTTCTAAAAATATCATGTTAGTTTTTAATTATTTGTCAATTAGAAAGAAAGTTGTATTTGTGATAATATATTTTGAATTAGTTTTCCATTTATCACCGAGTAGGTGTCCTGTAATAAATCATTTTTTTACAATCTACAAACTGCTTAATGAACCTTCACTTCAAAACCCACTCCAAGGTATAAAACGCTTAAATTTGCCATTCGTAAACATATATATATATATCAAAATCAAATTTTAAAGGTATTTTGAGGGATTAAAATTCCGTACAAGGAAGTTGAAAAGAAAAAAAAATATTGGTTTACATTATTTTTTAGTCCTTTTCCGTAAAATAATCCAACATTTTAAAGATCCCGCTACCCAAACGCTTCTGAACTATTTATCAAGCGATTATGTCTTCGGGGTAAAATCCCTGGGATTTATTCCTTATTTATACAAGCAACAAGCCAATATATCTTCATACATTCCAGGCAATTTCGAATAGCTTCAAAGATCGATCCTCAACTAACAAGTGTATCTATTATCATCTCTCACGCACCTGACCGACGAAACCAAACCAACGTCTCATCCATCCATTCTTGAGAGAGGCGAGCATCTTTATTTTCGAATTTAGTTTCTGTAGCACCTGTATAACCGGAGCACACCGGAGTCATTCCTACCCCTTTTTTTCTTCGACGTTACACCTTTTCGACCGATTCCACCGGTTGTCTCAAGCCGATCAACATAACAGGTGATGGGTATCCGAAGTAGCATCGGGTTTGGTCGTTGCCAGCCGTTGCAAGCTCTGCACGTGAAAGCTCCAAGAAAGAAGAAACAGACAGTGCGTTGTAATCCGTTGTTACGTGAGTTTACGCCGAACGACCGAGCTACTATTCCGGTAGGTATTTCGTAACGTTCGGGAACAACGAACAGCCCCCGCAAAAACGTTATTTAGACATTCTTAATTAAAGTGAAATCGGTTTGGAAATTTCGAATGACATTATTTTTAATTCATGTCGGAATTTGAGTGTTAGTTTTTGGAATTATGCACATTTAGAAAAACGATTTGAAACTCGGAACGCAGTGACAGTTTTCCCGCGATTTGCATTTCCGGTAAAGTGCTGAGTGTTTTAAGGGATTTAACTTAATTCTCTTGGAAGGAATACATTAAATTTACCAAGTTTTCTGGCTAGACTTTTAAAATGTTTACTTTTTTCTTCGTAATTGTATGGTGATTTATTCACGGATCGGAGCGCTCTGTGCAGTGCCGAAGGATTTACTTAACAGATGCGTACAGATTAGTGGCAGTACTTATTAAAATGTTTGTTTTTGTAATCATTTAATTGTTTTAAGTGATTTATGGAGTGATTATTTCCACGGTTATTTACTTGGATTACACTGGGCTTTAACATGGATACCTATCTCTTCACAGTGTGTAAGTACATACTTATTTTGATTTATCCTACCGTGTAAAACCGTTTTTCTGCAATTTAGACTTATTAAAGCTTTATTTCATTAGCTTTTAAGTTAAACGAAATTACTTTATTTTGATAATTACCTGATCTATATTTAAAAAAAAAAAAAAAAAAAAAAGATTTTCATAGTACACTGAGAAAAATACAGCTTCGTTGTAATAGTCATATAACTTAGTTCAAATGACATGTAGAGGCTTTTTATTTGCAGATTTCAATTGGGGAGGTTTCAATACATAACAACCATACCCGCAATTAACTTTTGCTCCGTCTGAGGGGGTGCAATGAGGGGTGAAATTTAAAAAAATCATAGAAGCCACAATTGGTATTGTACACCTTTCAGCTTGGGATATATTATGTAGTTTGCTTTTTTCTTCATCCCTGATGCCATGCTGGAATTTGTCGAGCCGTTTGAGGGGATGCAATTAGAAAAGAAATTTAAAAAAAATCATAGAAGTCACAAATGGCTTTGTACACTTATCAGCTTGGGATATGTTATGTAGTTTGCTATTTTCTTCATCCCTGATACCATGCTGGAGTTTCTCGAGCCGTCTAAGGGAGTGCAATTAAGGGTAAAGGGTTGGGGTTCGGCTCTGGGGGCTAAGACATTTAGGATCAAGATATTGAGACCAAACTTGGTATATGGATATATTATCCTATAAAAATAAAAATTACATTAAAAAATTCATCCCTCCTCACCTCTATTCGATATGGTGGGGGTGGCATCCCCAAAAAATCAAATTAGAACTTTTTAAATAAAACAGGTAAAATCTAAGATTTTTTATACATACAAACTCAAAATTTCAATTCTTTTTATCAAATTTTTCCGAAATGTTTTTTGAACTTTGAAAAATTTTCAACCTGAACCATCATAGTTCGGATGTGGGGGCCGGGCATTTAAACATAGTTACAGAGGTCATAAAAATTTTATTTTTGGCATATTTACAATAGAAATAGAAAACATTTTTATATAAAAATTTTATCACCACCATCCCCTAAAGGGCGATGGAAGGGGTGGCATCTACAAAAAATAAAAAAAAAATTATCAAAAAAAATTGAAATTTTGGGTTTGTTTATAAAAAATCATAGACTTCAACTGTTTTTTTATTTAAAAAGTTCTAACCTAATTTTTTGGAGATGCCACCCCCACCATATTAGATGTGGGTGGGGAGGGGTGAATTTTTTTAATGCGATTTTTATTTTTATAAAATAATACATCCATATACTAAGTTTGGTTTCAATATCTCGACCCTAAAAGCCCTAGCCCCCAGAACCGAACCCCAACCGTGAAATAAAAAAAAAATAGAAGCCACAAATGGCTTTGTACACCTATTTTTTTAAGTATTTTTTGTACCTACATTATAATGTACTTGTGTGATAATATTTTTTAATACAGGAATAATTTTTTATTTTATATAAAGAAGTAGGTATATATGTTGAATTATTTTTTTTATGTATTTTCTGTACCTAAATTATAATTTACTACTATTTATGATTTTTTTTTAATTTTACCCCAATTGCACTCTCTCAGATGGCTCGACAAACTCCAGCATGTTATCAGGGATGAAGAAAAGAGCAAACTACATAACATGTTCCAACCAGAAAGGTGTACAAAGCCATTTGTGGCTTCTATGATTTTTTTAAATTTCACCCCCAATTGCACACCCTCAGACAGAATAAAAGTTAATTGTCATGTCATGTCCAGGGTTGGTAGAAATCTAAGAAATTAAAAATATATGAGTAGGTTTTTAGGTTATTTAGGTTTTTTAAGATTTTATAGGTTTTTTAGGTTTTTTGTTCATATATATGTCAAAAGTTATTATTAATAAAGTTAAACAAAAAATACAAGCAAAACTTGAAAAGTAGAGCTTTATTATATTAAAAAAATCACATTCTGCAAACAAAAAAAAAACTAAAAAGTGAAAAATAAATAAATTTTTTGTTATTTTTAATTGTCACTATCATTAATATATAACTTTTGCATTTGTTTTTATATACTCATTTTTGCATTCTTTTTAGTAGTGAAATTGTGAATTCCTAATATTTTTATTTAAAAAAAAACCTGTTCCTGCCAACCCTGGACATGTCATTTGAACCAAGTTTATTACAATTGAACTGTATTTTTCTCAGTGTACATTTGTAGATGTGGATAACTTCATACCCGTCTTATAGTTTATTTGTAAATAAATGATAACATGTTTATGATTCAGGAGATAAACTCCAATATAACATCATAAATCATTGACAGAGAAATTATAAAATAAAATGTTTAGTATTATTTGTTTCAAAATAAAATCGTTGGGTTCTCGTCTTAAGTATGTACAGTTCATCAAATTTCTAGAGGCTTTCGACGGCTAGACAGAGAAAGCACTACTGACAGGCATCCCGACGGATTTACGCAATGAAAGTACACTCTGCGCATCAAGTATTTCACTATTTCATTCAGACGTAAATGTCAGATGTAAATTTCGCTAAAACATTTCTTTTATTTTCGTTTGTGTTTTTTGCTCATTACAGTTTAATAGAACCTAAGTATGGAGTTTAGTAGCAAATTAAGAGGCCGCGTGATTAACAGTCAATCTCGCGAAATAATAGCCAATGTTATAGAGTTTATGAGAAGAGAAGGAAACTTTAATTCACCTTCAATACCATTTAAAAATGTAAATGATCGTGTTGCTGCAGCCACAGGAGTATCTAAAAACACTGTCGTCCGCATTTCTGAAGAGAAAAAAAGAATCGATAACCGTGAGATATCGGAATTTTCATCACCAAGAAAAACCATTAAAAAACCAAAAACAGTTGATGATATAGATGAAGCTGCACAAGAATCAAATTTTATTTTTTTATTATTAGATAGCTATTTTTGTTTCTGAGTTGTGTTCATTTACAGGCTCAATTTTTTTCCGTTTTTCCTTTTTGATTTTATATGGGGTTTCAAGTTGTTTTTGACTTATTTCGACGTAAATCACAACAACACACTTTTTTAATAAAGCAAACAAGTGTTAAGAGGTATATGTACGTGTAAACTACAATTACAAAAAATTGATATGAAACCCATGAAACCACCAACAAAAATGTAAAGCTAGCTTCCGTACTAGAACATGGTGTCATTCGTCGAGATAATTTATCGTTTTGTTTAATAGATCAAGAAATGTAAATATTCCCCTGTTATTTTTTATAAAATTATAAGAGAAATAAATTTTTTTCTAAATAGTATAGTTTATTATTTTGTAGAAAAACAAAATTTCGAAAATTTTTGTAATGTTTCAGAAACAACCGTTATTAATAATAGGTACTATTTTCCTTAATAAGGTAGAAATAAAATATAAACTATTTCCACGATTTACAAAGGCCTACAAAAAAAGTATAGGTATTTTCCGCTATCCTATAAAATTTATATTTTCTGACTCAATTTCAAAAGGTTGAAGGAATTCCAAAACACCTTTTATGGCATAATAATTATTTTCAATTCTACATACTATCTTTAGCTGCTTTTAAAAACGTTCTAAGAAAGTCCAATCAGACCAATTTAATCCCTAAACTATTCCACACTTTTAAAATTTAATTACCTAAAAATATTAAAAACTATTTAAAATAACTTGTTTAGCAGACTGTACAATAGCTATCTTAGTCACACGTAGCGCGTTCTCTGTCTGGGCGTCGAACACCTCTAGAGAGATATGTTTTATTGTCGTAAAAAAATTTACAAAAATTATATAGACAAAGCTTGTAACTTAAATACTAAACATATTATAAAAATAACTAAACAGCAGAAAAAACAAACAGACAAAATAGGAATAACAATTGCAATGGATATGCAATATCCGTCATTATAATTATTCTAATTTAATTTTTAAATTTAAATTTAAACTTTAATATTTAATTATTTAATTAATGCCATTGTATGTGGAACTCAAATGTCTAAGGTACGTTATAAAATTCTGCTACTGTGTAATATGGTCTTTCTAGAAGAAAAGCTTTAGCCAGTCTTCGGAACTTATCGTATGTATTTATAGATTTTAATTGCATCGGAAGGTTATTATACAATTTTTTGGCATTGTAGGTAATGTTTTAATAGGTCAGAAGTGGGCATTGTTAAATAAACATCAGTCTCTAAATTTCTTGTAGGATATCTACGAGTCGGTCTTTCGGATAAATTTTGAATGTGCTTGCGAACTAAGCAGACGGATTCGAAAATAAATAGAGCAGGAAGGGTTAGAATTTTGAAATTTTTGAAGTAATTTTCGCAATGTGTCCTACTACTTAAACCAAATACATAGCGGATTGCTCTTTTTTGCAGTTTAAAAATAGATTCGAAAAGGTATAAGCTACAAGAACCCCAGAAAGGTAAACCATAGCGAAGGTGAGATTCGAATAAGGAAAAGTAGGTTATTAATGCAGTAGAAGGAGTCAGCTCTTTAGAAACCGATTTAATGGCAAAACATGCGAAGGATAATTTTTTTGCTAAGGTATCTATATGAGCAGACCATTTTAGAGAATCGTCTATATAAAGACCTAAAAACTTGATTGAAGTCACCGTTTGGATCAGATTATTGTTTAAAGTTATAGGTTGTAAAGTACCTCTGTAAGACAATGCTACAGTTTTACTGGTGTTGAAACAAAGTCCATTCGAATCAGACCAGGACTTAATAGTCACTAGATCTTCACTTATGATAGATTGTAATGTCTGCATGTTAGAATTATTCCAGGTTACACTGGTGTCATCAGCAAATAAAGTAATTCTACCACTTATTCTTAAAATTTGATGAACTGTAATCTCTACAGGTAGAAAATATTTACAATTCAAAATCAACTTTCTTAGAAAGGATTAAATTTCTAGTCGACAGAAAATGTTATGCAGATTGTAAATTATTTTAGTTAAGATTTACATTTCTGCGAGCATTTCTGTTTACTTCCAACAAATTTTACTAAAAACGTAATCTCAACAGCATTTATGTCACAAAACTGTTCGCTTTTCTTAAAAATGTCTACATCAATATTTTTCCCACTCTTCCTCAGAGGACGTTTCTGGTTCAAATATTTTTTTCTTTTTCTCAATTTTTTGTTTTTTACTTTTTCCCTTTTTCGTTTTCCTTTCATTTTCTTTCTTACTTTTATAATCTTTCCACGCTTGTGATGTTACGATGATATTTTTTTCTTACACTTTCTTTTATTAGTTGACGTGGATGCCTCTGGACAGAAAAGGGTATTCTTAAATGGGGTAGGTATATTATTTAAAGGAAAGGGCACTTTCTTGTTTATGCTGTCTAGTACCCTATTCTCAAACTCAGAAGAGTGCTCCTACAGTCACTGCTCTATCACCAGTGTTGGCAGATGACCAAATTCAAATTGTACCATGGTGTAGAGCACTGTTACTTAAAATATGATCGGCGGAGTCCTGGGGCTCCGCAAAGCCTTTGTGGGCACTCCGCGATGAAAATAATAGCAGTAATATCGGCACAAAAGGGAGGGACCTGGCTTGAGGATCTTTTATTCTTTTTTAGAAGTCAGTAAGAGGAAAGAGGATATGATTTTGTTTGAGGGCCTTCTTTAGGCCTTTTTTTGGCCTTTTTTGGCTTTTTTTTGGCTTTTTTTTGCCTTTTTTTGACCTTTTTTTGGACCTTTTTGAACCTTTTTGGCCTTTTTTTGGACCTTTTTGGACTTTCTGTACCTTTTTTGACCTTTTTTGGACCTTTTTTTTAAGGCACCACACGGAGGATATGATTTTGCTTGAGGACTTTTTGTTTCTTTTAAAAATGTGTTTAGGGCTCCCTCAACTATTTCGCTTTTCAAAAAGGTTCCGTTACCAAAAAAGTTTGAGAAATACTGGTGTATTATTGTTTTTTCATGATTTTATCGTATAAACTGGCCTAACTAGTGTGACCTTATCGAAGGCTGGTTAATTTAAAAGTTTATGGGGTTAGGGTTGAGGTAATTTGATAATAATTTTATAAAATAAATGTTTTTTTTTTTAAATCCACTACTTCTTTTTGCAAAAGCGAATTTCTCCACACAGCCTACAGTTATACAGTCAAAGTAACGTATGTAACACCATTCACATATATATTTTAATGTTCCTAGTGCAATATAATTACCTACATCTAAAATGCCGTTAATTAACACCCTAAACAATTACAACATACATGTCAACGAACTTTTGAGACAATATTTTATTTAAAAAATCATTAAAATTCTAAAAGGAATATAACCCACACACAGAAAGTGCAAAGCGATGATACTATGCATATTTCATCAGCGTCTGATATCTCTTGCAGAAGTTTCAGTCATAGTGGCGCCCTCTCAGGGACCAACATTTCAACTTTTCCGCTCTGTGTCTCTCAGGACTTCGATATGAAGAGGTAGTGGTAGTGGCGAAACCGGACGAGATTCGGCTTTTTAAAAACTCATTTCCGCTGTAGTTTTTTTTCCACCTGCACGCACTAGGCTTAAGTTCAAATGATCGTTCAAGGATACATCCTTTCGGTTTTTGTAGGGCATACGTGATGCGTTGTCGGTTATTTTATACCATCTACTTTAGTAATTATTCTTTTACCTTATATGAGGCTACGGTGGTCGACATTTTTAACTTTTTTATTTCTTAATATTAATGCTAATTACCTACCTGCTTATTTGATAAAATAAATTCCTTTGAAAGTTATGAAGATTTATGTCCAATTGAATGCACCCTCGTGCTTGAATTATTGCAAGAAACTTTTTGAATACATGAATACCAGAGTGAATATCTTAAGTATTTTATTAATTCTACTCATTACTTAATTATTCAAGCACGTTGTTGAGTGGGTATGAAAATTTCGAACTATCTAAGAATTTTAACATATTTTGTAATAACTTTAAAATTTTATCGCTTAAAATGTTTTTTTAGTCCTGGAATTACTATTTTGTAATTGTATTATTTTTTTTCAAAATGACACAAACTTGTGTAGTTATTATTAAATATCGTTGTAGATATATACCTATTTACTCATTCTGTTTCTTGTTTTCCTTTTTCTAATATTTATCCAACAAATACCTGCTTATATTTCGCTGGGCAACATGCTTTAATATTTTATTTATTCATTATTTTTTTGTACGACACAAAAAGGATTTCAAAAGTCAGGGTGCTTAATTGGTTTGGTGGATTTAATAGGGCCAGGTAGAATCTCACATTGGGCGTACATGCACAGCTGATATTGTTTTTTTAACGTGAAGATTGTAGAAAAAATGATATTAATGGATCGATGAAGAGATTTTCACGCCAGGTGCAACCTCAAGCAGAAACATAAAAAACGGCTTGGATGTGTGTGAAACAAAAAGTCAACAAAAAATATTTTAAATATGCTGTTGAAAAATTCATGAATCATAATTTTTTTTTAAGTTTCTTAATGGGTAAAGATAGGAGGAAGTTAGTACTTAGTAGCCATTTTTTTTGTAGCTATCCATCACTCTACATCAATTTAATTATTTGGAATGCCTAAATAGTAAAAAATAGCCAAATAAAAAATATATTACAATGTATATTACTGGGTATATTATAATGCATATTATTTGTGAAAATACATTACAAAAAATCTCCTAATTGGGAGAACAAATTAAATTAGACATAAGTACTTATCTAAAACCTTAAAATTTTCTTTATTTATACCAGGATGTATCTTTTAATTAAGGTAACACAAAAGTGTTAAAAAGTTATTTGAAAGTTGTCTGGAGTTTCTTAAATCCTTAGTTTCAATATAGTCTAATATTTAATCTGTTAAAAATAAAACCTGAACCTAAAAAATACTGTTGTTGTTATTACTGATTTAATTTTAATTTTTAAGCTAAACATACAGATTTCAAACACTAAACTGTAATATAAATGTTTAATGAGTCAGCACATACGCAGAATCTTCTTATGAAATAGTAATATTGAGATGTACACAACATCCCTAAAATTTACAACCTTATAAGTAAAACATACCTACTTTTATTTTTTAAAGTGGTAAATAGCGGGTACTTGGAGTTTTACTGTGCATGATAGGGGAATTTCAGTGGAAGTACGTGGAATTCCAGTGGAAGTACTTGGAATTCCAGTGGAAATACGTGGAAATGCGTGGAATTCCAGAGGAAGTACGTGTAATTCCAGTGGAAGTACTTGGAAGTACGTGGAATTCTGGTGGAATTATTTAAGGAAGTGGAATTATGGTGTACAATTTTTCTCAGGTGATTTGCCCCTCGTACAGACCCAATGTTCCATCGGAAAATCGGCTTCACATATCTATTTCTACCCTTTTCGAATTCACTGAAGTTTCCAACTTCCTAGCAACAATCTGCAACGAAATATCAGACGCACTGTTGCCAATTATACCTCCTTTAATTCAATCGTAATGTTAGACAGGAAAAATGTGTACATATACTCTCAATGTTTTCCCTTCTACATCTCATTCGTAACTAATAATTATTTTTCCGCCAAACGAACCGTGTTGTTTGAAATTCGACTCTCCAGCTACAGCTACATTTCCAACTTACAGGTAAGTAAGTACACGTCTGCGGTTTCTTAGGCAAGTAGGAGCGTAGGGTCGTAGCTTATAATTAGTTACGATGTGGGCTAAATTGCTTAATTCTCCCAGAGTTCTTGGGACATAAACAAAGGAAAACACCTAGTCCTTGAAATTTAATCTGCTCGTATGTTTGAATTTACTTCAGACACCGAGGGAATATTTCATGAGTCCCAAATTTGCTCATCAGTTTTGTCTACAAGGGAAAACATTCCCGTCTCCATTTTGTATTCGTAAATAAGTTGCTTCGTGTATTTAGGGTATAATGGACAGTTATTTAATTTAGCTTCTTCTCCATTCTACTCGCTGCTCGTTGGGGGATAATAATTCATTTTTAGGGGAGACGAAAACAGGTGAATACGCGTATGGTGTGTTTACAAACGTATTTAAGTTTTAGACGTTACCCAAAAATAACCCAGAGAGAAATGGATTACTTATATTATTTAAATAACGGTTTCTTTCTTGTTTTTTACATTGTGGTATACAGTGTTTAGATCTTTTTTTATTTATATGAAAAATACTAGACAAATCACAAATATAGATTGCAGAAATTGTTTAAAATGACATTCCATTTTTACAGGACCTAAACAGAATAAATAAATTTTTCGTAGACTCTTCAAAAAGTGATTCTAAAGCTGATACTGATCTCATGTCTTACTATGGACAAAACTTAGCTCATAACAATATCTTGAAACTTGTCACAACTAATGAGGCAGACATATTTTCTGTACTATTAACAATAAAATCCAAAGCTGTAGGTGTAGACAGTATTAGTATAGAAATGTTGCTGCATTGTTGTCCAATCATATTACCTTACGTGACACATATTTTTAACTATTGCACAATTAAGAATGTTTACCCTGCTATGTGGAAACGTGCTCTTGTAATCCCATTGGCAAAAATGTCAAATCCCAGTAGTCCTAAAGATCTGAGACCAATTAGTATTTTATGCGCAATTTCTAAAGCTTTTGAAAAAATAATCAATAAACAACTAATATCTTTTTTGAACACCAATAATATTTTACCTCCTCATCAGTCCGGTTACAGATATTTGCACAGTTGAACTACAGCTTTGTTAAAAGTTACTGATGATATTCATAATGCTTTGGATGAAAATAAAATGGTCGCGTTAATTTTGTTAGATTATTCGAAAGCTTTTGATCGAATAAATCACCAATTACTCTTATCAATTTTGCATTACATAGGTTGTGATAATAATAGTGTTAATTTATTTCGTAATTATTTGAGTAATTGTCAACAAGCTGTAATTTATAACTCGTCTTCTTCTGTGTTTTCACAAGTAAACAATGGAGTGCCGCAAGGATCCATTTTAGGTCCTATTTTATTTATAATCTATACATTAGATTTTTATAAAAAACTAAATTTCTGCTCGTCTCATTTTTATGCTGACGATACACAATTGTATCATACATTTTCTGAGGAAAACATCGATATTGCTTGCCAACAGATCAATCAAGATATTGAGTCTCTCATTAATATGTCAAATAAATTTTGTCTTTCAATTAATAGCACTAAATCAGTAGCCATACTTTTTGGAAAAAGCGCTCTTAGAAATAGATGTATCGGAAAATTAAAAATAAATGTAGGAAGAGATGAGCTAAATATCGTAAACTCTGTCAAAAACCCAGGATTGATGGTTGACTCCGATCTACGTTTTACATCTCATGTGACAATGATGCTTCGAAGAGCTTTTGCTAATCTAAAACTAATATATGGTAGCAGGGGTGTATTAACTAAAAAAACAAAAATCATGCTTTGTGAAGCACTCGTGTTATCCCACTTAAATTATGGGGATGTAGTATTTGGGCCTGGACTTTTGAAAAGGGATCAATTAAGATTACAGCGAGTACAAAATTGTTGTATTCGGCTTATTTATAGTTTGAGAAGGTGCACACCAACTTCAAAATATTTAAAGGAATTGAAGTGGTTAAATTTAGCAGAACGACGAGTTTTACATGAATGCTTACTTTATCACAAAATTATAGTTACTGAAACACCAGCTTATTTATATAGTAAAATTCGATTCAGAACGGACGTCCATAATTTAAATTTAAGGAATAGAGGTTGTCTAACTATGCCAAAACATAAATCAGTTTTGTTTGAAGGCTGCTTTTCTTATAACATTGTTAAGTTGTACAACTGGTTACCCGATGACTTGAAATTATTCACAGATCATATATTATTCAAGTATAAATTAAAAAATGTAATGCTAGATAGAAAATTACTAATAAATTCTGTAGGTCGATAGTTATAGTTTTTAGATAAAATTAAATTTTATATTCGTTTTTATTATATTATAGTATTATTGTAATGTTATTATTGATATACTTACTGGTTCTTACTCATCTGGCTGATTTTTATTTTTTATTTTTAAAGTTAAGATGTTAAGTTGTTTACGGTTTTGGATTTTCAATATTTTTTTCTCTCATATTCGTAAAGCCATATTGTGCGCTAGATTGAATAATTATTAAGTAAACATGCAGGGCACATCTATACATCGAAAGATGTATAGGTATGTCTATCATAATACTGGTTGAGTGGAAGAGCAAAACTCTGATTTTTATCAGAGATTTTGAACTCTGCCATTTGGCAAACTATTTGTATTTATATATATTTTTTTTCTTTCTTTGTATTAGGTACTTAGTTTGGCCAATAAAAGCATTTATTATTATTATTATTATTATTAAAAGAGCTTTAGAAAAAAACAATAGGTAAGTACTTATCTGTGTATTCGATGGTAAAGTCACATTAACATAACTAGAGCTAGGAATATATGCAAAACGCCATATTTTGCATATGTTGCATATATATACAATTTTTGATTTTGAATGCATATATTGACATTTTGTTAATTTTTTGGCATATATCTGACATACTAATTGGCTGGATATATTAAAATTATGAGTTTTGGACCAAAATCATATTTTGTGAAATGCCTTTACAGGTCGATTTCCTAAAATTTTGAAAGATTAACTTTTCCCTGTAATAAATTACGGTTAATGGTGTAGGACTTGAGAGGATTAAATTATAAACACCCTTCTTAAACCAACAAATATCCTTTCAGGTAGTTGTAATAATATCTTCAAATTTATAAATGACTATGTTTACTTTCAACTTCATTTCAGTCTTTATTGTTGTGTTGTGTTAACCAGTGGGAAAAATGGCAAAATTAATTGAGTCGTGGGTAAAATCTTATTCAGATTTTGTTGTAGAAGGTGATGACCAGGTGTTTTGTAAAACATGTTCTAAAATTGTAAGTAACTTTTTTATTTTATATTTTATTTTGACCTTTCACAATGGTAAATCAAAAGACAGTAAATTATTATTTCTACTCACAGTTAAAAAAACAGTAGGGTAACTTTACAACGTACGCATTTATTTAATTTAATTAAAACTTCAACATCTACAGGAATTTATTTGTTTTAGATTCTATTTAAAAAAAAGTTTCAAATCGACCAACACGCGAAAACACCCTCACATATAGCAAAGCAGAAATCTAAAGACACTCGCAGACAAAGTCAACTTCCCTTGAAACAATATGTAGAATCTGGATCGTCTAGAAGTTAACAAGCTATTTTTAATGAAGATTTATGCAAAGCTTTAGTGACTTCGAATATCCCTTTAATACGATTAAATAATCCAAATCTCCGATCATTTTTGCAAAAATACTGTAAATTTAATATTCCAGAGCAAAGTATATTACGCAAACGTAGTGTTGACAGTTTGTACATTGAGACTCGTAAAAAAATTCGTGAGATTACCGTTTGAAACCATTTCTATGTCACTTTTTAGCTAACCCTTCAATTTGTGGCAGTCCTAGTATGACAAAGGATAAACTTATCTAAACAACTTCGGTTGCTAAGAATTAATAATCATCATATTATGACTTATATATTTTATAATAATATACAAGACATGTCTTTTTGTTTCTTCGAATTAAAATAAACCTTATATATCTTGGAAAAACCATTTATTTATGATGGGATAAATAATTTTAAAGATCCCATACCTAGTACTCGAAATTTTTAGCCTATTGGCAATGCTCAAGAAGGCAGAGAACCTAGGGAAGTTTGAGTTGAAACCTATTATGCCAATTTTATGTTTATACCCTATTCGAAAATTTGATGTTCCTCGTTTTTTTACATAAGTCAAGGTACTCTGCTAATTTTAGCATCTTGAATTATTATAAAATCGTTTTCTTTTGGAAAAAACTGGTATTTACAATAAATTCAGGATACTTTGCCAATATCTAATGAAGCCAGCAGATCATCATGGTTTTTTAAAAGTTTTTTCCAAACCAACTATGCCACATTTTTAGGATATTTTTCGGAAAGTCACCTCTGCTTTCTAAGTTTTTTTTTCTAAAAACAAAAACACTATCTTGAATCCTTGAAACATGCTAGGAAAAAGTCTTATATAGTTTTTTCTTTCTTATTTGGAAACAGAGGAAAATTGCCTGGAATAACATAAGTACTATCCTCGGTACTTACTTTTGACATCTAAATGTAAGGTGTTTAGTTGGAAAAATAATAAAGAGCAGCTCTTAAATGTTCCATACGTTACTAAATATTAATATCTTGTCTTCAATACCGTCAAAATTTTTCCGCTCATTATGGTGGTAAGCTAATTTTAGATCTGTATTTCGGTAATAATACATTTTCATATGTTTTTTGCAAGGTTTTTGCCTAGCACAATAAAGGTTTGATTTCACTGAATTTTGGTCACATACTTCAGTCCAAGATTTTTAATGTCTACTTACAATTAGAGCAATAGATGTAAATTCTATTCTTATTCGCTTTTTACACTGAAAAAAACACACTTTTGAACTTCTCTTTTAGCTATATCTAAAACACCAGTATGATCTTTTTTTTCCAAAATATATTTCATGATATTTTTTGTAAAAACACGTCCACCACAGTTTTTATTAAAATATCTTCAAGATACATTTTCATTTTTATAAATTTCTTTGATCTCATATTCGTAACCACCATTAATAAGTAGAGGTTTGCCTTTGTTGCTGTCAATTATTTCAATCTCTTATTGTCAATTGTTTTTTATCTACTTAATAACAAAAATGTCTAAATCTTTGTTATATTCTGTTTTCTTTTTTAATTTTATTCATGTGTAGGATTTACCTGGAGTTCCATCTCAATTAGGATACTGGTATTTCTCGGAATACTTATTTATGTTTGCTTTATTACTACCCACTTATAAAGAATTAGGGTTGAGGTATATAAATTTCATTCAGCGAGTCTGCAAACGACAATAAACATAATCCTTTGATATAGAGCAGGTTTTTTTTTAAAGAATATAAGTCGGTTTATATATTCTCAGAAATATGTTGTTATTGAGAACATAAAAGAAAAGCCAGGACAAAATACTGCGATAAAGATTTGGCGATGCATTAATAATTTATTCTTAGAATATCAATTTGTTTTACAATTCAAAAATATATGTCACACACAAAATGTTCGTTGTATATATACCAACTCCAAAAAGATTTAAAAAATACGTTGATATCGATATTAGAATAAAAAAAATATTAAATGATTTAAGGGAATAAATATTGACTTAAAAAAATGCGTTAAACAAATGTATATACATTTCTTAATTTAAGTTAAATTGTGTTATTTTGACAGCGTTATATAATAATAATAATAATAATAATAATAATAATAATAATAATAATAATAATAATAATAATAATAATAATAATAATACATTTTATTGACCTCATATTAACCATTTACAAACAACTTTACAAAGTAAATAAAACATACAAACGGTCAAAAGGACTTATGATCAGTTAAAAACTGTTCTTCCTCAAAAGCCTACATGAAAGTAAAAAAAAAAATATTAAAATACGTATAACTATAAAACACGGATGAACAACAAAAAAAAAAAATATAATAGTATGTATACAGGGTGGCCACTTTTTCATTGAAATGTATTGCTATCTCGTAAACCGTTGGTAACACAAAGTTGGTTAAATGGGGAAAAAGTTGCATATTTCGAAGTCCAATCTGAGGGCGTTTTGAAAACTAAAATATCAGGTCCGGTTTCCGAGATATTCGATAAAAAACCTCGTAAAAAACAAATAAGTACCATTTCTTTATTCCGCTACAGAACGTTTATTTGCAAAAATAGACAAAAACTCATTTGGAGTTTTTTGTTTTATATCAAATTGTGCGTATGATAGCGTATTTAGTTTTTTTATCCGACGTTTCGTAAATGCAGGACCACCATCAATTTCTTTATTTGAATATGGACCAATATTTTCCTGGCTCATAATTTTAATGCATGTTCAATGTTGAATACAATGATGTAATAACATATTGTGATTAGTCAACATTTCGGAAGATTTGAACATCATCAGGTAAGTTTACAAGTAGGGACCTGTGTTTTGTTAGTTAAAAATATTTGAATTAGTAAATGATGTATTATCGTTGTAAGAGATTATAAATAATAAATACCAAAGTCAAACTTTTAACTTTACATCAAGACAACATGTTCGTTTACACATTTGCTAAAAAATATTTTCCATTTTTATGGTTTTTGCACTTGACCAATCCCAATATTAATCTATAAATAAAGTACATCCCGATTTTTAAATACATAAAGTTAGCCTAATTTGTCATATTTTGTTGGATTTTTTAAACTGATATGGTTCCTCATAGTATAAAAAAGAAAAAGTTAACAAACTGCAGATAGATATCTACTTACAATAATAATTGTATATCTAGCAACACGTCTTGATTATTATACAGATAAATTTAAATCAAGTTAACCTGGCATGTCACATTTTATTATTGTATATTTGACAGTCTGGTATCGGATAAAAGCATTGGTATATTTTTAATTAGGGTATTGAAAATATGGTTCGTTACAGTAGAAGTGAGAAAAAAGATATGTACGATGTGTACATAAAATGTAACAGAAATAGTGGAGAAGCTGCAGAAAGATACCTTCAGTTGTATCCAGGAAGGAGGCAACCATCTTTATTAATTTATTATAGGATAGCGTTAAATATGGCTCACGAAGGAAATATTGAAAAAAAACGTGGTAAATATTTAAAACGTAATACAATAAATGAAATAAATGTTTTGTCTCAAGTTTATATCAACCCTGAAACGTCGTCTAGAGCAATAAGCAGAGAATGTGGAGTTTCTGCAAGTACTGTGAAAAACATTCTTAAAAAACATAAGTACCATGATTACAAATTCCAAACTGTACAAAAGCTACATCCTGGAGATTATAATCGTAGAATAGAATTTTGCCGTTGGTATAAACGAAAATTAAATAATGATGTATCCTTTCATGGACGAATTTTATGGACAGATGAATCGACATTTACTAATAGTGGAATATTTAATAGAAAAAATAAACATTTTTATGCCACCGACAACCCACATTTAATTCAAGAAGTAAGACCCCAAATTAGATTTTCAATAAACTTATGGTGTGGAATACTCAATAATAAAATAATTGGTCCTATTTTTATTGACGGAAACCTCAACCAACACAACTATTTACAATTGCTAGAAGATATGTTAGATAATCTTCCTTTAGGTGATCGAAGAAATATTTATTTTATGCAAGATGGCTGTGGGCCACATAATGCTGCATTAATCAGAAATTATTTAAACGAAAGATTTCCCAGGAGGTGGTTTGGTACACATGGACCTATTCGATGGCCCCCTAGGTCACCCTGCTTAAATCCTATGGATTATTTTGTATGGGGATATATCAAAAATAAAGTATATTATGATGGTATTCCAAATGACTTAAATCAATTGCGAGATAGGATAATTAATGCGTTTAATAATATCACTCCACAAATGGTTTCTGCCAGCATAGCTCAAATGACAGACCGTATTGACTTATGTATTCAAGAAGAAGGAGGACATTTTGAGCAACTACTGTAGTTTTTCTCTTATCGTTAATCATTGTTTTCATTTATTTGTGTCTGACGTGATTAAGTAGTTAAATACATATTTTTTTTTATTAAATTATTTTAAGCATTTAAAATGTAGTTGTGTATTTCAAATAATTTATAATACAGGTCTGTACAAGTAAACGTACCTGATTTCTTACACTGATAATACATCATTTACTAATTCAAATATTTTTAACTAACAAAACACAGGTCCGTACTTGTAAACTTACCTGATGATGTTCAAATCTTCCGAAATGTTGACTAATCACAATATGTTATTACATCATTGTATTTAACATTGAACATGCATTAAAATTATGAGCCAGGAAAATATTGGTCCATATTCAAATAAAGAAGTTGATGGTGGTCCTGCATTTACGAAACGTCGGATAAAAAAACTAAATACGCTATCATACGCACAATTTGATATAAAACAAAAAACTCCAAATGAGTTTTTGTCTATTTTTGCAAATAAACGTTCTGTAGCGGAATAAAGAAATGGTACTTATTTGTTTTTTATCGAATATCTCGGAAACCGGACCTGATATTTTAGTTTTCAAAACGCCCTCAGATTGGACTTCGAAATATGCAACTTTTTCCCCATTTAACCAACTTTGTGTTACCAACGGTTTACGAGATAGCAATACATTTCAATGAAAAAGTGGCCACCCTGTATACCAACTCCAAAAAGATTTAAAAAATACGTTGATATCGATATTAGAATAAAAAAAAATTAAATGATTTAAGGGAATAAATATTGACTTAAAAAATGCGTTAAACAAATGTATATAAATTTCTCAATTTAAGTTAAATTGTGTTATTTTGACAGCGTTATATGTATCTATTGTTTTTTAATATATTATTGGATTGTTTTTTTTTAAACATTATGAAACTTTAATAAAAAATTTGTATGTATTACATTTGTTTTTCTATCAACTGTTTGTCTGTTATGCTAAAAAATTTGACAAGTTTATAATAAATAAACAAGGGGCCGATATTATTTAAGTAATTTTAATTTAAATATATGTCAAAAATGGTGACCGCCCGAAATGCAGCTGAATGGTATTAAACTTGCTAAAACTTTTATATATAATATCCCAAATTAGAAATGAAATTAAAATTTCCAAGAAATTAACTCTAATAACTCGAAAATAATTGTAAAATAAATTAAAAATCTCGTTTAAAATAAGTATGGTTTTTAAAGCGTCAGCCGCAATTAGGATCATCAGATTTTAGTCTCTCTTCCCATAAAAACCCCAAGTAAAACTTTAATCCAAAAATTTGCATTCTCGTACTTAAAACAGGTGTTCTGCATTGCGCCATTACGTAATTTTCTCGTTTTTCTTTCGCATGTTAAAACTAAAATTAGAATATTGTGTTCGCATGAAGTAATTTTCCATTTCAAATTCTGTTTCCACTTCCGTTTTCAGTTTTTACTTCTTGCAGTAATGCTCGCTTTCAGTAGATAAATATGCAGGCTCTTAAAAGCACGAACGTTTCAATTTTTGCGCAGATTTTCTAAGATAGAAATAAATCGGATGATTTATTGCTGAGCAGAATTCAAGGATAAACTTTATTATTGTGAGAAACGTTTTTAAAATCTCAAAACCGTTTTAATAATTTACTGAATACGCTTGATGCGTTTAAGAAGTTTTTAATACACGTTTGCATTTTTATTTTCCAATATAAATAAATACTGGGTGTTTCAAAAAAGTAGGCCAATCCGTTAACTATTATTATTTTTAAATTTAAAAAATACGTTTTTCATTACATTTTCGTCGTTTTATCAAGTACAGTTCATCAAATTTCTAGAGGCTTTCGACGGCTAGACAGAGAAAGCACTACTGACAGGCATCCCGACGGATTTACGCAATGAAAGTACACTCTGCGCATCAAGTATTTCACTATTTCATTCAGACGTAAATGTCAGATGTAAATTTCCTAAAACATTTCTTTTATTTTCGTTTGTGTTTTTTGCTCATTACAGTTTAATAGAACCTAAGTATGGAGTTTAATAGCAAATTAAGAGGCCGCGTGATTAACAGTCAATCTCGCGAAATAATAGCCAATGTTATAGAGTTTATGAGAAGAGAAGGAAACTTTAATTCACCTTCAATACCATTTAAAAATGTAAATGATCGTGTTGCTGCAGCCACAGGAGTATCTAAAAACACTGTCGTCCGCATTTCTGGAGAGAAAAAAAGAATCGATAACCGTGAGATATCGGAATTTTCATCACCAAGAAAAACCATTAAAAAACCAAAAACAGTTAATGATATAGATGAAGCTGCACAAGAATCAAATTTTATTTTTTTATTATTAGATAGCTATTTTTGTTTCTGAGTTGTGTTCATTTACAGGCTCAATTTTTTTCCGTTTCTCCTTTTTGATTTTATATGGGGTTTCAAGTTGTTTTTGATTTATTTCGACGTAAATCACAACAACACACTTTTTTAATAAAGCAAACAAGTGTTAAGAGGTATATGTACGTGTAAACTACAATTACAAAAAATTGATATGAAACCCATGAAACCACCAACAAAAATATAAAGCTAGCTTCCGTACTAGAACATGGTGTCATTCGTCGAGATAATTTATCGTTTTGTTTAATAGATCAAGAAATGTAAATATTCCCCTGTTATTTTTTATAAAATTATAAGAGAAATAAATTTTTTTCTAAATAGTATAGTTTATTATTTTGTAGAAAAACAAAATTTCGAAAATTTTAGTAATGTTTCAGAAACAACCGTTATTAATAATAGGTACCATTTTCCTTAATAAGGTAGAAATAAAATATAAACTATTTCCACGATTTACAAAGGCCTACAAAAAAATTATAGGTATTTTCCGCTATCCTATAAAATTTATATTTTCTGACTCAATTTCAAAAGGTTGAAGGAATTCCAAAACACCTTTTATGGCATAATAATTATTTTCATTTCTACATACTATATTTAGCTGCTTTTAAAAACGTTCTAAGAAAGTCCAATCAGACCAATTTAATCCCTAAACTATTCCACACTTTTAAAATTTAATTACCTAAAAATATTAAAAACTATTTAAAATAACTTGTTTAGCAGACTGTACAATAGCTATCTTAGTCACACGTAGCGCGTTCTCTGTCTGGGCGTCGAACACCTCTAGAAATTTGATGAACTGTAGATGGCTTAAAATTAGTATACCGGGGTTTTTTGGAATGATAAATCATAATTTGACCCTAAATATTGCACACCTCATAGAAGGCGCTAGTTGCAAAGGGTGAACATGATGGCCCCAATCGAAAAAAATAATGGAAGTTTCTTACAGTGTTTTAAGGAATCTATTGCCTACTTTTTGGGACACCCTGTATATGCTGATGAGTATAAACGAAGTAAGTGTAAGAATAAAAAGCCAAAGGTTGTAAGTAGATCAGAATCAAGTCGTAATCAATATATGTATTAAAGATGTACCAACTTATAGTTCACAGAGATATTATAGATCCTATAATAGTTATTTATGCAACAAGTGCAAAAAGTAAGTGTTTATTGCACGCGACGTGAAATTGTCCAACGAGGCCGTCCGGCCGAGTTGTTTTTTGCATGAACGTAGAAAAAATAAATAAAGTTACCAAACCCTATTATTAGTGTTAATTATTCATTAATACAATATAAATAACCTCTTCAATATTGAAATATAGAATAAAGAAACAAATTTTTAATTTTATCCATTCATGTCCTTAAAAACAAATTTAACATTTTGGCGGATGCGTTGTCGCATCCACCAAAATTTGAAATTCCTTATTCAAATGTAGTTTAAATTTGCAAAAGTCCAGAACTAGTTAAATTACACGGAAAAAAAATTGTAGAACAAATTTCTACAATTGTAGATTTTTTCTCTACAATAAATAGTACATATAGGGACAGGGACAATTTGTAGTAAAAATTTCCAAATATTTGTGGAGAATGTATTGTAGATACAATATTTAGTAAAAAGATCCAAATGCATCATAAGAATTGTTCTACAAATTGTTATAATTTTTGCTATTCATTGTATGAAGTTATATTAAAAATGTATTGCGTTTTATGAAAATAAATACGAAAATTTCACACAATAAATAGTAAAAATTCATACAAATTGTAGTAATTTTTAATAAAATTTGTAGTAGTATTCCATAATTATTATAATTATAACCTAGAAAAAAATGTTCCTTAATAAAATGTTCAATTTATTGTTTTAATATAAAAGATACAAATTCTTAATTACATTATGTAATAAATAACAGTAATAATAGTGCCCTCAGTCTCAGTTGGCTTTTCTGCACCTGAAAAATATGAAATAAAAATTAATACCAATTGAATTGTTCATACCCTTAAAACGGGGATATTTATCACCTTTACACTGATTTGGATATTAAATGACCAAGTCAGATAACTAACAAAAATGAGAAAGTAGGTATGTCACAATTAAGACAAAAAAACATCATTGAACTTGGCACAAAATTCGATCGTTGGGCACAACATTTGATCGTTGGCCATAACTATTTTTTTAAAATAATCTACTAAGGTTATTTCAAATTAGTTATCTAAAGGTAAATTATTCAGAAACAATAATAAATGTACTTACCACCAATAGAATTTATTATTAAAATTTTCTCAAACGCATCGGTGCTTATAATATAATAATGTGTTATAGGTACTCGTATATGTACCATGCTTTGTTATGTGAACATGGCGAACGGCTACTGCTGTCTGGCCGTTTATGATCGACGTCAGAAAACGTTGGCCGCAATAGCAGAATTCTGTTTTGTTTACATGACTTTCTACAATATTATAGAATATTTTTGAAGAAGGGATGTAAAGTATTACTATTTTTTGTAGAGAAAATTACTATTTTTTGTAGAGAAAACTACTATTTTTTGTAGAGATAATTATTAATATTTGTACAAATTTTTACAGAAGTTAGTAGTAGTAATTACGATAATTGTAATAAATTTCTACTTCTACAAACAATAGTAAAATATACTAAACATTGTGGACTTCTTTTCTATTGTTGTAGAATTTTATTCGACAATTCAATTGCTACAATAATGAATAGTTTTTAACTATAAATTGTAGTAAAATTTTCTACAAATTGTTAAGTATTTTTCTACAAGTCTATTACTACAACATTGTAGTAAAATTTTCTAGTCACATTTTTTTCCGTGTATAGTAAAATGACGGTTTTGTTTATAATTTTGATGAACAAATTGCAAATGTGCTGCAAACTTGAAACAATTTATATATAAACAATAATAAAACCGTTCATTTTCCATAATAAAATATTTTTTTTAATAAAATTACAAATCTATATATATAAAATTGTTTGTCCTAACTGACTGACTGTCTGACTGACTTAGTAAAGTCTAGAAAGATGAAATTTGGAACATAGGTTTATTTTATAACGTAAGTATCCGCTAAGAAAGGATTTTTTAAAATTTTAACTTTAAAGGGGGAAATTGGAGGAAATGGGGGGAGGGAGCTTTTAATGAAACTCTTTGTTCTTTAAACTTAGAAACATGAAAACTTAAATTACAACTACTAAGCCTAAATAAATAATGATGTGTTTCAGGGTTTTTCTATTTTCACATTTTAAGGGGGGAAAACGGGGGGTGAAAGTTTGTATGGGACTATTGATTTTTTTTGTTCGCTTTGAAGTTAGAAACATGAAAATGGGAATTGCAGCTACTGACTACAAATTATTAATGACGTGTTTCATGTTTTTTGTATTTTCACATTTTAAGGGGGGGAAATGGGGGGTGAAAATTTATTTGGGAGTATCTATATTTTTGGTTCTCTTTAAAGTTAGAAACATAAAAATTGGAATTGCAGCTAATGAATACAAATTAATAATGACGTGTTTTAGGGTTTTTGGATTTTAACATTTTAAGGGGGGGAAATGAGGGTGAAAGTTTATTTGGAGATATCGATTTTTTTACAGGTAGGAATTTGAAAATTGGAATTGTAGGTTCTCATCATAAATAAATAATGAAGTGTTTCAGGATTTTTGCATTTTAACATTTTAAGGGGGGAAATGGGAGGGGAGAAATTTGTTTAATAGTATGTATATATTTTTTTGTTATTTAAAGTTTGAAACATAAAAATTTGAATTACAGCTAGTGATCAAATATCTAAAATGATGTGTTTCATGGTTTTTGGATTTTTACATTTTAAGGGCTGGAAACGGATGTAAATTATAATTGTAGCATAAATAAATAATGACGTGCTCTGTGGTTAGATTTTTGTATGCTAGTATCATAAAAATAAACTAAAATAAAAAAAAAATAATTATTAAAAATTAATAAAAATTAATAAAAATTAATAAAAATTAATAAAAATTAATCAAAATTAATAAAAATTAATAAAAATTAATAAAAATTAATAAAAATTAATAAAAAATAATAAAAATTAATAAAAATTAATAAAAATTAATAAGAATTAATAAAAATTAATAAAAATTATTAAAAATTAATAAAAATATATAAAAATTTCAGAACATATTTCTTTTAGGGTTTCGGCTTTAATGTTTTCTTCACCTGGAGATTTTTTATTTTTTAGTGTTTTTATAGCAGGCTCGGCCTCAATAAAATTAGTTGGATGTGAATACATTGAATTTTTTATTTTATCAATTGTTTCAGTATAATTTGGGGTGATTCTATTTTATAAGCATGTTTTTTCAAGCTCAGTGGTTATTAAATTTTTTACAAATTTGTAAGGTGTCTGTAAATTATGTATCTGTTGTTATAATTTTTTATAATTTTGTCTTAGGTTTTTGCTAATTACAGAGATTATTTACATTGCCACAGTGATTTAAAAGAATTTAATTTTTTTTTTAATTAATGATTTAGCCTTGGATTTAGCATATTTTTTTGATTTACTAATTAAAGATTGGAGATTGTATAGATTGTATTATTAGGACATTTTTGTGTTTCTGTATACATTATTTTTTTTGCTTGATAGAATTTAGTAATGCTTGCGTATTTATTATTTAAAATGAAATCGTTACAAGAGGCTCCAAAAAAACAGCATCAACGTTAAAGCTAAAAAATTCAATTTTTAATTTTCTCCAAAAGAAACCAGCTTAAAACATTTACACCTTCCTTTATTTACATGTTTATAGTACGTACTTTGATTGTTCAACGGCCGGCGGCCGCTGGTGGCTGCCTAATTCGACTCTACAGTTTCAAATAAACAAACGGCTATCGCGGTTATATGTAGTTCCCGTACGATTTGCACTAATGTATGAACATACCGCACCGTGGTGGCCGCGAATTACAATTTAAACTTTAGCCCGAAAGGCTCCATTTACATTCGAAACGAATTTGAACAATGCCGGGTTTCCGTAAAAGTATTTCGGGGGGATGTTTGTGATTGTGAGGTAAAACCAAATTTACCGTCGAAACCTTTTAGTACTTTGAATAAAATTTCCTTTTCAATTAAACTATTAGCCGCGACTTCAAAAGTTTCACCGAGCTCGGGTCAGATGGTTTTAGTGTGGAGAGGCTAAGTTGGTTGCGTTTGTGTAATTTGAATAAGTAACGACAATATTTCTTGAAATTATTTCCATTTAGGCTGACCCTAAAAGCCGCAACAAACGTATAAAACAATTTTGCACATATTTAATCCAGCATTTCTTTAGGTACTAGTAAGAATGTCATGAGAAATTAATAATTTTACAAAGTACGTTAGAATGCACTTTATTTCTAGTGTTCCAACCAGGGGTAAATATCTTTAACGAACCCAACATTTATGGACCCAGGACCGTTACGGATTTACACCTCATACGAAAGGTGGCACACCCTACGACATAAGTCGTACCGAAGGGCAAATCTGTGATTTAAATTTTGTATACTTATATCCTTTTGGTAGAAATAAATCCTTATAAATCCTGATTCTAAAAACTGTTGAACTTCTTGATTTTTGGACCTTATTGCAGTCTCAATTGCTTAAATTTTGTTGTTTGACGTCTGTGGACCTTTACTAGATAAAGTATGAACCAAATGTTTTTAGCTGTAAGCACTTTGTATATCCTCCAAAGAATAAAAGACATTTCTCGTATGATTCAACTAACTAAGATCCAGTAAAATAATTATTAAAACATTTATTAGACATCAGATCAAAACCCTTATTAAAACAAAGCATCTTCAGATAGATTGTTCCAAAATTTCCACCTTCTACTTCCAGAATATTCAACACCACGATTTAATTCACACTTTAAGACTTGATGTTGACGTCATTTAGTCAAAAATAAATATTACCCTCCTGTTTTCAAGGTACCTGCTTTTACGTAGTTTTACCTTCGTTACAACGATGATATTCCAGAGCAAGATTTCCATTCAAAACTTCGCTCTTAAACCCACTTTTCATTGCCTTAATAAAACGAACAAACGAATTAAAACGTGAATATAACAAGATCTGCAAATAAGATACGCCCCCGGTACACGGTGGGCCCGGTTCACGTTCTAGGTGGTCGAAAAATACACACTAGTTAACATTTATGAAAATGATTAGAAAAACAACTTAAATTGAAATGTACAATTAAAAGGTACGCATGACCAAAAAAGTATTGTGCTTAGTATTAAAATATGGAATTTCTAGTCAATATTTGGCGAAGAATAACAATAAAACATGGCGTAGTGTTTTACAACTGATATACATTGTTTATTTAACATACTATATTTAGACAATGGAGACAAAGACAAGCTAGATGTTTTATCAAAAGTGAAATATAATCTAACTTGAGGGAAAAGATGCTAATCATAGAGTTAATAAATCCGGAACAATTGTTTACTTTCCTAATAATTTAAGGACCTCATAAAGGATCTTATTTACTAACTCTAGAAAATTCAGATATTGCCTAAATATACTCAGTTATACTCTCAATATTCCAGGTATTCTCTGGGTATTTCCGGGAAGTCTGGATATTCCCGGAAAGTCTCTGGGTATTCCCGGGAAGTTTTTAGGTATTCCCGGGAATTCTAAGGCATTCCCGACAATTCTCAGGTTCTCCCGGGAATACTAAAGTATTCTTTATGTTAGGAATTCTTATGTACACACTTTTTAGATATGTTTACCTCTCGAAATAAATATTGCAAAAACTCAAATTTTGGAAAATGGAAAAGACACTGAAATGAACATATTTTTTTTTGTTATCTTGAAATTAATGATTTTTTTTATCAACAGATTCCCCCATTGTATATTTTTTTAAAGGAATGTTTATTTCCTACTCGTATTATTTCTTACACTATTGTTTTCGCGGTATAATCAGATATATTTTTGTCCGCTTGGCTTGTTAAAACGGTTCACTGTGCGTCGCCGCTAGTTGGAATAAGAGCCAGAAAACGTATATTACTACTATCCCGTAGTAAACAGAAGTTCATTAGGCGGGATTATCTAGAAATTTATTGTAAATGCGAATGTGATGCTAATGCAATAAAAAAGAGGAGTGTAAAGCAAATTGCGAACACTAGAGTTGTAGTTATAGCCAGAGCTAAAAACTGTTCAGTGTCGTAGCACAATTTGACACCGTAATTAAAAAAAAAAAACATCGCTTCCATTTTTTGTAAATGCATGCGACACCATCATACGAGTTAATGACTATTTTGTCTAAAAGAAACTGTCGTAATACCGATTTTTAAAAAAGGTGATGTAAATAATATAATAAATTATCGTCCAATATCTCTTATATCTAGTTTTTAACTAAATATAAGAAACAGAAGATGCGATTCAGCTTTAACACAAAAAATATATGCATCTTTACGTGTTTCTTATTTATCAAAGGCCTTTGACACGGTAAGCCATCACATTCTCTTGCAAACATTGGAAGATATTGGGATTAGAAGCACTTTATTAAATTTATCTACTACCTATTTAAAAGAAAGAATGCAAACCGTAAGGATTTACAATAGCTACAGTAATTTTATGCCCATTAAATATAGTGTGCTCCAAGGCACTATCTTAGGTCCGCTCCTATTCAATTTGTACATAAATAATTAATTTTTGATTAGGTCGAGGATGAAATTTTGGGGTTCGCACGCGACGATTTTCTATACTGCTAATACATAAGAGCAACTAAAAAATATGGTGAAAAACGATTTTCCTGCAATACAAAACTGGTAAAACTATAAACTCCCTAACAATAAATGTTGAAAAAACCTTTTACATATATCTTTTTTCTGTAATAAATTCACAGCTTTCTCCTTCAATTAACTAAATATTATTACCAGTAATAACCAATATATAATAAACATAAAATATCTGGATATATATTAATTCATATATGAGATGGGACGTATATAATATTTTTTATACTTGCAAAAAAGTAAGATGTATTCTCTATGAGTTTAAATATTTAACAATAATTATAAATATAATCCAGCTTAAAATGCTCTAATATGCACTGGTTGAGAGTCACCTCAAATATGATCTTCTTATTTGGGGTAAAATGCACTGAAAACTCACCTTCATCTATTAGAGATTTCACAGAAAAGATTTTTTAAATTACTTATTACTTATTGCTTAAATAAACTCGACAGTTCATAATTTGTATAGTTGAAAATTCTTAGATCCAGTGTTCTCTATTTATATATATTAAATCTTCCTCTTTCTGAGCTTTAATAACTACTATTTTTTTGTATCTATCTAAATTTATTGTATTATCTATTTTCTATATTTATTTTCTACCGAGCTGGTATTATTACACAAGAATTCATGAGTAATAAATAAATATGTATCATACTTCATTCTTACTCGAAAATTTGACTACCAGTCTTTTATATTTTCGGATAAATTTTATTGTCATATTCACCGATGTGCATATAAGCCGTTTTTTTTTTTTTTTAATTTTTAGTTTTTTTATTAAACCAATTTTCTCTTACATTTGGTTACAAACTGGCAAATATTGCATTATATATAGGGTTTAAGATTGTTAATTGTTATTATGGCAAACAAAAGTGACATTTTATTAAAATTCTCATTTACATAAAGCATTTTTAATATTATTTTGTCCTACAAAGTTTATTATTAAAATACTACTCACAGCAACAGCTTTTTTCTAATAAAGACTCAACTTTTGAAATAAAATAAATAAAAAATGAAAAATTGTATGAGTTACAATATAATAACGAAATAAAGTTTGACAATTATTGTTACTACGAATTTTAAAAAATAATTATCTACCTGCCGTTTTAATTAATTTAATTCACATTTATACCACGCTACTGATTCCATAATACCAAAAAACGGTGCAAGTGGGTGTAATAAAATATAACTTATCTGTGTTCACCAGCTTTTGTAAGGAAAGTACATTTACTTTAAGAATAACAAAGAGTCATCTGATTGTAAAAGAGAAGCAAGACTGTGTGGAAATACACTATTAACCTAGTTAGAATTACCTTATAAATTTATTATATTACTGGTCTATGTTTAGATAAGTGAGCAAATTTTAATTAAATTTACTTAAATATTTACATAAAAAACCTTAAATTACTGCGTGATTAAGAATTGAATAAGTATTTTAAAAATAGTAAAAAATATGATGATAACATTTTTATTAAATTACAATGTATGAAACTTTCATGAAATAATATTCGCGAATGAGTTGTTTAATTTCTAGCTGGAGAATAGCATATTAATCTGCATATTTTATTTAAATTTGTAGGAAAGCCAACCTTAAATTATTAATTGTTTTAAAGTGGGTATTCTGTGCAAAAATAAGTACGTACGAGTGTCTGATTTAGAGCTGTATTTATTTTGAAAGAATTTTTTTTTGAAAATGTGTAAAAACATATGTAATTCTCCTACCCTCTACCATTCTAACAATTGCAATTTAAATTGCAAAGTACGCCATGTTCACTGATGTGTAGTCTGTTTCTTTTCTTTGACAATAAATTAAAAATTGCCCACAATACGGGCGTTCAAGGATCAGTACCAATATTATAGTAATATAATGAATGTCACCTCTTTAGTTTAACCTGAAAAGGTGCTTTCGGCTTAAACTTAAAATTATATACGGAGTGCCGTACAAGAGGAGCTTGCCAGTTTTTAAATATTATGTAACTTTTATAAAACAAGATTTTTTATTTATCTTTCTCTGCGAAAATAGTCTTTACATTACATTGTTATGACATTTGAAATTGTCGTTTTTATTGAAAAAAGTATAATTTAATTTTTATATAATAATTAAATTGATAAATAATAGTGTACCTACCTCGGCTAGCTATTTAATTTTTATTTTAATACATTTTTTATGTACAGCGTGTCTGTGTAAGTTGGCTACATATAGAAAAATTTTTTTTTATTAGTTTTATCAAAAAAAAATAATCGAACCTTACAACATGTCTTAATATTTCGAGTGTACTTCGCAAGTCAGTTTTTCCGTTTTGTGACGAAAGTCGTAATTTATTTTTAGTTTATTTATTTAAAAACACACTATTTTCAATTTATTTCAGACGTACTATTTAATTTATATAATACTAACCAATAATTCTAATTTATTTCTTACACTTTAACTTTCCAATACAATATTCCATATTAAAACTGTCTATAATCAACTGACCGCCGTCTTCACACACGCGATATTTATATCAAGCCAACTCTGTAACCAGGATAATCCCGATGGTCGGGAAAATTCCAATTCTGACTCAACGGCACACTCCGTCCGTTCTACCCATTTCTCGAGCCTCAGCGACATTCCCAGAATATTCCATCGCCTCTAGCATGAATCGGCTACCCAGACGTGAAGGCCGTGTGCTTAGACAGAGTCGGACTTAATAATTTCATGACAGTTTGTTAAGTCTTCCACGATGGCATTTATTTGTCGGTCGAGATTACTGTATTTTGTGGCTCTTTTATTTAACTATATTTTAATATTATATTTAAACGTTGTTATGTAACTAAAAGTTAATCATTTTGTTAAATATATATAATATGTAAAAGATTATTGTATTTCAACCTTTTTAACGTTTAGTTAATAATGTACACCAAATATCTACGTTATGTGGTTCAACCGAAAGTTGGATATTAAACACGTTTAATATTAACGTTTCTTTAAATTACATAAAACGTTATTGTATCGAAACACTTTGAATTTTTGTTTATATTTTACCTAAAAATATTAATTATTCTACTTTATTGCAATCATATTTTTAAACATTTTCATTGATTTATGGTTTATGTTTGTTATGTTGTAAATGGCCAATATTTGAAAAATTTCTCATTTGTAAGAAGAGAGAGAAGATGGGTTATGTTGTAGTCATTTTATTTTAAGTAATATAATTTTATTTTAGAGACAACCATATATTCTAAATAATTGGAAGTTTGCGTCTGTTGTTGGATACATTTCTGAAATATCAGTATGTTATATTTCTGATAGGTTTCAAATTATTATTTATAAAATATATGAAATATTACATTTACAGGATATTTTTACATTTTAGGAATGTTTTAGAAATGTTTCTGAGGCGTTTCGTAATATTTATATATTATTTTATCATATTCATGATTTCCTTAAAATGGTCCGTATTCGAGAATTTTGACAAAAAGTGCAAAATTCGAATTTTAAAGAAAATTCTTCAAATAAAAGTTGCTTGTAAAGTAATTCTCTATAATTTTTGTTCCATACATTTCTTTAAAATAGACCGAATTCGGGAAATTTGAGGTAAAGTGCAAAATTCGAATTTTTCTCATTATTTTCACTTATAATACCACTAGTGACCAAATTATTTCCAGAAATATTTTAGAAATCGCGAATAATTTGAAAATGATCCCGATATCATGCTCTATATTTTTTATTCTACACATGATTTCTCTAAAATAAACCGCAATGGAAAAATCTTCTATTTTTTTACATCAACTAACTTTTCAATGCTCGCTATCTGTTAAAATCAAAGTTTGTTCTGCGATGTCATTCATATCTCTTAAATTTTCGATAATTCATTACTACCTGAATCAGATTGTAATCAGAATTTAGGGTACATAAACTATGGTTAAATTTCATATCCCGTCGACGCCCGAGTTGCGAACTCACAGGTGCACAATTTTGGAGGGCGCCCGAGTTGCGACGAATTCAGGTAGTTTTATATTACGCCCGAGTTGCTAACGCACGAGTTGAGAAAGTACCTAGAGAACTAACCATGATTTTTGGAACCAAAATTCTTGGTATCTAAGACAATCATCATCAGTTTGATTATCCAGGCTTTCTTCTGCATGACTTACAGTAATTGTAATATTTTCATAAGCCATATGGATTGTCTAGGAGTCTATTGAAGTGAAAATATTTAATACAAAAAAAATGAAAAATTGAACAAAAAACAAAACCGTTAAAGGTTAAAGAAGGTTGATAATAATTTGACTTACCAAGACATATCCAATATTAAATGTCACGGTACTCTATGTAAATCATGTAGAAGAAAACCTAGATTATCAAGATAATGACCACAAACTATTGAAAAAGTGGGTACATATACAGTTTGCTATAAAAGTGGAGTAACATCATTTTGGAAACGGGGCCAAAATAGTTTGGGAATCGCTGCTCTAAAGTATTAATATTCACATTAAATTTCGTGTAAACGGTGTTCCTACATAAACTAATAATTTCTATTTTGTTGTACCTAAATTAGGGCGGAGGTAATTTGCCCACAAAATATTTAAAGCTGCTAATCCTATTGGTATTTTGCCCAAATTTATTTCTAACTGAATAAATCATAATAGATATATCTTTCATTTATTATTTTTTATATATTATCGAAAAGTAAAAACACATTATTAATTAAACTAAAAATTATATTAAACACTAATTTTTATTATTATAAAAAAGTAAGTATACATAAGTTATATTATATTTTTTATATATTTATATTTTATTTACATATTTTTCAACTGGGAGGGATAAATGTGATACAAATTTTATATACTCTAATCTGCTGATTTGCTGCAGATCAAATCGCTGTATAAATTTTTCTAAACACTGAATTTTTTGTTTTACACTTTTGTCTTTGATTTTCTTAGGTATACTTAAGCTTTGTATTGTGACATACGTGTCGATTTGAAAGTCTTTAAGCTTTTCTATAAAAATATATACAGAAGGATGTGTACAGTAGAATGAAGAATTAAACCTTGAATGAAACGACTCACAGGCATTTGTAGTTCTTGTAATTGAAGCTGTTTTTTCTGCCCATATACTTGGAGGAAATGTAGAATTTTCTTCAATATATGTTTCTAATAGGTAATCGGCATACCTATCGAGAACGGCATTTTCTGGTTTACTTGCCATTAAGTCAAACACAAAACAGTCTCCAACTTCATCGGCGTTTAAATATGTCAACCCAAATGATGTTTTAAGCCATTTTCCGGTATCACTGTTAGTTGTATATTCAGTCATTAATCCCAGAGACTGAATTTTACGATACCACGCTTGATGTAGATGAAATCGGCAGCCATTGATTACAGTAGTAGGCCACATATAAATTAACGCCTTATGAATTGCTATTTCAAAATCAACGAACACTTTAGATGGATTTAAAGCAATACTGTAAGTTTCCAAAATTTTATAATGCAATAACGAAAACAAATGTTTGTATATATCGGTAGATTTGTTTGGTAATAAACAATATACCAGGGGCACATAGTGTCCATTACACAGCCCATGAATGGTAAATAATTGTAGGAAAAACTTTGTACAATACGAAAATGTTCCATCCATATACAAGACGTTCATTTTACACAAAGTACGAATATTTGTCTCACATGTAAATACAATAATATTATTTTCTCTGCTATTTATTAAAAGAAAATGTTCACCTTTACTGGTTTTAAATGTATTAGAATATAAGTCAACTGCATCATGCACTTCTTGTATATTTGTAGGTAATGGACCTGGTAGTATTTTGCGACGACTGTTGTATATAGTTTTTCTTATGTAGGACACATCAATTGTAGTTAGTGACTCTGGTAAATTAGTAGCAAGTACTTTACGGATAATTTTAGAAGGTTTTTCCGAAATATCATCAACTGCTTTTCGCTTACACGAATTAGAAATAATTTTCCTGTTTAATTTCGGTTCATTTGCTTCATGGCTATGAATTAGGTTGCCTCTGGATACTAAAAGTTCAGGACCAATTGTAAATACAGTGGCATTACAAACATTTGTTTTTCTTTGGGAGCATCTCCAAGAAACTTCTCCACTTTTCATTTCTCTATCTTTGGCAAACGTAAAATTCTCCAAAAGGAGTACATCTTTCCCGCGTGTGCTTTTAATCAATGTAGCTGACATTATAGAAATAATTATTGTTTATAAACACTTGAATTACAATCATCAACGTATAAAAACTGACTGAAATATAAACAGTAAACACCCAAAGTAAGTACCTATTAGAATTATTAATAATCAGGTAGGTACCTTTTTGTGGGCGGATGTAATTTGCGGGTTTAGGTACCTGAATGCTACTGTGGGCAAAATACCAGTAAGATTAACGCACCCCTTTACTTACACAGGTAGAAAACAGAGATTTGTGGGCAAAAAGGACCCGCCGCTAAATTAAACCCAATTTGCGCGTTTTTAATAAGTCTAAAAGGTGAACTCGAAATCAAAATTTAATTTCATTAAGATTTCATTTGTAGATTCAAATTGTCCACTAAAAATTCACCGTCTCGGCAATCTGGAACCATTAAGTCAATTTATTAATAAGATTGATGAATGTGGGTACCTTTGATCCCATAATCTTTAACCAAGACACACTGACTCACCCGAGCGGACTTATTAAATGTCGAGTTCATAAGTCGCAAGTTAGCAATTGCGGTTTGAAATTCCTCAGAAAGCAATGTAGTTAAATTAGTTTGAATTCGTTTGGCGAAATAATTACTCTTTTTGATCATAATAGAGGCATAATTGGTTTAACGTTTTTAAAGCGAACTAAATATCCTTTTACAAAACTGCGTTTTATCAGCTATTTTTGAATTAAGAAATGAGGTATATTTCCTTATTTGATAACAAAAAGTGGTAATTTTCTAATTATTTTAGTAAAATCAAGTGTGCGATAAAATGTCAAATATTAAATAATTATCTAGAAGAGGGTTATCATTTTAATTTGATAAAAACTTAAAAATTAGTAGCTGTGTGTTATAATTATAGAGGAATAATTATAACACAACACAATTTGTTTTTGTGACATTGTTAAGGCATTTAACTTAACACAAATAATCAAGGAGCCCTTCCTTGCTAAACTTAATAATCATATAGGTTCGAACTTCTGCAATGATTCTATTGAGTATTGTTTTAATTAATTTAGAAATGTATTAAAAGTAATTTAAATTCAATCACCAATAAATCTTAGTTTGTTTTTTAACCTTTCTATATTTAATTTACTAAAAGAAACACACCATTATTTCTGTATTTCTGGTATGAAATTATATAGCCTCTAGAGAAAAAAATTCCTTTACACTAAACCATCATAAGGCCATTACAATCTACTCTATTTTTTTATACTTCTAAACCAAAGTCATAAAAAAAAAATTTTAATTTTTATAAAGCGTTTTTGAAGACGTTGAGACGAGATAAGAATAAAATCTGAAATCAGATGATACAGACTACTGTTCCAGATAATAACAGGTATCTTGCGTTGAGAGGATTTCAAGACGGCTTTAAACCCGTTCTCGTATATTTTTTAAATACAAACATTGGCGTGCTTAAGGATGGTAATATTGAATCTACTGTGTTCATTTTAAATTATGCTTTATATCAGGGTTGATAAATTTAATGATATTTGTTATTAATATTAAAATATCGATTATATACGATATATATCCTAAGGAATGAAAATAAATGTATTTAACGTGTAATTATCGATAGATACGGGTGTCTTTTTTATATAAAGTTTATACAGGGTGTTATTGAAATACACGTACATATTAAAACTGGGTATTGCGCAGATCCCCACTGAATGTAGAAAAATATTATTTTTTAAAAATACCCCTTATTAAGGGAGTTATTAATTTTTGAAAATTAATTCTAAAACAAACGTACTTCACTGATATGTTGAGGATGACCTATATAAATTAGGTTTATTTACCTATTTTAAACATCAACAGTAATTAATATGCAAGTTTTTGTCAGATGATAAGAAAACTAGTCTTGTAAGAAATAACCATGTTGCCAAGATTTTCGAATTAATTTCTATTTCCGAAGACTGGTTTTTACTACCCTCGTTATCAAAAAACTAGAATATTTGATAAATGATTGTTTTTAAACTATACATTTTTGAAACTATAGATTATTAAAATTTTAGTTGATTTACGAATCTGGCTAACACGAGCGCGTCATTTCCAAGTTGGTAAAAAGTGTTGTTACGATTACTTTTAAATATTTTTTTACGATGCCACTATTTACGAATATTGAACTAACGGATATAGTGCTGGTTTATGGGGCAGCTGGAGAAAATTCTCGGCAAGCACAAATCCTGTATCGCGAACGGTTTCCAAATCGGAGAATTCCGGACTGTCGTACGTTTATTTCAACTGTTCAGCATCTAAGAGACCATGGAAAATTTGAGAGTGTCAATGCAGATCGAGGGAGAACAAGAACACAAAGAACATTGGCGGCCGAAGAAGAAATATTGGAAGCTGTTGAAAACCGGCCTCAATTAAGTTGTAGAAGACTAGGTCTTGAAATTGGAGTGTCCTCATTTGTTGTGTGGCGGACACTTAAAGAACAAGGTTTACATCCTTATCACATCCAAAAAGTCCAGGCCTTATATCCAGGTGATGAAGAAAAGAGAGTGGAGTTTTGTGAATGGATGATTCAAAAATGTGTTGATATTCCTGATTTTCTAAAAATATTATTGTATACTGACGAGGCTTCATTCACTCGTGATGGCGTGTTCAATATGCACAATACGCATATTTGGAGTGATGAAAATCCTCACGCCATTAGGGAAACTGGGCATCAAAGAAAATTTTCAATAAATGTTTGGGCTGGCATAATAGATCAGTATTTAATCGGGCCTTATGTTCTCCCGAACAGATTAAATGGGCCAGGATATCTCCACTTTTTAGAAGATATTTTGCCAGTACTCCTAGAAGAGATACCGTTACAATTAAGGCAACGGATGTGGTACATACTAGATGGCGCTCCTCCTCACTTTGATTTAAACGTACGGCAGTTTTTGAACATTAGATTTCCTCAAAAGTGGATAGACAGAAATGGACCTACTAAGTGGCCTCCGAGATCTCCGGACTTAAATCCATGCGATTTCTTTTTGTGGGGTCACATGGACGGCATTTTGAACAATTACTGTAATAAACTTTATTTTGAATTAATTGGTTTTGCTACGGCAACAGTGCAATTTCTATGGGTAAGTTCAATTTCGATTTATTTTACTTCTTTAAATATGGAAACTAGTAGGTCGGAAAAGGGGACTCTTCCCCAATATTTAAATTTTAGAATTTGAAGTTAAAATTGGTGCCAATCGTTTTTGGTCATTACATACTATTCCCCATTTTAATATGTACGTGTATTTCAATAACACCCTGTATAAACAGTACAAGAAATGGATTTTTTTTCGGAGTTTGACTCTAACTTACCATTTATTCAGCCTATCACAAATTACCACCCATACTAGATGTGAAAGTTGACTTAGAATATGCAGATTAGGAAAAAAGTATCCAAGCCATATTATATAGGCACTACAAGTGAACAGCCATCTCTATACTCTGTATATAATGCATATCTTTTGTTCTTTTTCATTAAATACGTAGTTCCCTAATTCTAGAAGTGAAAAATAATAACTTGATTTCAAATGAAATTAAATATTTTTGACCTTTGTTTTCCATCTATGAAAAAATGAACAATGTCTCAGTACGAATGGAATGTTTGTTATACAATGAAAAAGTTGACTCGTCGGTAAGTAAATATTAAAAACAAATAACATATCAGGTAAATATTATAAGTGTAAAATATCAGGTATTAAAATACAATAAATATGACAGACTGAAGAGAAATTGCAATCACTTCATCTTCATTTAAATACCAAAAAGGAAGTCAGTATTTTATTAATATTCGACAGTAAAATATGTAGTTTACCTCAAAATATGAGAAACTTTATTAAAAGAACTACAAAAGATTCTTTTCGTTGACTCTCTATAAACATTATAAATTTATTAGTGATTGAAGTACTTATATAAAATGTTAGGCACGCTACTGGTCCTTTCCTCCAACTAATAATTTTAAAAAGTTGAAATTAATTAATTGCCGAAACCGGTTTATGTCCTTCGGTGGGTAGAATTATCAGAAAATTTAATGCAATGGAAAAAATGTTAATTTCATGTAATATCCACTCTCCAGCACTGCTTAATAATGTGTTGAAACTTGAGTAACGTTGGATCAACAAAGATGTATACTAGATACCTATTCCTTACATTCTTCTACAAATTTTTATGAATATAATAATTTAACATTTATATAAACAAAGTTATCAGTTTGCTCATGACACTTTGAATAATTTTTAAAGTGTTTTACAAATGTTAATAACATTGTGTTACAAAAAAATTATTAGATTACAATAATGTTTTTTATTGGTTTTTATTTTTTCTCAAAAAAGAAATAATCGTGTTTACAAAAAATGAATACGTATTAATAATAATTACCCCAGTTATCTACTCACAATTTTTTTAAGCAGTGATTAAAATAGCACAAAATAAATTGAGAAAAGATAACATGCATTTAAAATAACTTAACAATAGTCGTATTTGTCCAATTTTCCAAAATAAAAAATCTGATGTGCCCAACACATGACTTTCCTATCTAGTTATTACAGACTTTTTCCGGTTATTTTGTACAACCTATTGCAGCACCTCCATAAATGTTTAGAGGATAAAATAAATATATACATTTTCCACATACATCTACCTCGAAACATTTTTCTATAGATATTCATTGAAAATGAAAATACTGAAAAATTTAAATTTAGCACTTTTCCTACAATTTTTCCATTACGGTCCATTTTAGAAAAATCATGTATAAACAAAAATTATAGAGATCGATATCGCAAACAACTTTTATTTCAACAATTTTCATAAAAATCAGAATTTTGCACATTTTGTCAAATTTCTCGAATACGGACCATTTCAGGAAATTTTGACATAAAGCAAAAATTATAGATAATAATATTAGAAACTTTTATTTGAACAATTTTTTTTTCCAATCATAAATAACAGATATATTCCATAAAATATAAGAACGGCCCCCCTATAAAGTACCCCCTCAGATGTTCCGACTTTGTCCAAAATCTAATCATTTCACGTCAGGCCGAAATAAAACTTAAGTTTAAAATTTAATGGTTTTTTTTTATCCGTTTTTAAGTTTTCTTCAAATTTCAAAATTTACACATTTTTTCAGATATCTCGAATACGATCCATTTTAGAGAAATTATGTATAGGATAAAAATTATAGAGAATTATATTACAAACAACTTTTGTTTAAACAATTTTTATAAAAAAATATTTTTTACATTTTGTCAAATTTCTCGAATACGGACCATTTTAGGAAAATTTTGTATAGAATAAAAATTTTAGATAATAATATAAGTAACTTATATTTGAAGAATTTTCTTCCCCAAACGTAAATAACAGATATATTCCATAAAATATAAAAATGACCACCTATAAAGTACCCCCTCAGATGTTCCGACACTGCCCAAAATCTAATCAGCACATTGGACGCTGGAACAAAGCTTAAGTTTGAAATTTGGTGTTTTTCTATGTATCGGTTCATGAGTTATGCGACACACAGACATACACCCAGACAGACAGACACACAGACAGACACACAGACAGACACACAGACAGACACACAGACAGACACACAGACAGACACACAGACAGACACACAGACAGACACACAGACAGACACACAGACAGACACACAGACAGATACACAGACAGACACACAGACAGATACACAGACAGATACACAGACAGACACTCAGACACACAAACAGACACACACACACAGACACACACACAGACACACACACACAGACACACACACACAGACACACACACACAGACACACACACACAGACACACACACACACAAACACACACACAAACACACACACAAACACACACACAAACACACACACAAACACAAACACACACACGCACGCACACGCACGCACACACACGCACACGCACACACACGCACGCACACAGACAGACATACATCATCGCGAAAATAGTCAAAACGGATTCAGGGGACCTCAAAACGTAAAAATCCGTCGAAAACTCGAGGTCGAAAAAAATCATGATTCATATACTTTCCTTATATCTGTATACAGATAGTAAAGTAAAAATGAAAAGTAGATGCTTCATCGACATGCAAAGTTGAAAGAGTCGAACACTACGAACTGCGCTATCAAAATTATGTCACTTAAATTATCTAATCAAATATGTAGATGAACTCGTAATTTGTCCTACTTGTGGTCTCCCTCAATACTTATTTAGTTGTGTTGGGTATTTTACTTTAAAAGTTTGTTGAGAAAATAATACCATTGGCTACATAAACTGTGTTCTGATGTTATAACTAATGTTTTTATTTTGTAATAAATATAAATATGTAGAATTCGTTCTGTTCTTCATCGATACGATTTTGATGACGTTGGTACCCAAAAATCTAGCGCAATAATAAACTCGTCATACTATTAGTTTATTTTTGCAACACTGCACTAAATTGTAAGTACAATAGCGTTAAAATCAAATAGGACCCAAATGGTAACCTTGCGGAACGCCAGATATGACATTAACTTCGCAAGACTTAATACCGAAATAGTATTTGCCACAATGGTGTATAAAACCGTCCTTGAACACAACATAAAGTCGTATTATGACCTCGAAAAGATATTCCGAGCTTTTATTTTCCCCCAAATTGAGACAGTGATAAGACAAAGTGAAGATAGGCGGAGGAAGAGATGTGATAATAGCGTCCGAAAAAGACAAGACAATGCCATCCATTAGTCATATTCCGAAAGCGACTCTCTGGCAATTATTACAAAAAATAATGCCTAATTTGACGGCTCGCGGGCATTTTCGTTGGTTTAACTCTCGGCTGAACTGTTAAAGGGATTTCGCCTAATTGAATTTAATGGATGCTTAATTTTACAAATTATTTTCTTCTATTACTCCTGCGAATGCTGTAATTTCTCGCGTTATGTAGCTTTCCGACGTAAAAGTGAGATAGATGCCGTTTTTATTATTTTTAATCAGACATAGTTTATGTAGTGAGTGTACTTAATTTGTTTACCTCTTTTTAGTGCTTTTTTGGAATAAAATAGGAATGCTGAAAGTCGAATACTCGTTATGTTGTTATTTTACCATAAAATTAATTAAGAAAAAATACAATTCCTTTAGTATAAATGATGTACAATCTCATATAAGCTCAGAAAAATAATGAATATCTTTAAAAAGGCAAATTCGATTTGATAATCTATGCCATAATTTTTTATTAGTGTGAATAAATAAATATTAGCAGTATTAGTATATTAGTTTTGTTAATGTTTTAAAATTAAATAATTCTTTAGAATCAGAGGTAGAGTCTGCACTGACATCTTCATTTGTATCCAGCTATTAATATTGGATTTCCCAAAGTGTGAATTGTGTCAGTAACTAATCACAAGACTCCATTCTAAAAGTTTCCAATAAAATTTTTCTCAAAAGAACAAAATTGTATGTGAAGTTAAATTTGCTATGTTGATACTCAAAATGTATAAGTATTAACTTATTATGCTTTTTTAACTTAAAATTAAATCATTTCAACATTATTTACACAAGTAAATTATTAAAAATCTTAATTTTAAACTATAAAATATTTCAACAAATGTATACCATATGGAAAAGTTTTTTATTATTGATATCATTTTTTTAAAGCCGTATATAAAAATGTTTTCTAAATGGTTCCAACTCAAGCGGACACACTGTATACATAAAATTTTCATTGAAGTTATTGTGGACTAAAATCTTCTTCTTTTTTTCCGATTTAGACGCGATATAACATTTTGCCAAGTCGTAACTTTCTGCAAATTTAATTAATTTAATCTAAAAGCTGGAACTTGAAGTGCAAGAAGCTGCTTTGAGAAACGTTCTAGCAGTTTTATGTCGATTCGCGTAATTAGAGAAACTTGTTTTGAGTGGAAATAAATCGATTAGGCGGTTTGACCCATTTTATACCTTCATGTTTTAAACTGCTTGAGATTGGTGTTTAAGTTATTTTAGTAATTAATAAATCACTAGAAATTAATTTAATTTTTAAATCTCTATTGATATAATTAATAGTACTGTTTATAAAGTGGCAATGGGAAAAAGTTGCAAATCCTACACAGAACATGATAAATTATTGATTTTTAAAATTGTATGGTAAATAAATAACCTTTATTACAAAAAACAGGAATACGAGATGCATTGTTTTAGCAACTGTTTTACTTTTAAAGGAAGAAACAAACTCTTTAAGAGAAAGTTAGCCAAAAAATTTGAATTTTACAAAATAATAGAAATTACTCTAAATGTGGCAACGTTGGATCAAAATCAGAGTGACCCATATATTAGGGAAGTGTGAACACAAGCATATGAAATAAGTACATTGGTGTTTTGTTCTTAATATGTTAAAAATCATTTATAAACATTATTAGTTATATCTGACCTTTCTTCATATTTTTAGATTACCGATTTTAAGTTTTTATTGTAAATTTAATAATTTTCACAAATACAATAATATATTTTTTTAAATACATTAGGTACTACTAATATTTAGAAATACTCAACCTCCATGGGATATTTCTATACATATTAAGCAGGTACAGTCACAAATTGATATATTTATTAGGTTGGTAAAGACATTTTAGGGTACATATACAATTAATTAACATGAATCCAATGAAACATTACCCTACATTACATATTTCTTGTTTTTAAAATTTTTTTATAAAACAATTATTTATTGATTGAAATCTAACACGGTTTTCTAATAGATATAATGGCACTAAATTCCAAATTTAATATATCTAAAGGATAACGTATGGATCTACTGCAATTATTATATTTATGTGTAGTCCAAAAGATAAATCAGTCTATACCGCGAAATCGAATAATCAGTATTCAACTCATGGATGCTCTTTGAGGTAAAAATTTTCCATAAACATGAGTTAGGGAAAGCTTTATAAATGGGTTAGGGCGGACGCTCAAATACATACAGGTTTCAATTTATATTAATTTTGGTACAATTTTATATCAAATAGATTTTAAATTGCCATGCAGTGTAAAACAGCAACAAAAACATGTAAAAATGGCGCTGTACTAGGTAGGTACTAGGATAAGACAATCAACTGTTTGACGCACACCATAGGCGCGCGCTTCTAAAATTCATCAATTAATAAAAATATATTAAACTTATTTATATTTTTGTAGAGGCCATTGACAGATCAATCTTAATAAACTAATTTTAAAAAGTCTTTGTCTATCTTTAAAAAAATCGTTATCATTTATAATCAGTAGATATATAGATAAGCCTTTGTTATCTTTTTTATAATATGAATTACATCCTCCTTCTTTATCTTATCGTTCAACAAAATGGATAATCTATTCAACTTTAACGATTGTTGTTTGTTTTTTCTCTATTAATTTGTTTCCCCCACTTTTTATCTGCAATTTTGTATTTTGTAGGTACCTATATGTACCTACATGTACCTACATACCTATATATTTTTGTCTAGGAATTTTTCTAATAAAATTTCTTTTGATTTTACTGTTAAAATAAGATCTTGAGATTCTCGGCTTGAATAAATTATCAACTACATTTAAAACTGCAAGTCGATCGGCGCTTTCGTTTCAAAGTTATCATGTCGGCGCACATACATACATACATACAAACGCACAGAGGTCGAAAATGTTGAGAAAAAAAGAGGCCCCAATAGGTAGAGGGACTCAGTAATAATTTCTGTTATAAATAATAAGTAGTCGTACAAAAAATAAGTGCAAAAAAGTAGTTTTTCTACACCCTCGTAGATATTAGCTTTTCTGCGCATAAACTATTAAACGAAAAAGTATGCTATTGCGTTCAACTGACCGTATATATTTCATAGCCATTCTAGGTAGTGAGAACACTGCAAACAATTAAGTCGACCTGTCAGAGAGTTCATATTTTGGATACCCAACTACTATTATTTTTAAAGTTCTAAATAAATGACAATTCTGTCAAACTAATTGTCAGTATTATTTTAGGTCATTAAAATGAGTATATTATTTTTATTTGGTATATATTTAAAAAAAAAAAATAAATTTTAATCAAACTATATGAAACTAATTTAATTACGAATATTAAATCTAAAATCCTAATAGAGAAGGTGGAGGTGGGCTCCACGTGAAAAGTCCGGGTTCAAATCTGGACTAGGGACTAATTTAATTAATTATTTTTTTGTTTATTTTATAAATTAGTAAAATTTATAAATTATTTGAAAATTAGTTATTTTTTTAAATTTGTAGATTTTCGTTAGTGCGCCGTAGAAAAAATATACTAGGCAACTTGAGTGGATTTTCCATATTCAGTCTTGTTGCACAAACTACTATTGTGCAATATATTTGTTACTATTTGAATAACTTTTACAAAGATTCAAAACAATAATTGAGAGAGAGATATGCTTTATTGTCGTAAAAAAATTTACAAAAATTTTATAGACAAAGCGTGTAACTTAAATACTAAACATATTATAAAAATAACTAAACAGCAGAAAAAACAAACAGAAACAAACAGACAAAATAGGAATAACAATTGCAATGGATATGCAATATCCGTCATTATAATTATTCTAATTTAATTTTTAAATTTAAATTTAAACTTTAATATTTAATTATTTAATTAATGCCATTGTATGTGGAACTCAAATGTCTAAGGTACGTTATAAAATTATGCTACTGTGTAATATGGTCTTTCTAGAAGAAAAGCTTTAGCCAGTCTTCGGAACTTATCGTATGTATTTATAGATTTTAATTGCATCGGAAGGTTATTATACAATTTTTTGGCATTGTAGGTAATGGAATGTTTTAATAGGTCAGAAGTGGGCATTGTTAAATAAACATCAGTCTCTAAATTTCTTGTAGGATATCTACGAGTCGGTCTTTCGGATAAATTTTGAATGTGCTTGCGAACTAAGCAGACGGATTCGAAAATAAATAGAGCAGGAAGGGATAGAATTTTGAAATTTTTGAAGTAATTTTCGCAATGTGTCCTACTACTTAAACCAAATACATAGCGGATTGCTCTTTTTTGCAGTTTAAAAATAGATTCGAAAAGGTATAAGCTACAAGAACCCCAGAAAGGTAAACCATAGCGAAGGTGAGATTCGAATAAGGAAAAGTAGGTTATTAATGCAGTAGAAGGAGTCAGCTCTTTAGAAACCGATTTAATAGCAAAACATGCGGAGGATAATTTTTTTGCTAAGGTATCTATATGAGTAGACCATTTTAGAGAATCGTCTATATAAAGACCTAAAAACTTGATTGAAGTCACCGTTTGGATCAGATTATTGTTTAAAGTTATAGGTTGTAAAGTACCTCTGTAAGACAATGCTACAGTTTTACTGGTGTTGAAACAAAGTCCATTCGAATCAGACCAGGACTTAATAGTCACTAGATCTTCACTTATGATAGATTGTAATGTCTGCATGTTAGAATTATTCCAGGTTACACTGGTGTCATCAGCAAATAAAGTAATTCTACCACTTATTCTTAAGTCTGTGATGTCGTTGATGAATAATAAAAACAAAATTGGACCTAATACTGATCCTTGAGGTACTCCACTGCTTATTGCTAGATTTGTAGAATCCTCACCATTCGCCCGCACCTGTTGATTTCTGTTTTCTAGGTAAGTTTTAAACCATTGTAAAGGAGAACCCCGTATGCCATAAATTTGTAACTTATTAATTAAAATATCATGATTTACACAATCGAAGGCCTTTGCGAAGTCACAAAATACTGAAGCGGTGAAAAGTTTATCATTAAGTGATGTGTATATTTCATTAAGAACGGAAAACATTGCGTCGCTAGTGCATTTTTTAGGTAGAAAGCCATACTGATGAGCTTTGAGGATGTTATGCTTGAAAAGAAAGGGCAAAAGACGGTTTTTCATTAGCCGTTCTACTATCTTCGATAAGGTAGGCAATAACGCGATAGGTCTATAGTTACAGGTTTTGGTTTTGTCGCCACCTTTATGAAGTGGGAAGAGCAGTTTATTCCATATCATCCATTAGCATGTCATAACAAGCATTCGACCATCCTAGATGTGACTGAAGCATTCGACAAAGTGTGGCACTGTGGCCTGGAATACAAGCTCATAAAATATTTGCAACAAATGAGCAAAATTCTTTACTCATACTCGTATCATTGACAAATTCTCTGACTACAAAAACATTTGTGCTGGAGTACCTCAGGGTAGTGTCTTTGGACCTGTTGTATACCACTGACAACGAACAGAGCGTTTAACATTTCCCAACAACATCACTTTGCTAGTTACTGACCAGTCTAAAACTATGGCATAGTTTTCAACTAAAAATTCTCTAGGTGCTGCATAAATTCTTACCTCGCAATTATTTAATACTATAAAATTTTTTCCAACACGCCAATTAGAACAAACTATATCTGTAACTGAAAACAATATGTCGTTTTGTCCTCTAAAAGTTTCTCTTTCGGCAATGATTAAAAGATTCTTTACAAACAACTCGAACAACGTGCTGGTGCGAGAGCCCGACGTTTGAAAAAAATACCTCAAACCAATCCCACTTTTGCGACGAGCAAATAGGAACAAACTCAAAGGGAAATATTCAGGAAGCCACTGTCATTGTCGCATTTTTCAAGAGTCCGAAACAATCCCACCGACAACACCGCGCAGTAAACTACGGCATGCCAGAGTTATTTCCTTTAATTTATAATTCTGCTTTCTGGTGGAGTGGACCCAAGTTTATTTTTGCTAAAGAGACGTACGAACATCAGCGCCGGGTGTTAAAGCTTTTAAAGGATTTTGTATTTGAATAAATAGCTAATAAACAGTAAACTAGTTATTAATACAGATAAGACTTTTCCTAGTTTAAAAATAGGAAATTATAATTGAAGAAATAGGAAAAGAAAAAAATTAAATTCTCAAAATCAGTACTATACAAATTTACTCTTCATTAAAAAGTAAATAATGTTAACTAGCCAATGTTAAATAATGGAAGAAGGCCCACTTGAGGGGTTTAATAGAGTTGTTTTAGACACTTGATGTGGCACATGATATCTATTTCAAATCCTATATAGACAGTAAACATCTTATGATAAAATATCAAAAAGATTTCTTTCAACTAAATAATTGAAGATTTCCTGGGACCAGCTCTAATATTCTTTTTATATTTACAAGAAACAGATTGTATGTTATAAGCATCGAGTATGAAGTAGAGAGAACATAAACACTCTTCTGTGATATGACAGATGAACGCACTTATATCGATACCTGACTGACGTAAAAGTGTAGTCATAATGGCGACTTAGAATCTTACTTTGATTTATTTGAAGTTAATAATTTTATATTTGAAAATTGTGGGAATCATTTAAAAGAAGCTTTAAAAAAATTACATTCAACTCTACTTTTTCTCTAACTTGACGTTCACATTCATATCTTTAAACAATTTACACATAGGCAAATATTAAAAAATGCTTTATGTTTAAGGTTATAAAAGTTTTTGTACATTTCTTAAACTAAATATCCTGTCTTGTTTAATTATAACTTAAATCGTTTCTTTTTGAAACGAATTATATAATAACATAAAAGACTTTGATTTATGCTTAAACTTTGATTCCCGATTGTATAGAAAAAGTGTGGATTGATTATAAAGAAGTCTATTCTTTATAAAAAGTTCTGCATGGTCCAAAACTTGAAGTACAAATATCAAATTTTATCAGTCGTATAAAGAATAAAGGCACTTTACTCTTGAGTAAAATTCATATTTTTTGACAAACCTTGTATACGGCTGAAAAAATGTGATATCTGATGATTGCATTTCAAGCTTTAGACTTTTTAGAATCACTTTTTCATAAAATTAAGAATAAATTGGACACACTGTATAAAAAAAATACATTTCTAAACCAGTAGAAATTTAAAAAATATATATATCCATCCTCTTTTGCTCTTCACGAGACGCCCCTACCTTTACTCTAACGAGATTGCGACCAAAAACAACGAAAACGACCTCAATAGAACCTAGAAATTCAGTAGAACCAATTTTTATTGCGAATTCATTCCCTTTGTGTACGAAAAACGGCATAAACTTTGAAATTTAAATTTTAATTTTGTGTCTAGGAGCGCACGGAGGTTGGGCCGTCTCAGGAAACCGGAGAAAATACGGCAATATGTCGGTTGGAAAGGCGAAATATGGAGTCGTGTGTTAAAGGTAAATAGGGGAGGGTACATAATGTACGATAAATATGTTTGGGGGTTCGCTTCATGCGGCGTTTCGCTTCGCTTTCGAATTTCCTCTTTATTTGTGTTTATTTTTTTTGAAAATATTAAACGATATATCGTACGAATTTAATATGGAAATAAAAAATGTCAGAATTTGTATATTTCGTTGAAAAAAGACGCATTTGGTTCATTTTTTATATAAAATAACAAAGAATGGAAATATACCTACCTATATAGGGCGTATTTATTGAGTTTTTTTTAAAACTCCTCAAGGACATTGAGTATTGTTACCCCATTGTATCTATCTAACAGTATACTTATTATATATATATATATATATATATATATATATATATATATATATATATATATATATATATATATATATATATATATATATATATATATACAGGGTGTTATTGAAATACACGTACATATTAAAACTGGGTATTGCGCAGATCCCCACTGAATGTAGAAAAATAATATTTTTTAAAAATACCCCTTATTAAGGGAGTTATTAATTTTTGAAAATTAATTCTAAAACAAACGTACTTCACTGATATGTTGAGGATGACCTATATAAATTAGGTTTATTTACCTATTTTAAACATCAACAGTAATTAATATGCAAGTTTTTGTCAGATGATAAGAAAACTAGTCTTGTAAGAAATAACCATGTTGCCAAGATTTTCGAATTAATTTCTATTTCCGAAGACTGGTTTTTACTACCCTCGTTATCAAAAAACTAGAATATTTGATAAATGATTGTTTTTAAACTAATAATTTTTGAAACTATAGATTGTTAAAATTTTAGTTGATTTACGAATCTGGCTAACACGAGCGCGTCATTTCCAAGTTGGTAAAAAGTGTTGTTACGATTACTTTTAAATATTTTTTTACGATGCCACTATTTACGAATATTGAACTAACGGATATAGTGCTGGTTTATGGGGCAGCTGGAGAAAATTCTCGGCAAGCACAAATCCTGTATCGCGAACGGTTTCCAAATCGGAGAATTCCGGACTGTCGTACGTTTATTTCAACTGTTCAGCATCTAAGAGACCATGGAAAATTTGAGAGTGTCAATGCAGATCGAGGGAGAACAAGAACACAAAGAACATTGGCGGCCGAAGAAGAAATATTGGAAGCTGTTGAAAACCGGCCTCAATTAAGTTGTAGAAGACTAGGTCTTGAAATTGGAGTGTCCTCATTTGTTGTGTGGCGGACACTTAAAGAACAAGGTTTACATCCTTATCACATCCAAAAAGTCCAGGCCTTATATCCAGGTGATGAAGAAAAGATAGTGGAGTTTTGTGAATGGATGATTCAAAAATGTGTTGATATTCCTGATTTTCTAAAAATATTATCGTATACTGACGAGGCTTCATTCACTCGTGATGGCGTGTTCAATATGCACAATACGCATATTTGGAGTGATGAAAATCCTCACACCATTAGGGAAACTGGGCATCAAAGAAAATTTTCAATAAATGTTTGGGCTGGCATAATAGATCAGTATTTAATCGGGCCTTATGTTCTCCCGAACAGATTAAATGGGCCAGGATATCTCCACTTTTTAGAAGATATTTTGCCAGTACTCCTAGAAGAGATACCGTTACAATTAAGGCAACGGATGTGGTACCTACTAGATGGCGCTCCTCCTCACTTTGATTTAAACGTACGGCAGTTTTTGAACATTAGATTTCCTCAAAAGTGGATAGGCAGAAATGGACCTACTAAGTGGCCTCCGAGATCTCCGGACTTAAATCCATGCGATTTCTTTTTGTGGGGTCACATGAAACAACTGGTTTATAATGAACCTATTAATAGTGTTGAACAATTAACCAATAAAGTTAATGCGGTAGCCGAGGAACTACGACAAAATCCAAGACTAATTTCTAATGTTCAAAGTTGTTTGGAAAGACGATTGCAAGTGTGTGTAAATAATAATGGACGGCATTTTGAACAATTACTGTAATAAACTTTATTTTGAATTAATTGGTTTTGCTACGGCAACAGTGCAATTTCTATGGGTAAGTTCAATTTCGATTTATTTTACTTCTTTAAATATGGAAACTAGTAGGTCGGAAAAGGGGACTCTTCCCCAATATTTAAATTTTAGAATTTGAAGTTAAAATTGGTGCCAATCGTTTTTGGTCATTACATACTATTCCCCATTTTAATATGTACGTGTATTTCAATAACACCCTGTATATATTATAATGAAATACGAAATTCCAAGAAAATCAAAACAGTTTTTAAAATTAAAACTAAATAGTTTCCATCAAAGTTTTCAGACTACACCTCGTATAATGGTGATTTTGACAGTACTACCACACAAAAAAACTTAACTTTAAATATGTCCATGTATATACTTCATAGAAAATTACATTGTCATCCGCATATCCTATTATGTTTCCTGCTGAATTTAAACTAAATAGTCCATTAATATATAAATTAAAAAGTATCGGACCTAAAACAGTATCTTGTGGCACACCATACTCAATAACTGTTTCTTGCTTAATTTATCTTCCCCTTATTCCTGTATTTTCTAAGGTTTGGAGTAATACTGTGTGACAGTGTCATCATGTCCAGGTGATTTAATATTTTTGAGGTTGAATTTGATAGAATTTTGGATCTAATTTGTCCGGCTAACTTTTTTCAAAACTAGTAAATTTATTATTAAATTCATTAGCTATTTCTTGGTTATCTATTAATAAAAATGTCCGTTATCGTTTGCAATAGGGTTAATTTGATTTTTTTTTGTTTTCTCCCGCACAACTTTAGTTATTATGAATATAATTGTAGTTATCTTTGAGGGATTCTACTTAGTAGTAGAAACTTTAGATCATGAATGAATGCACCATTTTTAGTCCATAATTACAATTTATAGATAGAATTAATTTGTTATTTTAAAGTAATGAAATCAAATTGATAATTTTTGTTATTCTGTTTCTTTCATTAATTTTATTTTACTATATAAGTCAAGGAATAAAATTATAATTACAAATGGAGTCACAAATTTTTATTTATTTTTTTTATCTGTCAAGAATTAACAATATACGAGGGATAGATGTATCTAAATACATTTAATGAAAACTTTATCAACTTATTAAAATTACATTACAACTTTATCTAGCCCAATTTGTGGCATATGGTATAATGACAATTTTAAATTAAATTATATTAAATTTAAATAAATATATAAGTATATATTTTTTAGAATTTTATTTCTACACTATTCCATCTTAATTGATGTACTATTTCCTTGTGCACCGTTTTAAAGAAGCGTAGGTCGTTTTTTTTATATATCTACAATCCATATTTGGTCACTTGCCGCAGAGCAAAAAACCTAAATTAAAATGTATGTCATAAAGAAACGTTACATCAGTACTATATGTATTCGAAAAAACCGTATTTCACAGTTTTAAATAGTAGGTTGGGCATACGCCTACAATATCGGGCTTAGTGACCTACCCATTTTGGTTAAAAGTTTCTTTTTGTTTATTTCTAATGTAGTAAACAGCTGTTTTATCTGTGATTGATTACTGTACAATATATTAATTTATGTTGATTCCGTTTGTATTGCTTTAAAAATTTTCTGAAAGAAAACATTTTATTTTTCATTCTATTATCTAATAATGTACAAGCTTAACACTTCTGTTGACTAGTTCTTAATGTATTTTTTATTCAAATGGACAACCTACATAAGTGGAAGAGTTTTGATAAAGATATCAACTTTGTCTTCAGCAGCGCATGTTGTAAATGACTTCTGTTAATTTTTTATCAAGATCATTGTACCGTTTTTATTGAAACAAAACAAAATAAAATAATAATGCTATAGTTTTTTTTTTTTTTTTCATTCATTCATTCAAACAGATTTATCGTTCATATTATCATACAAATAATTTAAAAACTTACAAATTTTATTGTTAATTTTTCTACAGTATATTTAGAAAATGAGTAAAAATGTTTTGTATATTGGGACTAATGTTGGCAGAAAATTTTATTTATTTTTTCATATGTACCATGATTTAATTTAGAATAAATAACAATTAACGATATATTTGAGTGGCAAGTTTGCATCCCCATTTATCGAGTAAAAAGTGTTGGACTATCTGTTTTTTCGTCTATTTTATAATCTACAAGATTTCTGCTGGTCTAAAAAAGCATTAACTAGTTTTCTTTATCTATTATATTTAAGGTAACGAAATAATACCGATCAAAACGAATTTCCGAATAGGTTTGGACGTTTTTTCCTTGAAAGGTAAAATCAAGACGAGACAAATAGAGGAATTTCCAGCCATCATCCTGTTTTTTATCTGCGCCACGTTTCATAAAGGGATAAGGAAAAACCTTCATCAGCCCAGATCGAACGGTTGTTACAAATTTTCCGGAGGAGGAAGTAATTTTCGCCTTTTCAAACGAATGTTTATTTAGAAGTTCTTTTTTTGTAAAATACGTGACATTGCAGTAAAACTTTTTAAAACGTTAATATTGTCAATGTATTTCATTACATGACTGATTAAAAATAGGAAGTTAAGATGGGTTGATATTAAAAAAAAGAATCCTAAATTAAAAACGAAAAACAAAAAGCGATAACAACATGAAATTTTTAGCAAACATCAAGCTCTATAAGGAGAAGAAAAAGTGAACACCCTTTGTAAATTACCACAAGCCACCACTGATCACGAACATGACTCGTACCTCGTTTTTGTCAGTCATAGCCTGTGGATCACTCTGTATTTACTACAAATGTGTATGTGTCTTATATTTTTTATGTATGAGAAAGTATTAAAATAATAAAGCGTTCGTAATCCATAGGCGTATCACTTCTTTTAGTAGACAGTTAAAATATTTTTTGAAGTTATTCCTCGAGTATACACTTATATTTTCACCTAATTAACCTGGTTATAACTTCTAAACAGCTGGAGGTAAAAAAGTGCAATTTTTTCTAAAATGTTTTATTTTTCCACAAGGTATGTTAAGAACATTGTGTCAAACGGGTTATGTAGGTATAAGGGTTTAAACTTTGACTTTTAAACAACGTTACGTTCATAAATAACAATTTTAATATAAAAACTACTTCTTACCTACAAATCCAAATCAGAAGATGAACTGTCGCAACCAATATTTACAACGCGTGGCTCGATCATTTCATCAGTAATATTGTCCAACTTCCACATTTTCTCTTCTTCTTTAATCGTATGATTTACTGCCTTTTCCCAGTTTTCAGGCTTCACATTATTTACAGCCTCCAAAAACAACTGTTTAACATCACTCATTTTAAAAGAATTATTTTTTCTTGAAACTTCTCCCTTTATCTGTGCCTATATCAGTTCAATCGGGTTTACTTCGCAATGATATGATGGTGATCTAACCACCGTCATCCCACGATTTTTTGCAATTTCATTAATGTCATATTTTTTAAATTTCTCTTTATGAAGGGAACACAAATGATACAGTTGTTTTCTCACAGAACCGGGATGGAACTTAATATTCTTTGAATTTAGCCAATTCTGTAAATCTTTTTTTAACCACTTGGTTGTGGGCATTTTTTCTATAAGTCTCGAGTGATAACTTGCATTATCCATTACTATTAATACAGTTCTGAGGAAGATCTATAATTTGTTCGAACCACTCTTTAAAGACATCAGCATTCATGTCCTCATGGTAGTCACCGGTACAAGTAGATTCAAAAGTCAATAAACCACCTTTAACAAAACCGTTTGAACTACCGATGTGTACTATTATTAGTCTGCGCCCCTTTCCTGATGTTGGATTTAAACCAGTAGATAAATTATTTAAAAAAGTCTGTTTTCGACTTGTAACAGTTTCATCTTGCCAAAATTTATTTGGTTTATGTCCCTCATTGATCCATGTTTCATCTAAATAAAATATATTTCTTCTTTGGTTTCTCATTTCTTTTATAGTCCTTAGGTAATTTCTTCTCCATACTACAATATCGCTTCTTTCTATTAAAATAGACTTTCTGGAATGCTTTTTCCATAGAAAACCTATTTCTTTTAAAAGTTTCCATAGTGTGCTTCGACTCATTTCAGGGTAATCCTTATCATCTCGAATCGTGGTAAAAACTTTGTCTACTGTCGGAAATTCTTTTCTAAAGAAGAACGCATGCACTTTCCTTCGAAGTCTTTCTTTCAAAAGATTTTCTAATTGAAATTTTGGTTTTCCTGGAGCTTTACGTGTTGTTTGAAACTCGCCACATTTCTCTTCTTTAACAACTCTGTAAATTGTAGATTTCCCAACACCAAGCGTATTACTAACTAATTCCACTGTGTCATCAACACTTTTACATAAATGTTTGTCTGTAAATGATTTAAAACAATTAAATATTAATGTTTTTTTCATTAACTGTTAAAGGACCGATTTTTTGTCGTTTACGCGGCCCTTCCAAATTTTCCATGATCACACTAGAATTTACACTGCACATTGCAAGTTGCAACTAAACGACATTTAGTAAACTGTCAAGAATACACAACTTGGACCTCCTTACTAAATGGACAACCTATAATCGCATTTTCGGTGAAATTTGTTGGGAAGGTATTTATCTACTTATAATTCGATTACTGTAAGAAATTCTTGGAATTAAAATAAAACAAAATTGGCAAATAGGTACTTATTGAAAATAATCTTAAGACACGGCTATGTAATCTTTAATACACAGGGCTTTTGGCCTGTCCAAACCTTTTTCTATTGTTCTGTATGGCTTATGTTTATAAAGGACCAATAAAAGACCCAAAACTTGTAATAGCTCAGGTACATTTATTACAATTTTAGGAAATATTTAGAATGACCGTACTAAGTTTTGCATTAGAAATGCTGTTTTATCACTTTCTCATACATAAAAATAGACTATAATAAACGGCTAAAAGAAAAATAATTTGAAATGTATTTGGGATGAGCCGTCCCTGTAAAATCCTCGAAACCCCATCGCCTGTATTGAACCAAACATTAAAAATCCTAATCTAATCCGTGTTCCGCCAGAATTAAGGTCAATATATATGAAAATGGTCGCGAAATAAAATAAATACGTCCCAGGATAAACATGTACGCTATCTTTATTACATTCCGCAATTGTATAATTGGTAATTCTTGGTAAACATCGGAACAGGGACAAAAAATATATATAAAGCTCCTAATAACCCATCTGATCTCGGTAAAGTAAACAGTATCTTGTAGACTTAGTAATCAATCTGCCAATTAAAGTGGATACCAGGAAATAATTGACTGGTGTAATTTATTTATCTATCCGTTATTGCATTTTTCACGGACGAATACATGAAACTGGATTCGAGATAGTTTTTCCTCTATTCTATCGTTTAAAAAAAGTGTTTCTTACGGTTTTATTGCTAGATAAAAATATAAGTTACTTCTACAATATTTTGAAAGTGGCATTAAAAAGGTACCGAATATTATTGTCAGATATATTATTTTTGAAATGTAGCAGACCCTACTAACGATATATAATAGTAGGTAGGTAATTAGTTGTTAAACATTAACTGTCAGCAATAATGACTGTAACCACTTTAGAATAAGTGTTAAAACCTGCTCCAGTTTCAATGTTGCCACTTGTAACATAATTATGGAATTGTAACATATTTTTTTAGTCTAGGAATTTTTTAACTTCGCAGGTTTTATTCTTACTGTACGAAAATAACAAATTAAAATTATTTAATTTAATCAGTGCTTACCCCAATTGGCAATTAAAATAAGCTACAATAAAAGTCAAAGCACCATCGACAAAAATATTACCGTACTTGGAAAACGTCTCTTGCTTCACGGAGCGGGGAACCCCCCCGACTACACGGGTTTATGCCAAAGAAGGCAGCAAAGCACCTCGAAAATTTTGAGTTGAAACATATGCCACATTTTTAGGCTATAGACTTGGTCGAGTAGAATTTCAAGATTCTGTAATTTTAGATTTTATTGTTAATATAGCATCTTCAGTTGATTTAAAACCATATTGATTATTGGATAGGATTTTATATATTTTTTAAATAGACATTTAACCGTTTTTTTAATTTTTTTTCTGGATGAGATCGTGAGTAATTGTAAGACCTGCGTTTTTTAATTTATAACAGTTTTGCAGGATTTCCTTTTTTTTTAATCACTGATACTAACTAAAAATTATTTTTAAGCTTACTTTTTATCACTTACAAAAATCATAAATGCTTCTATTAAATGTGTATTTAGCAACGTGATAAATTTTCGGTGTAATAATAGAAACGAACCGGGTGTTTTATGAGTGATATCTACATCTAATTACAAAAAAAAAATTGTGCAAACATTTGCTAATACCCCGTCGTTCCACTTGAAAAATAAAACGTGTTGAAAGCTGCAATTTTTTTAACTGCAAAAACACCCGTAAGCCCTTTTTAACACTGCATTGCAGACTGGGTAAACAAAAGGGTCAAAATGATGACAAAGCAGAGAGAAAGAATGGCCATGGGCTGCTGTTGGTTTTATTTTGAGAATTGATTTTAACAATGAGTCGTTAATGGTTTTATTGTAGTCGCAAAAACGCATTACTGGCTCTAAAACAACAATCGACTTCGGATAAATCTTGAAATCAATCTCAGTTTTTTATACCAATGTAAATGTTGTATACAAAGCGTATAAAATAAATAATTGCCTACTTTTCTTAATACAATTATTATCCCAATTTCCTAGTCCATTTTGCTACTTAATTGATCTATTAAACAACGTTGGCGTATCTCCAAAAACCATTAGTAAATTTATGTCAGAGCCACAATATGCGTCACTCGAATACAGTACAATCTTCATATAATATATTACTCAAGAAATATACATACAAGTTTCACTAATTATGCGCCTAACAAATGGGCGTCTCAGTAGAAAACTGTATGCATTGCATTTACATATTTGCATTAAAATTATTCAAAGAGTTCAAAGAAAAATATTTCAAATAATCAATCATCCGATAAACTCTGCTTTTAATTCATTAGAACCGGAAAAATTATTGATGCATAAAAGTTTTGAAGAAGTTGTCGTATTGGGAATTTGTTTATTGAATAAAGTTAATAAAAATAAATATTTTTATGCGCGCTTTATATCTGGAAATTTATACATGAATTGATTGATGACGATTACATCATGTACGTGAATTGTTGCTTAGTACGCACAGCCATTTCAAAATTAGCATCTGAAGGTGTTAAAATACACATCGAAAAAAAATTCATGATAAATCCACATGTAGATGTGATAGAGGTGCCGAAGGAATAAGGCGAAGGGAAGAAGCTAACAAGAAACAAAGACAATTTTACAAAACAGAACAAGGAATGGAAATTAGGAATAATTACAAAGAAAAACAAATTAAGAAAAAGAAACTAATTACAAGTTTACTGAAAATTGGCCTAAATAAAAAAGCTGGGCTTCAAAGAGAGACAATTTTGAAACTTATTGAGTTACTGTAAATACTTAATACTGTTACTTTAAAAATATAATTTTGAAACAAAGTATATTTTATTTTCATTGTCCAATGTTGACTTTACCCTATTACAAATAACTTTCCCCCATTTGCATTATTAGCAATATTTGTCCTATATTTACTTAAATGTCCACACCAGGACTCTACTGTCCAGAGTGAACTACACGTTTTCCATTTAAAAAGCACTGGTGTCCAAGATCCTATGCAATTACGCTCATTGGGAGGTACTTGCTAATTGCGTTAAGGGTGGGGGTGGGTACTTAGGATAATTACCTCTCATTACCTCCCGTCCAGAACTGGCCAATCACAACTACTATTATATATACAAGATACCTACACTCATTACATTTCAATGTGTATGGAGCAATGAAAGGTACTTACGATAATGATTACACATGGTGTATAGGGTAATTGAAAAGTAATTACTATGTAATTACACCACTACATTGTTTACAGAGTAATTGAGAGGTACTTGCTAATTGCGCTAAGGGTGGGCGGTGGGTACTTAGGGTAATTACTAATTACATTAATTGCCTCTGACCTTGGACCAGAACTGGCTAATCATAACTACTACTGGGCTCGCTCATGTTTCGAGACCTCGCTCTGCTCGTCTCACAAATATTTACTCGTAATTGGTTTCCTAGGTAGCTATTATAGAACTTTATAATGTAAAATGTTTTTATATTATTTCCCTTCAAACGAATCATTTTTATAACAAATTAAATAACAATAAGTTTAATAATTTTCATTTCTATAGATTTATTTTGTTATTTTATTTTATTTTCTCACCAGGCCTTATTGTGTAAATAACTGAACTATATTTTTATTAACAGTAGAAATATTCAATTTCCAAGAAAATGTTATGGGTGTAAATTCTTCCAGCACGGTAAGTATTTAATAAAAAACGTAACCAACTTTATGAATAATAAAACAGTACGCTGTTTCGTTTCTTTCCTTTGTTTGTAGTTTCGGTATTAAATACAATACGATTCGAGTTTTAACTTTTTTTTTATAAAAATAAATACGGTTTTATAGAATACGGTTTTATAGAAAATGGTCGCATTTAAAATTGTTTATCCTTATTGATATCTATGTTTTATATATCGTTTCCAATCTGAACCAAGAATTCGTTTTGTATCATCTTATTTGAGGACCGCCTTTTGTTCTTTATGGATGTTTATATTTTCTTTTTGTTTTGAATCTCGTCCTGGAGTTTTTTTTCTTATATTTTCACTGTATCCATAAAATCATCCTTTTTCATTAATGTTAATACATATTTCCCAACACTATTCTTTGGTACAGTGCCCTAGAAAAGCTTCGTTCCCTCCGTTCTTTGGCTCACGCTACGTCACTGCTTTGGAACATATAGTTCCAACTTCTATTTTAAAGAAATTCTCCGATAGATGTACGTTATATTTTTTGTTTCGCTGGGTCTATTTGGATACATAAATTTTTCGGTGCTAGACAACTTGACACAAGAAAAAACAGCTTGTTCTCTACATACCCACTAGAGCCTGACGAAAATACCCTCACAGTCCTCCGTCTATGCTTTAAGACATTCAAAATGCATTTGCAAGTTTGCCCGTTATAAATTGCATTCAACTGTGCTAACATGAAGAACTTAACCGAGTTGTACAATGTTGTTGTCTTGATGGAACGAAACATTTATAAAGATATTTAGAGACATTCAGTAGGATTAATTCGTGCTAAATTTCTATACTTAGATGCTAAATTATCAAAAAGTAGCTAACTTTGTTTGTTTGTGCTTGAATATGCTTATGCACTGTGTTCGTTGAGTCAAAAAGATGAATTTATATGCATAATATTGTTTTAGAGCAGGACATTCGTTTCTTTTTTTCAAATAATAAGAAATATATTAAAAAAAAAAGAAAATCTCAGAGCTGGATCATAAAATATAGTGACCGTTTCCCTCGAGAAAGCAACTAATCCTTTAGGTAATACTACAATAGGTATTGAAAAAGAGTAGAAAGAAAATTAGATCGTTTTTATAAAAACAAATATTGGTTTTACTTTTCTAATTTGTCTATTAGGATTTGTCAAAAAAGTGTTAATATGGTCCATCATCTGAAATATTTCCCAAAAGTTTTAGGATAAACTTTACTTATCGTATACACTGTAAAACGAATATTAGTTAAATAATTTAACTCGAACCAAAACGTTGAAAATAAGTCTCGGTTTACACACGGACTAGCTACAATAATATGAATAGATCGTTCGTACTTAAACGTGATTTATGCTGTCAGAATCTTTGTTCTTTTGCGCGGTAAATTAAAGAAAATGGCAGCATTTGTCTTCCGTAAGCTGCAATTTTTGGTTTTTATGGTTCTAGCAAAAGAAATCGTGGCTTAAAAGTTTCTACCAATAAGTCATTCATTAATTTCGCCCACAAATGTTACAAAATTCTTGATGCGCACCCACGGCTGTCACATTTTTCATCGAAAAATACTTAGTATAAACACTTTAGAATGTATAATAATAAAGTCCTCACCATAAGAAGCCATTTAAATTTTTTTATGAAGATAGCGTAGGTGTAAATAAATTATAAATTAATGTTTACACCGATGATTTGAATGAATGAATGTAACTCGTTGAATCGTTAAGTTAATCGATAGCTAATAAAATTTCATTCATAAAACTGTTTTATCTTTTTGATTACATAATCAACATAAACAAAACGATGGATCTTTCACTCTTGGCAATACATGTACGTTTTATTTGGTATTACTAGGAATTGTAATATTGTGACGCGATTTATTTGGCAATATGACATCAAGACGATATTTTCTAGAATTACAATGATAGGAATGATCCATCTAATTATTTATCAAAAAAGACGCAGCCAATGAACCCGACTGACATCCCGAATTATTCCATTAAAAAATTAGGGGACCTGTTACCTTTTTTCTGCATCAAAATAAAACTTAATCTAGAAAAATCATAATTGGAGTTCGCTGTGAAATTTAAATGAATTCCCACACCTCCCTCTTGTGTTCGTGACGGCAAATTCCCTACCTCCCTCTTGGATGCATGTATCAGTGGAGCTATATTTTATTTTCTATATTTTTTGATAAATCTTCCGTTTCTAATTAGAATTTTACCGCTTGGAGTTTTGATGGTATATTTGAAAGCTAGGTATTTTATATCAATAATTGGAAAGGTTCGTATGCCCCGCCTGTGACGTCACGCTGTGTTTACGTACGATACACAAATATAACGTAGTTTTAAACAGTCACATTGTTTCACTATGGGCGAAGTTAGGGGAGGGCTTGGGGGGGCTAAGCCCCCCCAAAAACCAAATTAGCCCCCCAAAAATAATTCGAACATTTATCGCACATCCGCCCATACATTTCAGATTTTAGAACAGAAATTAAAAAATAAAAAGAATCGTGCCATTTGATTGATTCTGCAATTTTACATTTAGCTCAGGAGGCAGTAAATTTTTTTCTTACCTACTCATTTTTCCAGTAGGTGTATACGAGTAACAAAAAAAAAATGTTTGAGTCTGACTCTTATTTTCCCAGTCATAAATATTATACATTTACTAAACTAGAACAAAAAGTTTATAAAAATAGCAGTTTGGATTATCTCAGATAGTGGAAAGTGAGTGTGGCAGAAAATTTAGCATATAAATTGATACAATCATGAACTGTTAATAATAATGTCTAGCTGATTTACGAAATTGGCAAATGAGTCTGGTAACATCTTCAAAATCGAAAATATATAATATTTTAGCTTTTATTTTCCCGAGTTTGAAAATTTGCCACGTAATAGATTATATTGTAATTTTATACCTCTATTTTATAGCCAATCAAATGCTGTTATTTTAAAACGTTTCCATGAAAACTAGAAAAATTTCCGGTAATTTTCCTATTGGTGGGTACCCTAAACGAAATTATACTGAACATTTTTTTTGACAGTTGAGAAGCCCTTCCATGCATAAAATATTACGACGCAACGCGATAGTGTGATTAAAAATTTGCCGTTTTAGTGGTTAATATTTTATTTAATACCAATTATAACTAGGTAGAAATAAACTACATTTATTTTAAGCAAAATATTAATGAGGTTTTTCCCGTCAACTAAACGACTTCAAATATAACAAATAGTCATGGTATGGCCACAGCATTTAAAAATATATGTTTTATATGCTGTGGTATGGCCAGCTTTAAAAATTTGATTTTAGTCGTTTTAATGTATGTCTGTCAAGTTTTGAAATTTGGATATTTTGGTGTAAAATTTTCTTACCCAATACCACATCTGCTTAAATTATTATCAGTAAATTTTTGCTCACTCACGCATATTTTAAGAAACTTATCCATCGTCTTCGACTAAATTTCAAAATATTCGTAAGTTCGAAAAAATTTCCGGAAATAATTTAGTCACTTGTGGTATTCTAAGTGAAAATACACGTCTGGCTGACAATTACAATCACGAAGGCCTGCCAGACTCACAAGTAGTGTCCGACCGAAGGTTCGGTGACGGTTTCGGCCAACTTCGGCTTAAAATAAGAGTTTCGACTACAGTTTCGGTTTCGGCGGAAAACTGGCCGAAACTGCGGCCGACAGCAAAACACTTTCGAAAGTTGGTTGTGTCCTGCACAATGGCGACTGTGCCGGGTGCCATTCTTACACAGTGCACGTACACACAAACATCTCTGCTTTGTTTCAAGTGAACAGACTTCAGTGCTCCTAGCCTAATTTATTCGGATCAAAGGAGCAATTTTTTAGGTGAAAACGTGGAAAAATATTTTTTTTACACTACAACGTTAGACTGTGTACTTATGAATATTAATTTAATTATAAGTAACAAACATATTTAATCCGCTAAATTTGTTTGTTTTTTTTTAAATAAAAATTATACATTATATATAATTTTCTTCATAATACTATTTTTTGTTACAAAATATCTACTACAGATGCAGAAATGATTGATACTTTGTAATTCACTTACTTTTTTTTTAATTTTAAAAGTAATAAAAAAACAATGTCCATAAATGTATTAATGGCTTCTTTTGATCACCAAAAATAAATAGGTAATAAGTAAATGTAGCTTAAATTTATAATACGAGTTAATTAGTCTAAAACAAGGATTACAATAAGATACTGCAAATTTCAATAAGAGATTGCCTTAAAACAAAGTTCTTGTTTCGGTTTCGGCCGAAACTAAGAAAGGAGCCGAAATTTGGTTTCTGTTTCGGTTATAAAACCATATTTCGGTCGGACCTGACAAGCCAGGTAGTTAAACGAGGAGAGGAATAGCAATCGAACGTGCCGAATTTAGCGCGCTTGGCGATTATTAGATGAGTCTGGCAAGGCTTTCGGGGTGTTCCACATTAGCCAGATTGTATTTTAAGCTGTTTTCTAGTAGTGAGAAAACTTGTGACAGGGATCCTTACTGGACAATGCCAACTAAAAGGACACCTTAGTAAACTGAGATTAGTAGAAGATAGTGACTGCAGATTCTGTGAGAAGGACGAAACCTTCGTTCACATTCTAACTGGATGTGCAGCACTCCAGAATCAAAGGACACTATACCTAGGAGCATATAAAATAGAAGAGGGAAATTTACCTAACTTGAAGCCACTCCAAATCCTACACTTCCTTGAGAAAATATAATTGGAAGGATCTTTATAGGCATTGAGACATTTCTGTGCTGCATAAGCGACAGAAGGGGGCACAATAGATCTTTTAGGTCGCAGTTTATTAACACCCCAATCCCAACATAACATAGTGAGAAAACTGCAAAAAAATGAAATCCACCAATCACAGTTCATATTTTGAACACCCAACTACTATTATTTTTAAAATTTTAAATTCTGTCAGTATATATTTTAGTCATTAAGATTACATACGTTAAAATGAGTTATTTTTGTTTAGAATCGATAAAAAATGGCATTTTTATTTTTATTTGGGCCACATTTAAAAAAAAATAATTTTAATCAAATTGTATGAAACTGATTTAATTACGAGTATTAAAACTAAAAACCTGGAGTGAAGTGGAGCTGAGGACAGAGCATCTAGATTCCACGCGAATAGCCTGGGTTCGAATCTGGACAAGGGGCTTATTTTATGTTTATTATATTTTATAAATTAATAAAATTCATAAATTATTTTAAAATTAGTTATTTTGTCTAAACCTAAAATAATTTTTTAAATTTTTATATTTTCCTTAGTGGTTCATAGAAAAAATATACTGTACAACTCGAGTGAATTGTCCATATCTACTCTTGTTGCACAAACTATTATTTCATGACTGCGAAAATGAGGAAATTTTTTTAATGAATTATTGTGATGAAAATTTTTCAGGTTTTTTACTTGACATAAATATATATTATATATGATATTTTATCCATTTTCATAGATTCGCCAGAATTTTTTTACTTAACTTTAGTATACCTCTAGAACTAATATATATTATATAACTAGGGCTAGGGCTAGGGCTTTAGCCCCCCCCCCCCCCCAGATCTGATGACATAACTTCGCCCATGTGTTTCACGGATGTGTTGATCTCTCTTTTTCACTGCAGGCATTTGCGGAAACTGCTCGTGCTTAATCAGCATAGAGCGTCGACAAACACGCGATAAGTTAGAGCGCAATTGCGTACCAAAAAATTAAGATGTATGAAAATAATAAAAATATTAAAATTTAATTTATAGTTTAATGTTATTTTCACTGCACAATGAACCAACTGAGACACCGCCCCTAATTCTCTGTAACATCTGGCGGGAAGTCCAGTATTTTTTCGGAATTTTTTAGACAAAGAAATATTTAGAAATTAATAGAAATCGAAAAATTTTATACAATATTATTAAATCTATAGGTTTTAAACATTAAACAGTGTATGGATGAAAAATATATTATTGCTGCAAAAATTACATTTTGACCTAATTTTTTTACAAATGCAAAGACATATAGATTCGTTACATGCCATGATTTTTGCAGCTAATTTAATGTCATTTATGTTTAGAAAAAACTATAAATTTCTCTATTTCCGAGATTTTTTCATACTACAAATGATATAAATGACAACCTCGAAAAAATATTGGTAGTATAAGAAAAGATGGATTGCTCTACACCATTTAGGCCCAATAATATCTATTGTGCATCCTCTAGGGGCATATAGAACCTTCCTCTCAACATGTTTGTCCTAATCTAGAGACCCTGAATCGTGCAGATCCAAAATAATCTTAGAAGGTGACTTTTTACAATAACAATATATATTAGAATCTCATAATTTGTAAATGAAATTTTAAGTTTTTCGGAATAGATATTTCATTTTCAATTTTAAATTTGTACTATTTACTTATTTATTAATAAATCTGATGAATATATATGTATTTTTTAAAAAATCCATTTCACTGTGTTACAAAATATCTCTTTTTCTTTTATACGATCCGAATTTTTCTTAATTATTGTTTTTTTTTTGTTACAGTATACCTGTTCGTCTTCCTCTTAACGAGTCAAGTAAAAGCCCAACAGCAATATTTTCGCGTGCTGCCGAGGGACTTGAAAGTACAAGAGGGCGGCGAAGCGATGTTGGAGTGCGAGGTTGCCAATTTAGCCGGACAAGTGCAATGGACCAAAGATGGATTTGCTCTAGGTAAGCCGCTAACAAGGCCCTTATTGCAGCTGAGTTATTGGTCAACGAAATCTATTAAATTAGAGTTACGAACTAACGTAATTAATTGACATTAGCGTAGTTGGTGTTGACACTGCTGACTATTGTAATGGATGTCTCAGGAAGCAGAATGCGCATCTCGAGTATAATACGGGAGATGTTACATGAATATTTAATAACAGTAAAATTTATCTTGAAGTAATTTATGAAAGTGACATTTTTTTTATTACCATTTCTGACTAAAAAATCATTTTCTGGGCAGATATTTTTTGCTGTCTCAGCGGTGACAGTTTTTTCAAATCTCCAAATATGTTTTTTTTACCTTTGGGGTTCTGGAATAGTCTTAATAATTCATTAAAGGATTTTTGAGATTTGTTTCTGAATTTTTAAAACATTCTACACTGATTAATTGTTTATTATTTAAATATATAAAAAAGTTTATTGCAATAAGGTTATTTATATCTATGATTCCTTCGAAAAATTCGTGGAAGTCATAAAAAATAAAAGTTAACATATGATTATTATTAAATTTTTTGAAAGCTGTTATTTTTTAACCTAAAGAAGTTGATAGTAATACATTTGAATAATTACTACTACCTACCAAAATAAAATTGTTCTGCTATTGTGGGTTTTAAAATGGATTTTGTGCTACCGGTATTAACTATAGTCCAGTCATTTAAGCTTAAATTAGGTAAGAATCTCGGAACTGGAGATACCCAGCTGTAAGTCTGTAAATACTTGTATATTGACACGCTAAAAGTTATCTCAAAACCTACATATGGCAGGGTGTACGCAACTATTAAATTTCAAGGTCAAATGTCACAAAAATCGGTTTTTTGCGCTTTTTTGTAAATATCTCATTTTTTATGGGTTTTTTGCTATTTGTATTTATTATCAATATTGTAGAATACAAAATTCTCTACAAATTTTGTTTAAAAAAATTCAGATTATAGTAAGAACGTAAAAGCTATGAAGCAGCAGAGAAGATGAAACAATAGTTGTACCAGTTACTCAAGACAAATTCTTATCAAATCGAAATAACAAAGATATGCTCATTAATATGTTAATTGAAAAATTACAAGCTGCAAATATTACTACTAAACAAGCCAGAGATAATGCTGATGTTCTTATTGTTGAAACTGCAATTGAAGAATCAAATTCTGAAAAAACTGCAGTTATAATAGGACAAGATATTGATTTACTTGTCATTTTAATTGGGCGTACACTGTCTTACGAACAAGACATTTTCTTTAAAAAAGTTGGGAAAGGAAATGTAAAAACGGGGATATACTTGACTAAAAGTTTTGATAATTATCCTCATTCCAAAACACATATTTTATTTCTGCACGCATTAAGTGGCTGTGACACAACTTCTGCGATTTTTAAAAAGGGAAAAAATCATTTTTTAAAGTTTTTGAGAAACTGACAAATTTGAATGAACTAGCTGCAGCATTTGAGAAAGAAAATTGTTCGGCCCAGAGATTATTAGAGAGTGGAACTCAAATCTTATTGGCAGTCTATAATGCTCCGAAATCTGTGAAAAGTCTCGATCATCTTCGTTATATGCATTACGTCAAGTCTACAAAACTTAATTAACCTGTGCAGCTTTCAAATATTCCACCAACAAAAGCAGCTGCTCATCAACCTTTCAAACGTGTATATTATTAAGTTCAAACTTGGTTAAGGCATGATTTGGAACCCCAGGTATGGAGTTGGGCAATGCGAAACGATTTTCTGGAGCCTATCATGACAATTTTACCACCTGCTCCAGAAGATTTGCTAAATACAATTTTCTGCAACTGCAAGAGTGGTTGTGGTTCGCGAAGCGGATGCAGGAAAGCGGGCTTGCAATGCTCTTTAGCTTGTGGCCAATGTAATGGGCAAGCTTGTCTCAATGCTCTTTCATATCAGAGCGACATTAACGAAGATGGAACCTTTGACCCCGAAATCATGGAAGAACTTGAGAGAAATGTCGTTGAAGACGATAATGAAGACCAGTTTGAAATTTACCAGCAGCCGGAAGACGACGATGAAGAGGAAGAAGATTATTAAAATTATAAATTGTAGTTTTTGTACCTTTTATTCCATTTTTTTACTTTTAATAAAAATAAATGTATTGAATGAAATTTTTTAATAAAAAGATTAATTCATAATTTATTTGTTTTTTTTTTTTTCATCATGTGAGAATTTATTAATATTAATTAGGTTAAAATTCCTATATTTTCATTAACAATTTTGCAATTACATGGGCAGGTAAGTGTTGTTAAATAAATTAATACTAAATAAAAAGTGGATAGGTTAGGAAAAAAAATGATAAAATATAATATAATAGTTAATAAAAATTGACAAATATTTATAATCATTGATTTATCGATATTTCATCAACTATATATGGCGCGTTTTCGACCGGAGGCACCGGTTGACCTGAAGTGATGCTGTGACCGCGCGCTCTCCGTCATCTATCTCGAAAACGGTTCACTGTATGAAAATTTTTTTAAACAAAATTTTTAGAGAATTTTGTATTTTACAATATTGATAATAAATACAAATAGCAAAAAACCCATAGGAAATGAGATATTTACAAAAAAAGCGCAAAAAACCGATTTTTGTGACCTTTGACCTTGAAATTTAATAGATGCGTACACCCTACCATATGTAGGTTTTGAGACAACTTTTAGGGTGTCAATATACAAGTATTTACAGACTTACAGCTGGGTATCTCGAATTCCGAGGTGAACTTACTATAATGATTGGACTATAATATTTTCAGAGGTTGTTTCGAAATTTCAATATACGGTAGAGGTTTTATAGAAGTTATATTTAATTCTACTAACTTGGAGTTTTCTTCAGGATTCAAATAATTGACATTTCAAATTGTAAAAATGAATTTGTATAATGATCTGCTTCTATTTGATTTTCACGATAATCGATCACAAGTTTTTTCAGATATAAAATTAGGCTTTTGATTATTATTTTGGAAAACATTATTAGACTTATTATTTGGAATTAAAGTTCTTTTCTGCAGTGGTAATTTATACAAATTCCTGCGTCTAACTTTGATACAACCTATACAAATTTAATACCATAATGCAATTAATATTTTCATTTTTGAGTCTACTATTATACATATTTCGAATAATAATTAATATTTTCCTAAATATGCTTTAAAATCGTTAGAAAGTTTGTAATTTAAAACTAGACTGCGAATCTTCTACAATTTCGTATGCAGGAACACGTTTTCAAATAAAATTTAGCCTCAATTTAGCCTCACAAAATCGCGAATGTCAAATATTCCTCCTAGCGGGATTTACACTATACACATACCGACTCTATATAGAGTCTCAATACTTCGTCAAGATACATCCAAGAAATGCGTTTTTTTTTTTTTTTTTTTTCATTTTTGACGCGTGACAAAACGGTTTAGATCATCTTTCACGAGATACGTGTTGGATTTTTAAAAATATAGAATGCTATTAAATGGAGTTTATTCCTATTTTTTGTATCGGAAGAGTTATTTTTATCAAAAAACTGTCTTACACTTTACTAAATATGCAATATTAAAAATATATTATCGTTAATTTGGAAGAAAACGGCTTAAAAACAATAATTTCACAAAAAAGGAAATTTAAATGATTTGGTAGTTAAAGATTCAAAAATTATTAACGGCTACAATTTTATAATTTTAATCTGTTAAATAAACTTTGTCAGTGGCGTACGGTATGTTTAGGTAACATCTTCATCCACCACTGTCCAAAAACTTATTTGGACTATACTTTTGAATTTGAGATGGAAATATCATAGCTTGTTTACTATTTTTAGCAATATCCTTCTACCGTCTTTATTTACTTAATCATAGATAGGTATTAAAGTGGTTGTTAAAAATTAAATATTTTTCGATGCCCTAAAAACCCTTTCTTATGATGAAAAAATACTGTGATTTATTTATTTTTTTATTTGAACAAGTCGATTGAAGTTTATTTTTTCATAAAATCGTAGTTTTTCAAAATTTCTCTTAAAGTAGACGAATTTGAGAAAAAAAACATTGAGAGAAATTTTATAGGCAATAAAATTTAAAAATTTTTTAACACATCAAGGTTTACATTGTGCTGGAAATCCTTTGACATACCTTTCGAAGTCTTTCCAAACTTTTCCCGAGCAACAACCGTACGCAACCGCTTATGACCACTTGAACAATTTACAAATCTACGAAGCGGCTTCGAACTTAATCTACTAGGTAATTGTTATGCCGGTAAGGAGGATTCCTGCAATTGTTCGGGATCCGCCTTATGTACATTCGTGCCGGAACTAACGGGCATAACCCTAATCTCTAATAGCTTGCGGTATCACTTAAGTTCTGGCAAATTAATTCAGTATTAACTTCGGACACAAGGCTTCGGCTTCGTGTATATCTATGAAAATTGAATGGAAAGCGGCCGACGCGTAAACGGGTTTTAATTCTATGTGCAAATATACTTTATCTATTAGGTGGTGAATAGGTTAGGGTTCAATGGGGTGTTGGAGTATGTGCCGATAGATTTTAGATAAAAAAATCAGGAAATTAAGTTTATCTGTTGTTAAATAATGTCAAATTGCCTAATTCACAAAAAGCATTTTCAAATTTTGAAAATAAAATATATTTTTAATTTACATTTTCTGTTTTAAAGCTCAGATGAAGGACATAATGTTACATATGATATAATGTGATATAATGTTATCAGAGAGTCTTTAGTTGTTCTGTCACTTTTACAGTGTATTCCATTGGAATGTTAAGAGATTTGCGCTATTTCATGCCCATTAAGAATCTGCTTTAAAATCCAAAATATCGGGTGAAAACTAAAAATTGTCATTTTGGAAAACTTACGATATTGTCTACATCGTTTGAGAAAATTTAACGAAAATTTTGACTCTTGTATTATGAGCTATGCCCAATCGACTGGCGCTATCGAAAAATTTCCAGACCTTCTAGATTTTAAGCAATCGCAGCCAACTTTTTTTATTATTTATGGTTGCCATATTTAATTTTTATACCAAAATTCTCAATTCAACGAATGTTTTAAAGAAAAGTGAGGGTAGGTTAAAATCTTATTTTTCAATCTTCATATGGGCGCCATATTGCATTTCTATGCCATATGAGCAAAAAAACTATTTTATTTGCTATCGCACTTTGAATTTTAAACATTTTGCCATGTTAATGACATTACCCGATATTTTGGAAATCCCTGTAGATATTTTAGATTGCAAAGCAGATTCTTAATGGGCATGAAATTTTCTAATTTCACCAGCACTGTAGCTCTTACCGTTTGGGATTTCCCACTTTAAGAATGACCGCCCTGTATACAGGGTGGGTAACCGGTAATGCCTCGGTCTGTAGGGCCAAAACAATTTGATTTTTTTAAAATTTGTTTTCACAGCAAGATGTAAATGAGAAAAGACAACAATTTAAAAATAATTTCAATTATACAGGGTTCTCCAAGAACACGTATCAAAATTATATATTTTTTTTAATACAAAAGTCTTAATTTTCGTTAAATTTTCTCAAACGATGTCCAAAATGACAATTTTTAGTTTTTACCCGATATTTTAGAAACCCCTGTGGATATTTTAGATTTCAAAGCAGATTCTTAATGGACATGAAATAGAGCAACGTTTCTCTAATTTCACCAACACTGTATCTCTTACCGTTTAGGATTTCCCAATGGTATACACTTTAAAAGTGACCACCCTGTATACAGGGTGGGTAACGAAATTAAGAAATACACAATTTAATTTTAAATATTTTATGTTTATTTTCATATAACTAAGAAATAGAATGTAGTTTTTTTGTTTTTTTCAAGAAATTCCGTAACGAAAATAACACCCCCACTCCGACCGGCACAGCGGTGCGGCGTTGAAATCCGTGGAAGGTTTTATCCGACCCTATTCGTATTAGTATGAAGCGGAGTTAAATATAGGTCTGCGGACTGGAACGTTTATGCAATACAAGAACTAGAAGAGCTTTCTCGGGCTTCTAATAAATTGGTATCACAAATGTTCCCGGCTGGCGTAAATATTAGATATTAATTTTTTTTTGCAAGATTTATAAAATATTAATTTTTATTTTATCAGTGTTAACTATTTCATTATTAAGCTATTGCATAGATCTTATTGCCACCCCCCCCCACTGATTCTATTTCTTTTATACACAATTTCGGAAAAATTGAATTTGAAAATGAATAATGATCCACAACAATATATGGGACCACCATTGACGGGGTATTTTCCAGATATTTAGAGGATATCAAGTCTTATGTTTCTTATTTCAGTTAACATAAACCTATAGTTTGTCAATTTTGCCTTGAGGTTTTGAATTTTACTTCTTTAGTTTTCGAGTTTTACGAGTATTGTCTAAAACGGATTTATTACATGTGTCTCAAGATTGTTATCATCTTCTTCTTGCTCTTTATTTTTTCTAACAAGTTTGTGACCTCAAGTGGGTAGTTTATTCTCTTTCTTAAATGGGTAATTTCTTTGGTGTTATTATATACAGCTGTTTGAACAATTTTGGAAAAAAAGTTTTCAGCTTCCTCAACAAGTTGTATATTTATTTAGATTTAACTTTTCTAGTGAGTAGTTTTATTGCTCTTTTAATAACTGTTTCACTCAAGATCAGAACTACAGCTGTAGTTATTTAAAAAAAAAAGGAATACTATACCATTTTGCCAATCTTGTTACGTAATATTTCATCGAAGTGTGAAATACAAACCTGATTAGTTCAATATACTGTATAATATATATATTATTGATCTGTCTACATAAATTTACCTCATTTATTATGACAAGAAACATGAAATTGTAGTTTAAAAGGATCTGATAAAATTTAACTGCCTTACTACATTAATTTTAGTTGAAATTATCTACCCACTGATTTATGATTTTGCGAAACCAAATGTTACAAAAAAAAAAAACATACTAGCTATTAGCGTAAGGTCAACAATCATTCTCCCAACCTCCAAGAAGGAGAAAGAAACTTGAACCACAATTTCCAACATGCAACCGAACATTGCCATTGAGTACATTTTTTTCGAGAAAGGTATAATAATTTACAGTTACAGGACCGTTTTTTATGTTTTTAATGGATATATAGAGTGATTAGAAAATAACTGGGGTATTTTTGATTTTTTTTTTACATTTGTGCTATTACTATTACACCTGGTTGAGAGCAATTATCTTTTTGCAAGAAGGGAGTAGATTCATTTTGGTTAAATTTTGGGAAATAAGAAAAAAAATACAAATTAACCCTTCCTTTTTAATAATATTTAATTATTAAAGCTACTAAAGTTATATTGGTATTTAAATATAATCTTTAATCTTAGCTTAATAATAAAATATCAGTAAAGGAAAGCTATAAAAAAATTATTACTAAATAAATTTTTTTCTTATGGTTTAAATATTATTTTTCGGTTAATCGTCAATGTAAAATGTACTAGAGATTGTCCGATTAAGAACTGTCAGCTTCTCTATAATTTTTCTTCTACATGTGATTTCTCTAAAATGGACCGTATTGGAAAAATTTGAGGAAAAGTAAAATTCGAAATAAAATTTTAATTTTTTAGTAATTTCGTTGGAAATGAAAATGTTTCGGCTAAGAGTGTGTGCAAAATGTATGCTATATAGTTCATCATCTAAACGTTTACAGAGGTGATACAATAAGTTGTACAACTAGACAGGACATATCATATTTTTTTGGAAGAAAAATTGTAATCCCTTAAAAATAATATGTATATTCAAGAAATTTAGACATCCCATTTATATAATTTTAAAAGTTAAACTGCCTCAAAATGACTGAAACGGTCCTGCATATATAATTACGGTCACTCTACTATCTCGCGAATCGTTCTCAATCAATTTAAAAAGGTGTAACAGTTCTACTTCATGCATATAGGCGTAATTATTGTGAATATTAATTTGTTGTTTTGTTACAAAGAAGTCGTTAGTTGTTATGGATGAACGATTGCGCAGATGATATGGTAAAAAAGTTTGATAACGGGTTCGACCGATTCAATTCGATAAATTTCTTTATCCGCTTATGATCTGATTCATTTTGTCTTTATTTTTCTGTCGACGCTGCGAAATCGTTCCACAATCAAACGAAGAAGAACTGTAAAATGCAGGTTATTCGCCAGTAAATTGATTTATTTCACAAGAAATATGAAACGTTCGGTTTTTAATAATGGCTTAGTTTAGGAACGGTGGTTAGATTAAGATATTTCGGTGCTACAAATTTTTTGCAGGTTTGTTTTTGTGAAAGTTTATAAAACAAACGGTATTCATATGAAAAAACTTTCTGGCACCTCAAATGTACATACAGGGTAAATTTTGATAGATACCTGTTATGGGTAACACTATTATAATTAATTCCAACAGCCCCTCTCAAAAATTGAACCCCAGTATAAGTATTCTAGCAGTAATAACACTCCCTGGGCGGGAGCTGGCGTTTTCGGGATATATATTCTATCACTTGTCATAAAATATATTAATTTTAAAGAACTTATATCAACTATTATGTTAATTATAAATATTTGTAACAAAATAATGGTTGTGTATTAATAAACCTGTTGCCACTCCAAAAAATATATTGTTTATTTATTATCAGATATCAAAAATATACGTACCTATAGAAATGTGTTGAAATATGTTCTATTGCTCTTCTTTTAATCCTTTTAATACGTTCTTAATATAATTGTAAATAAAAATCAACACTTTTAAACATATGCATATTTTAAGTTGTAAGAATTCGTAGTCTCTTAATTTTTTTACATTAAACACAAGACCTGTGATGTCACATTAAATCATGAATATGAAGTAAAGGATATGGGAGTTGTCTTTCAGTTTAGTTTGAAGTTCAATAATAATTTCTTACATATAACTAAAAAAGCAATAAAAGCTTTGGGTTTTTAATTCAAAAATACAAAAAAAATTTAGGATTACCACCAAAATCAGATTATATAATGCCTTAGTAAAACCCTATGACACCCTGTATAAAAAAATCGATTTAGAACTCCTGGAAATTGAGAATTCGCAGTCGAAGTTGAAGCTTCTTATACACTACCAGATTTTAAGAAATCACAAAGGCACTTATACTGACCGTATATAGGTGTTTTTACGAACCACTAAAAAAGACATTCCAGCTTCCAATCGAGAAAAAATCGATATATCCAATTTATTTTTACTATCCTGAACGTGTTTACTTTCTCGCAGGTTTTTTGTCGGTAATTCCCGGATTCCCTCGTTACTCCGTGATAGGGGACAGAAGACACGGAGTTTACAACCTGAGAGTGAGCAACGCCTCCCTCGAGGATGACGCTGAGTACCAGTGCCAGGTGGGGCCCGCTAGACTCCAGAAGGCCATCAGGGCCAACGCCAGACTCAACGTTATTTGTAAGTACATTATTTCTTTTACTTGTCTATTTGTTTTTCTTTATTTCTATTTTATTTGCCTCGGAGTAATTGCGGTCCCGATAAGGGAATTTGATTACTTCGTTCGTGATGGTCGCTAGCGTAATTTCTTAGGATTTTTCGATCTAATTCACTTGGGCAACGACCGGTTGTTCAACTATCTTTAAAAAACACACTCAATCTACATTAAAAATAAACATTTATAACATATGATTCAACAAACCTAAAGTTAATTATAAGACGAAGCCTTATTTCTCAGAAATCTATAATCCAAAAATTCATAAATAGATTTCGAAAAACGTCTATGGTGTAAAACTGGCGTCCAAGCTGTCAAAAACGTATTACTTATTTTGATTTTAAATCTCCAAACATAAATAGCATTTGTTCAAAAAGAAAACCTCCAAAAATTTCCAAATTATAAATTTAATTCTACATTATATACATAAACAGATTTTGGTTTCTAGGGATTTTTAAGGTTTTCTAGGATTTTCTTCGACTTTCCATAAGATTTTTTATAATTTTCTTTGAATTTCTATGATTTTTTAAAGATTTTCCATGGTTTTCTATGATTTTCTACGAATTTTCTAGAAATTTCTATGATTTTCTTTTAATTTCTATGGTTTTCTATGGATTTTCTAGGATTTTCTTTGAATTTCTATGGTTTTCTATGAATTTCTATAGATTTTTTATGATTTTTTTAGGGATTTCTAAGGTTTTCTAAGATTTTTTTCGATTTTCCGTAAGATTTCTTATGATTTTCTTAGAATTTCTATGATTTTCCGTAAGATTTCTTATGATTTTCTTAGAATTTCTATGATTTTCCGAAGATTTTTTATGGTTTTCTATGATTTTTTATGGATTTTCCAGGAATTTCTATGATTTTCTTTGAATTTTTATGGGTTTTTATGGATTTTCCAGGAATTTCAATGATTTTCTTTGAATTTCTATGGTTTTCTATAAATTTCCATAGATTTTTATGATGTTCTAGGGATTTCTAAGGTTTTCTAGGATTTTCCATAAAATTTTCTATGATTTTCTTTAAATTTATATGATTTTCCAAAGATTTTCCATGGTTTTCTATTATTTTCTATGGATTTTCTAGGAATTTCTATGATTTTCTTTTAATTTCTATTGTTTTCTATGATTTTCTTTTAATTTCTATGGTTTTCTATGGATTTTCTAGGAATTTCAATGATTTTCTTTGAATTTCTACGGCTTTCTATGAATTTCCATAGATTTTCTATGATTTTCCAGGAATTTCTAAGGTTTTCTAGGATTTTCGTCGATTTTTCTTTGAATTTCTATGATTTTCTATGGGTTTCTATGATTTTCTATGAATTTTCTAGGAATTTCTATGATTTTCTTTTAATTTCTATGGTTTTCTATGGATTTTCTAGGAATTTTAATGATTTTCTTTGTATTTCTATGGTTTTCTTTGAATTTATATAGATTTTTTATGATTTTCTATGGATTTCTAAGGTTTTCTAGGATTTTCGTCGATTTTCCAGGATTTTCGTCGATTTTCCATAAGATTTTTTATGATTTTCTTCAAATTTCTATGATTTTCTATGGTTTTCTATTATTTTCTATGGATTTTCTAGGAATTTCTATGATTTTCTTTTAATTTCTATGGTTTTCTATGGATTTTCTAGGAATTTCAATGATTTTCTTCGAATTTCTATGGTTCTCTATGAATTTCCATAGATTTTCTATGATTTTCTAGGGATTTCCAAGGTGTTCTAGGTTTTTCTTCGATTTTCAAAAAGATTTTCTATGATTTTCTTTCAATTTATATTATTTTCCATGGTTTTCTATTATTTTCTATGGATTTTCTAGGAATTTCTATGATTTTCTTTTAATTTCTATGGTTTTCTATGGATTTTCTAGGAATTTCAATGATCTTCAAATTTCTATGGTTCTCTATGAATTTCCACAGATTTTCTATGATTTTCTAGGGATTTCCAAGGTGTTCTAGGTTTTTCTTCGATTTTCAAAAAGATTTTCTATGATTTTCTTTCAATTTATATTATTTTCCATGGTTTTCTATAATTTTCTATGGATTTTCTAGGCATTTCTATGATTTTCTTTTAATTTCTATGGTTTTCTACGGATTTTCTAGGAATTTCAATGATTTTCTTTGAATTTCTATGATTTTCTATAAATTTCCATAGATTTTCAATAATTTTCTATGGGTTTCTAAGGTTTTCTAGGATTTTCTTCGGTTTTCCATAAGATTTTCTATGATTTTCTAGAAAATTTGCGTTACTGGCGCATAGATTTTGCGTGAGTTTCTAAGATTTTTCCTAAGATTTCACACATACTGCACTAGATTGATAACTCTACAAGAGTTTGTGTGTTGCATATGGTTTACTCTCCACCCTTTTCTCCTTCTTTTCCACCTTCTTCTTCTTCTCCTCTTTCTTATCCTTATTCTACGTAATGTTACTTTTGAACGTAATGTTAGGTTAGATGACATTTATGACTGTCAGGTTGGCAACTCTGTTGCCTCTTTGGCTTTGCTTTTTCACAACGACATTTTTCCCGTTTGAATCAGGCTAATAACAGCTGAGATATAGACGTAGGCCTTTTTGGTTTTGCCACTGCACTTTCTTTAACGTTACTGAGTTCTCTACATAATACCGTTTTCCTCGATTAAATCCGACCAATAATAGCTGTGATACATGCTTAGGATCTTTTGGCATTACTACTGTGCATTATTTTTCACTTCAACGTTTTCCAGTTCTCTACATAATACCGTTTTTCCCGTTTGAATCGGACCAATAGAAATAAAGATACACGCTAAGGCCCTTCTGGCTTTTCGTTCAGCGCATGTTTTTTCTGTTCGACGTTAATCTACCGCGTTCTCTACATAATACCGTTTTTCCCGTTTGAATCGGACCAATAGAATTAGAGATACACGCTTAGACCCTTCTGGCATGATTTTTCTGTTTGACGTTAAAAGAGATTTAATTCTCCTCACTCCCCCGCTGGCGTTAGCTACTGATAAGATACTCGACGCGTGACGTCGCCGTAAAAAAATGCAGAATGAACCTTAGCGATTTCTTATGGGATTTAACATGGGGCTTGTTTTAGAATGAACATAGTACATTTACTCTAGTGTCATGTAATATAACTCAATCATCAGAAATGCTGTTGTGCAGTGTAATCGATTCAGATATTCTGGAAGATGAAGAGTATTTTAACAGTAAATATGACATACAATTTTAAATAATCCAATAACAAATATTCAGATAAAATAAATAGTTATGTAGTTTTCTTGTACGCCACTGGTAACACGATCTAAAACCGACAAAAAATTGTTTTTCTCAGCGGACTTCTTGCCAGACACCCAGTTTAGTATAAATTTTATGTGAGTGGGATAAACTACTATAAAAGCTTGCTTGCATAACTGGTAAAACTTTTTATAGTTCAATGTACTCCTTTAATCCTTTTTTCCTTTAATTTATTTGTATTTTATCGGTATAATTATTATTAGCCCAATCGGATTAGTATTTTAGATTCTGAAAAATTCGAAGCAGCAATTTTCCTTCGGAATTCGTTGGAGGGGGTCTCTGGTAGTCTAAATTCAAAAAGTTGGGATTCCAAAGTTGTCGTTACCTCCGCCATCTTGATTTAAAGGGTTATTTTTTGTATCTTGAATAACTCATTTATTTTCAATTTTACACGGAAAATAGTTTTTACAAAAGTTATTTAAAATTAAATTTCCTACAATTCTGCTTTTTTTTGTACGATCGATTTTTTTCGATTTATACCCGAAAAGAGGGGGTGAATTTTTGGTTATAGAATATAACTCGTTTATTTTCAATTTTACGAGAAAAATTGTTATAAAAAAAGTTGTTTAAAATTAAATTTCCTACAATTCTGCTTTTTTCTTGTACGATCGATTTTTTTCGATTTATACCCGAAAAGAGGGGGTGAATTTTTGGTTATAGAATAACTCGTTTATTTTCAATTTTACGAGAAAAATTGTTATAAACAAAGTTGTTTAAAATTAAATTTCCTACAATTCTGCTTTTTTTTGTACGATCGATTTTTTTCGATTTATACCCGAAAAGAGGGGGTGAATTTTTGGTTATAGAATAACTCGTTTATTTTCAATTTTACGAGAAAAATTGTTATAAACAAAGTTATTTAAAATTAAATTTCCTACAATTCTGTTTTTTTTGTACGATCGATTTTTTTGTATTTATCCCTGAGAAGAGTGGGGGTGAACCTAAGTATTGTATTGTCACGTTTATTATTGATGTTGTACCATTATTTTTTCTGTTTGTTTTTTTTTTGCTGATTTTCAAAAATGTTATTTGGTACAATTATGATTCCGATTTTTTCTAAGAGTTTACCCCCACTCTTCTCAGGGATAAATACAAAAAAATCGAGCGTACAAAAAAAAAACAGAATTGTAGGAAATTTAATTTTAAACAACTTTGTTTATAACAATTTTTCTCGTAAAATTGAAAATAAACGAGTTATTCTATAACCAAAAATTCACCCCCTCTTTTCGGGTATAAATCGAAAAAAATCGATCGTACAAAAAAAAAGCAGAATTGTAGGAAATTTAATTATAAATAACTTTTGTAAAAACTATTTTCCGTGTAAAATTGAAAATAAATGAGTTATTCAAGATACAAAAAATAACCCTTTAAATCAAGCTGGCGGAGGTAACGACAACTTTGGAATCCCAACTTTTTGAATTTAGACTACCACAGACCCCCTCCAACGAATTCCGAAGGAAAATTGCTGCTTCGAATTTTTCAGTTCTTCACCTAATCCGATTGGGCTATATTTTAATATTGCAATTTAAGCCTATTATATTTTTCAAATATTAAGATTAAGTGCACGAGTATAATATACAGGGTGTTTTAGAATGTAATGTACTTGAAGATATAGGACACTTAGATGTTTTAAATTTAAATATAAAAATTAACTATAGGAATAATAATTACCAAGTTATGTTTAAACTCATTTTTGTTAAGTAGAAATAATATTTTCCTATTTTTCATTGTACAGGTTATTTAAAAAATTATTGGTTTAGCTAACTACGGTAATTTATTATTAAATCCAAGATTGAAATAGTATAAAACGTTATTTGAAAAAACTTTTTTGTGTTCTATCATCAAGAAATCATTTTTAAATTCTGAAATCAACACATTTTTAAAAATTAGTTCCTACAAAACGACATGTGTAAATTTTAAAAGACATCTACTTAAACTGATTTTTTCCGCTCTTTTGAGATATTTAATCAGATATGCTAAATTTTGTTATATAGGGTGTTGTTTTTGAAGGGGAAAGAAATAGTAATATTTTGATAAGGTGGACCTAGATTCTAATTATTTTAATATAAACATTGTAATGCCTGTGTGCGAGCTAATTTATTTTAAAACATTTATACAACTAATTATTATTTTTTTTTTTTTAATTTAGAGAACATAACTAGAAATAATAGCAAGAAATTTTGAACAAATACTCCTTATTTTAACGCTACAACATGGTTGTGTTGCAAATTTTAATGTATTTACCACTTTTTGTATTCTTTCCCATTGATTTATTTATATGGTATTTAAAATAAATCAAACAGACTCGATACAAATGCAAATATGTTGAAATATGAATGTATACCATACCAGGATTACTAGATTTATTATAGGAGCTCTCTGGAAAAGCTTATAGATGATTTATTAATTGTATTTCGGGATTTAAAGCAGGACGTAGTGATTACGCTTTATATGTTTATTTTGCAAACGTCGATGAGGCCGTTAGCGTTTTTAAAATATTTAAAAGGATTAGTTTTATTAAAATATAGATTTTTTTCATTTGTATGTAAATGGATTCAAATGAAATTATAAAAAATATTAAAATATAGGTAAATATTACTTACAGTCGGTTGCAAAATTAATTACTCAAATTTATAAGTCTTAAAATTGTGGTTTATCCGAATTGACAGTCTATACGTCTGTCAAAGTTTATCAGGCTGCTAAATTAAAAAAAAAAAAATGTTGCAACTGACTGTTAGTGTTTGGCGTAGATACATTAACAATATTAAGAGATGATGCCACTCGAAACAGCTGCCCGAAAATTCAATATAAATAAATTTGTATTTTTATTAATTCTTTAATTCAATTAAAAATTGTACAACTTTTAAGGTGTAATGCCCACAAATTTTGACTGTAAACCTAGATTTTTAAAAGTTTGTACATTTAAACTTCAAATATTGTATAATTGTACAAAAAAAACTGAAGATTGCAAAACATTTTATAAAAAAAACACAACAAGCGAAAAAGGGAAACAAGCGATAAAATATTTTTATAGAAAAGATAAGATGAAATTCTCGATATTTAAAAACATGAACGTATTTTTACAGACTATACGGGCAAAAATAAAAAAAATTTAAATAAAACAAATTGCACAATTAGTAAATAATATCTAAAATATTAAAATTCTCTAAGTCCATCAATATTTACAATGAAGGCAGAACTGAGCTCATCCGCATACGTCCTAAATTTTATTTTAGCGCCAACTTCCGCTTTTTTCCATTGGCTGTTTTTTTGTCGACCTTCAGAAAAGTTTGGGCACACAATCGTTCGGAGTGCACAAAGAATTTTATCCACTTTTCCCGGAATTAAATTCATCATTTTAATGAGGTGCATTATTTCCTTGTCAGATGCTTACGACTTTTCCCTATCTGCTTTAAAAAGGACCTGTCTAATTGAGTTTTCAATTTTGTTCTATGAAAAAAAGAAGAAGAAGAAGAGCAGTGAGGGTAACTTGTTAATTCATACGATCAATATTTATTAAATTTTTTATGTAGTTACGTGTATTATCCCTTGCTGCTTGTCGTATGTTGGACCAAGCAGTTCTACTTCTTTATCTAGCTATGCTCTTGTTCTTAACGGAACTGAATCACTCTTTCTTTTCTTAGATGTTGTTAGTTTATTACTTATTAATAATAAACTTCTACGTGATACTGGAATTATATATATTCTCCCATTTTTTTTTTTTGTTTAATTGTTTTCAAAGAATGTTTATTCCGACATTCATTGTATCAACGAAACTCCAATCGTATAAGGCATTCCCGACATTTTTTGTTTTTTTTTCTCATGTAAAACGTTTCAGTTAAATTACTTCGCGTCTTTCGGGGTAGTAAAAGACATGATAAAGGTAAGACATATGGAAAATTCCGATGTGTAGCCAAGGGGCTGGTAGAATTCGAAAAACAAACGAGAATTTACTTGAATGTCTCCAATATTTTAAACAATACGTTAAATATATTTGGAGACGAGGCACGGAAGATAGCAAAAAAAAAATTAAATAATGAAAATTTTTACTATGACTAGGAATTATTATAGCCCACTTCTTCAGTGAATTAGAACAAATAATGACAGACTGCATACAGGACCACCAACTACCAATAACAACCCTGTTTTTTACTAGCTTGTTCAGGGGGGAAAACCAAATTAAGACAAGTCAAATCTGCTTTTACTTACAATTACTGACGAAGACCGTGTCCAGCAGAGTGCTCCCACTGCAACAAAGTGGAATCCAAAGATAAGAACAACTGAAATCAACGATGAGTGGGCCCTTGCTAAAATTAGGGAAGAACAAGATAACGATACCGTTTTAAAGAAGATGCGACAATGGAAAGAGGAAAATCGTCGACCTACTTGGCAAGAAGTATATAATCTCTCTCCAGTACTTAAGTCGTATTTGGCTCAATGAGACTCCTTTATCCTGGAAGATGACTTATTAAAACAAGTACTTGAAAATGATGAGTACTTCGTCAGTTACACGACAGTCCATCAGGAGGACATATAGGTGTTAGAAGAGTTTGGGAAAGGTTTTATTGGATGAATAGTTCCGATGATGTAAAGGATTGGAGTAAGAAATGTACCAACTGTGCTCTGAGTAATAGACCTCAACGAAAGAGGAAGGCTCCCATGAAGCAATACAACATTGGTAGCCCATTTGAGAGGATTGCCTTAGATATTGCTGGACCATTCTCCATAACCGAGAATGGTAATAAATACATGATGGTGGTTATGGATTATTTCACGAAGCATTACGTCATTCCAAATCAAGAGGCCGCAACTGTTACAGATGTGCTGATAAAATAGTTTATTTGACGATTTGGAGTGCCCTTGGAGATCCACAGTGACCAAGACAGAAATTTTGAAAGCCAACTCTGTGACAGACTAGGCATGAAGAAAACCAGAACCACAGCATTGCACCCACAATCCGATAGAATGGTAGAACGAATAAATAAGACCATTGGCAAATATATGTCAAAAGTAGTTACAAACCATCAGCGAAATTGGGATCAGTATCTTTTGCTCTTTGCAATGGTTTACAGATCCGCTGTCAATGAATCAACAGGCCAAACACCAGCAAATGTCCTGTTTGGGCGTGAGATGAGACTACCGTGCGACCTTGAGTTTGGATGCCGACCTGGAGAAGATGTAGCTTGTGAGGATTGTGATCCAGTTATGAAGAAGAATTGACAATATGCATGAGTTGGTCCGCTCGCATCTTCAAATCGTCAGCGACAGAATGAAAAAGCGATACGATACCCAAGCCACAGAAGGATGTTTCAGAGAATGCGACACAAAGTCTGGCTCCATAAAGACAAAAGGGTTATTCTCCAAAGCTTCAAAGGTCCGTACCTCCTCAAGAAAAAAATCATCATGATATCATTTACCGTATTAAGTAAGATCCCAAACGGTAAAGAAACGATAGTGCACCAAAACCGGCTGGCGCCATTTGAGGGTGACCATGAAGAGGAAGGAGTAAACCAGCTCCAAGAAACATATGACGTCTTTGAAGAATTTATGGATGCATATGGAGGTAGCGGGAAAGCAAGACATGGTGTTACAACCGAGCAACAACAGATTACTCGCTGGTCTATAACATTTCCGTCAACATCTACGACGCTCGAAATCTGGCATCAGTATTTCGGAAGAAGTTTGGTCGACTGCCAGAACTTCAAGATCAGTTACCAGTCTCTGGAAAAGCCTTGAAACTTCAAGACGGATCGCGTTATCTTTTCTATTTGGTAACAAAGAACACCTTCCTAGATCGATTCACCTATCATGATGCATAGGAAGCATTACCCAGTCTGAGGGAGCATGTACTGGAGTCCAATGTACAGAAACTAGCTATACCAAAAATAGATAGCAACCAGCTGAATGGGAGCATCATTAGAAACATGGTGGAAGTAATCTTTCAAGATATGCAGGTTGAAATACTGATCTGCAGCCATTCTCCAAGCGTTCAGGTTATAACGAAGACTGGCCCTTATTACTTCCATGCAACTGGAAATTGTAAAAGAAGATCCAGTTGCAAATACAACCATTCAGTTTTAGTTCCAGAAGGAACTATCTCTTAAGGAGGGAGCAATGTCATGGAATTCCTCAGCCGTCTCTGTCTAAGCAAGCGACCTTCACGTCTGTTGCACCCGACTCATACTCGAAACGACGGAAACTTCTAGGTATGCCGCTGACGTAGTTTTGCTAGACATCCAGACGTCCCAAACCTCCAACGAACTCTAGTAACAGTTTGTGACGTGAACGTTGTATGCTGTGTGCACCATACAACACAAAAACTATATTATTCATGCACCCATTTGGTGTTATCGTGAATAAACCGTTTTTAAACGTAAAATCCATTTGGTTACCGTATGGATCGATGTGAATGAGGATCCTAAAACCGCCGATTCCAAGTCCATGGATGTTGCGTTAAGTAAAAATCCCTACCTCTGGATAAAATACCAGGAAATTTGGATAAAATTCTGGTAATTGGGGGTAGCGTTTTCACCATTAATAAAAAAATATATATTTTTATTCGTTAAATTCGTCCCTTCTACAACACTTAGACAAACTCCCGTTAAAGTCAACACACTTTCGAATTCCATCATACGGCCTATGAAAAGCTCTCTCCCGAAAATTTCACGTCGCGTATATTTTCCATGCGTCAACAAATTCGCAAAGTACCGAAGTTTAACGACTCGAAACTTTAGATGTCGTCGCTGTTTTGAGTTATTTTTCGAATGGCTAAGTTTTCAATTTTGTTGAAGGTGACTTTTATGCACCTGAGGAGTCATAACTTTAAACAAAATATTTGTCCCTTAGCGCGTAGGGCGAGTTTTATATCGCTTAACAAATTGGATGGTATTTTCTCTAATAGAACCCTCTGTATTTTATGCGTCATAATTCAGATTTTGTAATTAAGTATTTTAAAGGTAATTTTAATAAATCCCTTGGAGGCGATTTGAATTTAAAATTTTAGGATGATTTTTAGGCCCATAAATGGATTATTACCTGCTAAAACTAGCATTAAAAACGTTAGTATGTACTGTAACTGGGGCGAAGGACGACGAAAATACCACTTTAATATTTTAATTAACAATAAGTATTTATTCATTGCTCCAAACAGTACAATTTACAATTAACATATTATAATAATTTTGGCAATGTCGAGGCCGACTGCTCGAAACTTATCTATTCCAACCAACAAAAAACTTAAAGATATAAAATAATAAGAATATACAGGGAGGTACATACATAAATACAAAATACATTATAGTATATAAAAGAGGTTGTCAAATATTACAAAATTGTATTATACATGATTTATATAATTACAGTTATTTTTTTTTCTCCCAATGTATTCAAATCGCCCCTAAACTCTATGATTACGTCAGTAATGAAATTTACGATAAAAGCAAGTTATAAACAGTTAGCAGCAGCATTGCAGTTAAATAAATAGGTTTATCGCAGCCAATCGTTAATTATTTATTGACGGTTTGCAAATTACAGGTAAAAGATAATTAGGCCAATTTGTACTAATAGTTATAAATTGATATATTAAAGCTGTGATGGCCGTCAAAGTATTAATTATTTGGGTTAATGTTTACCGTTTCAGGCAAATGATTATTTTGATTTGTTGGCATTGGATATTCATTTCGTTTCATCTGACGATGAATATACATATTTCCAATAATAACGGAAGACGGTGGCAATCCAGTTAGATATAATTAATTTTAACTCATTTATAAATACAAATTTTAGCTAAATATATACAGTGGATATTTATTAATCCTTATATATGTTAAACATCTAAAAATTATAGCTCTCCAGCTGTCATTTGTATTTTAACTGCATTAATAAGAGCACTAAATAGTTTTACAAACTACAGGTAAATTGTTTATCATCTTTTATGCTGATTAAACCTTGAAACTTCTTAGAAGCGGAGACTATGTAAAAAAATAAAAATAGTTTTAACTTTTTTCATGCTTTGTCTGGAAACTGTTCATCCCATCCTCGTATAATTTAAACTAGATTCGATAATCAACCTATTCAATAAATATTTACGTTTCTATAACATTGTAACATAATTTTAACAAATTATGCATGCTCAGAAAATCTAATCTGTAATTTTTTGTTACCGTTTGAGCACGTTGTATGTATCTACCCTTTTATTCTATTCTAAAATTCCAAATTGTTATTGGGCATTAAAAAATTATACAAAAACAACGCGAAGCTTTTACTTATTTTTCCATAAAACGTCGATTGGTTCATAAGGCTAACAGATTGGAATTTTTTACTAGACTTGTTCCATTTGGTTATGACATTTTGACTTATTTCTTTCAAAAAATATTAATGTGTTAAAAATAATTAGATTCGAAATGTACTTATCTAAATTCCTTTTGTGTCTTTTTATTTTAAATAGAACGGTCGTAGATTTTCCTTTAAACTTCCCAGTTTTCATTCTACAGGGTCATAAAGTGTATTTAATAAATACCTAATTTTCTAAATATATTTCCTTACGTTAAAGATTTTAACTTAAAAATATGTATATGTTAGTTAATCGCCATAATTAGTTGACACAATTTCTTACAAACTTTGTTACAAAAAAGGGACTCTTGGTTGATCTCTGTAGAACATTCAATTTTCAAGATTTTTTTTGTTTTGCGTAAAAGGCTTTATTTATTTTTTATGGTATTTTAAATTTCTTGTCTCCAGTTCCCAAATATTTAAATATTTATTCCTATTTTAATACTTTTTGATGTTACTTTAATATCTTATTTCATAATTTTTATTTTTTCTTGGTATAGCTTTAGTTCTATAATATTTAATTTCATTTAAGATGTTTTTTCATGAATTTTCTTGTTTTTGCAACTACCATTATATCATCTGTGTATGTAATGTTGTTAGCTTATCTGTATTAACTTTCCCTGCCATATACTCTAGTGAGAAATTAAACAATCTGGATTTTATTAAAAAAATTAAAATAAATTAGCTGAAAAAAAAATGTCCTCTAAAAGTTTATGTGATTTTTCCTTTAGAAGTTAGACTTTCAATTTTTCGCGAAATATATTTTCACTCCTCTACAATTTCTACCGTTAAGATTTAAAGTAATTATTATTAGTTCAATTTCGTCCCTAATCTTTTCCTATTTTAAGTCTTTAAAACAAGGGTATGACGGCAGTAATTGGCCCAGTGCTCTTGTTTTACTTTTTTTAAAAACCTTTTCCAAATTGAAGATGTCGTTAGAAGTAGAACGTATTTTTAACATATCCACATCATTAGACGTTTTGCCTCAGACCAAACAAACTTTATGGCATTGTACTGGAAATAGTAAGCAGACATTTTTAATGCTTTGTGGCCATATTTCTCCCCATACAGATATACGCTGTATTTTTTTTGTAATTATGCCTTAACCCGTTGCAAAATTTTTATAAATTATCTTTTTCAAAATGTCTATTTTTAAAAGGTAATGTACAACTCGAAAATTATAGTATATAGTATTATTAGTACTTGATAGTTTTTTTAATTTTTATATATATTCAAAATAAAAAATTAATGAATGCGTGACAATTTTGTAACCATTCTGAAAATCCTCAACAATGTGCGTTTTACAAAATATTGTATTGGAATGTATTGTTGGGATCTGCAACTTTCACAATTTAAGTTTTTGACTAAAATCACTTTTTTATAAGTAAAAATACAGAAAAACTGATTTTTTGTATCTTTGGCGTCCTCTTTTGGGTACAAACTACAGAGTGTTAGCACAGCTTAACAATACAGCTAAAACACTATCTTGGCGGCAACGGTTTGCGTCGATTTCGTCGCGCATCGCTTAAGCTCCGCCTTCGAAGGGAAAAGACGGTTTTGGTGTTCAGAAGCGTACTTAGGTAAGGTGTTGAGTCGTGCGTATAATTTCGTTGATTGTATAATTTCGTGGAGCCTATAATTTCGTTGATTGTATAATTTCGTGGAGCCTATAATTTCGTTGATTTTGTTTGAGTTAAAGGTACTGTTATTATTTTGGTGACTCTTTAGCTATGAGTAGAATGAGTGAAAAAAAAAGACATCATTCTGTTTGTGCAGTCAAAAGCTGTTTTAATAAGGGTTATACCTGCAAGAAAACATTCTTTAGTTTTCCCAAGGACCCAAACCGATAAGTACCACATTATAAGAAATTTTCATTGTTAAAAATATAATTTATACAGGGTATCCCATTAGTAAGTTATTGTTCATTATTTTGTTGTAGACACGCAAGAAAGTTTTAAATAAAAGTTATATGGATTTGAAAAATACCTACATATTTTAAAAATATCTTTGGATATACAGGGTGTCACGTTTTTGCCTGGCAAATTAAAATGTATGTTTTTTAAATGGAACACCTTGTATTTTATTTTATGATAAAATTATTAACACCCTAAATTATTGTAAAGACGAATTGATACAGAAAAATTTTATCAGGTATGTGTGTGGTTACCTTTTAATAAAAGCCTTGCGGATCCACTCCTCTGCGATACCTGTCTTAAATATAACAAAGATCACGTTGAATTAGATGATTTTTCTTTTTATTGCTTTTTAAAGGCATATGATAACGCCAATCCAGATACATTTGGAAATCTGCAACTGTCAAATGATGAATTTGTAGAACTAATATTCAATATTGAAAAGATATTTCAAAATAATTTTGAAGAATTGGCTACAAAAAATAACATTTGTACCACACTTTTAGAATTAATTAACCCAATACCCTTTAGTCATCCATGCTAACGTTTTCCAAAAGAATAACTTATTTTATTGTATGTTTAATCTCAATAACTAAAAAATATACTGACAATTAGTTTGACAGAATTGTCATTTATTTAAAATTTTAAAAATAATAGCAGTCGGTTGATCAAAATATGAACGGTGATTGGCGAATTAATTTTTTTTTGCAGTGTTCTTACTACCTAGAATGGATATGAAATATATTCGTTCAATTGAAGGCAATAGCATACTTTTTCGTTTGGTAATCTGTGCATGGATATTAGCCAATCTATGCACATACTACAAAACGAAAAAGTATGTTATTGCGTTCAACTACGAATATATTTCATATCCATTTTAGGTAGTGAGAACACTTTAACAAAATTAAATCTACAAATCACAGTTCATATTTTGGTCACCCAACTCCTATTATTTAAATTTTTTTAAATAAGTGACAATTCTGTTAAACTAATTGTCAATATATATTTTAGTTATTGATATTAAATATACATTAAAATTTTTGTGTAGACTCGATAAATAATAGCATTTTTGTTTTTATTGTGTCCACATTTAAAAAAAAATAAATTTTAATCAAACTACATGATACTAATTTAATTACGAGTATTAAAACTAAAGTCCTGAAAGTTTCGGTGAAGATGAGGACAGAGCATCTGCCTTCCACGCGAAAAGCCCGGGATCGAATCTAGGCCGAGGACTAATTAATTTTTCATGTTAATTTTATTTTATAAATTAGTCAACTTCGTAAATTATTTTAAAATTAGTTATTTTGTCTAAATAACCTAAAATAATTTTTTAAATTTGTAGATTTTCGTTAGTGGGTCGTAGAAAAAATATATTGACCATATCGAGTGGATTGTTCATATCACAATCAGACGATTGAGTACTCCGCATACGACGTCCTGCTCAAACTTCGTCTTTGTGTGATATTGCTATCATATCCACCCTTGTTGAACAAACTATAATTTATTTGTTTTCTTGGTTTAAACCAAAACTTAAGTTTTACATCAGAAATAGGAACTAAATTAATTTACTTTTCAAGTTTTCTTGTAAAAATCGATATTACTTTCTCCAAGTACAAATTTAGTACCTACCTAAAATAAGTACTAATTATGTAATATCGTGTAATATTGTAATTCAAATTTCACATTACTATAAAGTTTCAAAATTCCCTACTTCGGTATGGTCAGATAAAAATTGAATATATTATATTAATAAAAACTGTCAAAGTATTACTTCTACAAATCTGTATTTCAATTAATAAGAATACATCTAAATATAACCAATATTGTTAAAATAAAAGCACAAATTCTTTATAATTCCAAAATACCATAGAGTTCCCAGACCTCAGTCGAAGCATTCGTTTATCTAGGTATAAACCCTTTGCGCGAAGAGTAACACTTGCCAGAGACACGGGGTACCACTTGATTTGCATCCACGAGCGTGACACAATTCTTTAACAATTGAAGCCCTTGGTGTAAAAAGGATCCAAGTCACAATTTGTCGTGAAGTGACTGTTTTAGCTCAAAACATTTGTTAACGAGGATTTTACTAGCCACATACAAATTATTTTACCTCTAATCCGAAAGATGTGCTATTTTTCGTAATATTTATATTTAAATAATGTTTCTAATTATATTTGACAGATTTAAAACAAATCAAAAATTTAATTTCCCAAAACTTACTTAATATGGCATGTAACCAACCTTATTACGCCAAGGTTTTCAATTTTTTCAATAATAAAAAAATTGTTTAATCCGGGCCCGACTTTTCCCTCGAATCTAACAGAGATAGCACCATTCCGTCTTGCTTGGTTCTCGACCGCCAGATCAAAGGCGCCGACACGGAGTTGTGGAGCTGTATTGTATAAGCTGTGGTGTTAGGCTTCGGACAATTTTTTTTTTAAATTTGAGCTATACTCACTCATTACCTGAATATAATGCATTTCTACGTGTACTCAAGATAAACAAGTTATGTATACTTAATTGAAAAAAAAATATTTGTAATTTAAAAGTCCTGCATAGCTATATGCATGATATAATTCAAATGTCAGTAAAAAAGTAAAGCTTTCATGTCTGAATAGTAAATAGCGTGACAACAAACGATTCCTACAATTCCCACTACAAACCACCTATGAAAGCAATTTGACAATTATGGTCCAAATCACGCGATTTTACCACTTTTTAGAAGTTCGTCTTTTAATGAAATTATAAATCCTGTCTCAACTCCATCAACAGTGCCAACAAAACAACACAGAATTCCCCTTTTTTATGTATATCCACATGAATATTTATAAAAGTAACTCTGGATTCGGAACGCTGCTCGCAAAGAATATATCGCTCAATACAGTTCAAAGAGAATTTATTATTGTGCTTATGGCTTTCGGAACGCGGTTGATTCTCGATGTAGAATAATAAATTAAAGTGAGATATCAGAATTCCGAAAGATTAACTCTTCGGCTTATGAATTATTTCATCGGGAAATAATTTCGGATGTTAAATCGTGTTCCCTGTTCCGGACAGTCTTGTTTCGTTCCTTTGAAACGATCAAAAGACTTGGGAGCTGGCGTCCAAAAATTTGCATTTAATTAGGTATATAAATACATCTAACAGAATGCTAGAATTACAATTTTTGTCATCAACTTATGTATACTTGAATTATTAGTTCATTAAGGCACGGAGACAAGATCTGATTCTGCCTGGCAAGAGGATGTATACAAGTAAAAGAACTTTCTCTCCTTCTGCTAAACGATGCAGATTTCCAATGTTTTGATGTATAACAGTATATTACTGCACTCGCACACTGTGCCCTATTTTTACGAAATTTCACATCACTTATCGAGATGGTTTGGTCCTTTTGGGCCTTTTTATTAGATATTGTTTGTCCAAGCCTTGGATTCATCTATTTCACGCAGTGGATTTGGCTCCCACAGACTCAAAATGGATCTGACTTCAGGTCAAGCTCCTTTGGCGGTATGTCTCATGACTTCTGAGAGCTTGGTGGTACTGGTTAGCCCTTTATTTTGAGTTTGGATGTAATAGTCTCTTTATAGCCTTAGATTCTGAAATTATGGAATTCGGATCATTTTTTGACATAGATCGTAGAATCCTAAAATGCCTTGGTACAGTTCTGGATTTGGAAAGTTATCACAATTTGAACATGAACGTGTAGCTCCTAATATAGCTGCATGGCTTGTGATAGAACGGCTTTGCTCCTGGGTACCTATTCTTGAATCTTAGGGAGTAGAAATTTTGTGAGATACAGATAAAGAGGCAAAACCGGTTTTCTACTCCCTCGAATTCAAGAATAGCTACCCTGGATACCTATTCTCTAACTCATGGGAGCACTCCCACACTCCCATGCTCCCATACTCCCATGCCAACGTTGCCAAGTCGACAGAATAACTTTGATACTATTTAAGGACCAATCCACCGTTGTGTTAAACGAAGTTTAAAATGACATTTTTACATTAACAATGTCATTTTAATCTCCGTTTAACTCAACGGTGGAATCGGCCCTTAGTAGCTCAAATTTGCTTTGTGATAAATACGGACCTAATCTGGCAAGCCCGCAATTCTCCCTTCCATAGTATAAAATCTGACCTTACTACGCATGTACCTGGGCTAAAAGTGAGTAAGCATGATATACCCACCTAAGAGTAAGAGAGCAAAATATATGGGAGCACTCCCATGGGAGCGCTCCCATGACTTAGTGAATAGCTATCCTGATAGAGCGGACTGTCTCCTGATACAGTGGCGTACTCCTAGTCCTTGTAAATCATCGTACTCCTGGTAAAGCTATGTGCTCCTTGTAAAGCAGCTCGGTTTCTAGTAAAGCGGCATACTCTTATCATTTCCTGGTAGAGCACTTTGGCTCCCATTCTTTTCTTGTGGTATCTCGTCTTAACATCGGAGGGTGTTGCTTAGGACTGGAAATTTGTGGTATCGCTATGTGTAGCTCCCTCACATCTGTTGTATTTTCGTTGACACTGCTTAATCGGAAAAATTTCTTCAGTTCATTGACCAAAACTTTCTTCTTTTTGTGGTAACGCTGTGTGTGCCTCCCTCTCATCTGTTGTCCTGTCGTGGACACTGCTTGTGAAATTAATCGAAAAAATTCCTCGATGCATTGTCCCAAACTTTCTTAATTTCTTCCTGTTATTCTTCTGGCATTCTGCTTTTTGATGTGTAAAAAATCATAAAGAATGTATCTTTTATTCACAAAAAATCACCAGATCTGATGATAAATCACTTGTTCTGACAACGTTGCTCTACATTATTTTCGTTAAATAAATTAAAACATTATTGAATTTTGTTATATTTGAGTAGTTCTAAATCCTCTTTGTTTTTCGATAATTATTTGGCGATCCTGTTTTCACTACACATTAATTGATACTAGATCTGGTTGTTATTTCAATGTAAAGCTCACAGCTTTACCTGGAAATTGTTGGATTTCTGTCATTAACATTGTATATTTTCAGGTGTCTGTATTATTATATTTTCCCACAAACCGGATATTTAGTATCTTGTTTTATTTTATTATTATAAAATTTAAATATTTGTTTTGCATCGTATATTTGTGTTACATTACAATCCAACAAATTTATATAAAGTGCGGGTTATAATTGTTTTTAGATCTTTAGTCGTGATTTTATACCAATAATTTTGGGGTATTTTAAGTTATTCCTGTTTGCTATTTGATTTTATTTTTAATATAATTCCTGTGTTATATAATTTATGCAGAAGTCACAAATGTTTTAACTTTTTTTTTCTTTTCAAAACATATATTTTACTCTTATTTACAAGCATAAAACTCTCAACAAGGCAATTAAAGTGATTTATATTAAAGGACATTAAGGACCTGTTTTTTTTTAAAGTGTGTGACGTGTCTGTATGCCCCATATTCATTTCTTTCAACAATGCTTGACATTGGATATCATAATGGGGGAAACTGCAACCCAATCTGATTCTACTTTCTCCATAGTTTTGTGTTACATTGTCTTTTGATGATGTATATTGTGTATATAACACCGAATGATGGTACCTGCAGTGTTTTTTTCATATTGTCCATATTTATTGTAATTTAATTTTCTAATTACTATCTTTATAGGACAAAAGTTAATAACCTTCGAATACTTAGAGGTATAAATCTGTAAAAATACTAATATAGACTTTTCCGATATACTAATTTATGTTTTACATTAATAATTGTAAATAAAAACAGAAATTGTAGGTTATGTACGACTATTTTATAGGTAAACAAAATCTATTTACTCCGTTACATATATGAACATGTGAAATATGTATTTGTCTTTGATATTTTATTAATTATATCAACTTTATTAATTAGTTGAGTATATAATTACATTCTTTGATCTTTCATTCACAAAAATAAATACTTGCCTCAAAGCGAACGAGTTTAATTATATGATGGATATTTATGTATTTGAGAAGTTTTTTATAAAAAAAACGTATACATTTTTCTGAAAAACTTTTAGGCAGAGGTGTACATATTTTTTATACCTTTTTTAAATAAACCTAGTCACTTTTTTTAAAACAAACCGAATAATGTTTACTAAAAAAGAGTTCCATTAGTATACAGAACAGGAAATTGGTTTAATAAGACATTAGGACGTCCAAAAGCCCAACTCACTCATTGATAAATTAGATCGATTTTTCTGATGGAGTGTATTTTGGCACTGAATCTTTCAATACAAGTGGTCTGTTAGACAGTATGATTGAAATTCAAATTCTCCTGTTAGCACTAATACTATTATTTAAGAAGTTTTACATAAAAATAGTGTTTAATTCTTGTTAGAAAACTAATCATTTAGCCTTTTAAGTTGTAATACTTTGTGTTAAAAATTGAAATGCCGTTAATGGCCTGGGTTGTTTAAACCGTATAAGATGTTGTTTCGGTAATTGGAGAACAGTGTTGCCACAAGCTTCTCCTTAATAATTCCCAACTAAAATAATCATGTTTTATTTAACATCCATTATATTTTGATACTATAGAATATTACCCTTTTTTTGTTTTTAATACGACTGGGTTCATATTGAAGTGTTCCAAATGGTATGTAAGGTACTTTAAACTGAATTTCCATGTACACGACAAACAATCAAATTTAGTCCCGACAATTGAAATGTTTTGACCGCATCCGTTTTAAATTTACGCGTTCTTTTTCCAGGACCGTATTGTGTAAGATTCGTTGGGATAATAAAAATCGCAAAATTAAGAAATTATATCAATTATTTGGTTTATCTGCTTTTGAAGATAATTTACATTACGATACCTTTTTGCCAGACTAACGTAAGTGACATTTATTTAAAAGGCACTTACGATAGTCTGGCAAAAAGGTATGGATTACATGTGAATGTTCTCAGTACATTTGCACCGGTAGCTTATTTTTAGGACGGTGTCTGATCGGGAAACGTTTACTCGAAAATTCGTAGAGAAGATAATGATTTTACATGCTAAAACTATTGAGTATTTTTAAGAAACTCTTTATACATTTCATAAACGGTTTTCAAACAGCAGATTTGTATGGACGATCGCTAACCATAAAAATTTTAAAACATTTTTCAGCATATGAATTATTGGGTTAATACTAGGGTTGTAAGACATCCCTCTTTAAGCGTAATTGTTCAGTTTTTTCACTTGCTGACGTGCATCATGCCAAATTACGAAAATGTCCCGCTTTTGACCTAAATGCCACGCTTTTGAAATAGCCAAGAGGATCTTTTCTCATCATAAAAAAAGGACCTGGCAAATCCTGTAAATTATTTTGTTCACAATTTTTAGATTTACGTAAAAATGGAGATAAAAAGAGGAGGTGGTTCTTAAATCAGTGATAATTCTTTAACACGGTGTCCGATTTCAATGATCCTTTTGTTAAAAGGTACTTTAAAAGTGATCCCATATATAATTCCTAGATTTACGTAAAAACTAGTGATAAAAAGTATGGAAACAAATATATATATTTTTTTAATTTCAGTAAATTGAATTTGGTAATATTTTCATGTTTGTTAGAGATGTGATCATTAATTCTCAGTGAGGGTATATTTGTTGTTTGTATTAATAATTCAGTATTCAGTGGTTGTTTTCCCAATGGCCAGTCACTCCCTGATTTTGTTGCATTACAAACCCAATAAAGATTAGAATCGTAGATTTTGAAAAGCACTTATGCTATGAATAAGTGGATGAATTGTCGAGCGTTCGCCGCCATATTGAATTATTTAATCGAACGTTCGTATCGCATTTAAAACAATCGTAAGTGCTATATTGAGGAACTCGCTGGCCCAAATAAGGCCTGGATGGTATTGTAATGCTCCCCAGTGTGTTCTCAAAACCAGTTTTCAGGACGTCTATTGTGTCAGCAGTTCAGGAGTTTATAGGTGGTGGAAGCGTCTGAAATTCGACGTTGGTGAATTTAATTATTATGCCAGAGAGTAAAACTCCAAATCGATACCACAAGTCGGTCATAAATTTCTTTTTAATAAACGTGTTTACTCTTTTTCAACAATTGGAACGCGCAAGAGAAACTCATATTTATATACCGATCAGAATATTTTTAAAACCAGAATGAGCTATATAAATTTGACATATTTTACTGTGAATAATATTAATTAATATAATTTTAATATTAAATGTTAAAAATAAATATCTAAAATCTATGTATACAAATCAATAGATATTACATAAATCAAAATAGAAATGACGGATCTGACATATTAGTTCATAATGTAAGAGTCCCTTTTAGATTTAAATAATAGAAGACTAATGTCAAGTCATGTGTCAGTTATCAAGTGTCAAGGATTGAAGTTTTAAGTAATCTGTCACTTATTTTTTGTACAGCTTTGTGTTGTCATGTTCTAAATAAAACTACTTAAAAAATACAAATAATATTGATACTTATTATAAGATGAATATTGTGAATATAGGCGGAAGCAAGTTATAAACGGAACGATAATAGAACAGCAAGCTCTAATTAAGGACTTGGCAGCTGATAGAACGCTCATTTTACTTCTGATCCCTGATATCGTAATTTTTCCGATAAAAAACTTAAACAAAATATCGCGCGTCTTCAAGATCGGTCCAATTTACTTTTCTGATGAAAGAAATTCTCGTAAATAAAGGAAATTTTCTTTAACCGTCTATTTATTTCCTTTCTGGAGTTTTCTTGGAATTGAAAGGCTGCCTTGGTTATTATCGACATTATTCTGATCGGAAGTGTGTTATTGAAGTTTATAACAGTTGAAAGGGTGCAACGGACCCGATTTTCTTTTATGTTGGCACTTCTGAAACCAATAATATTCTATTCAGAAAGTTGTGACATTGGCTTTTGAGGGAAACATTTGCAGTCTGGTATAAACTGACGTGGACACTAGGACAACGGCGTCTATCAACACCAGAAAACGGATCAAACATAGACGTAACTAGGTTAATTTTGCCAGGGTTAAAATTTCCCGAAGGTTGATAAATATATTTTGCGTCTTCGAAAATGTTTTGCCTATTGTTAAAAATATACGTAGTTTTAACCCCAATACGCCCCTGTGCAAGCGCGTGTAATTAGTTCTTCAGGAGCCCCTATGTTCAAATTCCATCGTAATCGGCAGGATACTTTTTAAAAACATCATTTTTTTGTTTCTAGGACCTTGAAACGTAAAAATTTGGTGATTGGAATAGCATCCCCATTTTTATAAGTTGGTTAGAAGGCTAAAAAATATATATTAAAGCTGTACATTTGGCTAAAGAGGATTGATATTTTGAGGGGTCAAATTCTGACCCTGACAATAATGTAGTAGTTTAAGAGGAACAGCCGAGTCTTAATAAATTGCAAGATTCTGATTCATATTTTTTTAATCGTTCAATTTCTATGGATTGCCTTTGTTTATTCAACGATATTTTTTTTTGTTTCTTCACGATTTACATACTCATTTTTCTGAAACAAATAATTTTTCTTTTTTATAAAAAAAGGCGTAATTCTCAACTATAGATGTAGAACAATAATTATGAATTCCTATGATGTTACTTTTCCTGCATTAGATACAATTAAAATATGTTTAAACTTTAATATTAAACTAAATTACTTTCTAAAAAACAAATTTCTGAAACACTATCATAAAATAAAAATTACTTTATTGTATACCTTCATCCAGCGTCTTCAAAGAGGAAGAAGGAACAAAGTTTACTAATTTTCTTTGAAAATATGTAAAGAGATACACATATTAAATGTTGTATGAATATTTTACATTACCTTTTGAGCACATAACTTTTATGTTTCATGTTAAAAACATGTTTTATATTTTGAACAAAGCTTTAAAGGATAGTTTGTAAGTAGTTTTGAAATATAAAATTTTATAATTTGATTATGTATTGGAAAAATTAAACTTAAAATATTTTAAGTGAATCTTTAGGAAAATGTATGGGAAATAAACTTAGAGTGCGTAGATGCCAAAGATGAACGATGATCGATAGGAGATCGATGTAACACAAATATACTGATTTATATAAGAGTATATATACCAAAGTGTAGCACACCCTTGCACCATCTATTCTTGCAGCGATATTTTTGGTATGTATACTTCCATTTAAATTAGTACATTTGTGTTACATCCATTGATACCGATTTAATCGTCGCTTCGGGGTAATCTATCATCGATCATCGTTCATCGAGGCTTCTTTGCGCATCTTTAAACACTCGATCTCATACGCGTAATAGGTGTATTTTCTTAAATAATAACTAACAATCAACAGCATAACAATATTAACAAATGAAATGATATCCTAGGAAAAATAAAAAGTTCCGGTAAATATATTTTTATAACCTACAGTGACCATATGTAACGGATGTATTGGAGAATGCGTGTGAAATACATTCTATTTACACAGACTTCTCCAAGGCATTTGATAGAGTTGGTCACAATGGTTAAACTATAAATTAAAAATGATGAGTACTGCTGATAGCTCAAAAGCTATCTGGAAAATGGACGTCAGGTTCTAACTATAAATTATATGACACCATTGTACCGTCAGACGTTCCGCAAGGTACACATTTAGAACCATTATTGTTTAACCTATTCTTAAACGATATTAAATTCAAGACCTAATTGACTGGTGTGTGACTACTATCATGGAATTAAATCCAACTAAATCTCACATAACAATTTTTCATCGATTTCAAATTAACATAAATGGTAATAACTTAAATGTAACCAAATAAAATTAGAGACCTAGGTGTTACCTTTGATCCACAACTAATGTTTTTATTACATATATTGATAAAACTCTGCAAATACTAACATAAATACACTCAAAGTATAAATACACTCAAAACTAGAATTACTAAATCATAATACCAAAATATCTGGAAAAAAATTCAAAATATCGGACATTTGAGGTTATTGTCAGGAAAAATAAATATTATAAATCAAAATTTTACTCTTATTTTTTAAATCAACAAAAATGCTTAACATTTTTTTGGCACATAATTATTTTAATCTAATTTTTCACGTTCTTCACATATATTTGGCTCTAGATTTTATAGTCCTCCAATTTTGATTTAGAAATGATTCAAAATTTAAACAATTATCATCAAAATTTAGTATGATTATGTCATCTGGCAATTTATTTTATCAAACCTACGACTATATAAATGAACTAGAAAAAATTCAACACATTTCTTAAGTTGTATCGCTTTTAAAAAAGATGTTAATGTAACTAATATTGATTTCTAGAATCAGGACTCAATTTTCTACCAATTACAGCTAGACAAATTCTCACATTTGCTCAGTAAAAAACATATTCATGTACCGCATAGAGCAGCCATACTCAACCTGCAACCCTTCAAGCTGTTTTGAGAGGCCCTCCAAGCTTTTTTGTGCAGCTAAATACTAATATTAGGAATTTAAATGGTTGCCCTACAGTCCTTTTTTGATACAAATTGTCTTAGCTTATTAAAACAACATGAGGATCTTTTTTGAAATGTTTAAAGCGGATCTCTATCGTCATCCATTTACATTTAAAAAAAAAGGTGGCAACTTTAAACCCAAAAATATTGTGGCTCGTGTAGCATCAGAAAGAAAAAAGGTTGAGTACATAGAGCAACTTAAAGATGTCATGTGAACGTAGAATTTTACACTTTTATACAGTTCATCAAATTTCTAGAGGTGTTCGACGCCCAGAAAGAGAACGCGCTACGTGTGACTAAGATAGCTATTGTACAGTCTGCTAAACAAGTTATTTTAAATAGTTTTTAATATTTTTAGGTAATTAAATTTTAAAAGTGTGGAATAGTTTAGGGATTAAATTGGTCTGATTGGACTTTCTTAGAACGTTTTTAAAAGCAGCTAAAGATAGTATGTAGAATTGAAAATAATTATTATGCCATAGAAGGTGTTTTGGAATTCCTTCAACCTTTTGAAATTGAGTCAGAAAATATAAATTTTATAGGATAGCGGAAAATACCTATAATTTTTTTGTAGGCCTTTGTAAATCGTGGAAATAGTTTACATTTTATTTCTACCTTATTAAGGAAAATGGTACCTATTATTAATAACGGTTGTTTCTGAAACATTACTAAAATTTTCGAAATTTTGTTTTTCTACAAAATAATAAACTATACTATTTAGAAAAAAATTTATTTCTCTTATAATTTTATAAAAAATAACAGGGGAATATTTACATTTCTTGATCTATTAAACAAAACGATAAATTATCTCGACGAATGACACCATGTTCTAGTACGGAAGCTAGCTTTACATTTTTGTTGGTGGTTTCATGGGTTTCATATCAATTTTTTGTAATTGTAGTTTACACGTACATATACCTCTTAACACTTGTTTGCTTTATTAAAAAAGTGTGTTGTTGTGATTTACGTCGAAATAAGTCAAAAACAACTTGAAACCCCATATAAAATCAAAAAGGAGAAACGGAAAAAAATTGAGCCTGTAAATGAACACAACTCAGAAACAAAAATAGCTATCTAATAATAAAAAAATAAAATTTGATTCTTGTGCAGCTTCATCTATATCATTAACTGTTTTTGGTTTTTTAATGGTTTTTCTTGGTGATGAAAATTCCGATATCTCACGGTTATCGATTGTTTTTTTCTGTTAATCACGCGGCCTCTTAATTTGCTATTAAACTCCATAGTTAGGTTCTATTAAACTGTAATGAGCAAAAAACACAAACGAAAATAAAAGAAATGTTTTAGCGAAATTTACATCTGACATTTACTTACGTCTGAATAAAATAGTGAAATACTTGATGCGCAGAGTGTACTTTCATTGCGTAAATCCGTCGGGATGCCTGTCAGTAGTGCTTTCTCTGTCTAGCCGTCGAAAGCCTCTAGAAATTTGATGAACTGTATGTACCTACTCGTTTGTTGCAACCATTTGTAACTATGTATGTTTTTTTCTTTTATATTTTGTATGTCTTTTCCACTATACGTACGTAAAGGGGTCTTTCTCGTTTATCAATAAATAAATATTGATATGCATTTAATTCAAATGTTTTATTTCATTCAGCTGTGAAGAAGAGTTTAGAAAATACAACTTAGAGCTAAGGAAATTGTATTAAATTATTGAACTGACCTCGTAAACATAAAAAGAGAAAAACCGTCGGTTTTTGTCGAACCGCCGAGTTAATTTCACCACCACGAACTTGCACATCGTGCACGTTGTATGCATCAGAATGTTAGGTTAGAGCAGTAATATTGTTTTTAGTACCGTTTCCCTTTATATCTCCAGTTATATGGCACTAGTGCAGAATTCTGTGTAACTACCTCGGTTTGGCTGTCCTTCATTTTCATTAAATTAAATTTAGTGAATTGCCATCGGCGACGTGTTGGGCATTGCTGGAACAGACGTCTCGCAAGCACTAAAAGCTCACTTTATTACCGACCAAGTTGGGGATACAGTGGCCTGCAAACTTATGCCATAGAACAAGGGCGTCTATTGAGATTTTCTTAAACGGGTTTAAACCCTTCTTGGCGTTTAGTATACGGCGCTTTTATAAGAAAATTAACAGCTTCGGGACATTAAAGTTTGGTGGTAAAATTTATGAATCATTATGAGAAGTGGAAAATTAAATTAGTTTTCTTATTACCATATACCAGAAGTGGAGAAAAGTAGAAATGTGGACGTTCTAGTATAGGCCGAGGATCTTAAATTACTTTAATATTATATTTAAAACTGTGTAATATAAAAGTTAATTTTTATTTCTTAAGAATAAAAAATGAAAATGGTTGGTATCTGCAGAATAAAAGAATAAAAGTGTAAAGTATCTTTATTCTTTATACGACTGATAAAATTTGATATTTGATGGTTGTATTTTAGGTTTTAGACCACGCTAAACTTTTTATAAAGAATATTTTTTTTTTTCCAAAAATTAATAATAAAAAAGATTTTCATATGCCGCCAATTTACATAGACAGTTTGTTGAAAGTGACATAACATTATAAGAATTGTCATTTTAATGTACAGTTCATCAAATTTCTAGAGGTGTTCGACGCCCAGACAGAGAACGCGCTACGTGTGACTAAGATAGCTATTGTACAGTCTGCTAAACAAGTTATTTTAAATAGTTTTTAATATTTTTAGGTAATTAAATTTTAAAAGTGTGGAATAGTTTAGGGATTAAATTGGTCTGATTGGACTTTCTTAGAACGTTTTTAAAAGCAGCTAAAGATAGTATGTAGAATTGAAAATAATTATTATGCCATAAAAGGTGTTTTGGAATTCCTTCAACCTTTTGAAATTGAGTCAGAAAATATAAATTTTATAGGATAGCGGAAAATACCTATAATTTTTTTGTAGGCCTTTGTAAATCGTGGAAATAGTTTATATTTTATTTCTACCTTATTAAGGAAAATGCTACCTATTATTAATAACGGTTGTTTCTGAAACATTACTAAAATTTTCGAAATTTTGTTTTTTTACAAAATAATAAACTATACTATTTAGAAAAAAAATTATTTCTCTTATAATTTTATAAAAAATAACAGGGGAATATTTACATTTCTTGATCTATTAAACAAAACGATAAATTATCTCGACGAATGACACCATGTTCTAGTACGGAAGCTAGCTTTACATTTTTGTTGATGGTTTCATGGGTTTCATATCAATTTTTTGTAATTGTAGTTTACACGTACATATACCTCTTAACACTTGTTTGCTTTATTAAAAAAGTGTGTTGTTGTGATTTACGTCGAAATAAGTCAAAAACAACTTGAAACCCCATATAAAATCAAAAAGGAGAAACGGAAAAAAATTGAGCCTGTAAATGAACACAACTCAGAAACAAAAATAGCTATCTAATAATAAAAAAATAAAATTTGATTCTTGTGCAGCTTCATCTATATCATTAACTGTTTTTGGTTTTTTAATGGTTTTTCTTGGTGATGAAAATTCCGATATCTCACGGTTATCGATTCTTTTTTTCTCTACAGAAATGCGGACGACAGTGTTTTTAGATACTCTTGTGGCTGCAGCAACACGATCATTTACATTTTTAAATGGTATTGAAGGTGAATTAAAGTTTCCTTCTCTTCTCATAAACTCTATAACATTGGCTATTATTTCGCGAGATTGACTGTTAATCACGCGGCCTCTTAATTTGCTATTAAACTCCATACTTAGGTTCTATTAAACTGTAATGAGCAAAAAACACAAACGAAAATAAAAGAAATGTTTTAGCGAAATTTACATCTGACATTTACGTCTGAATGAAATAGTGAAATACTTGATGCGCAGAGTGTACTTTCATTGCGTAAATCCGTCGGGATGCCTGTCAGTAGTGCTTTCTCTGTCTAGCCGTCGAAAGCCTCTAGAAATTTGATGAACTGTATTTCAAATAGACTATGGCATTTTTTCCTCTTAACAATTTATGATTATACGAAAACTACTCTGATAAACGTAATACATATATCTATAAAATATATTATCCTCATAAACATACAGTATATTTTTGGATTCTTCCCGACTCATTTCCTCAGGGACACCGCCATTGTGCGGTCTAATTAACTTTCGGTTGTTGTTTGTTATTTTACTCTCTACACTCGCTAGCTAACAATAAATACGCGAGCACTACTCCAGAATTCACAATTTCTAGTTTTATCGTAAACCCATTTTGAAGAGTAGAAGTTATTATCTAAACGTAATTACGATTAAGCAGGTAGGATGGAGCATGGAGGATATTTAGTTAGATTTTGAAGACAAAAGGTTTCGTAATATGTCACGTATTTTGAAACTAAAAATAAAATAAGCAAAATGAGTATCCTGTTTTATTATTTTAGGATTTAAAATTATTCGTCTCGCTGCAACAAACGAGAATACTCTCGTTCAAATTGATACACAGAGTGTTTCCTAACTGCGGTACAAAACTTCTTAAGAAAAAAATTTCCATAAATATATAATCGTAGTTTTTTTGAAAAAAATGAAATGTTGAAAAGTTCATCTAACTAGGAATTTTGGGCAGGTAGAAATAATAATAATAATAATTAGTGATTTTTTCATATTAATATTCAGCAAAACGACAACATTCTTTTGTGTCTTTTAATGATGTGTTAAGGGTACCTAAACATTTATAAAATAACGAGTTGCCTGTAAAATTATAGGCTGAAAAGTGAATATGAATATTATAAAGTCTATGAAACATAAAAGACGTTGCTAATAAATTTGTAACTAATAATATCCCGGAGCTGACGTACAAATTTTAAATGTACGTAAATATGTTCGTCTTAGAGGAATTTTAATTAATTTTCAAGATTCCTGAACCAAGTTTCTCTATAACTACCTTAGGAAAATCGATAAATTAATAATCCACAATAAGAAAAAAGGAATTTTATATTCCGTGTTGATAAATATTGTCCTATTACGGAAAATTGAAAATAATGAATACGTCTATCATATGAATTGTAATAATTAACTGTAATTCTTTTCTAATTAAACTTAGGAATGATTCCCCAGTAATCATGATTTTTCTCTTCAATATTTTCTAGTTCTATACATAATGCCGTTTTTCCCGTTTGAATCGGACCAACAGCAATAAAGATACACGCTAAGGTCACTCTGGTACTTTGTTCTGCGCATGTTTTTTCTTTTCAACGTTAATCTATACCATTTTCTCTACATTATTCCGTTTTTCCCGTTTGAATCAGACCAATAGCAATAAAGATATACCGTGAGTGGACCATTTGAAATTTCAACAGAGGCGACCATCAAATACTGCAACAAGTGGCAACGGTTGTAGTAGCAAAACAGCTTCTACTGATGCAGAGTCTGATAAGGCGATGATACCAGCCTCGTCTACGGCAGTTTAACAATCCACTTCAAGTAATGTAGCTTGTGTAAGAAGTTCAGTAATGTCAGCTACCGAAATACCAGCTGCAAGTGACACTTTTAAGAAGGCTTTAATGAACCCCGGTTTGTGGCCCGAAAGAATCACCAATGAGCTAGAATATTGGTTAAACGTGGTCCGCTCTTAATAGACATCAGTTTTAGCTTTCCTACTAATAAAGATAAGAGAAAGTTTTCGTACAAATACTTATTTACTCTTTTTCTAAAGATTCTGTGTTTTGTTTTTGTTGTAAGTTACTTTGTAAAACTCCTTTTTTGTGATAACAAATGGAGTATCTGATTATCAACACTTGTCTTTGCTAATGAATGATTTGTGTGAAAGTGGACGTCACAAATTCTTTCCTCATAATTCCTTTCAACCTGTGTAACTTCATTTTAATTAATGCTGTGTTACTTATGTCTAATACAGAGGCGTATCCAGTACTTATCTACGGTTAAAAGTATGTTTTTTTAATGTTTTGCATTTTGATGATTCTCAACGAATCCCACAATAAAACAATTAATGTCATACATTTTATTTATCCAAAACTGGTAGCACACATTTTGTGTTCTATGTAAAAATGTTGATAGGAATAGAATTCCAGAACTCGCGCGGTGTCTGGCATTTAGCCAACCGTTCCAGTCACGTACAGGGTCATCTGTAACGTCACGTGGTCCTCTTTATTAGCCATAACAAGCCATTTTAGAAACCGAATGCATTCCAGATGCGGACTAGACTAGCATCGGCCTCCATTTTGAGTTTCCATCGGAATCGACAAGAAGAGGAATCATGGAAAATTTATTAAATATCGATCGATCGTTGCAATTTCCTCGGTTTTCACTGTTTTCGACTTTAATTCAATTGGTGGTTTTAAGAATTGATGGATTGAATGGATATTTATGCTAGTACGTACGTACGTATAAATAAAGCTAGGAAAGAAACTGTATAATAAAACTAATTACCCTAAACACGTTAAAGTGTGCCTGCCTTACTAATTTATGTTTAAACCATTAGAAAATTACATTTTAAACATTTTTAATGCAATATAATTATTATAATTATTGGAGACAAATTATAGATTTTGTACACTTCACTTAATACTAATTTAATTATAGATTTTCTTTTAAAACCAATGAATATCTAATAGCTTAAATACTTCGTTGCAAATTTGCATTTTTATATAATTTTTAATACTTAGCAATAATAATATACAGGGTGTTATTGAAATACACGTACATATTAAAATGGGGAATAGTATGTAATGACCAAAAACGATTGGCACCAATTTTAACTTCAAATTCTAAAATTTAAATATTGGGGAAGAGTCCTCTTTTCCGACCTACTAGTTTCCATATTTAAAGAAGTAAAATAAATCGAAATTGAACTTACCCATAGAAATTGCACTGTTGCCGTAGCAAAACCAATTAATTCAAAATAAAGTTTATTACAGTAATTGTTCAAAATGCCGTCCATTATTATTTACACACACTTGCAATCGTCTTTCCAAAGAACTTTGAACATTAGAAATTAGTCTTGGATTTTGTCGTAGTTCCTCGGCTACCGCATTAACTTTATTGGTTAATTGTTCAACACTATTAATAGGTTCATTATAAACCAGTTGTTTCATGTGACCCCACAAAAAGAAATCGCATGGATTTAAGTCCGGAGATCTCGGAGGCCACTTAGTAGGTCCATTTCTGCCTATCCACTTTTGAGGAAATCTAATGTTCAAAAACTGCCGTACGTTTAAATCAAAGTGAGGAGGAGCGCCATCTAGTAGGTACCACATTCGTTGCCTTAATTGTAACGGTATCTCTTCTAGGAGTACTTCTAAAAAGTGGAGATATCTTGGCCCATTTAATCTGTTCGGGAGAACATAAGGCCCGATTAAATACTGATCTATTATGCCAGCCCAAACATTTATTGAAAATTTTCTTTGATGCCCAGTTTCCCTAATGGCGTGAGGATTTTCATCACTCCAAATATGCGTACACGCCATCACGAGTGAATGAAGCCTCGTCAGTATACAATAATATTTTTAGAAAATCAGGAATATCAACACATTTTTGAATCATCCATTCAAAAAACTCCACTCTCTTTTCTTCATCACCTGGATATAAGGCCTGGACTTTTTGGATGTGATTAGGATGTAAACCTTGTTCTTTAAGTGTCCGCCACACAACAAATGAGGACACTCCAATTTCAAGACCTAGTCTTCTACAACTTAATTGAGGCCGGTTTTCAACAGCTTCCAATATTTCTTCTTCGGCCGCCAATGTTCACTCTCAAATTTTCCATGGTCTCTTAGATGCTGAACAGTTGAAATAAACGTACGACAGTCCGGAATTCTCCGATTTGGAAACCGTTCGCGATACAGGATTTGTGCTTGCCGAGAATTTTCTCCAGCTGCCCCATAAACCAGCACTATATCCGTTAGTTCAATATTCGTAAATAGTGGCATCGTAAAAAAATATTTAAAAGTAATCGTAACAACACTTTTTACCAACTTGGAAATGACGCGCTCGTGTTAGCCAGATTCGTAAATCAACTAAAATTTTAATAATCTATAGTTTCAAAAATGTATAGTTTAAAAACAATCATTTATCAAATATTCTAGTTTTTTGATAACGAGGGTAGTAAAAACCAGTCTTCGGAAATAGAAATTAATTCGAAAATCTTGGCAACATGGTTATTTCTTACAAGACTAGTTTTCTTATCATCTGACAAAAACTTGCATATTAATTACTGTTGATGTTTAAAATAGGTAAATAAACCTAATTTATATAGGTCATCCTCAACATATCAGTGAAGTACGTTTGTTTTAGAATTAATTTTCAAAAATTAATAACTCCCTTAATAAGGGGTATTTTTAAAAAATAATATTTTTCTACATTCAGTGGGGATCTGCGCAATACCCAGTTTTAATATGTACGTGCAATAACACCCTGTATATTTAATGAATATGTAGGTAATTTCCCGGATTCAAATAGAACACATATACATAACATGACAACTTCCTATAATTATTTTTTTCATTTTACCACCCTTTTCGGAGATATGGCTCCATAATGGGCAGCCCCTGAAAATATATTCTTTTTTAAATAATTTTCAATAATTTGTTCTATTATTGCCTACATAATCTGGGGACACCCTATATCAGGGACGGTTTCTCCATTGGTTCATTTGTGCAATGAACAAAATAAATAACATAATAATATTAATTCAATTTAATAAGCCACTGCGCTCTGGCTAATAAAAAAAAAAACAGCGATATTGGGGCTTATAAAAAGTTTTGAATCAAACTTACAAACGATCAAATTATAACGAGCCGCCATTGGAAAAAAATACGAAATTACAACACTACAAATTCAAACACACATATAAGTCAGCCAAAAAAAATTTTGCCAAGAAAATTCAGCTTAAATAATAATTATATTTTTAATAAAATTAAAAAAACAATCTTAATATAATTAAATGATATTGATGGTATTACAGTGGAAAATAAAAAAATTATTTTAAACTCAAGATTTAATTCATCCTGCGATGAGCTAATTAGATTTGGGGTATAGCCAAAAAATCTGGGGGAAGTCTTTTTATAGAGAGTCATATTTTTTTACAAATCATATTCAAACCCCCCTCTTAACAGGTTCACTATTGTGTATCGATATCAGCAGTTAAGCAAGTCAACGCGCATTGTAGCTATTCTAAGAAAAGTCAGCGTACCAAACAAACTGCCCATGTAGTTGCATACCACAGTTGGTAGGCATTTATTTAAAACAATTTTAAATCAAAAATTGAAACATACAATTCAAAATAAAATTGTTACGACTCAAAGAACCAATTTTGTGTTCTTTATTGAATATAAATTTTCTATTTTATTCTAATATATCATTTCCAGAGGCGACATATTATTTCCCAGGTAAACCAACCCAAAAATCAATTCTGTAACAATCTTATTACAGCCAAGTTAGCATGACAACAAGAGTAATAAATTATAAAAAGTAATCTTCTATCAGAAAAGACCAAACAAGAAAATAACTAATAAAAATAAAAAGGCTGATAGAGCAGCGCCTTTTCGTAGTGAACGTGTCTTTGCAGCACCGCTGAACGTTACCGCTTACCGCTTGCATACTACGGCAATACCGTATGTAACGGCTCATGCAATAAGCAGTTTGCCGACGACATAACCTCAAAATACTCGTAGTTCTGGAAATGAATAACAGGGGCGGCATATGAACCTAATAGTTTGGCATACTTGAAAATAATTCTGTTTGATATTCAGATTTTGATGGTGATGTAGTCCATTTTGGATTAAAATCGTATCTTGCGATGCCGTATTTGACATATCGGAAATTACTTATTGAATTTATGATTACGAGGGGATTGCGGATTGTTATATAAATATTGTTTTTATGTATGTACAAGGTAAAGTCAAATGAAAACGTTGAACGTGTATATGTACTGAATGGAAGTTTTCTTACAATTTATAGAAATTTGCGCTTCGAAATCTAACTGTAAACTGACATTATAGTCCAGGAGGCTCTGAATTCTTTTCGTACTTATTTTCCAGTAGATGTATATGAGTCTGGCTAACATTTTTGGTTTTTTTTTTTTTTTAAGGTGAAGGGTGAGAAAAAGTCCTTTATATCTCACAAGGAAAGCCAATGTTTAATTGTTTAACAAAACATTGAGTGCGACCGGTTTCGAAGTGTCATCACTTCATCTTCAGGCTCGCCTAGTGGAAAGGAGAATATGTGGTGTAAGGTGTGTTGGAAACAAAACGATATATAAAATAATAAAAAAGAGAAAACTCACCATACTCTCCATCCACTAGGGAATACTACAAAAACAAGTTTCATCAATTTTGGGTTGAAATAAATTGTAAAATGAACCGATTTACACGTAATAAAAAGTTAAAAATATTTGAAAAAACAAATATTAGTCAATTATAGTAAAAATTTTAAAATATTCAAGACTATACAAAAACAAATCACATACATTAAACAGATTAAAAGATAAGGCCTATTTTAAACATTGTTGTTTTTTTAAAAAAATTAACATTTTTTGAAAGGAGACCTGTCAAGTTAAGGCCTCTACAGGTGATGGTAAGTATTATAACGAAAAAACTCTTGGGTAAACTTATGACAGGGTACAGTTAATAAGATGTAAACTATGAGTGAAGAATTATTTATTATCTATTTTCTCACCCTTCACCTTAAAATTACCTCAACTCACACATGGCTACCCCCCTTGTCAATAACATTTTTGGATTGATTCAAAAAATAATACCACTTATTTTCCCAGTGATATTTTACTTTTTCTAACGTATAAGATACAGTTATTAAAAATGGGAAAAGGGCTCAATTATTGGCACATCATTTTAAAGGGCGTTTAATCGTCTTTCCAATGGTACCCTAATTTATCCGACCAGCAGGTCCAAAAAAAATTGTATTTCCAAAATTTCAGAAGTTGAAACGTGCTTGCGCTGAGTTCCTGATTTTCAATTTAATATTTAAACCATAGAAATAATATAGAAGACCAATATAAACATAACATTTAAGCAGAAATTGAAACCTACTGTGCATAAAAACGCGTCTCTGCGCCTGACATCGCAAAATAGTGTGTCTAGAAGCTTGCGCAATATGCATGACTTGTCCCTGTAGTGTTGCCAAATATATTGAACATACCTAACAGAAAAGAATTTTAAATTAATTAATTTTTAAATTATATGATTTAAACAGTTTATATCTACGAAATATCGCCACAAAATAACTTATACACATTTAAATAATCAACTAATAATATTTATGTGTAATTACATTCCCAAAAATATATACAAATACCGTATTAATGTCATTAATACCGTATTTTTAATGTTCAATAAGCGATTCACCTACAAATTCAATATTGACCTGGCAATAGCACTAAAATTCGGTGTTTCAAGGCTATATGACGCTGCCCTTACAGGACCGTTTGTAGTTTATTATTTATGCCGCGTTTGAGAATCCACATCGGATGCATCTGAGATGTAGTAAGTAGTAAATCTTTGATCACGTGATTCAGTATACGTAAATGTAATGGGACAGATGCATCCGATGTGGATTCTCAAACGCGGCATTAATTACCATTGAAAGTGGCATTTTATTTTTAGTTTTGTGTAGTGTTTAGTCAAATCCTAGGTACAATAAAAGACATTTTTACATTGGCTAATGAAAATGTAATCAATGTATTAGGCAGCTGTTATATTTATTACAAGATTTATGTCTGCAAATCTAAACCTACCTAAGAATTATAATTATGTAAATAGAGAGCTGTATATTTATATACAGGCTGCCCAGCGACGGGGAGACATTATCGATATCGGTTTTAAGGCATTTTAAAACATAAACCCGATCTCAACAATCTTAGGAACTCTTCTGTCACTCGATATTTTAATCGGTACTTCCTCTTCGCTTTTTGGCTGGCACAACAATTATTTACATTTCTTCATTCCTTACCGCGTTCGAACCAGTAAGGTTTAAAGAAATTTAAAAAAAAAACCTACTTTAAAAATAAAGATGTTAATGATTTTCTTATGGATCCCATCTTCAGATCTTGACTTAATGTATATAAAACTGTTTCCTTTTCTAACAAAAATAATCCTAGAAATCGGGCAACGTGGTAAAGAATTATCGCTCAACATACATAAAAAAATATTTCAACGAATTGAGAATATCCTACCATTTTGAAGTATGTTAAAAAAAATAGTTAATAAAGTGAAAAGTAGAGCATGAACATATATTATAAAGTATATAAAATGATAGATAAATCCAGTTTAGAAGGTATTATAAATAAACTGTGGAAATATCGAGAATCTCGATTTTGAATCGGAAAAATATTCTACGCAATTTAGTATGAAAGCTGATCTGATCAAAATGAAACACATGAACGACAAACTGTTATTGACAACTTTCTTCAAACGTTTTCTATTTTTCCGAAAACTAACTAGATAGTTCGAAAATCATTTCCTTCGTTAAAACGCCTCTTGTTCCGAAAAAGGTACACGCCTGCCAACATTCATCGTTCATTAAAAAAGTGGTAGATACAAAACGCTTCGTATTGTAAGGCCAAAATATATTTAGAAATCGAAATAGTCATATAAACAAAAAAATTAATGATTTACAAGTTTATTCCTATTATTTATAAAATAGGTTTGCAATGTGCTGGTGTGGAATGTTATCATCGACTAAAAACTTTAAATCTTTGTATTAAATTGATCGAAAACAAACTATAAATTGGTTTAGGCTATATAGAATGTTTCTAGTAAGCAGCAACTAATTTTTATTATGGAACCGAAAGACCCTTTTAAAAAGGTTCAAAATTAAAATAAAATATGTACCAAGTAAATGTAGTAGTATTTTTTAATTTATATTGAAAATGGTAACATGAAAGGTTTTCTGTCTAACGACTCATAGTCTCGGCTGACAAAATGTAAAAAAATATCGAACATAATATTCCTGGGCCCTATTTTGCACTCCCCAGATTAAATTTAGTTGTAGCAAATGATATTATCAAATAAGATGTCAAATCACAAGCAAAATCTCGTGACTACAGTACTAATGATTGCCTGTTTGGAAAAGTATATTTGTGTGTAAATATTTATATGCATAGTTATATTTAAATGCGCGAGTGTAATGTTAAGAATAAACAAAATCCGCCCATTATGTATATACGTTTAGTTACCGACCCTAGTAGATAGGCAATTTGTTATTGTTTTAAGTTTTACCGTAGGGAGAGAGAAAATCCATATTAGGATAAATGGTCCAGCTCCTTTCTGGTTACGTAGGTACCTAAAAAGTATTTTAGTTTTTGGTTAAGTAATTAATTATTGTAACAGTGATTTTCTTGTGATAGTACCTAATTTAGATTGTAGATTAAAGTTTTTGTATATAATTTCGCTGCTTAATAATAAACGTAGTCAAAACCGGAGCACGTGGTTTTTCTGGAAAGTATTTTTAAAATCACAAGCAAAATCTCATGACTACTGTACTAATGATTGCCGAAAATTAACTAATTCATATTTTATGCCATATCTTTCTTAATAAGGACTGTCAGAACCATATTTACCTTAACTTGAAATTTTTTGAATCGTTTTTTGTATAGAATCATCTCTAAAAATGTATGATTGAAATATCGTGCGAACTATTTGTTCGATCAATAAAAAACTTGCACCGGTCCTGTTCGCGCCAGCACCGTTATACGCATGAGCTCCGACACACTATTTTCTCCTTATGGTTTCATTTTTGATATATGGAATCGGCTTTCTATACTATTTCTATGATTTAAACAAATATTCTATCGAGTTAACAGGAGGAATATCAAGTTTTCACGTCTGATTTTTTTATTTTTTTGGGTAAGTAAATTTTACAAAAATAATTTTTAATTTGCACAAGAAATTTTAACAATATAACACAAGATCTACTTGTACACTATTTTAAAACACTGAACAGCTCTTTTGATGAAAATTGAGTGGGAAATATCTTGATTAAGAATTTTTAAATAGGTGAAAAACATTTTAGCTTCATTATTTGATCATTTAAAGGTTGGCATATATTTTTTTACAATTCTTGTAGTATTATTTGTTTCTCAGAAAATATTTTTACGACCAATCTTTTAACTCATAGCGATGTGTTCTATTCAAACAATAAAATAGTGTTTGATTAATAAAAACTATACTAGATTCAACTTGTCTGTTAACGTAACCGTCCTAAATCCAATGAAATTCTAGCTATTCACCATACCATGCACCTTGCTTGAAGAACTGATATATGATATTTTTACTAGAGTTCTAACTTTTCACTAGACGTCCAGGTAGACGTGACTTCTCTGGTGATTTTGTTATTATTCAATAACATTTTTTGTCCAACACGTTTGACACAGCTGAAATTTCTGTTAAATAACTAAATTAAAAAAGTATGTAGAATCGAAAACAAAAGGAAGCGGTCGTGTTTATTTATCACCTTCACTTAATTCTGTATCTCAATTAGTCAACAGAGTGAATAGACAAAGGAAGGAGTGGACATTGTCCTTTAATGGCTTCTCCTAATGTAAGGATAATTGTCAGGATACTGAACCAATAGTTCTAGGACAATAGCATGTGTAACTCCATTGTATTTCTAGATATGCTGCAGTGAATGTATATCATGATGTTTAGGTATTCGTCTGGAATTATGCTAAGTTATTTAGGGCGATTCGCTAAGGGAGTTCCTTAAACTTAACCATCCGCTTGAGATTACTGTTATTTCCAACGCGAACGTAAAAATGATGGTGTTTATATGATGTCGTTATGTTTATGAAACATAAATGAAGTTTCAGTTGTTTGAAAACTTTTTTATTTCTTTGTAACAGTTATTCTATAATAGGAAAAGTTCAAGAAGTACATCCAAACACATGTACATACATAGAAGTGTGAAATATACATTTGAATTATTCTGTTTGATTGCAAATAGATTTGTATACATGTTTTTAGATATTAGAAAATTTTGCTCATAGTTGTTATCATAGTCAGTATCACATTGTAAATTTGATAATAAGACTTTAAAACAGTGGCGTACCGATTTAAAATTTGTAGGATAATAGAAAATTCGTTTGTTAAAACAAATGTATTTAATTTTTTAAATTTTAGACGAATAGATGTGTGTTTTAACGCTTTATATGAAATGTTGAACCATTTATAATTTTAGAGGGTGAATTTTGGGTTTTGTAACCAAGTAATATTCTTGCAGATACTCCAAAAACAATATCAGTTTGAGATTTAGATTATCTATGAGTTTAACGATTGTTACAGTGACAATGCATATAATTTGTTGATTATCTGAAATGTTTAGACGTTTAGTTCTTTTTTGATCCTAAATTCCACCCACCTATTTGCCGAAAATTGTGAAATAACTGTCCTAAGTATACTCTAGAGATCAAAACATCTTGTCATGCAATTTCTTCCAATCTCGCCTGTATAATGACATTCAATTTTTCTTATAAAATACATTTAATCCTAATTATCTGTTTTTATTACTACATGAGTAATGGCATGTTACATCTCCCTTAGTGGCGCCATTTTAACGATGAAATATTACCACCAAAACATTCTGTAATATAAAAATATTAAAGCACCAAATCATATTTTTTTCAAAACTTTATTAGCCCTATCAAAAATTTACTCCAAACCTATAATATTTTTATACCTATTTCATATTTTTATACGTTTATTTCAATGCCGGGTTACAGCTAAATCTTCATTGGATCTTGAGACATAACCTCCTTTACTGTTCAGATCCAAACATAAAAGCGGGAAAAGCATCTGTTATCCGCTCTTGTATATACATATATATTTGGAAATGTCGCTTTCTGATTACGAATACGTGTACCCCAGTGTTCCCAGAAAACCCCTGCATATAAATTATTGTATCTTGTTTCGTTTAATAGGAACCTTCTGTAGTGAAATGCTATTTAAATTCGTTTCCTTCATATTACACGAGATAAGAGATGCTGGAGATTAGGACCGTTACTCGGGGAGACAGCAGAAACTAGAAATTGCCTTAATGGAGACATAACTATGCAGAAACTTCTATATTGTGTATATTACAGAAACTTATAATGATTATTATTATTTATTCAGAAACTATTATTCATAAAAACAATAGTTGACAATGATTTAAAAATAAAGTAACTAATTTTGATTAATATATCAAATATTTTTTCTTTATACAGTAAAACTTCTCAATAGCAGCCACTAAAATTGAATGTTTATCAACAGTAGATGATGGGAGCGTTGATAACTTTTTTTGAACTGCTCATGCGTGGCTATATTTGTCAAATGTCAACCTACCCTAACATATCTGTCAATAATGGTGCTAACCTAACCTGTCAACAAAGTTGTTAATCTAATAAATGTCAATTGTGAAAAGTGTTAATCTAACAAATGTCAATTATACCCGGTGGGGGGAGGAATGAAGACGCTGAAGATAGCAACCATCGTGAACATTGAAGACCTAAAATGTCAACCTAACCTGTCAACGGTGCTACCAACCTAATCCAACTTACGTCAAAGATCTGTCATTTGTGAAATACTTTCCTCTGGATTGAGGTGGCTTCGTAGAAAACGGGGAAACCTCTGAAGGCATTTAAAGCTTTTAGAAGTCTTAAAATGTCATATGTCAACGATTAACATTTAAGAGCAAAATCATGCGCAGTGACCAAAAGGACCTACGTCTATATCTCGGCAGTTATTGGTCAGATTCAAACGGAAAAAATGGCTTTGTTAGAGAGTCGTGGTATAAATTAACGCTGAAGATAAAAATTATGCGCTGTAGCAAAGTCGAAAGGGTCTAAGTTTATATATTCGTTGCTATTGGTATAATTCAAACGGAAAAACGATACTGCGTAGGAAACGCAACATAGAAAACGTTGAAGAGAAAAAAATCATGAGCAATGACAATATCGAAAGGTCCCAAGACAAATCTTCGTTGCTATTAGACCGATTTGTGCGGAGTAAACGATAATCGATATGAAAATTAATATAAGTGGCGTGTTAGATGGCATGCGCATAAATGCGATATTAACGTCTAACTTTGTTAGTATTCGTCAGATTTTGACTAAATTTATTATGTCTTTAATTCTCGTGAATTTTGAAGGCGTAATGTTATATTACATGCTAATCATGAATCTGTCATTCGGTGCGCCACATAAAAATCAATGATGTGTTAGAACAATGTACGATATGTCAAATGAAACGGTGGAATGTGAGAATCACGTATATTTGAGACCAACGAAACCTTTTAATCATAGATTCTAATAAAAACTTTAAAAAATGCTAAAATATCTGCGTCTAAAGATGAAGAATCAAAGTAGAAGTCTAATCACGGGTACTAACAATATCAAAAGGATCTAAGTATATATTTTCGATGTTATTGGTCCGAATCGAACGAGAAAAACGGAGGAGTGAATGATTTAATAATGCTACAGCTAACGCGTCGTAACAAACCAATATAAAGTGGTAATGGGGGTCGGACTTCAACTATCATGACTATTGAAATTTGAACACACAGGTTTGCCGAACGGTTTAGGAGTCTGATTTATGCTCGGATCTCTGAGGGGAGGCATAGGTTCGAATCTTACACTTGGCAATATTTTTTTCCAAGTAAATAGGTGTTGCTTTTTATAGAACCTATATAATCAGCCATTTACTACATTAAAATCACTAATTTTTAAATTATATGATACCTTTAGAGTCCTTTCCTTAATTAATGGTCCGGATATTGAAACGTTTTTGTTTTTAGCTTTGCATAACCACAAACTATTTGGTCAACCGAAAATCCGTCTCTTTTTGGAAACTTTTTGACCTGCATTAAATCCTCCGTCTTCAATTTAATATCATTTATTTGCGTTCTTTCAACGTCAAAGAGCTTCAAGCTTGCATCACACTAATCAATACATAAAAATTCGTTTAGCCTCTACTTCTGAAGGAATTAATACTAGATGTACAATCAAAAACGTAGAAAAATGTGTGGTATTGCTTCAATTGCAATAGTTTATTCAATAAATAATAAATAGCCAGGTCGGTTGCACGAAATTAATTCTCGCAATTTACCAATCCGGAACGAAAGGCTTTCCATGAAAATGCAATGATTAAGTGCCGACATGCAGTTTGGTCTCGGCGTGCAAACAGCGCCGCACCTGTCAGCAACATTTAAAATTTCAACAAAGTTGTAGAAATTTATCGGGTTAGAGTTTGCCACTGTTAATTTTAACGTGATTAACTTTGGAATATTAAAACGGCACACCGATCTGCCTCCCTCGAGACAAAAGGCTCAACCCTTTTACTTTCTGCGCCTTGATGGCGCTAGAGGTGGTCGTATGTAAAGTTGGCGGTTTCATTTTGATTGAAATTGAATGTAAATATTGAGTATTTTCATACAGAATTTGGTTTAGAATGAGAATCATGAACTGACTTTTTTAGATACATTGAAATTACTTGTAGAATTAGAAGTTTTGTTAAATATTTACAATATTTTTCTTTTGATATAAGGATTAATTGAAAAAAAATCCGCTACTAGTTGGTATTTATTTATTAGAAACATACAGATTTTTTGCAATATATAATACTATAATAATAATATATGAATTAAATTTTAGCTCAATATTTTAGCAAAATCCCAGATGATAGCGCTAGACCACAGGAGCGTTAATCCTTTGACTAAATATTATAATAATACTATAAGTCTGCAGGATTTAAGTGTATAGTTTTAAGAAACGAATGGTTTCATTTGTGATATTAGACAAAATAATCTATAAATTGTCAGTTATGGTTGCTAAAAATAATGCCATGTTACAGTACTATACAGATCACCTGCATCTAACCCCGTAGAATTTAATGTTTCTAGAATATCTCCCAAAAAAATTTGACTGAATTTATTTATAGGCAACATTAATATAAATTTACTGAAGAACGATGCAATAATCAATACTAATATTATATGTAATATTTGGAGTTGGAGACAACAGATAGTAATAATATAAGGTACCACTTTTAAAAATTGGTATAATTAAAATTCTTAATTGATACAGGCTCTTAAACTGATAATATACATGACAATATCAAATCCGGTTTCTCTTTCTTTTTATTATAAAAACCCCAAAACTTTTCTTTTTTAATGAAATATTTTCACTATTACTAATAAAAGATTTTCTTATAATTATTATTATAAACTTAAATATGTGTAAAAAGAAAATTAATGATCTCTAATCATATTTAAAATATTATTCAGAGAAACGTAGTCAAATATATACCATGCCCTTTAGGCGATAATTTAATATTTAATAATAGAATAACCGAAACCAATTTTTCATCCATCCATCTCTAACTCGAATATTCCAACTCTTCAATACGCCGAGAATCATTACCTAGACATCACTGAATATATTTACCTATTTAGCTTTTCCTTCTCCCTAAACCGTTTTCAGTGAAACTCTGCTACGGATCCTGGATATTAAACTTCTACATCGGGAGATTTATTTCAAATGTTTATTCTCGAACGGGTGGTGTTGTTTCAGAAAGCAAAACCCCGTAATTACGAAAAACGAAATACCCTTATACGAATGTTTAAGGTTATAATATCGGAGGGTAGATCGGAATTGAAATCACAAAATATATTTGGGTAGTAGCGTAGATATGCCGCCTCTGGAGGATATAGAGAAGGCAATCTATTTGATAGGCAAGCAATAATTAACATAAAAGGAAAGTTTCATATAATTGTTGTTAGTTTAACTTTGAAGACTAACACTGAGTCGTCCTTGAATGAAAATAGAATTTCGCATATATCGCGTGAATTTAAAAATAAATTCCAGACTCACAACATGAAATAACAAGTATAGTCATATTTTTAAATAGTCATCGTTATCATTTAAAAAAAAATTTAATATAATTTTGCAATTCAAATGTCAAAGAAAACCAAAGAAATAATTATTAAAATTTCATATTTAATATCTCATATGTCTCGAGACTATTACAGTATTTCCTTAGGCAACCTATCTGCGGTATATTTATAAACAGTTTAGTTAATACATTTTTTTATCCGTTATACAGATGAGTGAAGTTCTACCAAACTTTTTCTGACTCTCCTATATGTATTTCACTTGATTTTGTTAGATAAATCAGTATTAAATTTTTTATAGGATTCCAATTAACTTTTTTTGTAATTTTTTCTACAAAACTAATTTTAAATGTTTGTTACATTCCACCCCATCATTTCAGCACTTCAAATATTATTGAAAAGAAATACTAATTAATCAATATTTTTAGCAATTACATTCTTCAAAACCTCCGGAATGTCCGAAAAAGAAAAACCCAATAACCTGTCAGCTCTAATCATCCTTGACAAGTAGGGTACAATCCTTTTGTGTACGGTTCCAATTACTCACTGGGAAATATTTGTTTCCGTTCTCAGTTCGAAAAATAAGAGAAAAATACACATGATGTTCGTCCGGCTGCGTTTTTAGCGAACCTTGTAAACTTTAATTAAAGTTTTACATAGTTTTCCGGAGTTTTCCGGACTTGTTTTTCAACGTTTTATGTAACAAGTTTCTATCAAATACCAGCTTAATACCCGAAAACATTTTCACGAAGATTTTTAGTGTTAAATTGTTGAAAATTTAAGACTTTGTTTTATAAAGGAAAGTTATTTCCAATAAATTGGTTTATTTATATTATTTTCTTTAGTCAATACTGTTTGAACTAGCGTAATATTTCCGGCACAGTAATAAGTTTATAGGGATGGTGGTTTAGTTAAGTTTAGACGAGCTACGCAAACTGTTATATAATAATTTAAGATTCTCTAAAATTATTTGCAAGGTTTTGCGAAATTGCTAGTCAGAAGCTTCGTACAGGAAAACCAGTTAAAAAACGGAATATCTATCATGTTTTTCGGCAAATTTACGTCAAATAAATATTTCCTATGAAAATTCGGTCTCTGTTAACTAAAAATAAAATTAATGCAAATAAATTATAGAAATTTTTAACTGTAAATGTCGACCTATTGGGCAAAGACTAGTCATATGATGGTAGGTGGGGGTTTCCGGAAGGTCACTGCAATTAATAATCTTCTAATCTGCACGTTTATATATTTTTTTATTAAAAAATAGCAAAACAATTGTTTATTTGCCTTTAATTTTGTCAAAAAGTTTCGAAAATTAGTTGCAACTGTTAATAATGACATTCTGTTTCAAGGCACTAATCAATTTGTCCCAAAAAAGACTATAAAAAACATTAAATATCCAAGATGATTTGACAGTGAACTTCGAAAATGTATTAGTAGATGAGATTAGCCAGTTCTGGACCAAATAAATAATAAAGTGTAAAACGTATCTTGTTCATATTCGTAAAACTCTCCCCTATAATAAATCTACGTCAGAAATAACCGGACTACAGTAAATTTTTTACGAAATACGTATCATGTTACCGGAACATTCAACATAACCGAAAACGAAAATGAAGAAATTCAAGTATCCGTATTCTTTTGTTCCAGTTATCTTTTATTCGCTTGTTTTTAATTTTCCACGTGATTAGCCGCCCGTTCGTCTATTTAGGGCGAGTTGCCAGAACTTCATAGACTTTTTCCTTCCATTATTCCTGAGGGATTTATTACCGGGGGTAATCTAGAATTGTTGTCCATTTTTATAAAAATGATAACAAAGGAATGCTTCTTTTGTTTTCTCTTGCTGAAACTAGAGATTTTAATCTTGTCAAGTTGGCTGTATATTAGCCAAGTTTAGATTGTGCCTTGCAATTCGTTGGGTGTTTTTGTGTGCATAAATTTTTTGCCAATCGCAGTCGTTTTGCTTAGGCTCGATGGCGAACAATATGGGGTAAAAAAAATGTCGTGATAGTGCGAATAACTAATGTCATGCTCTACATGATGTCCACAGAAAATGGGATAATAGTTTTTACATCAACTAGAGTCGAATATACAGTGTGTGTCATAAAGTTGGGTCCATATGGGAAATTTTTTTAATATAACGATTGGAAGGAAAAAAATTAAAATAGCACACGTCAAAGTATTAGATTTATGTCAGTCGTATTTTAAAAAAATAATTTTTGAACAATTAAATAAAAACACCGAATTTGACACATATAGGCAATTTAAAAAAGCAGAGTTATATAGGTCTGTGAACCACCACAACATTGCAATAAAGGGTCAATAATGTGTGAGACGTTTGCCCATCTTTTGCCCATTATTGCCCATGAAATAACTTTTTTTTCCCACCCTCTGTTTTCACAATATATCGAAAATAATTTTCGCAGGCCAACTTCCAGACAAAAGTTCAAATTTTCATAATTTAATTTCACGGCATAATAGCATTTCGTTTGCCCACGTTTGCCCATAAATTAGTTTTTTCAGAAAAAAAATTTGTGTATTAGATCAGTGGTTCTCAAACATTTCTAAAAAAAAGCAAGTCCTTATCGTCCTTCCTCTTAGTGACTAACAAAACAGGCCTTAGGCCAGGTCTCTTGTTCTTGTTCGTGGAGTCCCCACAAAAAAATCAAAATCATATACTCCTTCCTCTTGGAAAACAAAGTTCTCCGAACAAAATCATAACCTCCTTCCTCCCTTGGTGACTTCTAAAAAAAAGTCCAAAAAAGTCTAAAAAAAGTAAAAAAAAAGTAAAAAAAGTAAAATAGTCTAAAAAAGTCAAAAAAGTCCAAAAAAAGGTCATCCAATCAAAATCATATTTTACTGACTTCTAACTAAAAAAAGTGACTTCTAAAAAATGTAAAAAAAAGTCAAAAAAGACAAAAAAATTCAGTCAAAAAAAAGACAAAAAAAAATCAAAAAAGTTAAAAAAGTCTAAGAAACCGTCTAAAAAAGTAAAAAAAAAGTCCAATAAGTCCAAAAAAGGTGCATTAGATAATCATTCGTTAGCCCATGTTTGCCCATTTTTTTATATTAAATAAAACACAGAAATGCATTATTATCAAAGATTAAGCTCTCCTATTGGACGAGGATTTTTTTTAAAAATGGGCAATCCTCAGAAAACATTTCTTAGCAACTTACAATTATTTTGGAATCATTTTGATGTTTGCTCATTTTTTTATATCAAATAAAAATACAGAAATGCACTATTATCGGAGATTAAGCCCCTCTACAGTTCATCAAATTTCTAGAGGCTTTCGACGGCTAGACAGAGAAAGCACTACTGACAGGCATCCCGACGGATTTACGCAATGAAAGTACACTCTGCGCATCAAGTATTTCACTATTTCATTCAGACGTAAATGTCAGATGTAAATTTCGCTAAAACATTTCTTTTATTTTCGTTTGTGTTTTTTGCTCATTACAGTTTAATAGAACCTAAGTATGGAGTTTAATAGCAAATTAAGAGGCCGCGTGATTAACAGTCAATCTCGCGAAATAATAGCCAATGTTATAGAGTTTATGAGAAGAGAAGGAAACTTTAATTCACCTTCAATACCATTTAAAAATGTAAATGATCGTGTTGCTGCAGCCACAGGAGTATCTAAAAACACTGTCGTCCGCATTTCTGGAGAGAAAAAAAGAATCGATAACCGTGAGATATCGGAATTTTCATCACCAAGAAAAACCATTAAAAAACCAAAAACAGTTAATGATATAGATGAAGCTGCACAAGAATCAAATTTTATTTTTTTATTATTAGATAGCTATTTTTGTTTCTGAGTTGTGTTCATTTACAGGCTCAATTTTTTTCCGTTTCTCCTTTTTGATTTTATATGGGGTTTCAAGTTGTTTTTGACTTATTTCGACGTAAATCACAACAACACACTTTTTTAATAAAGCAAACAAGTGTTAAGAGGTATATGTACGTGTAAACTACAATTACAAAAAATTGATATGAAACCCATGAAACCACCAACAAAAATGTAAAGCTAGCTTCCGTACTAGAACATGGTGTCATTCGTCGAGATAATTTATCGTTTTGTTTAATAGATCAAGAAATGTAAATATTCCCCTGTTATTTTTTATAAAATTATAAGAGAAATAAATTTTTTTCTAAATAGTATAGTTTATTATTTTGTAGAAAAACAAAATTTCGAAAATTTTAGTAATGTTTCAGAAACAACCGTTATTAATAATAGGTACCATTTTCCTTAATAAGGTAGAAATAAAATATAAACTATTTCCACGATTTACAAAGGCCTACAAAAAAATTATAGGTATTTTCCGCTATCCTATAAAATTATATTTTCTGACTCAATTTCAAAAGGTTGAAGGAATTCCAAAACACCTTTTATGGCATAATAATTATTTTCAATTCTACATACTATCTTTAGCTGCTTTTAAAAACGTTCTAAGAAAGTCCAATCAGACCAATTTAATCCCTAAACTATTCCACACTTTTAAAATTTAATTACCTAAAAATATTAAAAACTATTTAAAATAACTTGTTTAGCAGACTGTACATAGCTATCTTAGTCACACGTAGCGCGTTCTCTGTCTGGGCGTCGAACACCTCTAGAAATTTGATGAACTGTATTGGACGAGGATTTTTTTTAAATGATGTTTGTCCATTTTTATATCACTAATAAACACATATAAATCCACTATTATTCAAGTTTAAGTCCCCCTATTGGACTTGGATTTAAAAAAAAATGGGCAATCCTCAGAAAACATTTTTTAGTAACTCACAAATATTTTGGCGTTATTTCACATTGTATATGTTGTATTTTTACGTATTATGACAGTTTTTTATTCAACAATAATCTCTTTAAACTATTAGAAAACAAATAATTATCATCACTTAACAGATATCCATTTAATTAATCACAAAAGCTGATATTCACATGGTCGAATTAAAATTAATGGCCGTATTCTTCTATCATTAATAGTCTTCCAATTATTAGTTCTCCAACTAATTTCAATACGAATTGAATTAAATCCTCGAATAATAAGTTTTTCAGTACCATTTCCATCCGAAAACCATTTAAAACGGGAAACAATAAATTTAACTGTCAATAAAAGAAACTAATAACCAATGAAAAGAGACTTTTTCAGCTAGCGCCAGAATTCTATTCGGCTACAGTGGCGTAGAGAAAATAATGAAATAAGGGGAAATCGTTTAAAAATTTTTAAAAATTATCTTCAAAAAGAAAACAATTAAATATATTTGACGATATATAAAATGTGGCACTGTTTCGGAGTCTATCTTATTTAATATATTTGTTAATGATTTATTTAATCCCAACAATGCTGGAGTCATTATTGGGTATGCCAATGGCACAGCAATTATGAGGCGGAAACCTGGATTGGGCAGGAAAACATAGTTCAGTTGGATTTTCGTCTTATAAAGAACTAGATAAAACAAATTTCTTACCTTTTAATTGCAACATTACCGCCTTTCAATATCCTGGAAATCTGTAACAAATGAAAGATGTGGGATATTATAGATTCAAATTAAAAATGGGATGGTCACGTAAATTTTGTAATAAAACAACTACAAATTATTTTATTTAAATTGAAACAACTAAAAAATGCTTGCCCGTTTGAAATTTGACAATTTTATATTATATTTAGTGGAAATTTCTTATAAATTTCAAGTAGAGGCAAATACAAACGTACTTATTCGTTAAACTGTTACCAAATCGTTGGCGTTGATTAGTTTTGGTGATTGAAGTAAGTCTACGACACTGATTTGAGGCAGAATTGATTTACTGTACTCGGACAGTAAATGGCGGAAACTTGCAAAATTTACATTAAAATAAAATAATTAGTTCCCTTAAGTACGTTTCTAATTTGGCGGTATAGAAAACTTGTTATTAGATTTTGGCGTTGTCGAGTAAGCGTAAAATCAAATTTCTGTACTCTGTTCGCTACTGAAGACGGAGTTGAGAAAAAGTTTTCGAATGCAGGGAGAGATCTGTTAAGTATTTACTTTGAATTGAGTCAATCAAGCTTCACTTTGAAGTATTTATTAATAGATTTGTATGATTGTCATTTCTGTTTAAAGTTGATATTATTTTGGTAACACGAAAATGTCTTAAAGTTAATTTGATTTAGTATTCTTCAGTTACAATATGGATAATTATTAATAAAATACCCGGTATACTGGGTTTTACATTTGAAACCACTTCGTTGGGAATTAATTAGAAATAAATTTGGAATAAATTAGGAATAAATTAAAATAAATTAGAAATAAAATAGGAATAAATTAGAAATAAATTAGGAATAAATTAGGAATAAATTAAACTAGGAATAAATTAGGAATGAATTAAAAATTGTTTAGGAATAAATTAAACTAGGAATAAATTAGGAATGAATTAAAAATTGTTTAGGAATACATTAGGAAATTAATTAGGAATAAATTAGGAAATTAATTAGGAATAAATTAGGAAATTAATTAGGAATAAATTAGGAAATTAATAAGGAATATATTAGGAATTAATTAGCAATAAATTGGGAATAAATTAGGAAATTAGTTAGGAATACATTAAGAATACATTAGGAATTAATTAACAATAAATTAGGAATAAATTAAAAACAAATGAGTAAAAATTAGGAATTAATTAAAAATTGTTTAGAAATACATTAGGAATTGATTAGGAATACATTAGAAATTAGGAATAAATTAGGAAATTAATTAGGGATAAATTAGGAAATTAATTAGGAATAAATTAGGAAATTAATAAGGGTTATATTAGGAATTAATTAGCAATAAATTGGGAATAAATTAGGAAATTAGTTAGGAATACATTAAGAATACATTAGGAATTAATTAGCAACAAACTGGGAATAAATTAGGAATAAATTTGGAATAAATTAAAAATAAATTAGAAAATTAATTAGGAATTAATTAAAAATTGTTTAGGAATACACTAGAAATTAATTAAGAATTGATTAGGAATACATTAGAAATTAGGAAATTGATTAGGGATAAATTGGGAATAATTTAGGAAATTAGTTAGGAACACATTAAGAATATATTGGGAATTAATTAGCAACAAATTGGGAATAAATTAGGAATAAATTAAAAATAAATTAAGAATAAGTTAACTAGGAATAAATTAGGAATTCACAAGAAATAAATTAAAAATAAATTAGGAATAAATTGGGAATGAATTAGAAAGAAATTGGCAATAAATTATGTCATAACACATTTTTTAAATGTTGTTATGTTATGGGGCACTTCTTGCTTATACTATATACGACTCATAGGCTCAGTAAATAGCTCATTATGCACAGTAAACAAACCGCACGATAAAGGAAATGCACTGCAATCAAAAATCACGATAAATAAAACGCACAGTAAACAAAACGAACACTAATATTATAGTATTTACATGTATAATGTAACTGTGTAAGTGGTGGGGTGTTCATGTAATTACTTTTACGATGATTTTGATATTATAACGGTCCGACTATGTATTTACCATCGGGGTGGTAGAAGCCCATCAAATAGGCACTTCCAAACACGAGGATTTGGAGACAGCTCTCGGTGACGTTATTAATCACAAACAGTATGTTTTTGATGAGTTGAAAACCTGCAGGACTTTGATAAGCAGCTACAACTAATAGATTTTTGATAAGTGGACAGACAGGTCCTATATGCTCCTGGAGAATAATGCAACCCACCCTACTTACTATTGCTTTCAATAAAGAGGGAATGTATCGACCCTTATGACGTTACACATACGTCAATCGTACTATTTATAGTAGTCTTAGTGGAAGTCAAAGGTTAAGCTCACCTCGCTTACGTTAGTATTATTTATAAATATAGATTGTTGTATTTTTTAACCAGTCACAAGTATTTTTTTATACCTATTATACAGGGTGTTATTGAAATACACGTACATATTAAAATGGGGAATAGTATGTAATGACCAAAAACGATTGGCACCAATTTTAACTTCAAATTCCAAAATTTAAATATTGGGGAAGAGTCCCCTTTTCCGACCTACTAGTTTCCATATTTAAAGAAGTAAAATAAATCGAAATTGAACTTACCCATAGAAATTGCACTGTTGCCGTAGCAAAACCAATTAATTCAAAATAAAGTTTATTACAGTAATTGTTCAAAATGCCGTCCATTATTATTTACACACACTTGCAATCGTCTTTCCAAAGAACTTTGAACATTAGAAATTAGTCTTGGATTTTGTCGTAGTTCCTCGGCTACCGCATTAACTTTATTGGTTAATTGTTCAACACTATTAATAGGTTCATTATAAACCAGTTGTTTCATGTGACCCCACAAAAAGAAATCGCATGGATTTAAGTCCGGAGATCTCGGAGGCCACTTAGTAGGTCCATTTCTGCCTATCCACTTTTGAGGAAATCTAATGTTCAAAAACTGCCGTACGTTTAAATCAAAGTGAGGAGGAGCGCCATCTAGTAGGTACCACATCCGTTGCCTTAATTGTAACGGTATCTCTTCTAGGAGTACTGGCAAAATATCTTCTAAAAAGTGGAGATATCCTGGCCCATTTAATCTGTTCGGGAGAACATAAGGCCCGATTAAATACTGATCTATTATGCCAGCCCAAACATTTATTGAAAATTTTCTTTGATGCCCAGTTTCCCTAATGGCGTGAGGATTTTCATCACTCCAAATATGCGTATTGTGCATATTGAACACGCCATCACGAGTGAATGAAGCCTCGTCAGTATACAATAATATTTTTAGAAAATCAGGAATATCAACACATTTTTGAATCATCAATTCACAAAACTCCACTCTCTTTTCTTCATCACCTGGATATAAGGCCTGGACTTTTTGGATGTGATAAGGATGTAAACCTTGTTCTTTAAGTGTCCGCCACACAACAAATGAGGACACTCCAATTTCAAGACCTAGTCTTCTACAACTTAATTGAGGCCGGTTTTCAACAGCTTCCAATATTTCTTCTTCGGCCGCCAATGTTCTTTGTGTTCTTGTTCTCCCTCGATCTGCATTGACACTCTCAAATTTTCCATGGTCTCTTAGATGCTGAACAGTTGAAATAAACGTACGACAGTCCGGAATTCTCCGATTTGGAAACCGTTCGCGATACAGGATTTGTGCTTGCCGAGAATTTTCTCCAGCTGCCCCATAAACCAGCACTATATCCGTTAGTTCAATATTCGTAAATAGTGGCATCGTAAAAAAATATTTAAAAGTAATCGTAACAACACTTTTTACCAACTTGGAAATGACGCGCTCGTGTTAGTCAGATTCGTAAATCAACTAAAATTTTAATAATCTATAGTTTCAAAAATGTATAGTTTAAAAACAATCATTTATCAAATATTCTACTTTTTTGATAACGAGGGTAGTAAAAACCAGTCTTCGGAAATAGAAATTAATTCGAAAATCTTGGCAACATGGTTATTTCTTACAAGACTAGTTTTCTTATCATCTGACAAAAACTTGCATATTAATTACTGTTGATGTTTAAAAAAATAGGTAAATAAACCTAATTTATATAGGTCATCCTCAACATATCAGTGAAGTACGTTTGTTTTAGAATTAATTTTCAAAAATTAATAAGTCCCTTAATAAGGGGTATTTTTAAAAAATAATATTTTTCTACATTCAGTGGGGATCTGCGCAATACCCAGTTTTAATATGTACGTGTATTTCAATAACACCCTGTATACATTTGCAGACTTCTATAATCCTGATACAAAATTTGTCATTAAAATTGTCATAAAAACAACTTTTTAAAAAAATTCCTGCCTTTTTTAAAATACCTCTCATACCTACTCGCTTTTCTGTTATCCTGATACAAAATTTATCATTAAAATTGATATCATTTAAATTATTTCCCGCCTTTTTTAAAATGTCCTTATACCTACTGGCCCTTCTCTTCCCCTGATACAAAATTTGTTTTGATTTATTGATTTGACCCACAGTTATTAATCAAAACATTTGTATTTTCCACTATAGAACCTGTAGGTAAAATATTATTAATTCCTTATAAAAACTTAATTCCAAAACCTAATAATAAATCTGATGCCCTATAATTTTAAGTTTCAACCAAATCATTTTTGCAGAAATTAGAATAAAGAAAAAAACGGCTTTTTTTTCTTTGTATACGGCTTGAATGTCAAAGGTATTTCTCAAGAACGCCTCTTTCTGTACAACTATGACATTTATTATATTCGTCACCGTCGGTGGGGCCACACCCTTAACATTTCACAAGCTGTACATGAGAAGCTTTGAGCTTTTTCGGATTTTTTTTTCTCGTTCGTTTTCAGAACTTGTGTTGACCTTTTACCGACATCCGACACCTTACTGAGAACTAAATCTTCGAATAGCTTTTCACGGAAAATATGCAATACAAGATCTATGAAAAAGAATGATAAAAATTGATTTAGAATAGCACTTATAAAAAGCTTAATCCAACCGCCGTTGAAGATGTAGCTCTGAAAATGTTAAAAAATTTAAAATATTGTTTGTTTTAATCAATGATAATATTTTCCAAAATAAAGATAAATATATACTATAATTTTTACCTAAACTACATAGACTTTATTACTAAAATTGTTTCGGTGTTCTGTTTACATTTGTTATTAATTCATGTATTTTTTAATTAATTCGTTTTTTATCTTACGATTCAATTTTGGAGGGGTTATATTGGACATTAGGAAAACTGTTTTCTGATACCATAGTGTGGGGGCATCAATTGAAAGCTCTTTGATTCACAATTTCAAAAATGTAGTGTGTTCGTTTATATAAATGCTTAAAAATTAGTGAACTCAAAGTAACGCTCAGAAAAATATCTAAAAAAAAATCACAAACATTGATTGTACAAAAAAAATTATCAAGATTACATTTCTTTAGATAGTTTTTTTGCTACAAAAAAAGAAGATTTATCATTCCTGGCCTAAATCTATCGACTATAGTTATTTTATAACAACTACGTTTGTATCAAACAAGTTTTTTAAGATGAGAATTTCATTATTTTTAAAGTTAATATTGTTTTGCAATCTAAGAATGTCAATATTTGGCACTTTAAAAGAATATCGATTAAAGATTTCAATAACTTTTAGTTGTTAAAGAAGAATCATGTTGCTGGGAAGTAAATGGCGTATTCAAAAGTCAAAAAACTTTAAAAGGCGGCGTAAAATAAAAGATATTTATTATACAAGTGAAAAAAGTAATAGAATTTAGCTCGAGGTGTGTGTTTGTCTTCCGAAGCGAAGCAGAGGGAAACAAACACAATGAGAGGTAAGATCTTATTTTTTTTCTGTTTATAATACATTATTTTTTCTACGAAGGGAAAATATCGGTGTAATATATTGAAAAACAAATATAATAAAGTAAAATTGGTGAATGTTGATTTTAATTTTTACACTAGTAAGCTGTTGCAACGAAAATTGTCATTGCGTTGGTATATAAACATTAGTAATCAAATAACTGCCAGGTTGTCTTCGTGCAGACGAAAAAAAAAAATCCTTACCCCCAATTTTTAAGACGATTGTAGCTTCTGAAAAATTTCTAAATTTAAACAATTGTGAGTTTATGGATTAAATGGAAAAAAGAAGGTTTGTGAAGTTAGCACCGCGAAATCCGAATTTTTATAAAAATAAATTGCCGTTCGTTTGTCCACGATTGTCCAACAAAAATTTTTTGTCCACCCTTCAAAAAAAAAGTTATAGCAAATTTAAAAATTTGAGCCAAATTTCACAGCACCGCCATAAAAGCTTTTTGATAATTTCAAAGTGGTATTCGATTTTCCACGATTAGTCCACGTTTGTCCAACCAAAATGTTCGTTTGTCCACCCCCAAAACCGAGATATTTACAAAAATAAAAAAAATAATGCAGGTGGTCTTTGGGAACAACATAAATACATTTCATACGAATTAGACACAACAATCGTTTGTCCACACATTATTTTCGTTTGTCCAGACCTAATTTTTGTTTGTCCACCCTTTAAAAACAATTTATAGCATATTTAAAAATTTTAGTCAAATTTCGCAGCATTGCCATAAAAACTTTTTGATAATTTTCATTTGGCATTCGATTGTCCACGATTTGTCCACGTTTGTCCAACCAAAATTTTCGTTTGTCCAGCCCCCAAAACCGGGATATTTAAAAAATAAAAAAAATAATGCAGGTGGTCTTTGGGGACAACCTTACTTCATTTCATACGAATTAAACATGACAATCGCTTGTCCACACATTATTTTCGTTTGTCCAAGCCAAATGTTTGTTTGTTCACCCTTCAAAACAAAATTATAGCATATTTAAAAATTTGAGCCAAATTTCACAGCACCGCCATAAAAACTATTTGATAATTTCCATGTGGCATTCGATTGTCCACGTTTGTCCAACCAAAATTTTCGTTTGTCCACCCCCCAAAACCGGGATATTTACAAAAATAAAAAAAATAATGCAGGTGGTCTTTGGGAACAACATAAATACATTTCATACGAATTAGACACAACAATCGTTTGTCCACACATTATTTTCGTTTGTCCAGGCCTAATTTTTGTTTGTCCACCCTTTAAAAACAATTTATAGCATATTTAAAAATTTTAGTCAAATTTCACAGCATCGCCATTTGGCATTCGATTGTCCACGATTTGTCCACGTTTGTCCAGCAAAAATTTTCGTTTGTCCACCCCCCCAAAACCGTGATATTTAAAATTGATATCTGATGGTTGCATTTTAAGTTTTTGACCATGCAAAACTTTTTATCCAAAATATTTTTTTTTTCACAAAACCAGTAATAAAAAAGTTTTCAGTTTTCCATATGGTTCCAACTTAAGTATACGCACTGTATACACTTTTCACAGTTTAACAGACCCCCCTTACCCCTTTATTAATCAGATATTTTTCAGAATAATTTCTTGAAGATTTCAATTAAATATCGTTTTTTGTTTCTGTTTTAAAAATTTCAACATTTTTACTATAATTTTTTTTTGTAGAATCAATAGACGAAAGTAAATGTAAAGAAATTTACATTTTTGCTGGGAATAACGTGCTACCGAAAGGTGTTTTTTTATAATGAGCCGTAGAAAAAGTTTTTCCAATCTAGTAAAGAATAATGCCATTTTCCATCCTAAAATTAGATAGTACATTGTGACGTTTGTTTATTTTAAACAATAGTTTATTTGTTAATAATTTATTTAAACACTTATTTACTTTTAGAACAATGCTATTCTAATTTGTATATATTATAATGAAACACGAAATCCCAAGAATATCAAGTTAATGATAAAAAGTCTTCAAAGAAATAAATTTAAAAAGTTTCATCTAAGTATTTAGACTACACCCTGTATAGTGATAAATTTGACAAGATCAAAAGTAACTAAATGTAGTGAGACAGTGTTACCACACGAAAATTATAATTTTTAAAATGTAAATTTGTAAAAAAAATTACAACACGGATTTCAAAATAACCTATTAATTAATGAACGATAAATTATCATCGAAATTATGAAATAAGCCGTTTAAATAAACACACCTTTAAAAATCCAATAATCTAATTTTAAAGATGTAACTAAACTTTCAAAATTTTGATTGGCTAATTCCTTTTTCATCCAACTTGATTCAAAAATCCAAATCAGAATTTGTTGATGAAAAAAAAGGAAGGCAAGAAAAGTGACGAAGGAGGAAGGACACGAAAATTTTTTCCTCCTAATTTCCTCTCCAAACTCCTTTTTCCTAAAAATAAAGAGACAGAAATATTAAATCTTCAATGTTTATGTATAAACGATTAACTAGTGTATAAATGTCAAAGGTAATATTAAATTTAACTTACCCATGCAATATCATGTAAAACTGCCCGAAGACGAGTTCCCAAGAAGTCATCGATCACCGCTGTATGCACCGGCATACAAGACGTAAGGCCTCCATTTCCCCCAGGTACTTGTAACATCCTTCTGTTATGGACGCTGAAAAGAAATAAGTTTAACACTTGGACATCTTATATTTCACAGTGCTATACAGGTATTTTAATTAAAAACTATCATTAGTGACCAATTAAAAGAAAGTACTTACCATAATTGAGTACTTAAGTAATCGTAAAGACGATAAATCTTTCTATTTTTTGTATAAAATAACATCATAATGTTTTTTAGACAATCTGATTGATTAGGTTATGATTTCACATAAGCCATCTCTTGTCCGTCTTGAGAAATTACCACATAGCCGGTCAAAAGAGATCTACTTACGTATTTAAAAGCGCCGTACGGTGGGTAGAACATTAAGCTCGATAGGTAACTGCGTTGTATGAATAAATATAGTAGGGTAACCTTATGGACTTATCATTGGAGGACGATGGACATAGAATGTAGATGGCGATACTGTACTTATGTCCAAGTCAGGTCTTTAGGTCATGTCTGTGCTTGAGTATGAATTATAATTTAAAATCTTCTTTTTCATTTCTACTTGTCTTCGGTAATGTATTTTTATAGTTACAATTTACTATTTCAAATTATTACAAAAGCACAGAATACAGGGTATTTGAAGGTCACATAAAATGCGAAAATAATCGATATAATAAAATAAACCAGTTTTTGTTTGAAAAAAAATGAAATAGTTGAGATTGGGTGGAATTTTACTATAATAGGGAACATTTTTTTCTATATTGTGGTTGGATTTTGGATATATCGCTGATGGTTAATTAAACTTGAGTTGTACGCTGTTAATTTATATTCACTTTTATTTAATGGTATCATCAAATTAAGAATAGGACATGAACAACTGAATATTATTGTTCAAAATGAGACGAATAGACGAAAATAAAAAATGTTTGGATAAAATTTTCTCAAAAACAGGATGTTAAGTTGAAAATTAAAAAAGTAATAATGGGTAAATACCTATATAGGTAGTTATAATTTTATTATTCAATATAATTTTACTAAAATCGGCACTGACAAAATTTAACTAACAGATTTTTTTGCTGTTAGGTAAACTTATAACATAATACCAAACACGTTTAGTGAAATTATACTAAGTAATAAAAACATGTAAGCCACTAATTTTCAGTTTTCAACTTTTGACACCATTTAAAAACGAATCGAGTACCAATTTATGGTAGGCACATTTAGGAGTATTATTTTCGAAAGGCAAAATTAAAAATTTTTCATTGTTTTTTTTTGTACATGGAAATACTTTGCTGCATGTCTGCTGCATGTCCTACAATGATGAAGCTCTCAACGAAGGCGTCTTAAAAAATAAATTATAGAAAATGCGAATGTTACATATTTGATTAGATAATTAACATTGACATAAACTTTCATTGCTCAGGACGTTTAGTGCTCAACTTTGGGTTTCGTAAAGATCAGTTACTGACTACTACTATTTTTTTCTGAACTGTATACTACAAAATTTAGCAGAAAGATTGCATTAATTATATTTTTCATATTTTTTCCAAAATAAGAAAGAATGTTTTTATATGTAATTGAATCTGGGTTGGGAAATCCAAACTTGAATGCTTAACGACTTAAGTCTTGAAGGCACTTATATCAAGTTAATTATCTAATCAAATATGTGACGTGGCTTTTTAAAATACCATCATTGTGCGCTCCACAGCGTGTCCATCTTCTACAAGAGAAAAAAGAAGGAAACATTTGTAAAGTTGCCTTGTACAAATGTGTACCAAAAGAGGGCAACTGGCTCTCGTAAGCCTTTTTTGTTTAATCGTCTCATTATTTTAACACTAAGCGCCAGCATGGGAAATATATGTTAAAGTTAGTTTTAAGAACTTTTAACATTCAAATAAACAAAAACAATTTATAAATCTATTATTAAAATCCGTGTTGGAACAAAACATAAAATTGTTGAATTTGAAAGATAATATTCTAAAAATGAAAAGGATTTCAGTCGAGAGCCTATTGGACTCAATATTCAGTTTAAAATCGCTTTTCCGGCCTATAAATCTTCAATTGTTTCAAAACGAATAAAATAAAGTAGTTTTGTCTAAAACTAAAATAAATCTGCTATCTCGAAGTCCCCATCGATTATTTCCAAACTTTTCTTTAACGTCTTAGTTGTAAGTTTTATATTACATTTTCTTTAATTTGCTATTTCTGTGGAATCATTAATTTTCATTTGCATTATTGTTCTTCTAAAAAAGCGAAATGTGACTCACGTTTTGCTTGATTGGCTTTAATTTTTGAGATAGTCAACCAGTCAAAATAAAAAAATTCAAAAAATAATAAGACATTAATTTATTTATTTATTCAGTTTTGTCTGAGCTAACTGAAAGGCTGTATTCTATAAACAATGAAAAAGAGTGATTGTTGTTTTGAACTACTTAAAACATTTTCACTTGAACGGCGTGCGTGATTCAATTTAAAAATACTTTCCAGAATAAAACCACGTGTTACAGTTTTGACTTCATTTATTACTAAACAGCCAAGTCATATACAAAAACGTTAATCCAAAATCTAAATTAAAAGTAATAACAAATAGCCTATCTACTAGGGTCGGTAACCAAACATATAAACAGAATGGGCGGATTTTGTTCATACTTAACATTATACTCGCGCACTGACACTTAACCTGGATTAAATATAACTGTAAATACTAATATTTTACAAACAAATATACTTTTCCAAACAGTGATAAATTATATAAAAAAGAATGTTTTTTTATAAGATTTTCTTTTATGTTCAAAGTTAGGACTTTATAATTATTGTGTCATTCATAGAATTCTGTACTAAATAAGAGCACTGATTTTGGAAATAAATTTTAACAATTTTGGCAAGTTGCTGAACCTTGTAACATTGCATAATGAAATATAAAGACTAACTGAATATGTCTGCCACAGATAGACCACTTGTAGGTCTATTGATTTCGTCTTGAGCTATTCCTAAAGAGTGGAGCTATTGAAAACTTCCTTTCAAGGTGATTTATTTCAACACTCAGAGCCAGCCGAGAGAACATTTTTTTCTTATATTCATGATCAACAGCCAAGATACATTTGAAAGTCGCTAATATATCCCTGTGACTATTTTTTTTTAATTTGTTTTCCAGTGTTGATTGATTTTTCCCTGATTAGTGTGATTTTCTTGTTCCTTAACTCAATATCTTGCAAACTGTTGATAGCTTTGATGAAATTTTGTAGCAAAGCTTGTTCAAATTTTGAAAACTATAAAAATATTCAGCTATTTTTATGGTTATAAACTTTTCCAACACTTAGTCCAATTAGAGGTACTTAGATTACATGCAACATTTTCAGAAGCTTATTCCTTTTTTGTTTTCTACTTGGAACTTTTCAATTTATTTAAAACATTGGACATTGTTATAAGTTGTTATTAGGGATTCTTTGTTATTGTTTATATATTTTGACATAACCGCACATAACCAAAATATTGACCAAAGTCCTTAACCACTTTTTATCACCTTAATCCAAAAATTTTATTCGTACGGTTTTGTCAACTGGAATAAATTTTCATTATTATGTTTAATTTTTCATGTCTTTTATCATAAATTGTTATTTTTAAATAAATAAAGATGTTTTTAACTATAATAGGTAGGTGATAGAGGCCATGTGCCTGAACGAAAAGAAGACGTAGATGGCGTATCTGCATAGCATTAAAAATTGACTACTTCATTAAATCGTCACTAGATGGCGCTCGAGATTGCATCCAACACTTTTTACTGTTGCATTATCCTACTATATTATCTTCATACAACGGTAACTGTATTTTTATAGTATAATGCGCCATTTTTGATCCAAGAATCGATCGTTAAATGACGAATTATTTTATTATTTTGTTTCTATGTTAGTTTTTAAATTTATGTAACAATATTCTATTTCTTTTTCCCACATTAGTTGCAAAGAATCTTTGAACTCGCACTAAATCCTGATATCAATTATTTTAAATAAAACTACAAGTTATATACAGAGTCTCAAACTTTTACTTATTTTTATTTCAATACCAAAGCTGACAATATACGAGGTACAGAGGTAAGTGTCTGAAATACATGGATGAAAATTTTTAAACCCATTAGCTAAAAGAATTGAGTCATATCTTTTTATTAATTGCATCAGATAACATTTCAGCCGGAGCATTAAGTATTTGTATGGAGGAGGATGATTTGTGATTTAAATTATTTAAAGCTCATTACAATCATAACGTCCCAACGTAGTGCTATATATTATAATATCATTTCCCCCATTCCAATCTATTTCGAATGTCTCTGAATTGTTAACTATTTATCTTTACAACTGTCTATATACGACTGACTGACTGCGTGTTCCTCCACCAATATTTATATACATATTTAAAATTCTGGTGGAATCCAGAATGCTCGCCGCCAAAACTAGAAACTATCATGTTGTATCTGGAATATACTCGAAAGCGCCTTCGCCATAGTCGTTACATATGTTTGGTCTTAAGGGGTTTAATTATATATGATAATCGGACAAGTTGAGCCTCAAAGGCCAAATAAGACAGAGAGGGATTTGCAGGAATAGAGCATGACTGAATAATGAAATGGCTCGCATTACAATATTGTTTAAAGAGTGACGAAACATTGTTATATTGCTTCAAAACCGGATTTTCAACAAGTTAAACACTATAATTTTTCTACCAATTCTTTTATCTCATATAGATATTGTTACGAATAAATATAACACCCTGTAAATAAGTATGTTATGATTTGTAAAGTTTTGTCCAAGGCCAGGCGCGCGAAACAAAGATTAAATAAAATAATAAAACGTGCAGTTGGACAAGGTTTTATTAACCCTACAATGCGCATTTTTCTTTTTTTTTATCAAAAAAATATTTTTCTTATGTAGTTTTTACCTAAGAACATGGGAAAAATAATTAAAAAAATCCACTTAATTTTTTTTAATTTATATTTAAAAAAATGTATATGTATCAGATCTGCTACATCGTGTATTTGTGGTACATGAAATTAAAGTGCTCTATTCCGTGTGGAATTTGACAAAACAATTGTTATTTTTGTTAAGGCATAAGTGTACACCACATTTTGAACATTTAATAAAAGAAAACGATTTGCATTGTGGAAATTTGCATCGTTGCCTTGTTTCATCTTGAATTGGCCAATGACTGACAGAATCTTGTCGCACATCTTTTGGTGGAATATATGCAGTGGTTACAGATCGCTTCTTTTTTGCTTATATGTTCTTTTCGAGGTCACTTGGTCTTCCTCTTTTACTAGTACTTGAATTTCCTTGATTGCATAAACAATATGCAATATCAGCACGAAATTTTGCAAGAGGTAAATATTTTACCCCGCGACTTTTGTACATTTTTCTATACAATAACCAGGAATTTATAATTGTCATGTCGAGCAGGTGGTAAAATAATCGCATATACCATTTTCTAGTACGCATTTTTATTTTATGGCGTCCTATCAATCCATCCAGTAAGTCGACACCGCCCATGTGACGGTTATATTCCTTGACCAGATTGGGGCATGGGACATCAACAGATTTCTTTTCTTTTTTATCGAATCGCTTTACTTGTGAAAATGGCAACTCTCCAGTAAAGGACGATATAAGCGTCACTATTTTATTATCCTTCCAAACAACTGATGAAATTTCTTTACCTTCAATATCGGCTACAAATTCGTAGGAAGTTCCACGTTTCTCTTTTGCCATGTCTTTCTCGCTGGGCAGTTTGCAATTAGGGATCCTTGATCGCCTTACAGCTCCAAGGCAAAGTATTCCACAATTGGCTAAGTGGACAGCTAAGGGTATTGAAGTATAAAAATTATCAAAATATATTCTATAATTCTGATTGTGTGGCACATTTCTACATAATCGAATGACGACGTTAGCACTTGATCCCAAATCGGGCTCTTCTGGTTGTCTGTACTTGGGATTATTTTCATCTCCGGTAAAAATTTCAAATTTATAAGAAAATCCATCAGTTCCACAAAGCACGTAAAGTTTGTAGCCCCATTTATGCGGCTTCGCTGGTAAATATTGTTTTATATAATGCCTGCCCTTTGTTGCGCATAATTGTTCATCCACACAAAGATATTGCTGTAGGGGAACAGATTGAAACCTATCGTTTAACTTATTTATAACTGGCCGTAATTTATGTAACCGGTCATGATCAATATGATCTCTTGGTTTCAAATTTGAATTATGGTTGAAATGTAGATAACGCCTGATTTTCACAAATTGGTTATAACTCATGGTTTCCTTGATTTTGTCGAACCCAAGTGCAGGAGACCAATAGTTTCTTACATCAGGCATATGTACCAAAGACATATATATATATATATATATATATATATATATATATATATATATATATATATATACATATATATATATATATAGGTAATCGTACGTTGAGGCACCAAAAACGCATTTATATGGGCGAAGTGGCACCTATATTTACGTTGTTGCACCATTGCAAGGTGCCAGATCGTTTTATTGCATATTTGGTCGTTTTAACTCCTTACTAACCCCCCTACCAAATTTCAGAAAGGTGCCATTTCGACCATTTTTCTATAAAAACACGATTTTAGTTGAACCGTATACTCCCCAGAGGTCAGGCCAGTCGCTAACAACGCTCAGACTTTTACGACGTAGTGGCACCTCGCGTGTAAAAATGCTTTCTTACTTTGTGGCACCTCACTTTGTATACATTTTGTTACTTTGTGGCACCCCAGTGGCACGAAAGAAAAGTGAACGTAAGAGCACCTTAGGTCCTTTGGTGAAAATATCCCAAATACCGGCTAAAATATATGTCGACGAACAAAAGAATATTATAATATGTATGATTCAATTTCAAATTTGACAATATAAATTTAATTTTCGAGTGATAAAATTAATTAATATAAATTAAAATAAATTAAAATAAATTAAAATAAATTAAAATAAATTAAAATAAATTAAAATAAATTAAAATAAATTAAAATAAATTAAAATAAATTAAAATAAATTAAAATAAATTAAAATAAATTAAAATAAATTAAAATAAATTAAAATAAATTAAAATAAATTAAAATAAATTAAAATAAATTAAAATAAATTAAAATAAATTAAAATAAATTAAAATAAATTAAAATAAATTAAAATAAATTAAAATAAATTAAAATAAATTAAAATAAATTAAAATAAATTAAAATAAATTAAAATAAATTAAAATAAATTAAAATAAATTAAAATAAATTAAAATAAATTAAAATAAATTAAAATAAATTTAAATTAAAATAAATTAAAATAAATTAAAATAAATTAAAATAAATTAAAATAAATTAAAATAAATTAAAATAAATTAAAATAAATTAAAATAAATTAAAATAAATTAAAATAATGTAAAAAATAAAATAAATTATTTTTATGTTTTGCAATAAAGTAAAATGAAAACTAGTGATCATTTTTTTAATATTTATTTTGTTTATCTTAGAATTGACAAGTATTATAATAATACTTTCCCTAATTCAATCTCGCGAGTAAATTTTCTAAAGCCGACTAAGCCTGTGTGGGGAAGGGACGGCTATTATTTTTATGGCGCTCAGTGACTTAAAGATCATTTATAGAGCTTTTTGACTTAAAGGTGAAGAAAACCCGAAAAACCTCAAGCATTATCATCAAAGCGGTAAAGCATGGCGAATTTTTAATATGGATGTCATATTAATAGAAAATAAATTACTGCAAATACGGCACACACCAAATTGTATAACGAACCATGCAAATTAATTAAAAATTCACCTGGTGTGCCGTAGGATTCTAAGCCGTTTGTCTCTCAACCACAAAATTGCCTACAAGTGAATATAAACGCCTTAGACAACTACGCTACCGAGCCAACTATGTTGTTTTGTATTATTTAAACTGATATAGTGTATTACATTACAAGTATGAAAATTGAAATTTTTTACTCAAGTGGGACACGAGTGTATAAAATCACTTTTACACAAGGGATGTACAATATTTTTCCTACGACTACAAATTCATTTAATAAAAAAAAAAGTTTAAAATCAGGAAATCTGGCTATAAAGTTCAATCAAAAAAGTGGCGCTTTTTTTATATGCTTTAATAAATAATTTTTATAGCGTTTTACCTATTGTGTTTTGTCGTAATTAAAAACTTAATTTAATTTATAATCACTTTCATAGGATAATAACGGTGAAATCACATTAGGTATAAATAATAATAATAATAATACTCTCCCTAATTCACCCCCTTACGAGTGAATTTTAAACCCAAAAGCTGAGCTTGTGCGGGGAAAGGGACGGCTATTATTATTATTATTTGCCCTGGCGTTCCGAGGCGACTTAAAGATGATTGATAGTACCATTTGACTTACAGGTGAGAAAAAATAAAATATTCAATTTTTTTTCAAAAACAATATATAATAAGATGAACAATCGTGAACAAGAACTTTCTTGTAATTCTACTTTAAATTTTTTGCTGAACAATAATCAAAATAGTACAAAATAAATAGCGAAAAGAGAAGCTCGGCCATAAGATTAATAAAAAGTAACTATTTAAAATAAATAACAAAACTCGTATTTTTAATTTTCACATTTTAAAAAAAAAGACGTTGCTTCCATTTCGTCGCGATATAATCGAAACATGCAAAGTTGATAAAATTGAGCGCTCTGTGAACTGAGCTAATAAGCTTGTCGCATAAATTATCCAATCAAATATATAAACAAAAAAAAAATAAAAATAATATTACCTTAAAATTGTTTTAATAATTTGTTAAAAATAATTATCTAGAATCTAGGTATAGAAATAAATATTCACGATTTAAATTAACTATCTTGTGGCATAATAAAAACTGTATATTATGCGTTAGTTGACTCTCATTTACGTTATGCTGTTCAGTTTTGGGGAGTCTGTTCTGCCGAATTATTTGGTAGTGTCTTTATAATGCAGAAACGGGCAATAAGGTTCTTATGTGGAGCACACAGATTAGTTTCATGTAGACCGCTGTTCTTAAACAAGAAATATTAACATTACCTTCTTTATTTTTCTTAGAAACTTGTTGCATGATCCATAAGAACAAGTCGAAATATAAATCGAATATATCCCGTGTAACTCGCCAAACGGGTAACTTGAAGTTGCCTATTCCCAAAACTGAACTCTTTGCTAATTACGGAAGCATCTCCATATCATGGGGCTGTCAGGATCCGTACTCTGCAGAGGGCGCGAGCAAGAAGATGAGATCATCGAGCATATTCTTTACGATTGCTTGACGCTCTCATTTATTAGAAGATTTGTGTTCGGCGAGTATCGGCTAACCCGGCCGATATAAGAGAAGCACCTCTTGGCGAAGTTGTCAACTATATTAAATCTGTAGGCTGGCTCACGAGCTAGGAGGTGCCTATCATCTTAGGAGGATACACAATGGGCCTAATAAGGCCTAAGTTCTGTGGAGGTAACCCACCCTCCACACGTTACAGATTACAGATGCCCTTAGCGTTTGTACATTGTATTTGTTTTGTTAAAACTAATGTATAAATATAACAGTAGCTATCATTAATTCATATCAAACTAAACTACGATTTTTAGATGTTTACATACTTATGTATATCACTGGCAATTTCCACTAATCCAGTATCGGTTCTTTAGTTTAAATTTCTTTAAATTGAAACCATACATTTTTAAAATTGATTGCAAAAAAAATGCTCAATATCAACGGTGACACACGGTATAGAAGTCACGTAAACCAAACTTATCACATACCAAAATCCTGAAATTTGGCTTGGAAGCCAACGTGTTAAAATCAAACGTCACACCATCAAGTTCTACTCATTCTCAAGCTAACAAATTTGTTTTTCGTCAACTTTTATTTAATATGATATATATGGAGCTAGAAGGTATATATGTACTAATTATATATACATATATAGGGTGCTAGAATGTATATATGTATAAACCATATATAAGGAGCCATTTAGTTAAATTAAGTGCCAAAAATTCCGGGTGCGAGAACGATTAAATAGTTTTTGGTGTGACTTCGTCGTTTTACCTGTATATATATATATATATATATATATATATATATATATATATATATATATATATATATATATATATATATATATAGGTAATCGTACGTTGAGGCACCAAAAACGCATTTATATGGGCGAAGTGGCACCTATATTTACGTTGTTGCACCATTGCAAGGTGCCAGATCGTTTTATTGCATATTTGGTCGTTTTAACTCCTTACTAACCCCTCTACCAAATTTCAGAAAGGTGCCATTTCGACCATTTTTCTATAAAAACACGATTTTAGTTGAACCGTATACTCCCCAGAGGTCAGGCCAGTCGCTAACAACGCTCAGACTTTTACGACGTAGTGGCACCTCGCATGTAAAAATGCTTTCTTACTTTGTGGCACCTCACTTTGTATACATTTTCTTACTTTGTGGCACCCCAGTTTGTTTTCGTAAGTGAACGTAAGAGCACCCTGGGTCGTTTGGTGAAAATATCCCAAATACCGGCTAAAATATATGTCGACGAACAAAAGAATTTTATAATATGTATGATTCAATTCCAAATTTGACAATATAAATGTACTTTTCGAGTGATAAAATTAATTAATATAAATAAATTAAAATAAATTAAAATAAATTAAAATAAATTAAAATAAATTAAAATAAATTAAAATAAATTAAAATAAATTAAAATAAATTAAAATAAATTAAAATAAATTAAAATAAATTAAAATAAATTAAAATAAATTAAAATAAATTAAAATAAATTAAAATAAATTAAAATAAATTAAAATAAATTAAAATAAATTAAAATAAATTAAAATAAATTAAAATAAATTAAAATAAATTAAAATAAATTAAAATAAATTAAAATAAATTAAAATAAATTAAAATAAATTAAAATAAATTAAAATAAATTAAAATAAATTAAAATAAATTAAAATAAATTAAAATAAATTAAAATAAATTAAAATAAATTAAAATAAATTAAAATAAATTAAAATAAATTAAAATAAATTAAAATAAATTAAAATAAATTAAAATAAATTAAAATAAATTAAAATAAATTAAAATAAATTAAAATAAATTAAAATAAATTAAAATAAATTAAAATAAATTAAAATAAATTAAAATAAATTAAAATAAATTAAAATAAATTAAAATAAATTAAAATAAATTAAAATAAATTAAAGTAAATTAAAATAAATTAAAATAAATTAAAATAAATTAAAATAAATTAAAATAAATTAAAATAAATTAAAATAAATTAAAATAAATTAAAATAAATTAAAATAAATTAAAATAAATTAAAATAAATTAAAATAAATTAAAATAAATTAATATAAATTAAAATAAATTAAAATAAATTAAAATAAATTTAAATTAAAATAAATTAAAATTAAAATAAATTAAAATAAATTAAAATAAATTAAAATAAATTAAAATAAATTAAAATAAATTAAAATAAATTAAAATAAATTAAAATAAATTAAAATAAATTAAAATAAATTAAAATAAATTAAAATAAATTAAAATAAATTAAAATAAATTAAAATAAATTAAAATAAATTAAAATAAATTAAAATAAATTAAAATAAATTAAAATAAATTAAAATAAATTAAAATAAATTAAAATAAATTAAAATAAATTAAAATAAATTAAAATAAATTAAAATAAATTAAAATAAATTAAAATAAATTAAAATAAATTAAAATAAATTAAAATAAATTAAAATAAATTAAAATAAATTAAAATAATGTAAAATAAATTAAAATAAATTAAAATAAATTAAAATAAATTAAAATAAATTAAAATAAATTAAAATAAATTAAAATAAATTAAAATAAATTAAAATAAATTAAAATAAATTAAAATAAATTAAAATAAAATTATTTTTGTTTGCAATATTATGTAAAGAGAAAACTAGTGATCATTTTTTTAAAATCTATTTTTTTTATTTATCTTAGAACTGACAAGTATTTGTTATAATAATACTTTCCCTAATTCAATCTCACGAGTAAATTTCCTGACGCCGACTGAGCCTGTGACGGCTATTATTTTTATTTGCCGTGGCGCTCAGTGACATAAAAATGATTTGACCTAAAGGTGAAGAAAACCCGAAAAACCTCAAGCATTATCATCGAGGCGGTAAAGCATGGCGAATTTGTAATATGGATGTCATATTAATAAAAATTAAATTACTGAATACGGCACACACCAAATTCTATAACGAACCATACAAATTATTTACAAATTCACCTGTTTTGCCGTAGAATTCAAAGCCGTTTGTCTCTCGATTATAAAATTGCCTAAAAGTAAATATAAACGCCTTAGACAACTACGCTACCGAGCCAACTATGTTGTTTTTGTATTACTTAATCTGATATGGTGTATTACATTACGAGTATGAAAATTGAAATTTTTTACTCGAGTGGGACACAAGTGTATAAAATCACTTTTACACAAGTAATTTACAATATTTTTCCTACGACTACAAATTCATCTTATAAAAAAAATCAGGAAATCTGGCTATAAAGTTCAATCAAAATGTGTCTGGTTTTTTTATACGCTTTAATAAATAAGTTTTATAGCGTTTTACCTCTTGTGTTTTGTCGTAAAAACTTAATTTCATTTATAAACACTTTCATAGGATAATAACGGTGAAATAACATTAGGTATAAAAAAATATTAGTTTTTTTTTTAATACAATATATAATAAGATGAACAATCGTGAACAAGAACTTTCTTATAATTCTACTTTAAATTTTTTGCAGAACAATAATCAAAATGGTACAAAATAAATAGCGAAAAGAAAAGATCGGCCATAAGATTATTGAAAAGTACCTATTTAAATTAAATAACAAAACACGTATTTTTTCAATTTTTATATTTAAAAAAAAAGACGTTGCTTCCATTGCGCCGCGATATGGTCGAAACATGCAAAATTAATAAAATTGAGCGCTCTGTGAACTGAGCTAACAAGCTTGTCGCATAAATTATCTAATCAAATATATAAATAAAAAAAAATAAAAACATTACTTTAAAATTATTTTATTAATTTGTTAAAAATAATTATCTAGAATCTAGATATAGAAATCAATATTCACGATTTAAATTTACTATCTTGTGGCATAATAAATACGTCAATATTCTTTATGCAAATATTAGTAATGACCTTAAATCCTTTAAAACATGGTGTACTGCAAATTTTATTTCATTAAATTAAAAAAAAAAAACAAAAATGCTAAACTTTAAATGTAATATTTCTGATATTTTAATAGATATGGATACTGTAAAAGTCACAAACTGTACAAAATTTTTGGGTTTAAATATCGACACGGATTTTAAATTCAAATCACATGTGGATCCACTTTTAAAAAACTCGCATCGGGTTGTTATGTCATTAGAACTACCTCTCATGAATTAGAAGTTTGTGCAGCAAAAACTGCATATTATACGTTAGTTGACTCTCATTTACGTTATGCTGTTCAGTTTTGGGGAGTCTGTTCTGCCGAATTATTTGATGGAGTCTTTATAATGCAGAAACGGGCAATAAGGTTCTTATGTGGAGCACACAGATTAGTTTCATGTAGACCGCTGTTCTTACAACAAGAAATATAAACATTACCTTCTTTATTTATCTTAAAAACTTGTTGCATGATCCATAACAACAAGTCGAAATATAAATCAAATTCCCGTGTAACTCGCCAAACCCAGATAGCACACGACGTCTGAAAGATGTCTTTTTTGTGTCTTGGTTTGGTCTCAATGTCCTAGGACGTTATTAAGACGTCTTATAAGACGTCTTGCCAAAGCCATAATTCAGACGTGATAATGTGAGAGCTCAAAGACGTTCTTAAGACGTCTTAAAGACGTCTTGCCAAATCCATATATTAATGTGAAAGCTCAAAGACGTCTTTAAGACGTCTTACAAACGTCTTTCATTCGGACGGAAACTTGCACGGTTTACATAATTCAAATTTAACAAAAAGAATCAAATGAAGTGAAGTTTGTCGTTTGACTTAACATTACATTCAAGCCGGAATTCCGATTCGGACACTGTCGTGGCAACATTAAAATGGCGGTCTCCGAATCGGGAGCCCATATGGCCTATAAAAATCACAAAATATCTAGTGTAAAAGTGATCATCCGACTTTAAAAATCTGATGTGTCCAACACATGACTTTCCTATCTAGTTATTATAGGCATTTTCCGGTTATTTTGTACAACCTATTGCAGCATCTCTATAAATGTTTAGAGGATAAACTAAATATATACATTTTACACATACATCTACCTCGAAACATTTTTCTATAGATATTCATTGAAAACGAAAATACAGAAAAATTTTAATTTATCACTTTTCCATTACGGTCCATTTTAGAAAAATCATGTATAAACAAAAATTATAGAAATCGATATCGCAAACAACTTTTAGTTCAACAATTTTCATAAAAATCAGAATTTTGCACATTTTGTCAAATTTCTCGAATACGGACCATTTCAGGAAATTTTGACATAAAACAAGAATTATAGATAATAATATTAGAAGTAACTTTTATTTGAACAATTTTCTTCTCCAAACATAAATAACAGATATATTCCATAAAATATAAAAACGGCCTCCCATAAAGTACCCCCCAGATGTTCCGACTTTGTCCAAAATCTAATCATTTCACGTCAGGCCGAAATAAACCTTAAGTTTAAAATTTAATGTTTTTTCCTTTATCCGTTTTTGAGTTTTCTTCAAATTTCGAAATTTACACATTTTTTCAATTATCTCGAATACGGTCCATTTTAGAGAAATTATGTATAGGACAAAAATTATAGAGAATTATATTACAAACAACTTTTATTTGAACAATTTTTATAAAAAATTATGTTTTTACATTTTGTCAAATTTCTCGAATACGGACCATTTTAGGAAAATTTTGCAAAAAACAAAAATTATAGATAATTATATTAGAAGTAACTTTTATTTGAAGAATTTTCTTCTCCAAACGTAAATAACAGATATATTCCATAAAATATAAAAATGACCACCTATAAAGTACCCCCCCAGATGTTCCGACACTGCCCAAAATCTAATCAGCTCATTGGACGCTGAAACAAAGCTTAAGTTTAAAATTTGGTGTTTTTCTGTGTATCGGTTCATGAGTTATGCGTTATACAGACACACACACACACACACACACACACAGACACACACACAGACACACACACACACACACACACACAGACATCATCGCGACAATAGTCAAAACGGATTCAGGGGACCTCAAAACGTAAAAATCCGTCAAAAACTCGAGGTCGAAAAAAATCATGATTCCTATACTTTCCTTATATCTGTATACAGATAGGAAAGTAAAAAGTGTACAAAATTAAACAAAATATTGGGTGTAATATTTTGAGAAGAATATTGAAATCAAATATCAAGTGCAGTGGAAAAGTGAAAAGATTGAGCCCATCTAAAACGAAGAAAAGAAGCAGCCAAAAATTTGTATGGCTCAAGCTCAAGCTCATTGTGGATTATTGATTATTTTATTGCGTACGCGATTATAGCCACCAAAAGCGACTTTGGGCTATTTTGAGCATTTGTGTCTCTTTCTACTTAAATAATACGGGACACAAATCAGAGGGAAGAATAATTACTGTTACCGATGTAGCACGTTCCTGGAATACAGGTAATAAATGAATATTTGTTTATATACATAGAACATTAATATCCTATTTCTTCTAAGAATAATTAAATTAATTTAAAAGTAAACATCTTAATATAAGATTTAATTCAGATATTATCATTTTTGTTTTTGTTTTTTTGGATATTTTAAGAACTATTAATATCAAAAACTCCCTATTAGATAGCAATTTTGAGTGAAGTTAAAGTAGGCGATTAAGCATAATAGCTCATATTGCATTAAATGATTATAAAAATTCTTTGATCTAAAATTCTAAGAAATTAATTTGTGTTTTGTTTTATAGATAACTGATCTTTAGGTTTTTACTAACTTTTGCAAAGTATAATTTTCTGTGACTAGATGCTCTTAACTAAATTTCTTTTTAGGAGCTATACAAAGGCAACTACAAATCAAAGAGAAAAATCAATCCAGTTATGGCTAAAGAGGAGTGATCGAATGCGCTACAAAGAAAATACCTCTTAGTGACCTGTGATTAATAGATATTTATCAATAAATATTTTAATTTTATTTTTTGCATTATTTATAATCTGCAAGGTTGTTCTACTTTTTAATAACCAAGATATCCGACGTCCTACGTTCATGACATCTTAAAGACGTCTTATTTATGGCTTCATAAGACCATTATAAGCTATTAATAAGTCGTCCTAAAGACGTCATATTTATGGCTTATTTAAAGCTTCACAAGACCATTATGAGCCATTAATAAGACGTCTTAAAGACGTCTTATTTAAGGCTTCACAAGACCATTATAAGCTATTAGTAAGTCGTCTTAAAGACGTCTTATTTATGGCTTATTTAAAGCTTCACAAGACCATTATAAGCCATTAATAAGACGTCTTAAAGACATCTTATTTATGGCTTATTTAAGGCTTTACAAGACCATTATAAGCTATTAATAAGTCGTCTTAAAGACGTCTTATTTATGGCTTATTTTAGGCTCTTCAGACCAATATAAGCCATTAATAAGACGTCTTAAAGACGTCCCCTTTTGTAACATCAGACGTCTTCTAAGACGTCTTAAAGACGTCTTTCAGGAAATACCAGACGTCTTAAAGACGTCTCGAATGTCTTATGCGAGACGTCTTAAAGACGTCTTTAAGACGACTTTGTGCTATCTGGGAACGAGTAACTTGAAATTGCCTATTCCCAAAATTGAACTTATAAGAGACTGCCAAGTACGGAAGCATCTCCATATCATGGGGCTGTCAGGATCCGCACTCTGCAGAGGGTGCAAACAAGAAGATTAGACCATCGAGCATATCCTTTACGATTGCTCGACGCTCTTATTTATTAGAATATTTGTGTTCAGCGAGTATTGGTTAACCCAGCCGATATAAGAAAAGCAATTCTTGGCAACGTTTTCAACTATATTAAATCTGTAGGCTGGCTCACGAGCTAAGAGGTGCCTGTCATCTTAGGAGGATACACAATGGGCCTAATAAGGCCTAAGTGCTGTGGAAGTAACCCACCCTCCACACGTTACAGATCATAGATGCCCTTAACGTTTGTACTTTCTTAAAATAAATGTATAAATACAACAGTAGCTATAATTAATTCATATCAAATTAACTACGATTTTTAGATGCTTTCATACTTATGTATATCACTGGTAATTCCCACTATTCCAGTATCGGTTCTTTAGTTTAATTTTCTATAAATTGAAACCATACATTTTTAAAATTGATTGCAAAAGATAATGCTTAATATCAACGGTGACACACGGTACAGAAGTCACCCCAGCCAAACTTATTACATACCAAAATCCTAAAATTTGGCTTGGAAGCCAACGTGTTAAAAGCAAACGTTACACCATCAAGTTCTACTCATTCTCAAGCTAACAAATTTGTTTTTCGTCAACTTTTATTTAATATGATATATATGGAGCCAGAAGGTATATATGTACTAATTATATATACATATATAGTGTGCTAGAATGTATATATGTATAAACCATATATAAGGAGCCATTTAGTCAAATTAAGTGCGAAAAATTCCGGGTGCGAGAACGATTAAATAGTTTTTGGTGTGACTTCGTCGTTTATATATATATATATATATATATATATATATATATATAGAACTGGCGGAGTTCCACTTCACTTATATTGGCAGGTTTACTTGGATCCTTTTCTACAGAAAAATAATTTGTTTCGTCCACTATTATCGATATGAGCTCGTTATCAAAAAAATAATTGAAGAAAGCTAAAGGAGTGCATAGATTTTCAATATCAGGTGAAAAAGTATTGATTCCCCGGAAATTTAAAGCATCATCACCGATAATCAAATTTTTTTTTCGCCATAAAATATTTCCATACCTTTTTTTCAACTCTTTAGCTTCTTTTTTAGGATCCCTTGTAATATCTTTCCTCGTATTCTGTTGCACATCCCCCTCTTCAGTTATCTCAATGTTTTCTTCTTCCTCCTCTTCATCTTTTTTACTCCCCTGACTATCTTCTTTACTCCCCTGACCATCTTTCTCATCCCCTTGACCAGCTTCTTCACCATCTCTGATATTTGCATCGATATCAGTTGTTGATATCAGTAATCCATCCTCGAATTCAATGGGCATGCTCAGTATATCATCTCTGATTTCATTATTAAAATATAATTCCTCATCATCACTCACTTCCTCGTTATCAAAATCATCTTCACTCTCTGATAGATGTGCAATTGCGTCTTCTAAATCACGATCTGTTAGTGAATTTGGACGCCATTTAGCCATATTCGCAATTATTTTACCTAAAATTAAAATTACCCACTTAAACACAATGTATCTGATATGATACAACAAATTTAAAGGCTTAGCCTTTAGAGAAATACGGTAGTTCTTGAAAGAATACAAGTATAAATATTTATAGTTACCTTATTTTAAACGATTTTTTTATACTTTGTTTATTTTTTTGTATTATAAACAGATATTCTTAACACTTTCTACCACGTGGTTTTTACACAGACCTTGTACAGTATGCACACAACAATAAACATAACCACACACTCGGCATAGGCGTTAAATAATGTGCACCAATATATTTACCGCGCATATAGAGGTGTATCATCTTGTCTACAAATGTTAGTAAAGGAAAGTTTTGAAATCTGAATTAAGTAAAGCGAAATAATGTTAGTTGTATCAGATCGTCTACAATGCGCATTGTAGGGTTAAATCATAATATTAAACTACATGGTCAAAAAGATCAACAGAGGATTCTTGAAAGATTATAGGTTGATATTCGGGGAGTTCCTTTTCGCCTACGTTGACGATCGGTCCAAGCCAAATTTGGCCTGGACAAACGAAAATAATGTGTGGACAAACGATTGTCATGTTTAATTCGTATGAAATGAAGTAAGGTTGTCCCCAAAGACCACCTGCATTATTTTTTTTATTTTTTAAATATCCCGGTTTTGGGGGGTGGACAAACGAAAATGTTGGTTGGACAAACGTGGATAAATCGTGGACAATCGAATGCCACATGAAAATTATCAAAAAGTTTCTATGGCGGTGCTGTTAAATTTGACTAAAATTTTTAAATAGGCTATAATTTGTTTTTAAAGGGTGGACAAACAAAAATTTGACTAAAATTTTTAAATAGGCTATAATTTGTTTTTAAAGGGTGGACAAACAAAAATTGGGTCTGGACAAACGAAAATAATGTGTGGACAAACGATTGCTGTGTCTAATTCGTATGAGAGAGATATGCTTTATTGTCGTAAAAAAAATTTACAAAAATTTTATAGACAAAGCGTGTAACTTAAATACTAAACATATTATAAAAATAACTAAACAGCAGAAAAAACAAACAGAAACAAACAGACAAAATAGGAATAACAATTGCAATGGATATGCAATATCCGTCATTATAATTATTCTAATTTAATTTTTAAATTTAAATTTAAACTTTAATATTTGATTATTTAATTAATGCCATTGTATGTGGAACTCAAATGTCTAAGGTACGTTATAAAATTCTGCTACTGTGTAATATGGTCTTTCTAGAAGAAAAGCTTTAGCCAGTCTTCGGAACTTATCGTATGTATTTATAGATTTTAATTGCATCGGAAGGTTATTATACAATGTTTTGGCATTGTAGGTAATGGAATGTTTTAATAGGTCAGAAGTGGGCATTGTTAAATAAACATCAGTCTCTAAATTTCTTGTAGGATATCTACGAGTCGGTCTTTCGGATAAATTTTGAATGTGCTTGCGAACTAAGCAGACGGATTCGAAAATAAATAGAGCAGGAAGGGTTAGAATTTTGAAATTCGCAATGTGTCCTACTACTTAAACCAAATACATAGCGGATTGCTCTTTTTTGCAGTTTAAAAATAGATTCGAAAAGGTATAAGCTACAAGAACCCTAGAAAGGTAAACCATAGCGAAGGTGAGATTCGAATAAGGAAAAGTAGGTTATTAATGCAGTAGAAGGAGTCAGCTCTTTAGAAACCGATTTAATGGCAAAACATGCGGAGGATAATTTTTTTGCTAAGGTATCTATATGAGCAGACCATTTTAGAGAATCGTCTATATAAAGACCTAAAAACTTGATTGAAGTCACCGTTTGGATCAGATTATTGTTTAGAGTTAAAGGTTGTAAAGTACCTCTGTAAGACAATGCTACAGTTTTACTGGTGCTGAAACAAAGTCCATTCGAATCAGACCAGGACTTAATAGTCACTAGATCTTCACTTATGATAGATTGTAATGTCTGCATGTTAGAATTATTCCAAGTTACATCAGCAAATAAAGTAATTCTACCACTTATTCTTAAGTCTGTGATGTCGTTGATGAATAATAAAAACAAAATTGGACCTAATACTGATCCTTGAGGTACTCCACTGCTTATTGCTAGATTTGTAGAATCCTCACCATTCGCCCGCACCTGTTGATTTCTATTTTCTAGGTAAGTTTTAAACCATTGTAAAGGAGAACCCCGTATGCCATAAATTTGTAACTTATTAATTAAAATATCATGATTTACACAATCGAAGGCCTTTGTGAAGTCACAAAATACTGAAGCGGTGACAAGTTTATCATTAAGTGATGTGTATATTTCATTAAGAACGGAAAACATTGCGTCGCTAGTGCATTTTTTAGGTAGAAAGCCATACTGATGAGCTGTGAGGATGTTATGCTTGAAAAGAAAGGGCAAAAGACGGTTTTTCATTAGCCGTTCTACTATCTTCGATAAGGTAGGCAATAACGCGATAGGTCTATAGTTACAGGTTTTGGTTTTGTCGCCACCTTTATGAAGTGGGATTATTATAGCTGTTTTTAGACAGTTAGGAAAGAGACCAATTTCAAAGGATTCATTAATCAGTGAAGTTAAAATGTTGATTACTACATCCGGTATATTTAGAAATATTTTGGTGGACAGGCCATCAATTCCACAGGAAAATTTATTTTGGATGTTGTTTATGGTTTGCACTAGTTCATGCTTGTCTACTGGTCTTAGGAAGAAACTTTCAGTGATCCTTTTAGTAGGTAGGAGGAAGGAGAGAGCATCCTGACTCGGAGCTATGTTAGATTTGATATTTTTACTTACATTTACGAAATAATTGTTTAGTTCATCTGGGCTAGGATTTACACTGTTTGAAGAACGGGTTTTATTCCTTAAGTCATTTATTATAGACCAGGGCTGGAACTCTGTGTCATGTAGAATTCTACTTATCGCTTTCTACAATGGAATCGATTACTTTCTTTTGTGATAAATACGTTATTAACCGCACGGGAAATATCGCAATGTGGTTTCTTATGAAACTAGTTATCCTGTAGTAAGTATATACTCGTTGGTTTTCCGCTATGTTACACAGAGTGCCACAAAAGAATCTATTGTAGAAAGCGATAAGTAGAATTCTACATGACACAGAGTTCCAGCCCTGGTTTCTTTGGAGGAGTTTTTAGCTCTTGCGATGCGATTTTTGTAATAGTTTTTCTTAGCAGATTTGGTGATTTTCCGATACAATATTCTGTAGTTGTTGATATAGTTTAATATTAGGGGATTATCTGTGTACTTTTTAATATACATGAGTGACCTCATATTTTTAGATGATGTTCTTATTCCTTTAGTTGTCCAAGATTTATGACATTTAGTTTTAATGGGGCGAAGGGGGAAAGCTGTATTGAAACACATAATTATTTTATTTAAGAAGTCTAAAAATTTAGAGTCAATATCTTCAGAAAGACCATTCCAATCAGTAGTTAGACATAAATTATAGAAATTTTTGAAATTATGCTTAGAGAAAATTCTACCTAGCTGACGGACTTTTTTTGGAGCTGTACGGGGTATCAAAAATTTGGCAAATACTGCTTCGTGGTCTGAGAGACCTGAGCTAATTACTTGGTGCTCTACATCAACGGGTTTAAAATCAGAGACTACGTAATCTATAATTGTAGATGTTGTTTCAGTGATTCTAGTTGGAGAATTTACGTGCATAGTGAGACTGAATGATTCAAAAATATTGATCAAAGACTTTTGAGTAGCACATACATTAGCAAAGTCAATATTAAAATCGCCGCATAAAATTTTCTTACTTTTTATAGGCAATGCGTCAAGTACATTAAGAAGATTCTCTAGAAAGAGGTGAACATTTGATTTAGGTGTTCTATAAATACAAATAATAAACAAATCAATGTTTTTGTTGTTTACAATGGAAAATTCGAAGAAATTTTCAGCTTGTAGAAAGTCGTATTTAGATACAGCAGAAAAGTCCTTGTCTAAGGATAAAATTAGAGTTCCACCATATTTTTCGACAAAAATTTTATCTTTGTAAAACGTTTAAATCGTCATGTATAAAAATTCAGTATACAAGATTCGTTTTTTAGCACGAAAATCGTCTGGAGAATATCTGGAGATAAATCGCCGCTCATTCCTTTCGCAATTTTCCTCTTGGCTCAGGTACAAATACGGTTGCGAATTTCCTCACTACTTGCACTTATAATTTTGTTTCAACGACTGTCGAGTTCAGAAGGATTTTAACTTCGCCAAAAATAAGTTACCGAACTAAAGTGTGTCACTTGTAAAGATCAAAAGCGAACTTTTATCCAAAGAGAAATCAAAATTCCGCGCGAAGACAGTCAGCACGAGCTCAAATTTAATTTTTGCGAAGTAGAGGATATGTTTTAGTTGTATTAGTTCCGATACGGAAATTGCTGGATATGTTCGGAAAAACTGCTTGCGATAGAAGTTAGTTGATTGCATCGCCAGACATGAAAATAAATAAAAATACGTTGTCTGTGTGTACACAGACTGAAATAAATTCGAACCAAAAATGAGAAATGTTTGTGTATTTTTCATCTGCTTGGACAAAAAGACTTCGTAGAAATTATTGGAAGCTTTTTTTATTAACAAAATCAACATGATTTTACCGTGATGCACAAGACAAAATTTAAAAATTGCATATACAGGGTGCAACAAAAATATATACACTAAAGTAGATAAAGGGGTTATGTCACATTTTTTCAAAAAATGATTTTTATAGCCTAATATACTATACAGGGTGTTATTGAAATACACGTACATATTAAAATGGGGAATAGTATGTAATGACCAAAAACGATTGGCACCAATTTTAACTTCAAATTCTAAAATTTAAATATTGGGGAAGAGTCCCCTTTTCCGACCTACTAGTTTCCATATTTAAAGAAGTAAAATAAATCGAAATTGAACTTACCCATAGAAATTGTACTGTTGCCGTAGCAAAACCAATTAATTCAAAATAAAGTTTATTACAGTAATTGTTCAAAATGCCGTCCATTATTATTTACACACACTTGCAATCGTCTTTCCAAAGAACTTTGAACATTAGAAATTAGTCTTGGATTTTGTCGTAGTTCCTCGGCTACCGCATTAACTTTATTGGTTAATTGTTCAACACTATTAATAGGTTCATTATAAACCAGTTGTTTCATGTGACCCCACAAAAAGAAATCGCATGGATTTAAGTCCGGAGATCTCGGAGGCCACTTAGTAGGTCCATTTCTGCCTATCCACTTTTGAGAAAATCTAATGTTCAAAAACTGCCGTACGTTTAAATCAAAGTGAGGAGGAGCGCCATCTAGTAGGTACCACATCCGTTGCCTTAATTGTAACGGTATCTCTTCTAGGAGTACTGGCAAAATATCTTCTAAAAAGTGGAGATATCCTGGCCCATTTAATCTGTTCGGGAGAACATAAGGCCCGATTAAATACTGATCTATTATGCCAGCCCAAACATTTATTGAAAATTTTCTTTGATGCCCAGTTTCCCTAATGGCGTGAGGATTTTCATCACTCCAAATATGCGTATTGTGCATATTGAACACGCCATCACGAGTGAATGAAGCCTCGTCAGTATACAATAATATTTTTAGAAAATCAGGAATATCAACACATTTTTGAATCATCCATTCACAAAACTCCACTCTCTTTTCTTCATCACCTGGATATAAGGCCTGGACTTTTTGGATGTGATAAGGATATAAACCTTGTTCTTTAAGTGTCCGCCACACAACAAATGAGGACACTCCAATTTCAAGACCTAGTCTTCTACAACTTAATTGAGGCCGGTTTTCAACAGCTTCCAATATTTCTTCTTCGGCCGCCAATGTTCTTTGTGTTCTTGTTCTCCCTCGATCTGCATTGACACTCTCAAATTTTCCATGGTCTCTTAGATGCTGAACAGTTGAAATAAACGTACGACAGTCCGGAATTCTCCGATTTGGAAACCGTTCGCGATACAGGATTTGTGCTTGCCGAGAATTTTCTCCAGCTGCCCCATAAACCAGCACTATATCCGTTAGTTCAATATTCGTAAATAGTGGCATCGTAAAAAAATATTTAAAAGTAATCGTAACAACATTTTTTACCAACTTGGAAATGACGCGCTCGTGTTAGCCAGATTCGTAAATCAACTAAAATTTTAATAATCTATAGTTTCAAAAATGTATAGTTTAAAAACAATCATTTATCAAATATTCTAGTTTTTTGATAACGAGGGTAGTAAAAACCAGTCTTCGGAAATAGAAATTAATTCGAAAATCTTGGCAACATGGTTATTTCTTACAAGACTAGTTTTCTTATCATCTGACAAAAACTTGCATATTAATTACTGTTGATGTTTAAAATAGGTAAATAAACCTAATTTATATAGGTCATCCTCAACATATCAGTGAAGTACGTTTGTTTTAGAATTAATTTTCAAAAATTAATAACTCCCTTAATAAGGGGTATTTTTAAAAAATAATATTTTTCTACATTCAGTGGGGATCTGCGCAATACCCAGTTTTAATATGTACGTGTATTTCAATAACACCCTGTATTTTTTGTTTGGGATAGTTCCGAATAACCACTATTCATTAGTTAGGAAGGTACCATAATGCAAATTTTAAGACTTTAAACTTGTTTTTCTTGAAATAATCTTTTTGTGACATGACACCGTTATCCACTTGTGTCTTCAATTGCTGCCCAAGTTTTTTTTATTATAATGACTTCATTTGTTGCCCAATAAGACTATCGTAGGTTAACCCTCCCCCGTTAAAGTTGTAGGGTTAAAAATGTACCTCGAAAGGGGTATATTTGCGATTTTACAGTTATATCTCGTAAATTAAATTCGTAATATTAAATTCTGCATTGAATTAGACCTGATATTCTTTTTAATTACTCATCAAGGTTGGACAAATTTTACATAAAAAATAGTATATTATGCAACAAGTGGAGAAGTTCAATTTTTTTCACGAGTGTAGACGCCTAAGGCTGGAAAGTTTGAAGATTCCTGCTCTAGACCAAGACGACATTGACTGTCGAGATTCCTAGACGATGTTAATATGTAGGAAGTCATTTTTGAAGTGCAATATTTGAATAGAACGAATTCAATATTTTACATATATCAAAGTAAAAAAAAAACAGTTTTATGTTTAAATATTTAACATTGTTTCTCAATTTTAACAACCTAGTAATTATTTATAAGAGAAAATAAATTGCTAGTGTTTCCTTTGTTATTTTTCATTATTTATAGAAGAATTGGCTATTCTCGCGAATTTTCAATTAGCATAAAACACTCACCAGCCACATATGCATATGTTATTTACACTTAGTTATATTTTTAAATTTCTTATAAAGCAATTTATTTTGCGCTGATAAGGAAATTATTTTAAATTTAAAATTAATTGATTGGGTTAAAATGCGTTTCTTTTTTATATATACAAAGCTGAATTAAGGTCATTTTAAAAGTTTTATCCGTTTATTATGCTTTCGATCAAGGGCGTCTCCAGGAAGGGGCCCATCCCCCCCCCCCCCCCCCCCTTCCCCCCGATGTGAAAATTCTTACGATTTATCATCAAAAAAATAGAGAGAGAGAGAGAGAGAGAGAGAGATATGCTTTATTGTCGTAAAAAAAATTACAAAAATTTTATAGACAAAGCGTGTAACTTAAATACTAAACATATTATAAAAATAACTAAACAGCAGAAAAAACAAACAGAAACAAACAGACAAAATAGGAATAACAATTGCAATGGATATGCAATATCCGTCATTATAATTATTCTAATTTAATTTTTAAATTTAAATTTAAACTTTAATATTTAATTAATGCCATTGTATGTGGAACTCAAATGTCTAAGGTACGTTATAAAATTCTGCTACTGTGTAATATGGTCTTTCTAGAAGAAAAGCTTTAGCCAGTCTTCGGAACTTATCGTATGTATTTATAGATTTTAATTGCATCGGAAGGTTATTATACAATTTTTTGGCATTGTAGGTAATGGAATGTTTTAATAGGTCAGAAGTGGGCATTGTTAAATAAACATCAGTCTCTAAATTTCTTGTAGGATATCTACGAGTCGGTCTTTCGGATAAATTTTGAATGTGCTTGCGAACTAAGCAGACGGATTCGAAAATAAATAGAGCAGGAAGGGTTAGAATTTTGAAATTTTTGAAGTAATTTTCGCAATGTGTCCTACTACTTAAACCAAATACATAGCGGATTGCTCTTTTTTGCAGTTTAAAAATAGATTCGAAAAGGTATAAGCTACAAGAACCCCAGAAAGGTAAACCATAGCGAAGGTGAGATTCGAATAAGGAAAAGTAGGTTATTAATGCAGTAGAAGGAATCAGCTCTTTAGAAACCGATTTAATGGCAAAACGTGCGGAGGATAATTTTTTTGCTAAGGTATCTATATGAGCAGACCATTTTAGAGAATCGTCTATATAAAGACCTAAAAACTTGATTGAAGTCACCGTTTGGATCAGATTATTGTTTAAAGTTATAGGTTGTAAAGTACCTCTGTAAGACAATGCTACAGTTTTACTGGTATTGAAACAAAGTCCATTCGAATCAGACCAGGACTTAATAGTCACTAGATCTTCACTTATGATAGATTGTAATGTCTGCATGTTAGAATTATTCCAGGTTACACTGGTGTCATCAGCAAATAAAGTAATTCTACCACTTATTCTTAAGTCTGTGATGTCGTTGATGAATAATAAAAACAAAATTGGACCTAATACTGATCCTTGAGGTACTCCACTGCTTATTGCTAGATTTGTAGAATCCTCACCATTCGCCCGCACCTGTTGATTTCTATTTTCTAGGTAAATATGCTAAAAAGGGAATGACTAAAGCCAATGGCCCCCCCCCCCCTCCCCCCCGAAAATTTGTCTTCGAGCTGCCCTTGCTTTCGATATCAAATATATCCGCTAGACCGTGATAATTTTCTTAATAAATGGTCAGTAACGCTACTGACCGTGTCAGTTTTAACGATCCAAGTTTTCAGGAACTCAAATCACGTCCTTTACTATCTCACTTAATCCCTGTTTGAGTGTATCTGGTCAAGAAATACATAATATAGCTTTAGCTTGCGACTAGTCTGGGCTGCATGTCCCAATTTGCATTGTAAAAAGGTACAATAACATCACAGAAAGCCCAAACTCAGACTTTAGGTAGAAACTACAAACATATTTGCTGATGACTAATGACTCTAAGTGCACAAAAAGATAATTTTTATACTTGGTATTTATATCTATTGAAATAGAAATATTGTAGGAAGTAACAACACACATATACTTAAGTCACAGCAAAGATTAAAAATAAATAAATTCATGTAACATATCTTTTCCAAGAGTCGTTTCACTTACTTGAGAACACACTGTATAAATACTGAAAATAATATTATAAATGTGAGTGTAATTTTGTCAGTTTTCAAAATTTAATATGTGAAAATTGACATCTACGTACATAGTATTTTATTTTAAACTACAACGTAAACGTTATATTTCTGCGTTTACACTAACGTACCTCCAACTCTCTTGTATTTAAAAATTGTTCGAGACGTTACTGTGTGTATTATTTATTCTATAGCTTTGGGTTGTACTTCCAGTATCTAATAAAGACTTAAATTTCATTTTATTCTCAGGAAGAAACACTAATTGTTTTCTCTAATTGTCGTTTTTCCTACAACCTTTCACAAAACATAATCGCTTGACGGTTTATGTAAACCTATTGTCTTTTCTTTCCCGTACATTGTGTGTTTAAACTTGTAAATTCTTGAAAATACGAAAAACGTCTAAAAGATGTACAATATTTAATGGTGTTCTTATTGTATTAGTTTTTGCTGCAAATAAACACTTCTATTATAAAATATTTCTGGTAAGGGTATTCATAAAAAACTAATTTAGACAGATAAGTAAGACTTTTGATATAGGTTCTGAAAGTAACAAAATTTGAAAATGCAACAGAAACGATAAAATTTCAAATGTCTACTGTTTGATTGGTGAAGCGACCAAATAATATGGACGAATTTAAACCAAAGTCTAAATAAATATGTAATAATGTTTTTCCAGGACTTAAAACTATCTTGCATTTGTAACAGGTACATGTTGGTAAAACAATAAATGTTTCTTATGAGATGCTTAAATCAAAATGTTCTGCAAGTTTATGCCAAAAATAAATGTTTCCAATAGAAACATTTGTATCGAGCCTGATACACACTTATCGGGATTAATTACTGGCTCAGGCTCTTTAACATCTCACTGGCATCTCAAACTCCTTAGCACCTAAGTGAAATATAGTGGAAGAAATGTATGCTGCAGAAGAAAATGTATACTGAAGAAGGAAATTTGTACTGCAGAAGTAAGCTGTAGCTGCTATTTATATGATATAATTCGATCGACAACCCAGCTTGCCTTGAAAAGCTTTCAAATTGGTAGAAATCATTTAAATCATAATGAACTTTTAGGATACTTCTGTTCTATATTATAGAAATATAAATCTAAGTATCTGGACCCCGTATATTATTTTGACATGAGAATGACCAAGTCACATAAGAAAATAAAAACAGTCTGTAAGTCGTAAGTTAAAAAATATATCACCAATGTGTGTAAAATTAAATCTGTTCCAACATGTATTCAAAATAATTTTCGTTGTAATTAAAGAGGCATAGTAATGAGCTCATTATAGCTACTATATATATTTCGAATCCTTTCAACGGTATATGTAAATAAAAACACGTTCAAAGAAGTAGTTGAATGGGAAAGAGTACTTTACATCCATGTTTGAAATGCGGGAATGTGAATAAACGACCTAAAAGGTTTTAAAATTGAAAACAAGATAGGTGCATTAAAAGTGAAAACTCTGGGATTAGTGAGTTACATGAGTTACTGCTACTAAAAATTCAAATTAACAAGATTCCGAATAATAAACAAAGAAGGAAATGCTTCCCGTTTTAAAAATTAATGACCTATGTTTAATTGGAATATTTTAATAGGAAAACAATTAAGAACAATTGTGGGACTTATTACTGATGCCATTTAATCTCTGAAAGTAGCACCTCCAGTTTGTCTAAACTTAGAAATTAATGTTTATATGCTTATATGCATTTAAATATTGTCTATTACAAAATAAATATCGGATCGATCGCATACCAAGAATTTAAATTATATCCACCTTTTAAAACGTAACGAATTGTAAACATTAGAGAGTTATTGCAAGTTCAATTAAGGTGAGTCACTATTAGTGCCGTTCTTATTTTGACATCTGATCATGCGTAGATCACTAACTTTAATAAAGATTGTGCCTGTCCTTGATAAGAAAGTTATTGCAAGTTCATTTAAGGTCACTATTACTGCCGCTCTTATTTTGACATCTAAGCATGCGCAGATGTTTATGTTCTAAAACTGACTTTATTAAGGATTGTGCCTATCCTTAATTGTGGATGTTTAAGGGCAGCAGATAGTGACAACTTTATAGTTTTCGAATCGCTCGCTGACATCCGTATCCGTTATAATTTTTTTAGTATAAATATTTAATATAATCGTCATTTAAACCTTCCAAAATTATAATTTCTAATGCCTCTTTAATATTATAGTCAACAAAAAAGATGAACTATAATTTAAAGTTTAGTGGCTGGCTTTATAGAAATTTGCAATATCTCTCTATTAAGGACAGGCACAATCTTTATTAAAGTTAGTGATCTGCGCATGTTCAGATGTCAAAATAAGAGCGGCACTAATAGTGACTGACCTTAAGTGAACTTGCAATAACTCTCTAATAACTGTACTGTCAGATGCATAAGAAAATAATAGTACTATCTTTTACCTCTCTATTATCATTATGCCTCTCACTTAGACATTGCAATTAATTAATTAAAATAATTATAAAATCTAAACAATGATATATGTAGCTGTCTGTCATCCTTGAAACGTCACCAGAATTATTAGTTCATCATTTCCTCAAATTAAATGGAAAATAAAAATTGTACGGTTTTACAACCAATGTTTGAAGTTTTAGTGAATAAAATGTGTTTTTAAACCGGTGTATTTTAATTTCTGTCGATTTTTTTGTGAGGATAAAACAAAAACGTTTACAACTGATCAGTCTTTCAAATATGAATATATATATTTAAATCTACAATATACAGGATGAAACTAGGATGCATGATAATGCAGTCATTTAAATACTAATCAGTAATCAAGTCTTATGAAATTTATAGAACTATTATTTTCTTCAAACTTTGTTATACAGCGCGACCACTTAAGTTCGCAGCATATGGGAAGTTGTGCATGGTTTGACACCTAAGATGCAACCATCAGATATCAAATTTTATCAGTCGTATACAAGGTTTTTTAAAAATAAAGGTACTGTACTTTTTAGCAAAATTCATATTATTTAACATACCTCGTATACTATTGCACAAATTTGATATCTGATGGTTGAATTTTAGGTTTCAGATCACGCAGGACTTTTTTTCGTAAAGTTAATAATTAAGTAGATTCCCATATGCTGCGAACCTAAGTGTATATGTTTCTACCTTGTATATTTGATGATACAATTTCATACGAACGCTTAGTATGCGCTTAAGTTATTAAGGCGTATTATCTTTAGCATAAAACACCTCGGGTCAAGAGAATGCGGAACGAAATTTGTGATACCATTTTCCAAGATTCTAAGGTCTTTATACTAAACTTTGGTACACCCAATATCTACTCGGGTCAGAGACAAAGTTATTATTAAGGCTTCTAACGACCGCTATACGACGTACCTATGAGAATGAGCAAGCGGAATTAATATTTCAGCATTTCATTTTGCTCTGTTGCAATATTCATTCTGTTTAGCAGGTCGTTCTATTTTACGAAGAAATGGGTGTACACGCTTCTAATGAGTTTTAGTTGTTCTGGCGAGGTCCGAGCGTTCGTATTTTTGATATTTGCATTACTTTGTGACTCGGTTTCGTACAAAGGATAGTCACATTTTATCATTTCCGGTTTGATAAGTTACCAGGACAAAAATTATTGCATTTTTGTTCGATGCGACATTCCAAAATTGTAAAGTGATCAAAAGTCTCTTCAGTATGTAAACAATCTGTATAATTTATATATGCATTCTCCAACGTTCTGTCAAAATAATCGAATATGGCCGTCGGTAGGCAAGGGTGGCTCCAAGACAATTTTTCGCTGAACTAATTATATATAAATTTTTCTCACACCAAAAGTGTAAATTACTCTAAATAAAACAGAGATTGGTAGATATTATTTTGACCTAACAATATACAGTCACATTCAGTTCGAATTCGATAGAAACGGTATGTCTATCGCACTCTCAACAAAATTCATTAAGCAAAAACAAAGTGGCGTCGATATACAGACGCCTCAACGTCTTGTGACGCCAAATTGATAGAAAAGGCTCAATGTAACGGTGCCAAAATGATAGCAAGATGTATATATTTATATATAGGCAATAGAGATTTTGGCCTATATGACGAAACTTCGTCCAGATGTTTTTCTGATTTGGAGATCAGCTCCTTTCCGCAACCTAGGGACATACCTTTGTTTGTATGAGGCATTAAACAGGTGTGTAAGTTTAATTGTGGTTTTAAGATTTCTGCTGTTAATAAATCAAAGCCAGGAGCTTTCTTATGATTAATATTTGTTTCTATATTGTCCGCAATTTCCTTTTGGGAGATTGGTCTGATAATTGAGTTATCTCTCTCTCTAGAGGAGTCCAGTTTGGTAATTCTTCTGCTTCATTTGGTTGAAAGGTATTTTGTGAGTTCTCTGCGAATCTTTTCTTTTTGTATATTATTTCTAGCCCAGCTGCCATTTGTATTTCTGATCGGGCCGAGTGGGCCTTTTTAATCGCTTTGAGACTCCATAAAGAATAATGAATGGATTTATCGTTTGTCAACTCACAAGGTACTCATAAATAGATTCATTTTTGATTCGTTTTATCTTAGTTTTTATCTGCTGAAGTTCTGGTCTGATGCCATTTTCTCTTTAGTTTTCTTTTTGCAGAGATTAGGTCCCTTATTTCATTAGGATAGTTATTTCCTTTTTTTTGCTGAAAGGAAATGTGAATGGAATTTTAAAATTGAGTATTAAATATGAGAAACAAATTTTAAACGTTAGAAAATATTTAATGAATGTAATTTAACAAAAGAATAGAAAAATATATTTACTCTTACTTAATTTCCGTACCTCTGTATAGATATTTCAGTCACAATTATACTAGAGCACAAACACATTTCAGTTTAAAATATTAAGAGTATTACTGAGTGCAACTATGTTACAATATTTTTTTTTTTTTTGTAAAAACGTTGCAAACCATCAAAAAAACGCGCATAAGCTCAAAAATATCCAATTTTTCGTTATAAGGCATTTTTTATTTAGTACAACGTGAACGATGTAATGGTTAAAGTGCCCGTACATAACATGTCGTCGATGTTGATAAATTTTTTAGAACTTCAGTAGCCGTGGCGGCAATATCCTCTATACCTACCATAAAATTTTTACTCGAAGCTGCATCAGCCAGGATAACTGTAACATGTGCGGTATTTATTTATTCGACTATAAATTTTATTATACGTTTCTCCGAAATGTCAGTTAATACGCAACAATTTCCAGAGAGTTTTAGATGTAAAACGAAATGTCATCAGAGACTGTTCACTATAAAATCCTGAATAAAAATATTTAAAATAACAGCACTATTATTAGAAATATTTTTGTTTTATACCGGATACTGTCCAATGAAAATAAATATTATTTTGATATCAAATTAAGAACATTAGAATTGAAAAAATGACTTAAAATCCTGTGACTATTTTAATTTAATAACGCAAGTTTCTTTTTATATCTAATTACTTAAAAAATAATTTACAGCAAATATTGAAAAACCAATCGTGCAATGCTTAAATAACAAACCTGCAGACTTTAAAAGTTTCCGCGTGGGATCATTTTTGAAAAGAGCGGTGTCATAGTTGGCACTAATTTGAACCTTTCGGGTCGCTTTTGTTTTGAGCCAATATTTATCTTAGAAACCGCTTTAGCCCGTTTAACTCTGCTGAGGGTTGACTACACGTGATGAAACTCTTAAATACGTTGATTTGGTTTGCTGCTTTTCGCATCTGTGATGCCGACGTCGTCTTTCAACTCTCTCAAAAAAAAACCAGATCATAAAAAAAGATTTCTTCGGATTAAACGGTTAGAGAATTCGTCGAAGTTTTTTTTTTATTTTTCTTAGAAGGTTAAAAATTAATAAAAGGGTGGCCCCGATGGAGTTCGGGAATCTATTGGGAAAAAAGTTGCAGAGAAAGATTTTTAAAAGATATATTAATATTTTTCAATTACCGGGATTGGAGAAGAAAAATTGCTGTGAAACAATTTGTATTATTTTTTAAACAATGAATTGTTCACAATGTGGATACTGTGGATAAAGGAGTAAGGGATTAATTTACTTTTTAAAATTAAAGGTTTCGACTGGTAGACTATTTTATGCACAAAATTTCCTAAATGGAGTTTAAAACGGTTCTCCATATTTAGCCATTAACATTCAACAAGTTTATGCGAAATATGTTCTTTTCTTTTAATAGAAAATATGAATCTACAACAAGAGATACACAGACTAAGTCTTTTTGGCACGACTAACCCTCATAGAATGTGATCCAATATGATCATCCTAGGTCTCAACTTCGCTGACCTAAGATCTTACACGTAATTTGTTCTATTTTCTATGATAATTTATAGAAAATGTTTACAATATATTGAAGATATTGAAAGATTGGTTTTTAAAAGTAATACTAAACACTGCCCACAATTCTTTTCTATAGTCTATTTTTATGTATGAGAGAGTATTAAAATAATAAAGTGTTCGTAATCCATAGGCGTAGCACTTCTTTTAGTAGACAGTTAAAATATTTTTTGAAGTTTTTCCTCGAGTATACACTTATATTTTCACCTAATTAACCTGCTTATAACTTCTAAACAGCTGAAGGTAAAATAGTGCAATTTTTTCTAGAATGTTTTATTTTTCCACAAGGTATGTTAAGAACATTGTGTCAAACGGGTTATGTAGGTATAAGGGTTTAAACTTTGACTTTTAAACAACGTTACGTTCATAAATAATAATTTTAATATAAAAATTACTTCTTACCTACAAATCCAAATAACAATCGAATTTAGAAGATGAACTGTCGCAATCAATATTTACAATGAGTGGCTCGATCATTTCATCAGTAATATTGTCCAACTTCCACATTTTCTCTTCGTATGATTTACTGCCTTTTCCCAGTTTTCAGGCTTTACATTATTTACAGCTTCCAAAAACATCTGTTTAACATCACTCATTTTATAAGAATTATTTTTTCTTGAAACTTCTCCCTTTATCTGTGCCCATATCAGTTCAATCGGGTTTACTTCGCAATGATATGGTGGTGATCTAACCACCGTCATCCCACGATTTTTTGCAATTTCATCAATTTCATATTTTTTGAATTTCTCTTTATGAAGGGAACACAAATGATACAGTTCTTTTCTCACAGAACCGGGATGGAACTTAATATTCTTTGAATTTAGTCAATTCTGTAAATCTTTTTTAACCACTTGGTTGTGGGCATTTTTTCTATAAGTCTCGAGTGATAACTTGCATTATCCATTACTATTATACAGATATGAGGAAGAAGATCTATAATTTGTTCGAACCACTCTTTAAAGACATCAGAATTCATGTCCTCATGGTAGTCACCGGTACGAGTAGATTCAAAAGTCAATAAACCACCTTTAACAAAACCGTTTGA